>OW679195.1:9745973-10347697 GCA_940337035.1 Agriotes lineatus
AGCACCACTCGTCACTGCTTCAATTTCTTCTTGTTCTTCGTCTTTTTCCTCTTCAGTCTTCTTGCTTTTTCTTGTAACCCTTTTGTCTGCCATATTTTAGTTTAAAAATTCTTTTAACTTGTACTCAAAACGTATTTACTTTTTATTAAACCTTATCTCAACTTGCAAATCCTTGTTTTTTGTTCAACAATGAATCTTTATCAGAAAACTTTACTTATTATTATTGACTGTTCTTTTATTTGATCTCAATTACCTAATTTTTACTTTCCAAAACGTAATTTATTTTATTTTACCTATCCTGACACTTATGTCGCACATTCAATTGAAACGTGCACAAGGAATGCGTACACAAATTTTTAGCTGGGCTCATCAACGCTATGGTTGTATATCGCTTATACAGCATCTAGTTCAGGGTACCGCTCACCAGGGGGCGCCTTGTATATACACGAAAAACGTATACAGACATTGTTAAGCCCTCTACACTCACCACTCGTTGTGTGGCCCGAATTTAGGCAACACTGTACGTTATGCTAATAGTCTGACCTTTCGATGTAATCTTACACCAGTTGATTAAATGAAGGTGTCGGAATTCTCTATTAAACTAATACATTACATATAATGTAGTTTTAAGGTATACAGGGTGTAGAAATTCTTTACGCACCATAGGGTTTTTAATGGTAATTTCTTCATATGAAAATATTTGCTTCCCTAATTATTTTAGAGCGAACTTGTATGGAAGTTTTTTGTAGAAAAAAAATCTGTATCCATTTATGCCAGCATTTGTCATTTAAAATTTCTGAAAACGGAAAATTTTGAGAAGTAATATTACAATTTTTAGACAAATCAGTCGTGTCTTGAAATTATTGAACCATCTCAAAGCATCAACAAATTAGTTTGCTGTTTATTTGTTTGCATCTGTCAAATGTAGCGGCAACCATGGCACTTATTGCACCTGATCTGCTTCCAGCATACCACCACTTCACAATTTGTTCTGGTTTTTGAAAAAATTATAATTCTAGTGTAAAATAAAAATCTTGTAGAATAATAAAGGATCGTAATCAATGAATATAAGTAAATGACTATTTATATTAAACAGAAACAAATTGTTTGTAAGCGTTTTAATTTTCACATAACACGTTAGTATACATCCCACTGTACATTCAGTTTACATTTGTCACATGAACACGCAAAGCAACGCTTTTGCTGCTGCAACGAACGCATTCCTCAGTTTCAACGCTACTCAAATCTAAGATCTCTAAGTGTCGTAACCTATAAAATAATTTTCTTTATAATATACCCTACACTTAACTCATCTTTTATATTTAGCTACCGCAATCACTTAAATTTCAGGCACGTGACTGTATAGTAGAGCTTACAGAAGTATAAGATTGAGCTAAAAATGATAGTTATATATTTAATATACAGTGACCGCCAAAAAGTTGGCATAATATGGGAAAAGCTTTTATTTTAGATTTCCCAAAAAAAAAATTGTACGTCAATAATTTGTGCTTGTCTAAAAACCTATTTATCCCCTATCATATATACCGACTGATTTTTACTAATTTAGAAAATGGAGTTTTTCGAAATTGTCAAAATACAAAAAGTTATATTTTCGGAAAGTAAGTAAGATTTCAATGAGACTTTTTTAGAGTGTGTTATTTTTAGGTAAGTGAACAATCTCAAGGCCAGAAAATACCTATTTTTTTTAACTTTATCTAAAAATATTTTTTTAAGTTTTTTAAATATGTTTCAAAATTTCACATATCAAGACTTCAAATTCAATTGTTTATATGTGCAGACTACAGCTTTATAGAAAATGGCAATTACTTTTTTAGATTTTTTATTATTTACCGAACAGTAGTATATGTTTGTATAATTTTTACGTGTTTTATGCAAAAAGCTTTATAGGAGAAATATTTTTCAATTCTATTTCATATCTATTTAAATGGCCGCTAAAAACTCTAATCTAGCCCTGTCAATGAATTACTGTTACAAAAATCCTGTAAATGTTTTGCTGCAGTTGTCTAAATGCGGAGATTTTTTAGAACATCTAAATTGGATAAAGAACATCTCCTCATGTAAACAACTGTAAAAGAACATTTACAGAATTTTTGTAACAGTAATTCATTAACAGGGCTAGATTAGCGTTTCTAGAAGGGATTTAAATAGATATTAATTAGAATTCAAAAATATTTCTCCTAAAAAGTGCCTTGCATAAACGTAAAAATTATGCAAACATACTACCTTTCGGTAAACAAAAAAATCTAAAGAAGTAATTAACATTTTATATTATTTTTGCCAATCATAAATCTTTAAAGTTTTTACATAAAAAAATTTGAATTTTAATATTAAGTTCAGGTATGTGAAATTTTTAAAAATATTGAAAACTTTTAAAAATAAATTTTTAGCTAAAGTTAAAAAAAATAGGTGTTTTCTGGTCTGAAAATTGTTCAGTTAGCTAAATTTTACTTAATTTCCGAAAAATAGCACCTTTTGGAGTTTAACAATTTCTAAAAACTGTCTTCTAAATAAGTCAAAATCACTCTGTATATATGATTGGGGCTAAATAGGTTTTCAGATAAACATCAATTATTGCCGTAAAAAGCTGTTTTGAAGAATCAAAAATAAACATTTTTCCATGTTATGCCGGCTCTTTGGCGGTCACTATATACTAAACCACTATTAAATCACAAATTTTTGGTTACGTATTCTCGCTTTTTTTAGAAAGACTGTAAAAATTTCCAGCTGTAATGGGGGGAATGGAATTTTATTTTATATATAATCAAAAAAAGCCTTTCTACCCATAGGGTCTAAGGTTAACATTTCACACTACATATCAGACACCAATTTTGTCCATTTCTTCTTGTTTGTCGCAGTCTTAGATTCCGCCCAGCTTACTTTTCGCTTCTTGAGTATAGCCTCTACTTCATCATTCCAGGTCTTCCTTGGCCCTTCCTCTTGTGTTTTTCTTTTGTACTTTGGCTTTCCATACTGCTTTCACTGTTCTACTGTCCTTCATTCTGGTTAGATGTTCAAACCATTTCAATGTCTGTGTTTGTAGTCTGTCCTTTAACGATTCCACTCCTAATTCTGCCCTGAGAATTTCGTTTCTCACTCTGTCTCTGCGTGTGATGCTTTTCACTCTTCTTAGGTACTTTATTTCCATGGCCTGCAGTTTACTTTTTTGCGCATTTGATAACACCCAGCTTTCGCTACCATATTTCAAAATAGGTCTGTAAACTGTTTTGTACACTACCATCTTTGTTTTTCTCGATATTTCTGTTTTGCCTATGAATGAATTTGTTAAAGCATAGTACATCTTTGAAGCATTTGTGATCCTTTCATTTATTTAATTTTCCATACTACATTCGTTGTCTATTCATACACCTAAGTATTTGAAGGTTTCAACTTGTTCTATGCCTTCCCCATTTAACACAATCTTGGTCTGGTGGTTTTGGTTTCTTATTACCATGATATTTGTTTTATTATTATTTAGCTTCAACCTTCTCTTTGTTATTTCTTGGTGGAATTCTATTTTTTAATTATTTCTTATTGTTAATTCTTTCAGATTCAAATTGATTTCCTTTAAAATGAGCCTGAAACAAAATTATGATGCACATTGATGAAAGTCACTTGCGTGTACGGAAATGTACTTCACACTTCGAGTATGAGCCTCCTTAGTGAATAGACGTGCGTAGTGGTGGTCCCGAAATAACATAATGGTGTTCACTCAGAATCAGCAGTGCGATATAAGAGCAATTGCCAAATCAGCTGTCCGAGAACATGTTGCTGGCGATACTTTTTTGGAAGACCTTGCAGCAAAAGTTGCTGAAATTGTTGCAAAAACGTTGGAAACCAAATTTGATGCACTGCTGGATAAGTATAAAACTTTGGAAGTTCGTGCAATGGCTTTAGAGACTGAAAAGCAAGAACTCTGCAAAAAACTCGATGACCTAGAACAGTATACAAGACGGTGCAACTTAAGAGTTTTTGGTGTCGTTGAAGAAGCCAATGAAAATACTGACGAAGTTGTTCTCAATATTTTTAAAGATAAACTTGATATTGAGCTCACCAAAGACCATATAGATCGCTCTCACCGCGTGGGACGTCATAATCCTGCTTCGAAAAAACCCCGCGGTATCATTGTAAAGTTCACCAGCTACCGACAACGATCTCTTGTTTTCCAGAACAAACGGAAACTAAAAGGCAGCAAAATCACCATAAAAGAAGACTTGACAAGAAACCGTCTGGAAGTCCTTAACTGTGCAATAGAGCAATTCGGAACAAAAAGTGTGTGGTCAAAGGATGGGACTATCTACATTTACAAAGAGGGAAAGAAGTACACTTGCCAAAGTATGTTGGATCTGGAAAAGCTATGTGAGTGATATTGTTATCCGGCACCAGCCTTGCAATTCCACACGTTTGATTTCGGCTTAATTAATTTGGAATATAGTTTTATTAGATTAGTCTGTTTACAATTCATTTATTTACTTAGGCAGCTTAGGTTAACTGATTCATATTTGTTTCTTAGTATATTTGTAAATAGTACTTTGTGTGATGCATAATAATAATTTACGCATAGCTCATTTAAATATCTGTTCATTAACTGCGCATTTTTCAGATTTTAAAGATTTTGTATTATCCAATAATTATGATGTCATTGCACTATCTGAAACGTGGTTAACTGCGGAAGTAAGCAATCATTTTATTGGTATTGATAATTATAGGTTTTATCGGTTGGATCGTCTTACAAGAGGAGGAGGGGTAGGACTGTATGTAAAAAACACACTCAAATTGTGTTCGGTAGTTCAATCAGACACTACTATTGAGCAATTGTGGATTAAATTTTCTGTTGAAAAAGTCTCTTATTGCATTGGTGTGATATATAGACCTCCTACATTTGACTTTAATGTATTCGAAAATTGTTTAGAAGCGGTCTTGTCCAGTGCTGTACTGAATCACGATTTTGTAATTTGCCTTGGAGATTTTAACGTTAATTTATTTCATACTGAAAGTTTATTAACAAAACGATTGCTGTCATTATGCGAATCTTTAAATTTAAAACAAGTTATTAATTCTCCTACTCATATCACTAAAACCAGCGTATCTTTAATTGATTTAATTTTCGTCACTGACAAATTAGCTATAGAAAGTACCAGTACAAATACAATTAACAATGTAAAGGGCCATGAACTTATTTTCTGTTCTATTACAACTAATAAGCGCGTTAGTCTCGAAAAGTCTTTCTCGTTTAGAAATTTAAAAAATATTGATTATGAGAAATTTACTATTGACTTACAACAAACGCCGTTTTATCACGTTGTCGAATTGAATAATATCGATGAAAAAGTAGATTTTCTCAACAAGTGTATTTTGAATTTGTTTAATTGGCATGCGCCCATTTAAAATTGTAAATCACGGAAAAAGTATGCTCCGTGGCTTACAGATAACCTTAAATTACTTATGTCACTGCGTGATAAAGCTGCAGCCAAATACAAGAAAACAGGATTGGCGAAGCATTGGGATTATTACAAAAGCTTAAGAAATTTGACCAATAAGACAATTCATTTAGAAAAAAAAGCGTATTTAGAATTTAAAATTAGAAATGCCAGTAATAACAAGCTCGTATGGCAAGAACTTAAAAATCTTAATGTCCGTAGTAATGAAAAATCCCATTCTCTACCAGATCACCTTAAAGACGTTAACAAAATTAATCGTTATTTAATTAGCTCTACATCCCTCATTAACACTACTGCCAAGGACAATTTAATTAATTTCTACAATAACAACTACAAATCGTATTTCATAAATAAGTTTAAATTTAAAGAAGTAACTGACGAAATAATTCTTAATTACATTAACAGCATTAAAACTAAAGCTAGTGGCCTTGATAACATTTCCATTGACATGTTAAAACTTTGTTGTCCCTATGTGTTACCGGCTATTACTCATATTATAAATTATTGCTTTAACACCGGAGTATACCCAAAAATTTGGAAACAAGCTAAAATTATCCCTTTGCCTAAACAGTGCCAACCTTGCGATTTTAAAGACCTGAGATCAATCAGTATTTTATCAGTTATTTCAAAGATTATGGAAAAAATCATTGCCTCTCAACTGTCTAAACACATTGACGAATATAATATTCTCCCCGTGTGTCAATCTGGGTTCAGGTCTGATCACAGTTGTGCAACTGCTTTGATTAACGTGGTGGATGACATTGTGACGGCAATCGACCAGGGCAAACTTACTGTATTAATATTATTAGATTTCAGTGAGGCATTTGATACGATCGATCATGCTGTTTTGGAATCCATTTTTCATTTTATTGGACTTGATTTATCGGCTGTAAGTGTATTTCGATCGTATTTGAGGGAACGCACACAGAGAGTGTTGATTGATGATCAATTATCTGATGCACTTAACATAAATTCGGGGGTTCCACAGGGCTCTATACTGGGGCCACTGCTTTTTACTATATACACGTGCTATTTAATAGAAAGTTCGCTTAAATACTGTCGGGTGCAGTTATATGCAGATGATACTCAAATATATTTATCGTTTCCTCCAGAATGTTTGCCAACTGCGGTGTATCAAATCAATGAAGATATACAGTCCCTTGTTCAAAAATGTCATGAACATAATTTATCTATTAATCCCAGCAAAACTAATGTAGTTCTTTTTGGTAGGCGAAAAGATCGGTGTTCTGCTCTTAATGATATAAAACTTTATATAAATAATACTCTCCTCCCTTTGAAAGACGAGGCTAAAAATCTCGGAGTTGTGGTTGACTACACTTTAAAATTTAAAACTCACATTAAGAAAGTCATTGGCAAAGCTTATGCTAGTCTTAAAATGATTTATTCAAATAGATACATACTGAACAAAAAACTTAAAATAATGCTGTGTGATTCGTTGGTACTTTCACAATTTAACTACGGTGATACGTTATATATGCATTATATTGATTCCGTTGATCGTCGTAAAATACAAGTTGTCCAAAATAACTGTTTAAGATTAATATATGGTATTTCAAAGTACCAACATATCACACATACGTTAAAAGAAGCTAGTTGGTTGTCGATGCAGCAGCGAAGAGACTTTCATGCTGCAGTATTATACTATAAAATTTATTTAGTTAAGAAGCCCACATATCTGTGTCGTAAAATCACCTACCGCACTGACATACATAATCTTAACTTACGTTTCAGAGGTGTATTAACTACGCCTTTACACTCTACAGCCATCTTTCAGCGAAGTTTTTCATACAACATTTGCATGTTCGTTAATAGGTTGCCGGTGGAATTTCTTAGATTGTCGTTGCCTAAATTCAAATTCTTATATAAAAGAAGGCTGTTGGAACAAGGTACCTAAAATTTTATTTATATTTTCTATAATACTTGTATTGTCTGCAAGCTGATGTTATTAAGTTTATTTGGTATTCCATTTTACCGCATGCGTTGTAAATATACTACGATTATATATTTTTTTTTGCCATGTTTTACTCATACTTAACGTATTTTCGTGTATATTTAATTTTATTATATTGTTGGTTAGAACTACGGAATTTCTTTAATTTTATTTTGTCTATTATAATTGTATTGTCTGGGAGCTGATAGTATGTAAGTTTATTTTGAGCGCAATTTTATTGCTTTGCATTATGTATTACACATACACTGTAGCTACGCTTTGTCTAATTAATATTAACGGTTTTGTAATTAGTTTATCTTATTCTATCTATTCTAAAGAGTAGTATCTTTGCAAGTACTCGTTTCAATTTCATACGGGGAAGTGGTAGAACAGTATCTTCTAAAGATACTGAACTTTCCCCTTTTTGCTCCGCTTATATTTATTCGTAATCTATGTTATTAAGTTTATATTAATTTTATACAGTGGAACAAACAAATTATTATTATTAAATATTTGCTCTAAGGGGCAATTTTCCTCTATCAATACATGTTAACTAGGTTAGCCTCACGTCTAGATTCTTGGTTCTTTGGAGTATGGAGAACAATCTAACCACATTTTCGTAACGCACGTGTTACGGTGTTAAAAGGGGAAAATTGAGAATTATTTAAAAGAATCGATTATCTGGAGTAATACTGTCCTCCAAATAATAATAGAATATTTGGATTAAAAGAAGAGAAAGAAGATATTGTAGAAAATTTTGGGCCTGAAAATTGAATCAGAGAATATACACAGTTGCTATCTAGTTGGGGCCATTAAATACCTACCCAAATATAAAACTAATTATAATATGTACAGGCTTCCGATACATAGATCTACTGTTTCGAAACAAGATGAAGTTAAAAGAGCAGAGTTGTCACTAAATAAATTTTTTCCAATGCCTACTCGTAAAGCTGTTTATCTACGCAAATCGCCATGTAAAGTAATATTTTAACAATGAGTGTACATAAAATGCTACTTTATTCACTAGTGAATAAAATAGTCCATAATCCATAAGACCTAACAAAATAAATAGGTGCTACCATGGTAACTAGCACAAAAACATGTAACGTAGTATTTATTTGAAATGATTTAATCAATTTCAAAACTTATCTATATACCTAAATGTAGATATTGGAGAAAATTTTATATGCCACACGTGACTAAAGAGATTCTATCCACTCGGGGAAATTATCTCACTCAGCTTTGCCTCGTTAGCTAAAGCTTTGCCCTTATGGATACAATGCCTCTTTATTCACTTATAGCATACATAACTATTAACCAAAACAAGTATGGACATCCTCACATGTTCATCGGATTAGTACGATTTCGGTAACATTTGGTCCAAGGTTCACATTAAAACCAAAGAAAAAATTATAGCTGTACAAATTTACTTTACTGGATTTTCCTTAGTTTTGTATATGTCTTTTATAAGTGGTTAAGCGTTTACGTTTGTCTACTCTAAACAGATGAAACACACATTCTTCAAATATATTTTCAAAATGTACGAAGTCTTCGAACCAAAATGGAGTTTTTTACAGAAATATGTATATGCAGTGAATTACGATGGGATAGTCTTAT
Source organism: Agriotes lineatus (assembly GCA_940337035.1). Lineage (NCBI taxonomy): Eukaryota > Metazoa > Arthropoda > Insecta > Coleoptera > Elateridae > Agriotes > Agriotes lineatus. The sequence continues at coordinate 9,755,001 of OW679195.1, forward strand.
CAGTGCCATAGCTTGAGTATAGTATATACAATTCTGAGCTACCCAATTATGATTACGATGTATACAGATGCGATAGAAATTTCTAAATAACAGGTAAAATCAAAGGCGAGGGTAGTTTTAATAGCTATACGAAAAACTTCTTAATCTCGAAACCATTTTTCTTGATTGTATTTGGGTATTTTTTAACATTTCTGGTGAAAAATATGCAATAACTGTACTTTACTTTGAACCTCAATCCAAATTAGATGTCTATAATTAATGCTTTGACAATATTAACGGTTTTTTGCTCTACCCTCTTTGTCTGCTGACTGATTCATCTAAATTTATGTTGAGAAAGTTTGGATGATTTTCGAGGCGTTTCCGTGCTGTAGGTTGTTTTTATTCTTTTCTCAAAAACTGTCAAACAGTGTTGTCATTTTCATTCTGTTTTCAACGAGCGAAGTGATCCATTTTCGTAAACAGGGACGTTTGAATTAATTTACTGAATACAATGAATTTATATATTACCAATGTATTATTTTAACTTAAACAGTTAGTTTTCACAATATTATTATACTATAGTTAATTAATTAATTAGTTTCTTACAATATGTAAATTAAAAGTTTCGATGTCACAATGACAATCGTTTAATAATTATTTATAAACTGTCAAATAAGCGCATGTTGGCAGGTCTATAATGTTTAATATTAATATAGTTAAAAAAAATTATCTCGAATACGAAATGCTTTTGTATTATCAAATGAATTTTTAGGGTTGTCTTCGGCTCGCGAGCATCTGTCATTTCGAATGCAAAGGTAGCATTTCGCATTGTAGATACGATACAAAAATATCTATTTGCGTTTTGATCACCGCGGTTCTACTTATTTATTAAACTAATTGGTTTCAAAAGGGCCCTGTTCTGATTCTTCGAAGTCGATTGTAAATATTGTGAACAAAATATTGGTATGTTTCCAAGTCTTGTGTATAGTGACTAAAATAGAGACATGTGCTTCATCTTATAGTACAGTGGAGGTTTTACAATGAGACTAAATTCATTAGATAAACAAGATTACGTTTTCGGCGCCATTTTAATATTCACATATTTTGGATTTATTCTTGTTCTTGTATTTGCAGCAACTTGTGTATTCTAATTGTCTTCGAACAATTGTCAAATTAAGAAATGTAATACGTAACTCAATTGACACTATTAATGAACAACCATTAGTAAGTGGTGTATTTAACAGTTTTATAAATATTTTATTTCAATGTATTAATGACGTGAGGCAACCGCCTTATGTAATTAAATTCGTTAAATGAGAAAATCAGGAAGTCAGTTATGGTAGGTATTGGGAATTTTGCAGTTCGAAGAAAGATAAAATACATAGATACTTATGCTTTATTCTCAGCAGCGAGCGCTACCATTTTTCTACCACGGCGTCAACTATTTTTGTCGCACTCCACTTATAAAAAAACACCAGTTACTTAATACTTTCGAGCAGTCCGATCGCTTCCTTAATTCAGTGTGCAAGATCTGCATTTCACCACAAGATGCAATAACACATGGAAATACATTTGGCAACACCGATGGGCTACACAACGTGCAACAGATATAAATGTATACACAACCGGGCTAAATAACGAACTAAACATATCAACGGACTCACATGGTCCTATTGATATATAAAAAAATTAAACTTTTAAAAACATTACCCCTCTGAGAATGTTTTGGCTCGCATTGATAAAAAATTGTGTATAAAGTGATTTATATCTTCCGTACTGAATTTTTAAAGCCGGGTGGAACAACGGCCCAATAATGTAATGGGCTCAACAAGATACCATTTAGCTCTATATATATATATATATATATATATATATATATATATATATATTCATCTAAATCGAGTAGCGACCTCACGAAAAATGTTGTCTATAGCACCCGCATTTCAGCCTCATATATAATAACCTTCATACCGACAGGGTTCCTGGGATGTTGTCCAAACTAAGTGCATTATTGGTTGCATAATATAGAAAATATTTTAATAGTAATAACTAATACTGGTAACTTTACAATTATTGGTTTTCAGGGAATCAAAAAACAATGTACTTATAAGTTTCAAAAAATATTTTGATAGCATCTCCAATTTATTCATTTTCAGGTTTGACTTTATTGACAATAATTTTGGGTAAAATTCATTAACAGGTTTTAAGACAACCTCTAGGAATTAGCGGATTGGAATTCCTATTTATTGGTTATCTACTTTACTAGGTAGTCAAGTCGATAATGACCATTTCACAAATCAAGCCCTTTTCTTTCTACTTTCGTTTTAATACTTTCTAAATCATCAAAGAATGGACTGTATATTTTAATGGCAAATTTTTCTTTAAAATTGTTTATTATAAATGTTTTATTATTATGTAATAGAAAAGGGTTAATTATTATATAATATATTTATATTATACAAAAGCTATTAAACAAACTATAGATACATTTCTAACAAGATGGCAATTGTGTTTTCGGTCATCACTTTTATTTCAAATATCGGTTACCACTTTTATTTAAAATATCAGTTATTAACTTCAAATATATTGCAAAAATCATATCACTCGCCGTGAAGTTGTTAATACTATTACTGGCATTCTAAATATTTTAATTCAAAATACAATACATTGTTTCATTTTTTATTAGACACTGCAATACAGCCTAAAAGTCTATTAAAATTTTGCATGTATCAAACATTCTCAACCTTAAATGCTTAGTTTTGAATATAAATAAAAATGTTATACTGTGTAACAAAGAGACTAGAGACATGCCCATACCTCCATTATTTATGTACCTATATCGGTGAATTTTGTACAAGGATATTGGAGATTAATTTTAAATTGACAGACAGATTACAATCCAAATCAATTCTAGTTTTAGCGGAAGTACTTTGATATATCATGTATATTTTGATTTTTGGAATTTCAATTTATACATACACAACAGTATTGCTAAATTTACTTTTCCAAAAGGAAACAATCTTATTTTTATCGTAGAAGAATACGCCTGAGGAAAATCCGTTCTAATCGATTGTAAAAACTTGGAAAATTAAAATTTGTGCAATGTGTTTCTAAAAAAGTTAATTTTGTTAATAACATTTGAAAAGGGCTATTTTACTATTAGAGGCATATACGGATCTAATAATTTGAATTATGCATCATAGATTTTTCCTGATTATGGCCTCCTAGGAAAAAAAATAAAATTGGAAAAAAAATCCTTTGGTAAAAATGTAAATTTTCCTATATCGTATATAATTTATGTGGTAGATTTCGAAAAACATGAAATATAGAAGACTCATTTTAAAACGTCCAAGTTAATGGCATTTCTGGTGTAACCTGCTAGTCGACTATTTTGATGACTGTGAATTCAAAATTATGTCCAATATCTTTTTTCAAAATTTAATTAAAATTAGTACCTATATAAATATAGGCGATATAAGCATAGTCGTAGTCTCATTGTCGCCCAGTGTACAGTGTGTCCCAGGATTGATGCTACAAGAGGTGAGATGGACTAAAAATTTTTGAATTTTATTTTAAGATTGCGGGATTAGGTCCTGCTTGGTCTGAAGAGAATTTTAATAACATTTTCAGTTTTTGAAAAAACAAGTCGGTCTTGACGGTGAAGCGAAAACTATTTTCTGTTCAGGTAAACTACCCTTTTTGTTCATGATACCGCAAAATTTTACTTAGAAAAGTTGTTCAGAATGATAAATTATGGCCTTATACAAAATTTCAAGAAGATCTACCTACTCAAACTGTAATTTAAATAAATTGTATTTCTTAAAAATGATGGTTTAATCTAAGTAGGTAGATCTTCCTGAAATTTTGTATAGGGCCATAATTTATCATTCTGAATAACTTTTCTTGGTAAAATTTTGCCGTATCATAAACATAAAGGGTGGTTTACCTGAAAAGAAAATAGTTTTTGCTTCACTGGCAAGGCAGACTTGTTTTTTCAAAAACTGAAAATATTCTTAAAATTTTCTTCAGGCCAAACAGGACCTAATCCTACAATCTTAAATAAAATTCAAAAATGTTTAGTTCATCTCACCTCTTGTAACATCAATGCTGGGACACACTGTATATTAAACTCAACATTTATTTTTTTCTTAAATTAAGAGACTAACTAAATTTGGAATATAAAAAACCAAATATATAGCAAAACGTTACTTTTTAATTAACTAATCTTAAAAATTAACACTTCTTAAAAATAATGCCTACTTCTAAAAGAAAAAGCCAAACTTAAATTAGTAGCTGCTACTATAAGATCGTTTTTTTATTTCGTGTTGCAGAAAACTTTTTGTAGTAGCCACAGTTCGGTTTACTAGCTCAGGGTAGGTGTCAATAGCCGACTGAATTTGGTGACCTGGTGGGTAAATACCTCGATCGATGTAGTCATTAAATAACGATTGTAGTATTAGTTTTTGTGGAGTGCGCCACTTTATCCTTGGAATTGCGTTTCCTAAAACGATTTATGAATAACGGCCAGCAATCACTTAAACCCATTGTAAATACCTGCTTTGCCTTTTATCGCTTCTAGATTTCGCACCATGTTTGGTTGGTGACCTATTAAAAAGATACATTAAAAATGTGTTTTAAAATTATTACAAGTTATATTTACAGTTCATTTTGATGTCATCCTCGTCTTCACTGCTATTTTCCAAGTCGATTGACTTAACTGTGGGATCATCACTGTTGTTTGCAGCAATAGGATCATCGGGTAAAATTTCTCTCTGCTTTGGCGAATGCTTCTTTCGATTTCGTTTTGGTCTAATAGGTGTTGTTTGTATTATATGCAGGTTTCTAGTGTAAACTGCTTCGTTTTCACTGTCTGTACTTGATTTTACTTTAGCAGTTGCCCTAGCGTGTTTACTCTTTGGATTTTTCTTAGTTTCTATCATTTTTCTCTTGATCTCTAATTTCCTATATCCATTACATTCATCTCGATCTGGAATTACAAAAGTTATAAAACAATAACACTTTTTAGAGAAACATTACCAGAAGTGCTTGATGCATTCTCACAACCAATGTCTTGGTCGAGAATTTTATACATCATAAGATCTTTTGTTATGACCTGTTGACGATAAAAGCCTTTATGGATGTTTCCATGATGACCCATAAAATCATGAACCATTTCCTGTTGAGCATCTTGCAAATTTAGAGTAGATACTTTAGTTGCCAGATGTTTTCTTAATAAAGTAGTTCTAACATGAAGTGGATTACGCAACTTCGCTATAGGGGTATACTTTCTCATCAAAAAACATGTTTCCAATGTTTTGTGTCTTATTCCACTTAACTTTCCGGGCAATCCAAATAGATAAGGGTTGTCATCAGCAACCTTTGCATTTGCTCTATGTTCATAAATACAGTCGAGGAAAAGTTTCAAATTTTGTGGGATAAATGCACAAATTGTTCTGTCCAATTTACCCCTCATTACAAGTTTATAAGTGATTTGTGCCTTTTCTTTATCACCTTTGTCTAGTATTTCAAGTTCTTCTGGAATAGCACTATTTGCTAAAGGGTGCATATTTAAAAAGTCCTCAACTAGAATCCGATGCGATTCACCACTACGTTTTCGATTATAAACTACAATATATAGCAAAGTAAGTTCTGCTAGTTGTCTCCATAAAACATGTGAAAACGGACCAACTAACAAATTTTGGTGAATCTTCTGAGCCCTCTCTAAAAGAAAACATTTAAACTTTGTTATGTCATCAGACAAGGGTAAGTTTCCTTGTTTTTTAATTTTATTTTGCCTACTACGCGCAACCAGGTCCCGATGAGCAGGTTTATTAATGCGGCTTGCGGATTCAGTTTCTAACAATTTTAAGAATTTATTAACATTCTTTCTTCTTTTATCGTTACCTTCTTTGATGTAAGTACTCTCCAAAATCCTGGCACACATTTTAAGGCATTGCACCATCTCTAAAGCTAATTTGGGTTTGATAAAAGCACTGGTTGTACTACTTAGTTCACCCAACTTGTAAACACTCTGAATGGCAGATTCAAAATATTGTGGACGAAATAAATATTCTAATTTTTTAATTTCCGAGCACTCTTGTTTGACGATCATAAGGAACCGCCCAAGAAATCGTAATCGTTGACGTATGATGTACTCCTGATGAGCTGTATATTTCGGCGTAAGATAGTTTCCGAATAAAAGGATTAATCGGTCATTTTTTATAGTATCAAATATTTTGTCATTGCGCATAGGTGGCATAATTTTATATTTCAAGATTTTATTTGCAATTGGGTGAATATCAGCAGTTAGCAGACGAGCATCTCTTGTAACAGACCTAATAGTTCCTTTCTGAATTGGTACTTTTGAGCAAATTTGGTAATGTTTTGACAGATGTCTGTATGAAAGAAAAGCTTTACATGATGGGCAAGGCAAAAAGTATTGTTTGGGATTCTCAGGATTGCCATAAATATGTCGACGTCTGACTAGTATTAATTTTTCTGGATTCTCAATATTGTATTTAAAATTTCCTTCATTTCTTAATTTGCTTAAGAGCTCAGCCCGCTTACGACTTCCTTTTTCTAACTTTAAAAATTTTAAAACTTCTTTCTCATCTTGATGACATAATTCAAAATGTCTTGCAATATTAGTTTTAGTTTCTTTGCAAAAAATGCAGAACTCTCTTTTCTTGCTGTAACTATATTTTTTTGACCTGGAAGATTTAGTCTTCTCAGCACCTGAAGATTTGCATATTATTTCGCGTACATAACATTAACATTTATAATTTTACCTTGCTTTATCTCTTCGAAAATGCCTTTCATATTATTGTCAAAATATATTTTATTTATACTTTGAGAACGTTCCACACTCTTTTCTTTTGGATTTAACATTTTTCTTACTTCATCCTCATGTTGATGAACCCTTTTATAATGTTCAATGAGATTAGTTTTAACATTCATGCACATTTCTTTGGTGCTATTAGTTGGGTTTTTGCAGGGACGTTGATGAAACAATATTTCTGTAGTTATCTAAAAATACAGAAAATGGTTTTTTATTCACCAATAAAGCTGCAGAGTATTACCCCCATCTTCGTTGGAAACCTTTTGTGGGGATACGTTTTGGTTTCGGACGTAGCTCTTCAAACATTTATTTTCATTTTGCGTTCCAACAGTTTTTGAAGTGCGTCTTATGTTAGGGCTATACTGAAACTCCTGTGTATTCACTGAACGGGAATTCAAACAATCATCCTCTTGAGTACCTATTAAAAATATATAACAATATTTTGCGTTATTAAAATAAATATATTACATTCATTTCCGTTTTCAACACTAATTGGGAAAGTGTTTGGGCTAGAGTGTTCATTCAAATTTGAACTGCAGATACCATTATATTCCAAAATATCAGCATCTGCTGTAACATTGTTTTTTTCAGACAGTTTCAGTTGACTATCACTAAATAGTATTTGCGACCAATCTTCGCATACATTACTTTTCCAATGAGATGGTGATCCATAGCTACAATCAGGGTCACCACTTAATTCTGTTTCCTCTATAACAGAGGAACTTTCTGAAAGTGGAGCACTCTCAGCAGTGCCAATTAGTTTATGGATATTTGTTTCCTCACTGGAAGCACCTATAAATTTCGATCAAAATCAAATTAATACAATGCACTATCGATTGTTTTAATACATATTATGTGTAACTTCTATGTTATTGTAGGCGTAGTATTTATTATTTTTGTTTCTTAATATCTTGCCAATCTCTCAAGATAAGAGAATTTCAGAACAGAGAAAACTGTTGCATTTAATACCAAAAAAATTTATTCTTGCTGTGGTTTCGATTTATGTTTTAAATTTGATTTTTATTTACAAACTTATATTAACTATTATGGCAGACAAAAAAGAAATCAAGTTACAATATTCAAAGTATGTAACTTGGAATCAGGACCCATTTTACTAGGTAAGTTTTTTAAACTGTTACAAGGCGATACCTGTAAAACGGTTTGTAACATTTTCATAAAATTTTGGTGAGTTAATAGGGAGATGGGGGACATATTTAAACATATTTTTGACATTTACTCCCTTACCCTGTTTTGAGAGGCGGAGGGCAACTGAAATTTTAAATAGGATGACGTAGGTAGCTGTTTATAAAATGCGAATCTACGTAAAAAACTACGTACTTTTTTACTTCCTTTTACGATAAAGGAAGTATTGGATTCACCCCAAAAATTCGAAATTGAGTTTTCAACAGATCTTCACGTTTTAGAGTCCCCTGATCCCAAAAAACATATTTTTTTTCATTGGTCTGTGTGTCTGTCTGTCTGTGTGTCTGTCTGTGTGTCTGTGTGTCTGTCTGTCTGTGAACAGAATATCTCAAAAACGAAAAGAGGTATGGCGTTGAAACTTCATATATAAGTTTTGTGTACTATGTAGATGAGACAGCAAGCTTTTGAAGAAAATCGCATAACCGGAAGTAGGTGTTTACTCTTGTGATTTTTCAGTTTTTTTCGATTTTTTCAAAAACGGCTCTAACGATTTTTTCAAACTTTACATTTTTATTACATTTTTAATGTGCATTGACGTGAGATAGGTGATTTTCCAGTTGAAAACTTCTAAAGTGGGTTTCTTTTGTTTTTTTTCTATTTTTTTTATTAACTCCTATTTTAAATTTAACACCCGGTATATTATTACATTTTTGAATTCTGCTTAAGATTTTAGAGAAAATTTGTCTCTTCAACTAACGCTCTATTTTGTACCGTTTTTGTAGAATTCGTAATTTTTGAAAATTTTTGACAAATGCTTAAAAATTAAAAATTAAATTTTTGACTAAAAATAAGATCACTGTAAAAGGAAGTTGTGTGAGTGTATCACACCAGATTTTTTTATTTATCATATCAACGTGCACATTAAAATTCACGCCCGTGTTTAAATGAGCAATAAACCGAAATAATCGTAAAAGCGTTAAAATTCTCAACTGACCTAAGTAAAAATTACACATTTCCATGGAAACATTTGGTTATCCTCATTAGGTTAGTTGTAACACATTGACATTTATTTTATTGCATTTTTACAAATTTCAAAAATCATAGCTCATATTCCCTGTTAAAATTGTTCAACTACATTTATGGAAAATATTAATATAACTTTATTTTATCTTACTTTTAAAAGTTTTTAATGTGTGACAATAAAATTATCTCTATTAGGTAATTTTTGTTTTGTTTTTATTTATAAATGGCTGCCATCTTTCTGAAAAATAATAATTGTAGTATATTAAACAGCCGTAATAATAATTCATATAATCCTATTTAAAATTCCACAGTGACCCCCCCCCCCCCTCAAAATAGAGGAAGGTAGTAAATGTCAAAAATATGTTTAAATATGTCCCCCCGACTTTTTATTACCTCTCCAAGATATCATGAAAATATTTTAAACCGCCTTTAAGATATCGCATTGTAAACACTTTCAAAAAACTTACCATTACAGTAATGTTTATGACATTAATTTAAAACATAATAAAAACATTTAATTCACCTGGGTAATGTAAATACACGAGTTTTTTGGGTTGCTGCTATTAAAAATACCTCGCTGTCTAAAATAAGGACGATACGTTTGAAGATAATATATAATATATTTGTTGTTTAAAAATGTACTGCCAAATCGACTTCTAATTAAAACTACCCAAGGAAAGTTCTAATTCAAGCTTTTCTGATTTGTATAAATGTTCAAAATTCGTGTTCATTTTTAATCTTCAACGTATATTACTTAAGATGGCAACATCGAATTTTTTTGTAGACAAAATTATTACACTTATTAAAGTTCATATATTTTTTTGGTAACCCTACTAGAAGAAAACAATTATTTGAAAAAGTTAAAAAAACACATTCCAAACCCTTAAATACCGACTTCCAGCTAATGTCCTTAAACGTCTTTCTTGATCAAAGTATAAACCCTCCTCCCTTACTGGTTCAAATGCCAAATAATTTTAATTCATTACTTACAAATGTTGAATACAAAATGAAAATAACATATTACCACAAAAGAATATAATATGGAAAAAAATGAATAAAATGAGAATTATTAAAAAATACTAAACATAAAATACCTACCTTTAGGTTCTACTTCACTATCGCTTTCTGCCTTTAATTTGAGTGAAATATTTTGGCATGTAAGCAGTAACGCATCGGACATTCTTGATAATTTCACTTGGCAATTGGTGAACTTTGCTAGATGTGAGTATTCCTCATCCCCACTGCCAGAAATTGATAAATTGTTTGGAGAATTGAATTTCCTTTCTGATCTTCTCACTGGCACATCTTCCAAGTACAGCCGTTTTCGAACTGTTTATTAAATTAAAATTATTATTGTCAACCAATTAACATAAACGTAAATGTTACTGAACATAGTTATACAGGGTGTTTCATTGCGAAGTGTACCTACATACGTTAGCCGCAGACAGAAAACAGTTAGGCGATTCCAAAGAACATACATTGAATGTTCGTGAGGTACAGCGTGTTTTATTAATTTTAGTTATTTCTTTCTTAACTCGTAATTTACGAACCACCCAGTCGATTTTTCTCATATTTCGCATAACGTTTTTTAAGGTATCCAAGCTATTAAGGTATTTACAAGAAAAAAATTCAGGTCCGGATTAGGAAAAAATTGACAAATTCTTCCAGCCTCAAAATAACCCACTATATATATATTTTTTTAAATTGCAAAACTGAATTTAATGACGTATTTGTTGTTTTCCCGCAGATAGTCACTACTAAAATTTGAAGTTCAAAATTTCAGTTCATCAGAATTTGGTGACCCAAAATGTAATTCGAGGGATTTTTATTAATTTTATGACGTCATCGTTTTCCTCTAACCAAATAAAATATCTAATTACAGGTCCGTATTTAGGATAACAGGTAACGTGCATTTAAAATCTTGTAAACGCTTTGAATAAAAATATTTTAAGATTACCTAGTTGATACAGTTATAACGAATAAAAGGGCAATGCAAAAATTAAGTAATTACCCCCCTAGTCTATTGTAAATGAACTGGTTTCCGTACCACCGTGACGTAGATTACACGGCCGGCTTTTTTCACCCGGTATATTATTACATTTTTGAATTCAGCTTAAAATTCTTGAGAAGTTTATCTCTTCAACTAACGCCCTATTTTGTACCGTTTTTGCAGAATTTGTAATTTTTGACAAATGCTTAAAAATTTTAAATCAAATTTTTGGCTAATTATAAGATCACTGTAAAAGGAAGTTGTGTGCGTGTATCACACCAGATTTTTATTAGTTATAAATGTACCAATTAGTTAATCTTAAAATATGTTTATACAGGGCGTTTACAAAATGTTAAATGCATCTTACCTGCTATCCTAAATACGGACCTGTAGTTAGATAATTTAATTGGTTAGAGGAGAGCGATGACAGTATAAATTCTAAAAACTACAAAATTAGTAGATTAGATCGTATAATCTTAATTAAAACGTCGGATTACATTTTGGGACACCAAAATTCTGATACAATGAAGCTTTGAACTTCTAATTTTAGTAGTAAAATTACCTGCGGGAAAACTACCAATGAGTCATCGAATTCAGTTTTTCGTGCTCTTTCCAAATATCTAAAGCAATTTAAAAAAAATCCTTTATACAGGGCATTGTTTTGAGGCCGGAAGAATTTGTCCTTTTTTTCCTAATCCGGACATAATTTTTTTTTTCTTGTAAATATCCTAATCGCTTGGATACCTTACTGGAAGTTTCTCTGCAAAATATAAGAAAAATATGCTAGGTGCATTATAAATTACGAGTCAAGAAAGAAATGACAAAAATTTATAACACTCTGTATCTTAGTTAGGATGAATGCGAGACTCATTAAATATAGGCTTTTTGGAATCGCCTAACTGTTCTCTGTCTGCGGTTAACGTATGTACACTTCGTAATGAAACACCCTGTAGAGTACTAAAGGTGATATCATTTTAGAGAGAATCTACATAAACGTGTATGATTATGCACAAAAACAAAATATATCAAAAATAAAAAAACATATATTTGTCCTTTTTAGGACACCCTACACTACATAATATTAATGTAATTTGAACGATTCTGAAAACCACATAGCGGGAAGTAAAAATGCTGCAAAAGCAAATGGAAAAATATAGGCCACCTTCCTTTAATATTTACGGACGAAATAAAATTTACCAGATCTGTGAGACATCGTAATGATGGTAAAATTTCACTTTTCACTAGATTTAATGGCGTACAGCTTCCTGGCACACACTATAAATGATATCTGGAATAAATTCGACATTCGATTGTGCAAATGCACTCCCATTGAACTACCGGCTTGCAAAAATTATGCATGCTCAGCCGCCTGGGCACGAATGGTTCACAACACACCCAAATAAGTATTGGGTTTCTGGTGACGCAAAGCTGATTAATTAATTGATGGTTGCTTAAAGCCAGCATCGGGCGCGAGAGGATTATTACAATTTGTAAATAATTTGCTGTAAACCAATAGCATATTGCAATGAAAACATAACTAAAACATTAAAAATTATAGTGGGCTATGTTATCAAAGCAAGTTCCCCAGAATTGCAAAAATTGTCGAAATTCCATATTTTATTCGAAAAAAAGTCCTTTATCTACTTCTACCTTCTACCTTAAATGAGAACAGTCTTACGTAAGACTGTAGTGTAATGCCTAAGAAGTGTTTCTTAAATTTGCTTATAATCAAAAAACGTGTTTTTTGAGTTAATTTGAACGTTTCTACTTAAAATACAAGAATTCTATTTAAACAATTCTAAAATTATGCTGTACTGAAATTAAATGAAACATTAACAATAATTCGAAAATAGGCTTAGGTATGTAAGACTGTAATGCCCATAAACTTTTTGTTTCTTAAATTTTAATTAATTTAAATATAAGTGTCGCCCAAATCAACATGTTTTTAAAGTCGATCCATTCGCTTCCCAATAAACTTAGTTTTATTGTCGATTGAATTTTGCTGTAACATTTGGTATTGTATAGATAGATCCATGATAACAAAATTTACGCCTATTTGACAAATTGTAATAGAATTTAATATATCTACAGGTCTTAAAAAATATTTTACATCATACAAATGTTGACAATAAGTTTGTTACTTTCATCGGTAGTGATGAGATGTAGAAAAATTGATTATCATTATTTGAAAAAAAGAGCCACTAACAACAACTGATTGATAAGCGATGTGGTTCAAGTGCTATTTGATGGTATAGAATACTTGTTGCGAAAGTTGAAGCACAGATAATAATTTAAAAAAATAATAAAAGAATTTCCTCTATACCGTTGTTCATTATTCTGCACTGTGTGTATTAGAAATTCTAGGGAACTCATTTATCGAGAAACAAATATATTTCGTGAAATCAGTGAAATTACTATACCTATTTATCATTAGTGGAGAATAAAAGTTTATAATAGTGTATCTGAGTTTATTAACGGCTTATTTTTTTACAAAATAGCAATATGCATCAATGTATCACAAACAAAAGAAAAAAGACAATAAAAGTACATCGAAAATATCAACCATGCATACATAGTATTAAAACATCATTAAATCTACTTTACATACGTGTTTGAACGTTTACATACTTACTTAAGAAAATGAAAGAATTGAAAGTTCAACAACTAATGAAAATCAAATTTCCCACAAAATTAAACACAGGAAAAGAGGTGCCCATACAAAAAACTGCAGATTATTACCGTCCTGATACAGTATTTTATGTTTTTTCAAAAATATGTGAGTACGGTTTTGTAGTTAAATTATCTAATAAAAATAAATGAATCTTTTTTATTCACAGAATTAGCAATAACAATTGTCTGGGAAAGGTTGCTTTTTGTTTACCACATGCCAAGAATATTCCGCCTGATCGCTATAGGGAGTGCAATAATATGTAAACACCTGACATTTGGCTATCAGTAAAAAATTAAACAGTAATAAACAATTAAAATGACACAGTAAATGTATTTAAATACATAGCTATTTACCGTATAAGGTACTAATGACAAATTTTATTTACGAAAAAATAACGAAATAATTGTTTTCGGTGGATAAAATTGCTTTATTTCCGTGTGTTATAAAGAGTTTTTTCCAATTCTGGTATCAAAATTTTCATTTTCATAGCAACGAAAATTTTAAAAAATAGAATTTTAATACAGGTTTTTTTACTTCATGTTGTCATAGCAGTGAGAATGGAGTGTTGCTGTAAGCAATCATCCTTTTAATTAAATTGTTGTGATTTATGTACGAAATCTCCACATTGTTTCTTCTGGAAACTCAGTTTGGAGGTCAAGCGGTGCCGGCGTCAGCCGAATTCATGAGTGTTATCTGAAACCGGGATATTATGAATTCTTTGCATTTTGTTATCGTTGTTATATTTTATACAATACCTCACAAGATGAAATGCCAATCATTGGCACACATAGTGTGTGATGTTTTAATTGTCGCAAGTAGGCTGCCGTTTTAATATAGCTACTTTCTTAAACGGTCCTAGCCTGTTCCTTTCCATTTAGTTTTCACTTTTGTAATAAAATTATTTCTTGATTTTCTCAAGCTGTTAAAATACAATTCTGTACTGTTGTTAAGTCTATTATTGTTCTTCGCAATTGTACTTGTACGTCACCGATTATTTAGAGCACAAAATGCCACCTTAGCAAGAAAAAATAACCAGTTCTACTGATGAAGATAACGATTGAACAGTCATAGTGTCGTCTTCAGTGAATGAATCTCTTGAAATCTTCTCCATGCAATTTACGATACACTAAACATTTTGGATAACTACTTTCACGGTTTTTAAACATGTAGCTCAACGTTTGGTGCTTAAACCTTTCATATGAAGCATTCGATCATTTAGGTTATCATCATTCTTGCCATCTGACAGATTGTCCTCTGTCTGATAATAGTTAGACTAAAAAAATACTTTTCTTTGATTCTTCGAAAAGCTGAATACCAAAACTCTTGGAATTACATACTGGGCTTTTATTTCATTTTCAAACCATAATCTTGTTTTTCTACCCCTATACTTTAATTGATTTATATATATTTCCTACCTGCACTTTAATGATATCTATTAAGATTCACATTTTTCATTAAGATACAAGTTTATAACCAATATTCGGTTAATATCAAATAGTGCCATGACCCATGACCATCTGACAGATCTAAAATTGATCAATTTTAACATTTGATAGTCACTGTTTACCTAGTAAATTCCTAAAATTTGTGATTGTTGCAAATAAAATCGGTAAAAATGAGTGATAATGAGAGTGAAATTGAGAATTTAACCCCACCAGAAATTGTGGAACAGGCCACAAATGTCGCTAACAATTTATTACCCGTAAAATTAGCAAAGGCAAACAAGAAATTATATTCTCAGTTTATGGATTGGAGGGACAAAAATAAGGCTAGCAGCTTTTCAGAAAACGTCTTAATTGTTTATTTTGATGAGTCATCAAAAAAGAAAAAATCCCCAAGTTTATGGACATATTATTAATAAAAATTCTCGAGTAGTGTAGAAAGCAGATAACGTTACGTGTATCGTAACACGTTTTATTTTATCCTAAAATACTAATCTTTTTCAAAAAATAGGAAAACTTGTTAATAATGACACAACAGCGAGACTTATATCTGCTATGGCTGTGGTGGTATCACTAATACTGTATTGTTGGTAGCACTGTCAGGTTATGTTAAATTCGAAATTTGCAGGTTAAGTAGTGCGTCAGTCTGTGTCAAATAACAAACAAAACCTAACCTACTGACATCGAATTTGTCATAGACTGACATTGTCACTAACAATACACGTCAGTACTGCCAACATGCTAATAACGTATCATTATGTTATTTTTCTTAACAACACTAGTGCTGTTAAATTCATCTTAACGCAACTCGTTGCTAAGGAGTTATGATTATAATAACATAATAGGATAAAATAAAGCAATTTATTGGAGAAGCCCCAGATGTTAAATATTTATTGTCCAAGGTCAGTAAATCTTAGTTTGCAATCAAATGTACATGAAAAACTGTTTTTTTTCATAGGTGGCATGTATCTTTGGTATCATGGGAGCTTGTAGAAGGAATGAGCTACACAAATTGGAATTTAGAGATGTAAATGATTATACATCAACCCTTTTAATCACAATTAAAGATACAAAAACTAAAACAACACGAAAATCCACAGTAACGGGAAAGTATTATGAAATATGCAAGAAGTACATGAATCTTCGTCCAAACAATTGTACAACCCCATCTTTTTATCAATTACGTAAACGGAAAATGCACAGTACGAAACGTAGGAATAAACAAATTTGGAAACATGGGAAAAGAAATTGCTACTTATTTAAATCTTCCAGATCCCAATTTATATACCGGACACTGCTTTCGCCGCAGTTCTGCCACAATATTGGTTGATGCTGGTGGTGACATCACGTCACTAAAACGTCACGAAGGATGGAAATCCACAACAGTGGCCCTAAACTACATTGACGAATCAATTCAAAATAAAGTCAGCGTAGCCAATCAAATTATGAATTCAATTGAATATAACCAAACCAACAATTCAATAAACATTACTAGTCTATCAACATCAACAATGGCATTCACCAATATTGTCACAAAACTACCAGAAGCGCCGCAGTTGCATTTTAATAACTGTACCATCACAAATATAACTGTAAATCAAAACTAATTCTAAAATTTCCTTTTTTTTTGTTAAAACTTGATTTTGTGACATTTTTGTGTTTTGTTTATAATAAAAGTTTTTCCGTAATATTTCCTTAGTTACAACTCATAATTTCATTATAATTTTAAAAATGTTTGATAATAAAGTGCTTATTTTTCACTATTACGACTAGTCGTAGAAAAAAAAGTGTATGCAACTCTCATTTAATGGCTATTAAGACACTCATATTCATTACGACACTCGCCTACGGCTCGTGTCGTAATTCTCATACTCGTGTCTTAATAGCTATCATTAAATGCTCGTTGCATAATATACTATTATTAGCCCTCAATAGCGTGCGTAAAATGGCTTTTAAGGCCGTAGGGTCTATAAAGTTACTAAGCAGTACAACAAGCACCAACAATGTGGTATAGCAACACCAACAATCTGCATATAAACCATTTCCCACCAAAATTTCCCAGCGCCAGCACAACGATGACGCAGTAGTTTGTAGTCAAAATACTGAATCCCTAAATTTGGTCCATTTTGAGCACAAATTAAATAAAACGTTTTATGTACCACGTGTCTATTCAAGATTATAGCTCTCGGGAAATTGAAAGCTCCCCGCTTCGCGTCGCCATTTAAACATTTCCTCATTCTATAATCTATTGATTACGCCCTTAATTCTAAAATAACTATTATTTGAAATCTGCATTAAAGTACCTCGAAATCGTCATTAAAATACGAGAATTCGGCAGTAAAGTAATCCATTGTTTTACGACTTTTTTGTAGGTGGCGAGGTGACAGATAAACGTCAACCGACGTTAACATAACCTACAAATGTTGGTAAAAATGTTGTAATTTCACGATTTCTCGATTTCAAATAAAACATAATGTACTCCTCGGCACTGAAGTTTCTTTTTATCCCTCATGTGGTTTATTTGCCTAAATCCACATTCGTGATAAAAAGCTAAACTTCAGTGCCTTGGTGTACAAACGAAATTTTTGCAGATTTTGTAACGAGTTATGACTTTTTCCGACTCTTCTAATTAGTAAAGAAGAGAGAAAGCTTTTCAACATATAATAATTACCATTGTTTATTTTACAGCAGTGCATTTTTACGAAATTGTAAAGCAAAAAAAAATATTTATAGCTGATGTTCAAATAGACAGCCCTCCTGAGCTAAACAGTAGGTACCCTAAACGATTGTAAAAACTATTTCTAACATTTGCTAACATGTTAGGGGTAACAGCCTGAAATAAATCTTCAATTTTCACACGTAATTCGTCAAGATTAGTAGCTCTGTCTTCCTCAAAGCCATACATTTTGGATTTTATGTATGCTCATAAGAAAGTATCATTTAGCGACAAATCAGGAGACCTAGCTGGACACAAGAAGGTACCTCGTCCACTTATCAATCGATTTGGAAAGGTGTTTGTTAAGTATTCCTGGACTAACACAGAGTTATGCCCTGGATAGCCATCTTGCTGAAACCACACGTTGTCAAATTCTGGTCCTGCTGCCCGCCTGATTGCTGGAACGATTTGATGTTGTAATAGATGAAGATATTTAGCACTTGTGAGAGTGCCGTCGATAAAAAATGGACCACTCGTGTGTTCTGCTAACATACCACCCCTAACTTTTAATTTCTGGGGATACTGGGTTCGAAACTCAAAATGTTTATGCAGATTTTCTCGAGATCAGTAGCGAACTATGAATGGGTTATGTTTGCCATGTAGTGGAAATGTAGACTCGTCACTAAACAAAATACCTACGTCTAATAAAGTTTTCATCGTTATTTGCCTTTTCTAATACATTTTCACGAAACTCCATGCATCTAATATTGTCTTTGTCAAAGATTTCATATGTTTTTAGTTCTTTGTAACTTCGGTATCAGTTTCTTTTCAAAACTCTTATTACAGTTCTATCACTCACATCTACGTCTTCCGCAATTTTTCTAGTCGACACAGTTGGATTATCATTGACGAAAGCTAAAATCGTGATGTCCCTTAATTCTCTTCCTTCAGACTCGATAGTTTCTTTTTTGTGACAGTTAGGAGAAACACAACCTTGAATTTCAAAATTTCTAATAATGCGTTTGAGAGTTGTTAGTGAAGAAGCAGGCCTGTTTTGATACATAGTTTCAAATAAATCTTTAACTTCGTGAAATGTATTTCCACTATAAAACCATTTAACAACTTGAACTTTTTCGTTTACTTCATAATAGTATATTATTATATGAGCGATTATGACAGTTATTATTCACGAAGATGACATTTGAGTCACGAGCCAAAGGCGAGTGGCACAAGTCATCTGAGGGAATAATGACCATAATCGCGAATTTAATACGATGCTTTATCTACTCCTATGCAATAGGAGTTTTGTGTTGATACTTCCGAATTATGACATTTGTGTCAACTGTTAACTGCAAAAGTGAATTATGAATCATAATTAACGGCCATTATACAATAGGAGTAGATAAATATTCATTTTTGAATGTTGTGAATGAATCAAATCAATACAAATTAGGGAACTACGCTGTGGTCATAATTATGACTATTAAACAAAAAACTATACGTCAACTTTTGAAACCAAGCATATTCGATTTTTTAAATACAATTACGGCCACATGTAAAGTCCCCTTGCTTTTGCTATGGTCCTAGTGGCCTGCCGCAATCTGTATATTAATCTATATTATACAGGATTCTATCCTAACCATACAAATATGGTTTTTGGAAATCATATTTATCAAATTAATAAGAAGGCGGTTAGCATATCTCAATACCTATTATCCATTATTTCTGAGAGCATGTAAAACACAGCAACTGAGAATTAATTGAATTACCAACATCTTTTTCAATTATTAGCAGCGAGGTACCTGATACTCCGAATGCTTACTGCGGTTTGTCGTTGCATTTTCTCTCAAATTTAAAGAATTATATAAATTTTCACCAGGATTCTCGTCTTAGTCAAATAATTATTAACTCTATCCTAGTAAATACCCGTCGCTTTCGCTAATCACCTCTAGTAACTATACATATAGAATAAACAACAATTTCCATATCAGAAATATTTTTAACAATATTTTTAATCATGTTTTACACAGCAGAAAAAACTACACAATTCGTTGAATCGTCGAATCTCTGGTCGCTGCGACATGCATATTGCGTATGTAGCTCACCCGAACGGTGGCCTTTGAAATGATGCGTTGCAGGCTTATTACTTTTTCTAAATTCGTTAACTACATTGACATTGCTGTAGATGTAGATATAAACCTCTTCGGTGCTAAAGTACGTAAATTGAATAAAAAATTACAGCAATACATAAAAAGTCAGCCGAATCTAAAAAGACTGCTGCTATTCAAGTGGTAACCTCGTACATTGCCCACATATTGTCATTTGGCTGCTTAGTAAAGCATTGAAAGTTAGGTCCTGGTAATCCTTTTGTTGTAGAGATTAAAATTAGTGTCATTTATAAAAATTAGAACTGCGAACCACATCTCGTTGAAAAACACGCAAAAAGTCACTTCAATTATTTTCATAAATAATGTTCAATTGAGTGTTTTACTTCTTCCTCTAATTTATGGAAAAGTGTTGTGAAATAGATATATATGCATTAAAGGAGATATGAGTATGTGTTTCCCTGTCAGAAAGTTAACCGAAGGTAAAATACATAAATATCTCCAGTGGAGCATACAATATTTTATTTACTAGCATATTAGCATTAATTGTATAAAATTTAAAAATGTCCTAACTACATTTAAAATAAGAAATGGTCGAAGAATTAATAATCTATAATAATACAGTTTAGTTACAAAAGGTTATGCTAGTAGTTTTAATGTTCCAACTTTAATCTGCTTTAGCCAAACACATAAGTCTGCTTACATAACTCGTGCTACGCACGCGTTTGTAATTACACACTCGTATATTAATGATGCACTTATCCCACTTATATAGTAAATAACTATTACAAGGATTTTGCTTTAACTAAGGTATAAGTAATAAATAAGTTTTTATTTGATCTGGTTGTAGGTGTTGGAAAAATAATATGTGAAACAATCAGAATACGTATTTTTTGAGTTCATTTAAATATTTCTACTTAAAATGTTATTTTAATTTTTTTAGTATTACACAGTAATAAAACTAAATGGAGTATTAAACCAAATACGTAAAGAGTCGTAGGTAATACTGTAACGCCCAAGAACGAATCTCTGTGTTTCTAGGATTATATTATTATGTTCTGTTTAGTATCTATTAAATATTTGATGAATCTATTTAAAATACCGATGGCTCTTCATTCTACTCTAAAGCTAACATAGCAGTATAGTTTAATTTTTGTGAGGTCTAAACTGTTATTATGCAGGCTTGTGAGCCTGTAAAACATGTTAAACGTGGAGATTCGTATGCGTGTAAAACTGGTTTTTGCCTCATCCCGCACTACGGATTTTTACAAGTACTCGTATTTTAAATTTACACACAATCAGAAAACCTGTTTTTTGAGTTTGTTTAAAAACGTCTACTTAAAATTTAAACATTCTCTTCAAAAATTCTAATATGCTGTAATGGACTAAATGAAAAATTAACAAAAATATTAAGCCAGTCTAATTTAAAATTGCAATGCTCAAGAACGCATCTGTGTTTCTGGAATTGTATGTACTATTAAGTTTTGTTTAGTATCTATTAGACGTTTGATAAATCTATTTAAAATACCGATGGCTCATCATTCTACTCTAAAGCTAGATTAAAAATTTCAACGTTTACCTCGCATAACAGCATATTTTTAATTTTTGTGAGGTTAAAACTGTTATTATACACGCTTGTGAGCCTGCAACAGATGTTAAACGTGGGCACTGGAATATGTGTAATAATGATTTTGGCCTCATCCTGTGCTACAAAACCTCTTTAAAGTATTTTAAATCTGCTTACAATCAAAAAACGTTTTTTAAAGTTCATTTAAAGATTTCTACGTAAAATGTGGAAATTTGATTTTAAAATTTTTAATATTACGCAGTATTGGAACTTAATGAAGAATTAACAAAAATACGTAAAGAGTACGTAAGATTGTAATGCCCAAGAACGAATCTCTGTGTTTTTAGGATTATATTATTACGTTCTGTTTAGGATAAATAAAATACCGATAGCTCATCACTCTAGACTGAAGCTAGATAACAAATCAAAGTATACCGCATAACAGTATATTTAAATTTTTGTGAGGTCAAAACTGTTGTTATGCAGGCTTGTGAGCCTGTAATAGATGTTAAACGTGGGGATTATGATGTGTGTAAAACTGGTTTTGGCCTCGTTCCGCACTACGAATCTTTTAAAAGTATTCGTATTGTACATTTGCTCACAATCAGAAAACGTGTTTTAGAGTTCATTTCGAGACTTTTACTTAAAATGTAAAATTTCGTTTAAAAAATTCTAATATTATGCTGTAAGAGACTAAATGAAAAATTAACAAAGCTACGATATCCGTCTAATTTAACACTGTAATTCTCAAGAACGCATCTATGTGTTTCTGAGATTATACTATTAAGTTTTGTTTAGTATCTATTAAGTGTTTGATGAAACTATAAAAAATGCACATGGCTCATTATTCTACTCTAAAGCTAGATAAAAAAATTCAACGTATACCGCATAGCAGCATATTTTAAATTTTTGTGAGGTCAAAACTGTTATTATACACGCTTGTGAGGCTGCAACATATGTTAAACATGAGCATTATGATGTATGTAAAACATGTTTTGACCTCGTCGTGCAAGTGAAACTTAGTACTTAAAAGATCAATATCGAATTATTCTAATTTGGGACTAGCTTAAAATACTCTCAGTATGTCTAATAATAGTATATTATGTTACAAGTAGTTGAAATAAAATTTCAACGTTGAAAGTGGCGAAGCGAGTTGAAAAAAGTAACTCGAGACGTTGAAATTTTATCAGCCACGAGTTGTATATACTATTTTTTCTACGAATTTTTAAACATTTAAAAAAACTAATGCACTTTAGAAAAAATTAAACATAAAGTGACATTTCTCTTGTTAACAATTGAATGTCAAACTGTTTGAAATCCCGGTAGTCGTCAAACATTTCAATCTCTAGTGGTTGAAATGCGATTTCAAACATCGGATCCATGTCAAAATGACCGATTTCAATGTCATGAGTAGAAAAAAAATGTTTTTGTAATTGAGCGAGCCGTAAACTGTTGTTGCAAAAGCGTATACAGCTTTCTAATATTGTTTTTTAAATATTAGCGTATAATAATTCAAACTTTTGGATTAAAAGAAGGCGCTTTACATAGTGCTTGCTTTGTTCGATTTTTGTGGGATTAAAAGAAATTAACACAAAAACCAGTCTCTCGATATTCCCATATTGTTGTTAGACTATTGTAATTAAATTAATTAATGTATATTTTTAAACCTCTATTTCAAATTTTGCTGATAAATTTACGATATTCACAAAACAGCTGCGCCCCCTACGCATAGATTTAGAAATTAATGATGTTAAATTATGTGTTATCAATAGATAAGTGTCTGTACCAAATATGAATATTGTCGGGCCAAGCGTTCTGGATTTATAAATATAAATGTATGTCTTTAATATAACTTTTCAGGGGCTGCAAGTCCGTAGGGGTGCAACTTTGCATATAGCTGTTTTGCGTTTTTTCACCCTATTTTGATCTCTAGATTGACTGGTATCATTTATACTTCTTCATTTAGAAACACCCTGTATATGTATAATCTTTGCTTGGAGATAGTTTAGAAATTATACTTTGCATAAACAGCTGTTTTCAAATTTTTAGGAATCGCTGGAAAGCGCTTAAGCGTATGATTTTAAAGGGAATGATTCTATAAGATAATCTTCTTCTTCTACGTAAGAAATTGCTATCAGACTGAAATCAAGTTATTTGCCGTATGTAACATTTATATTAGTACGTATGACGTATTTTCCTATTTGCAACTAAATGCGAAGATAGTTGTTTAGATTATGCAACACCTAATACGCGCCAACTCCTATAAAATATTAAGGGTACAAACCACTTTGATGATAATTGGTGATAACCACTTTCTACAGATGGCACTAAATGCAGGAAGCTGAAAACAGGTTTAGACATGCTGACGCTTTTAGCCTCGTGAGTCCGAAAACGCTTATTTGAGGTCAAAGTAGGTATTGTACAATGCCATTTGAGGTCGAAACTCGCGTTACATATATATATATATATATATATATATACCTGGTTTCCCACATACGACGATTTTCTAGTGTATGTAACCGGTCTAACGGCGAGTTTTCGGACTTGCGACGACGTCGTCGGAAGTCTTACACATGTAAGGGTACGTACAACGACTCGATGAACGCGCCCACTACCGGCATGCGCCAACGCCGTTTCTTAAGAACTACGTGGTCGATTTTTGTGCGAAGTTAGCCTCGGTTGCCTATACTACAGCTCCGAAAATATCAAAATTCGTTGAAGGTTGCCTATACTCAAGCTGGGAAAATTTCAAAATTCGTTGAGGGTTGCCTATTACCTGTTAATTATATGGTGAATTTCGCTCGCTCTGGCTGCAACATAATCTGTTTTGTGAAGATAATCTCGTAGCAAGACGTCATCGGCGCAGTCAGCCGAATTCGCTATTAATAAAAACGTTTTAAGAATTAATTACAAGTTCTGTCCTCTGATGTCTTTAATATTTAACCATTTTATTACCTTAAACATTACATTTATTTGTATTTACCGAGGTCGTAGTGGCATTATTTCAGTAGAATAGAATTTTTAAACAAATAGGAAAGGTTTGTGCGGTTATGGGATCACCTATTACCTTCTAATAATCTCTTTATTTGGTTTTTAGGTGTTCTAAAAATTATTGTAAACTACTTGATTTGGAAGTTGGGAATATTTATTATTAAAGATAATCTTCAAAATACTCGATTACTTGGTCTAAACATTATTAAAATGCTTTTCGTTGTATTTCAGGTTCGTACAGTAGAAAATTAATTATACAGCAGATAAACTATATTCAAAGTAGTGTAAAAGCCAAATCCAGGGATGAAAATATTACGAACTACATTAACGAAAGTATACAGTGTGTTTGTAGATCGCTAGACAGCTCGTAACTTTGTTAATAATAGAGATATCGAAAAGAACTTTCTTCTGTTTTAAATGCCAGTATACAACCTAAAAATTGACGTTAACCAATTTAAGCCATAGCCTCCTATTTTTACGTGGTGATACACAACTTTGGTTTTTTAAATGGAATACCCTGTATATTTTTAGATATTTGAAATCAGCACTAAAAGTGCTTTATAATAGCATTCTTAAATTTAAATTTAGGAACTTATTATTTTTCAAAATAAAAAAAAAATTTTAGTCAAAGTAGGCCATGAATTACGCAAAATCAATAGCAATCCAACAAGAAATGCAACACAAACTCCAATTGACTCTAAAAATTCCTCATGACCGAATTATAGCACCAAACGTACTAAAACAATTGATAACTATGTTTTTTAAATGGAACAATATGAGTTGTTAAAGCAAAGAGCGTTGTATGACCGATTATATGTAATTTAGCAAAGAGCGTTGTATGACCGATAATATGTAATTTAGCAAAGAGCGTCATATGTGCCATTGCCTATATAGCACAAAGACGTGCTGCGCAGCAAAACAAAGATCGTTGTATGACCTATAATATGTCATTTTGCCTTCCCAAGAGCGTCATATGTGCTGTAGTACATATTCAATATATCTATAATAGGCCATGCGGCGAACCGATTCGTGCTGCGCAGCAAAAAAAGTAGTCGAGACAATGATTACGTTATTAGCTGACCCGGCAAACGCTGTTCTGCCCAAAAATAATATTGGTCTGTGACCGCCACTATAGAGTTTTAATTTTATGTTATGTCTACCGTCTTTGACTTAAAAATAAATGCCATTTTCGCAATCAACGTCCCAAAAAACATCGATAACGACACCCATAACGATTTTTAGGCTTATTTACCCCATTGCATCCTCTAAGAGGTTGCTTTTCAGAAAATCACGAAATACGTGTTTGATTATTTGTTTTTAGGAGTACTCGTACTAAGTATCATGTCGAAACGTCTATTTAATATTATTTTTCCGTACAAAATTGGAACCCGCATTTTAAAGTCAATATTAAGTACATCGATTCCTTTAGATTTACTTTTAATCGAGTTTATAATTCCGACAATATCCGCAATATTAACACTGAGTTCATTTAGTTTGTGGTTTTTATAAAAATCTAATACATTATTGTTATCATTGTTGACGTTTGGTACATTATTTATGAAAAAATTATTAATGAATCGGGTGTACTTAAATGTTCTGGTATGGTATTGTTGCTTTTAATATTGTTCACACACAAAGATTTAATTTCCCTCCATATGGATTTAGTATCATAGCCATCAAATACAAAGTTAAAATACGCTTTTTTCTCCTTTGTAGCTAAAGTCACAGAATTTCGTATCGATTTGCAATATTTCCAATGCGCTAATGATTTGGAATGTTTATACCTATTATATGCCTTATTTTTTAAGTTTATTAGAAGCTTGATAGTCTCTGTTATCCGTGGCTTGCATTTATGGGTAATTTTAACTAATTTTGAACCAGAATTTGCAGAAATCACTGGAAATTGTGAAAGCATATTTTCTTGGAAAATCGGGACATTTCGGGAAAGCATTTCGTTGCGGGACAACTAGTTCCAAATCGGTAAAATCACGAAGGTATAATTAAACCAATTAATAATATAATATTAATATAAAGAAAACTAATACCTACGACTTGGTACAAAGAAATACGATATAAAATAACACGGCGACCTTGGGACTTTTGTGCAAGAACGGAATGCCATCCGACGTGACGTATATATAAACAGTGACCCAACAACAGGATGCAAATTCCGCTGCATTTGCTGGTCTATCTTTAATTTCTTTGTGTGTGTTAAGCCTTAATTTTAAATGTAAAATTGTTAGTAGCACACATTTTCCAATATGAAAAGACCACTTGTCGTTAGACTTCAAAACATTTATATTCTTAGATGTTTACTTAATATCGCAAATTACAGGCTCTTAGAGAAAGATATTTCTTTATATTTGGCAGGTTTTAAAAAATATATATCATTATCAGGGGAAGCTAAAGCTGTTAATATAACTAATACGTCTATATTCTCTGAGACTATAACTAAACCTGTCTCTATCCAATCGAATATCAGGTGCAGTTTTCGTCTTGAGCCATCGGGATTTATTCGATGTTTCTGATGATCGACAAAAACAATTGCTTTTTTTCGTAATTACGTACAATAAAATTAATATAACTAGTTAAAATTGCACCATACTGTTGAACAAGTTGCCATTTGTTTTTATGTAATAACATTCCTCCTTCGGTCACAACTAGCAAATCGTTTAATTCAGTAATATATTTTGGTAATTGTACAAAGAGGTCGTAGAAAATACATTTTTAGGCGTTCGAATTTATATGTTATAGTTAAATGTATTTAATCTATTTAACTTTTAGTTAATATAATGTTTATTAAATAATAATAATATTCGTACAGAATAAAAATTAACCTCTTAATGCTATATTTATAATAAGCGTGTCCAAAACCCCTAGATATGAGGCAACGCGCAAAATTCAAAAATGAAGCTATTTTGCCACCTTAAAGACGTTATTTTCCATTTTTGATAAATTTTAACACAAAATTTGAGATCAGCGACCCAAAAAAACCCTGTATACGAAATAAAAACCGAATGAATGTTATCAAGTGTCAGGCAATTGTTTAAATAAATAAAAGAGTAATTTTTTTAATTAAGACTGTATTAAAAAACACTTACTTGTTAATAACAATTGAAAAAATAAAAAGCACACCATCTCACCCGTGGGGAACTTTTCTATAAACTTTTCCGAAATTAAAAAAAATATATCAAAATCGGTTTTGAGTCAACGAAGTTAGAACTTTTTTTCCTTAGTAAATGGACTACAGTGCAATACGGTTGCTTATATAAAATGAGAAAATATATGTGACGGGATTTGATACGCCTCAAAACACTTTTGGTTTAATTTATTTGAAGTGACATTACGTTTTTGCTTAACTTGCTGCTGGAGGCCAATCTAAAAAAATATTACGCGATATTATTTTAATACCCATGTATGATGCCACAAAATTATTTGTCCCATTTTCTAATTTCGAAAAACGCACCCAGTGAATTATATATAATTCACCTAGCTTTAAATTTAAAATATGGTAACATATCGAAGTTAACTTTGGTAATAAACGCCCAATCTTCGTGGAATTTTAAACAGCTGTAACCAAAAAGGCCCCGAACAACTTAAAACCGTTTGGAAACATTAAAAGTCACCCCCCGGATAGAAAAAAAATATTAAGTTTTACGTCTAACGACCGTAAATACACATTTTGGTAAATATCTTGACTCCAGCGCCACCTACCGGGTTCATTTTTTGTATAGACATTTCTCTCTAAGTAACCAACGTACATTCCGAATATGAGCTAAATCGGACCGTAAATACACTATTTGGTAAATATCTTGACTCCAGCGCCACCTACCGGGTTCATTTTTTGTATAGACATTTCTCTCTAAGTAACCAACGTACATTCCGAATATGAGCTAAATTGGACCGTAAATACACTATTTGGTAAATATCTTGACTCCAGCGCCACCTACCGGGTTCATTTTTTGTATAGACATTTCTCTCTAAGTAACCAACGTACATTCCGAATATGAGCTAAATCGGACCGTAAATACACATTTTGGTAAATATCTTGACTCCAGCGCCACCTACCTGGTTCATTTTTTGTATATACATTTCTCTCTACGTAACCAACGTACATTCCGAATATGAGCTAAATCGGACCGTAAATACACATTTTGGTAAATATTTTGACTACAGCGCCACCTACCGGGTTTATTTTGTGTATAAACATTTCTCTCCACGTAACCAACGTACATTCCAAATATGAGCTAAATCGGACCATAAATACAATTTATCGAAATATCTCGACGACATGCTTGAGCAGTGCGTACTCGAACGGTTTCCAGTCTTTCTTCCCGTTGCTCATCGGTATCTGAAACTCGTATGCCCTTTGCTTTTGTGTTTGAAGTGTAGATCGACCAATTGCTTGTCGTTTGGGTGGCATAATTGATTTGACAGCGAAAGTAATGCTTTGTGACGACTATTGCAAATTCACTTGGAAAAAGCAAAGAAAATGTATTTCCTAATTTCAAAAAACCCACCTAGTGAATTATATATAATTCACCTGGCTTTAAAATTAAGATATTTTAACTTGCGCACGAAAATGTGTTTAGTTTTTTCCTTTAATTATTGTAATAATAACCTAAACCTATTAAAACGCGGACGAAAAATCTAAATATTAATATTTTTCTTCTGAGATTAAAACTACGCAATTTTTGGTGTCTGTACAAAAAGTTCAAAATTTGGTACAATTTAAACTTGTAAATTGGTACAATTTTTTGAGGACCTCTGGCAAACGCTGTTCTGTCCAAAAGTAATTCGTCTCTGAAACCCCGTTCCACCACTATAAGGTAGAGTTTTAATTTTATGTCATGTTCACCGCCTTGGACTTAAAAATAAATGCCATTTTCGCAATCAGCGTCCCAAAATACCTCAATAACGACACCCATAACGATTTTTAGGCTTATTGACCCCATTTCACCCCCTAAGGGGTTGATTTTTGTAAAATCACGAAATACGGGTTTGCTTATTTGTTTTTATGAGTACTCCAACGAAGTTTCAAGTCGAAACGTCTATTTAATATTATTTTTCCTTACAAAATTGGAACCCTCATTTTACCCATTTATAGGGTGGCCAGAGCATCTCTTTTAAAGAGAACATGTTCTCTTTTTTAATACGGATCTTTTTTTATCTTTTTTTCTAATAAAATGTTCTCTTTTGTTCTCTTATTTAGTGTGAGAAGCGTTTTGCTCCATTTTGACTGTTTTCGGTTTTAAATCTTCTTATATAAAATGTTATTTTCAATTTTCTCTTATTTTTGTGAAATATGTTTTTTTTATAATTTTATTATTTTGTCATTTTATGAATCTGATTTGTTAATTCTTCAGTTGATATTTGAGGATAGTCCAATTAAATATGCTTAATATGAGTATACTATAAAACATAAGCTTTTATATGCATATTTTATGACGTAATGTAATAAATACAATTTTTATGGGTGGTACAGTTCATTTGTGGAGCAGTATATTTTATATATTTTACTTATACAGTATTTTATATGTGAATTTGATGTTGATTTTTATAAGAAAAAATTATTATCGCAACTGCAATGTTTTTTATTTATTGTTTTAGAAATAATTACTGTTTTTTTTTTCATTTGTTTTATAATAAAAATTTTGCGATGCCATCTTTTTGTTATTTTTTTAGCTGGTCCAAAATGTTCTCTTTTTCCAAAGAAGGCATATGGCCACCCTACCCATTTAGGGCTTGAATTTCGAAATATCCTTCCTTATTCCTTGTATGCATCATAGCTATGCATACCCGGCGTTGCCAGGGCATAGTATTACATAAAACTATGCGTGTATGTTTTGAAACATGACTTTTCCATCGTTTTATTTCGGTTTTTACATCCTGAAAAAAAATCGATTTTTCCTAATTTTCCGAGTTTTCCACTCCCATTTTTCTCTTCGAAAAGCCTTTCAAAAACGAAAACATTCGAAATCCCATACAAAAATACCATAGAAAATCATCTTTTTGATATTTCGAATTTTCCGACTTTTCCGGTGGACTTCCCCAAAATTTTCTTTCATACAAACCTTGTTCTGGCAATTAGAAACACAACAACAAAAATGAGCCAAATCTGTCACGCCTTCCTCCAGTCATGATGTAACATACATGCGACGATTGATTTTATCATAAATACGCTCATAACTCAAAACAGAAGACAATCTAAAAGTTATAATTTCAATAAAATATGTCTTATTTAAAATAAAAATTGACGTGTCCAAGGATTTCTTTCAAAAACATTTGATAAAAGTTCTATTTGGATAGTTCCAGACTTTACACAAGCACGGTATATTATATGTAAAGCGACTTTTAAGACAAATTTTCCATTACATGTCAATCCAAAGTAAGGTCCGGCAACCATGCTGCTGACAGCTGTCTATTCCTAGAATTTTAAATGGCAACGTCGCATTTCGTTTCCAACGTATTTGCACTGGGCATTGTTTTGTCTTGTGGGTGTAATCAGGTTATGGTCACTGGAATACGCAGACTCGTACAGATTGTTAGTAATGCGTGGCAGAAGGTAGGATTGTCTGACAAAGGTAGCATATTCTCTCTCTGGCAATTTATGCGATTGGAGGGGTATGGGAGTCCCCGACAGCCTGACGCCAACCGTTACGACAGCTAATAAAATTGCCAGTTGTGGATTGCAATTCTGTTAAAAACATCTGTGCAAAATGCATTCCATCCTTTGTGTGCTCCAAAGAGGTTTGCCCAGTTTTGCTCATTCTTTGTGCTTAGAAACAAGGCTGCAGGTAGTTGATACTCGTGTGCTCCTTAAATTTGTGATAAAACTCTTGAAAACTTGAAATTGTTTAAAATGAGTGGTTTGAGAAAAAGGAAATGCTGCGTACCCGGCTGTAGCAATAAAGAAACACCAAGGTACTCACTTCCCAGCGAAAAACGTGTGCGTGTCGTTTAGCTGCAACGTATAGGAAACCTGAAATTAAGCAATATAGAAGGTAAACGCATTTTAGGTTCCTATGTTGTATGCCAAACACATTTTTCGGAGATGTGCATTGATAGCAATGGGAAACTGCCAACTATAAATTTGCCAGGTAAGATATCTACTGTGTTCAAAAGTTCTGAAGTGTAACTCTTAAAAACTGTTTAGGGTTTCATGAAACTTCAACAGAAGAAAACTCCTTTTGTTACCCTTTACAGGAGAAATATGAAACTCCTGAAAAAGTGAAGGGTATGTTATCAATTCTCAGTATGTATGCATTCTGCTGATTAGTATATATTTGTAATTTATAGGGATACTAGCTCAGTTCGAAGCTTCTATACCATCTAAATCAAGGGGGAATAGTGAGGAGCTAACCATCGTAAGGGAGGATGTGCCACGGCAATATCCATCTGTCAGACGACAGCTGTCTGACGTGTCTACAGAACCTGGCACAAGTGGTAAATAATAGTTATTTACTATAAAGTGGGATAAGAGCATCATTAATATACGTGTGTGTAAGTTACAAACGAGTGCGTAGCACGAGTTATGTAAGCACACAAGTATATTAATGATATGATGCATTCTCACACATAAATTTTAATTTTTTTTGTCTAGAACTGCCCAAAATTGAGAAAAGTGCATTAAGAGAATGTCAGATCTGTCATTTTCAAAAATATTTTAGTAGAAAAATGTCATTCATTAACACTATTTCAGTTAGGTAATCAAATTTGAGTTACGTAATAAGTTTCATTACGTAATGCAAATGGATCTGATTTCATTATCTAACTGAGTTAGATAATGGCGTAACTAACTCAAATGAATTTGATAATAGGTTTTTATCCAAGCAGATGTAGAAAAAATTATTTATTGTAAAATATTTTTTTAGACGACCATATATGAAAGTAACATTATCGCGACAGCAGCCTAACACAGAAAGTTGACAATTTCAAACACTAGCACGATATTATATCGTACTAGTCATATCGTAACGGCACAAAGTTATTCAAAACATGGCCTGCTTAATTGTGTGACAAACGTCACTTTGACGTTTGTCACACAATTCAGCAGACCGTGATTCAAATCATCGAGACGCTTTTGCCAATTGTACCAATAATAATATAACAATCAATTTTGCAAAACCAAATAAAAACAATTCTTAAAAATTGAATTTCCTTTGAGTGGTTGTCTAAAAAATAGTGTTCATAACTCGCCCGAAAGTGCAAATATCTGTGCTCATGTTTTAGATCCACTCGGGCTTCCCTTCGCTACGCCCTCGTTTGTGTAATCAACACTCGCACGATATTTGCTACTTTCGACGCTTGTAATGAAAATAACTATTTTATAATGGTTTTGATATCTAGGCATCGGAGATGTAAGACTGCATACAGTAAGGGAAATGTCACCCAGCAGACCCTCGCTCCAATACTCCGTTTATCGTAAAAGGAAGTAAAACCCGTCTACAAAACTTAACAGTGTGTTATTTACTGAATGGTTAGTTGTACGTAAAAAACCTGTAGAATATTTTTTGTAGAGAATTTCCTAGCCTTCACTTTTTGTAATAACTAAAACAGTCATACGACCCATAGAAAGCGAGATATTTGCGAAAAACTTATTTCGGAAACGGAGCTGTCGGAGGTACCTTTCCGAACGCAGCAATTATTTCTAATGTCAAAATAAAGGTGTATGCAAAATTTCAGTTCACTTGGATTTTTTCGGCAGATGCTGCGGTTTTCCGTCTAATGTAACTGGACTATGGGTTAAAGTCACAGATATTAACAATAACTGGCACAATGCTAGGGCAGTACTAGATTCTGCATCCCACGCTAATTTCATTACCGAAGATTTGGCAAATAAATTGCAATTAAAAAGACAAACGGTTGCTACTACAGTAGTTGGACTAAATTCTAAAGCTTCGCAGTGTAATTCCAGTAGTAACATTCAGATAGCATCATTACACAGTAATTTTAATATAAATATGAACTCTTTAGTTATTTTAAAAATTACTGAAAATTTACCTCTCGTGTCGTTTGATCGATCAAATTTCAACGTACTCAAAAACATCGGATTAGCTGATACTACTTTTAATAAATTCTTGCCCGTAGACATGTTAATCGGCGATGGTCATTTCTATGAACTATTGTGTATCGGCCAAATGAGCCTGGGCAAGAATCTGCCAGTTTTACAGAAAACCCTACTGGGTTGGATAATTTCTGGAATGTATCAAACGAAAGAGGTCTACGGCAGTAGCTTAATTTGTTCACATTTAACCACGATGCTTGGGCATTTTGAA
Source organism: Agriotes lineatus (assembly GCA_940337035.1). Lineage (NCBI taxonomy): Eukaryota > Metazoa > Arthropoda > Insecta > Coleoptera > Elateridae > Agriotes > Agriotes lineatus. Next base: position 9,788,684 of record OW679195.1, read on the forward strand.
AAACGTAAAATTTGACGTATTGACTTTTCTCTATAATTTATTCAGTTAATTCTTCAATCAAAGATCGTTCGTGCAAAACACTTGTCTAACCAGATTTGGTTTTTTTTATTTGCTATGATTGCTAGAAAGCAATTAAACTCGGTTAAACCCTTAGGAAAAGAACCCTCAACGTTAAGCGTTCATGTCTTTACGTCAATTTCTTCTTGTTTAATTTAAGTAATCAATTGTTTATAAAATTGTAATCTTTCCAACAAGAGTTGAGCACTCGTGATTCTACGGTTGAAAAATACATATTAATATTTTATATAACATTGACGTATTTCTAAGTTTGATCATTGAATGAAAAATCCTGAAACATACTACGTATTATTGAGAAAAAGTAACTTACTGGAGTATCTTCTAGTATATCGAATTGTCGATTTAAAAATTCATAGGGTTACTACATTAAAGTAAAATGCTGTACAATCTTGCAATAAAATATTTAAAGTGATTCAATCAAAAAAGTTAAGCGGCAAAAAGTTATACTTAGTTTTTGAAAATTAGGGGGAATTTCTGCCAGTCGATTCCCGTTGTTTGTTAGTTTTTTATTTCAATAAAGAAGAGTGATGCTTATACAGTATCCGGTCAAAATTGTTTTTTTGGAACACTACACAGGGTGATTTATAAGGTTGGGCACAAGCTTCGACAGATGATTTCTAACACTATTTTTAGTTGGGATCAACCGATAATCGGTATCGGCCATATTGGCTGAATTAGGTATATATCGGTACCAACCAAAACACCTGTATCAGTCGATCCCTAATGTTTAGTAAAAAACTGTATATGAACCCATTAAGAAGTTGACACTGGAGAAAAAACATTTCTAGTGTGAACTTTAGTAGCCATATCTTCTTAACGAAACAATTTTACAAGATAGGTTGTGTACAAGTTTTACTTACAATATTATCAGCAATTATTTAAATTTTTTTTTAATTACCGCTAAAATTGTTTTTTAAATTAGTTACTAAATAAACAAATTTGCACGTAAGTCGTGTAATTGTCCAACAAATAAGCCTGCGCCGATCGGATAGACACTTCATCTTCTCTAACCTAAAAGTAAAATATAGTTGACCCAGTTTTAAAGGCAGCAATTTGTTCTTTCATAGCCATACTAGATAAGATTAATTTTTGATCATATATCAACACAGACTGCTACGTCTACGTAGTATTTGCAAAATTCTTTAAATTTTTATTTATTGATATCGAACTGAAGCTGTATATTTAACGTTTTCTTTTTGCAGGTCATCAAGTTCGTCAAGAAGTTTTAAAATCTCTTCGGACAAAGAGACATGGACCATCAACCAGTAAGTTGCAGTTGAATCCCTATGTAGTTTGAAATAGAGTTTCTGTTCCGAAGGGTTCCAGCGTTTCAAGTAAATCGTCATTTTTCCATCCCAATGTGTCACACCGAAAGAAACAAAAAATAAAGGGTAAGAGCCACATACGTGTTCATTTCTTCGTACTTGTTAACCTACTAATAAATTGTACATTCGCTAATGGAATATCTTTCTTTAGCCCGCCGTAGTCGATACGTGTCGCCAAAAACACCAGAAAATAACCTTTGATGATTGGACAGAAGAACAAGAGAACGCATCGACGGAGTACTTTCAAATTGTATTCGAGCTAATTTGAGGATTCACATCGATTATGGAAATTTAAAACCAGATGTATGTACTATAATTTAATTATTTTATTATCTTATTAATAACGTTTCTAATCAATAGTAATATAACAAGGGCTAGACATACTACTGATACTTTTGCACACGCGAAGGGTCGAGTGCTGGTTGCAATGGAAACTGTCCCGAGGGCAGTTTTCTAAGGGAAACTAACACGATGACTCTTGGCACGGGCAAAATTATATGTGAGTGTGTCGCCTGCGTTTATATTTTGAAGATTATTACACACAGCTGTCGCATGACAAATATACAATGAGAACCATGCATTTTTTTAAAATCGACCGATCTCGAACTGATTTCCTGATGAGCTCCTTAGTGCTAATTATCGACCCCGTAGATGGTGTGATAATTAGAAATAGAAATGCAAGTAACAAGCAATTTGAGTTTTTTGGCATTATTAGATCAATTTTAAATCATAATTCGTATACGCGTTTTGTGTAATAATCTTCAAAATATAACCGCGGGTGACACACTTGCATATAATTTTGCCCGTGCCAAGAATCATCGTGCTGGGTGCCCTTAGAAAACTGCCCTCGGGACAATTTTCATTGCAACCAGCACTCGACCCTTGGCGTATGCAAAATTATCGGTAAGTATGTCTCGCCCTTGTTATATTAATTACTATGTATTATTACACCTACTGCCGGTCTTATAAAAACCACTAATCTGACATTAACTTTAATTCGCTGTTAAAACAAACAAAAGCGCATCAAAACGTCAGTGCTTATGACATTTTATTCATTAGTAAACAAATTTTGATGCGCTTTTGTTTATTTTAACAGCGAATTAAAGTTAACGTCAGATTAGTGGCCTTTATAAGACCGGCTGCTAATGCCTATACAAATTATGATTTAAAATTGATCTAATAATGCCAAAAAACTCAAATTGCTTGTTTCTTGCATTTCTATTTCAAATTATGACACCATCTACGGGGTCGATAATTAGCACTAGGAAGTTTAACGGTTTCCCTAGGCAGCTTATCAGGTAATCAGTTTGGGATTGGTCGATTTAAAAAAAATGCATGGTTCTGATTGGATGATATCTATCATGTGACAGTTGTGTGTAATAATAGTAATCTACTTAATGCTCTGGACCTCTTGAGAAGTAGTATCACCGCGTAGTGAAATTTACTGCAAAACGTGCTTTTTAGACATTTGAACGTATTTAAAAATTAAACTAGAAATTTCGAATTTTTGGATGCAGAATTTTTTAATGACTAAATGTGTTCCAATAGGTATCCATTAAAAATTATGTCATCTAGCATGGCTATGAAATAGTTCCTAATTTATGAATGCAACAACGTTATACTATACTATGTCAAGTTTAACATTTGATTTTTAAGTGACTTATAGTTTCATTCAGAAATTAGGAACTATTCCATAGCCATAACTACTTACTTAAATACTTATGTTATTAACAGCTTTAAACATTTGTAGGTTCGACTGATAACGGTACTTTGCACTTCGAAGTCTTTAATGGCATTAAAAACCCCTTTTAGAGATGCCATACGACTGCGAAAAGTGCCATCGTTCCCGGAGATACGAGAAGCCAACTTGCAGTACCCCTCTTTGCAGTGTGAAACCTCGACTGTTATAAAAACGGCCGTGTGCAACATCATACGAAACAACAAGCGTTCGTAATCCACATGGTCATTATTATTTGAAAGTTGTTTTATTTTGGTTTACCGATATTGCTATTTTTAAATTATTGCATTATTTGTGGTTTATTATCTGTTAGTTACTAAATCATGTTTTTATGTTTGTAAACTGATTTTTTCTACAACCGTGTCTAAAGTAGATACTTTGAACACGTTAGTTAGTTTGTAACGTGTCAATTTTTAAAACGCAGTGCATAAAAAATTCTTTACAAACCTTGGAGCGTAAAAGTAAGATGTATTTTGGGTTACGTATGATAAAAAAAGTGAAATGTTCGGTTGTAGAAGAAATCTAGTATGCAATAGTGTGTAAAAGGTCTTTTTTGCATAGTGATCGTTAAAGTCGTTTTTTTTTAACAAAAAATCGTATTGAAAGTTCCACTTTTTTTAATGCAAAAATCGTGAAAAAAAGTACGCTTTTTTACTATTTTATTGAAATGTCAATTTGACGGTTGTCAATTCCGAAGTCCTTTTCGACTAAATTTCGACCAAGAGATCACTATCCAAAAAAACTACGTGTACAGGGTGTTTTTTTTTCGTTGATATTATAGTGTACATACTAAAGGTTAAGAGATACAAAAAAAGTAGTAGGTATACGTGTCTCGTCCTCTTTTTTAGTGGTTAGTTTAATGGCGTAATCAGAACTACGCTAACTAGATTTGTTTAGGAAATACAGGGTGATTCTCAAAATCTGCTGTTTTTTGTAATCTCTTGTAACTTCTTAATTAGCGGAGTTACAAAAAAAATTGTAAATACAAAAAACATGCGAGTTTTTACGTAGATCCAGCGGCGTACTTAAAAAAATTATAAGGGTTTTGATTTTTGAGACATTTAGAAAATTATCATTTTTTAATAAGATCTGTATCTGGATAGCTCATAAAATTACATTTCTTTTTACCATTGCAACGATATATAATGCTTAATATTTTATTTTATTGTAAATAGCGAAAATACCAAAAAACCCAAAACAATTAAGATTTTTTTTAGTGGTCCATAGATTGAGTCACCATTATTTTTGTTTTACAATGACATTTCAACGTTTTTGTTTTAATGACAGTTAATACTAGTTTTATAATATTCTAAAATCGTAAGCAAGAATATCTTAAAATCAAAATTTTGCATAATTATGATTTGGAAAAAAAAGAATATTTGTCCCATATTAATTATGAATTAGAAAAAATTGGAGTTTTATACCACATCTACAAAAATCTTTTTTCGCTTGTTGACACTTTCCTATTTCGAAAAAAACGTTGAAATGTCATTACCAAAAACAATTACGATTCAATCCATGGCCAACTAAAAAGATCGTATTATTTTGGGTTTTTTTGGTATTTTCGCTATTTAGGATAAAATAGAATAATAAGTATTATATATCGTTGCAATGGTAAAAAACAATGTAATTTTATGAGCTACCCAGATATAGGGTGTCCCATTAAAAAAATGATAATTTTCAAAATATCTTAAAAATACCCACCCTTATAATTTTTTCAAGTACACCGTTGGATTCTACGTAAAACGTTGCATGTTTTTTATATTTACAATTTTTTTTGTAACTCCGCTAATTACGAAGTTACAAGAGATTACAAAATACAGCCTGTATTTCCTAAACAAATCTAGTTAGCGTAGTTCTGATTATGCCATTAACCTAACCACTAAAAAAGAGGACACGACATGTATACTAGTTTTTTTGTATTTCTTACCCTTTAGTATGTACCCTATAATATCAACGAAAAAAAAACAACCTGTACAACATGTTTTGAAAGTCCTCACTCGCGTTTTAATTCTACTCCATTCGTGCCGAAAGAGTAGCTTTACGCGCTTGTATCATAAATTACTACTATAGAACTTCAATTCTACTTGCCTGCTAATCTAATGAAGGTATTATGTTTTTTAAGATATTTTTTAGAAATTGTCAACTGGTAACTAACTATTGCTTTTGGTTTTTTAGCTGACCATTATTTTTACCAAATGCTTTTCTGTTATTTAACAAAAAGTTTTCAACACGATTAGCAGTTTTGTTATTTTTTTAAATTGCTATTTTCTTATTGTATCACTTTTAAAATATGATTTTGTTAGATTTTAGTTTGGATAATTAAAAATGCATGTGTGTACTTTTTACCATTTAAATTATATGGTTTCTTCACTGTATTTTAATATTTCCATTGTAAACATTGCCAAAGGTGTTCCATGTAATATTTTAGATTATAATTAAAAATACGTTGAAGTGTACTTTTGTTATATTTTGTATTTGAATGTAAATAGGAAATGGCTTACTAAATAAAATATAAAAATGGATTTACTTGTTTCATTATATCTAGATATTTATTAATACGATGTGCTGATATTGGTTTTTTTCTGAATAATTGGTATATTATGCTACTCGAGAGATTTCAATAGTATTTGTTATTTGTTTAATAATTAAGGGGTTAGAGCACTTTGAAATTGTGAGAAGTGCATCTAGTTGAAGGGAATACTCAAATTTATTAGAATAAAAAGGATACAACTGATTTTTATATAAAATCTGGAACATTTTAATCATCTAATACTTGGAGCTTTAAAATTACTTAACTTTAAGCAATGGTAATTATTGTTGGCGAATTTGTTATTAATTCAATGGTGAAACTGTGATTAGAAGCTGTAAAAGTTTTATGAATAATGCAGGGTCCACGAACTAGTGAGACCTACTTAAAATAGGTTGGTGGACCCTGTACAAGTTGATAAACACGTTTCTTCAATAATAATTTGTCTAACATTACCTATGCATCATTAATTTTAAACCTTAAATTAACAAAAATTGCCAAAAAACGAATTTTGTGGAATTTTGTGACAACATACATATTGTGACATATATTAAACAAAGGGGGGAGTGGAGACTAAATTAATTCATTCATTCATGTAGTTCTGCACTTCACATAACAAATTTTATAATATTTAACACCTGTTAGTTATGTATAAACAATTTGTAGTAACATTTTCCACATATTTCATGAATAAACTTAAAACTAAGATTTTCAATGCTTTTAATACTACATCCCGCCATTATTTTTGGCTCGGTTCATGCAAGTTAAACAACTGTTTTACCGACAGCTCACAACTACCATTTATTATGTCTATTAGCCCATACAACGATTTTATTTCCCGCTAAAACTCGCATCGTCGTATGTGGGAAACGATGAATATATATATATATATATATATATATATGCAAAACGTCAAACTCGCCTCCGAAAGCATACGTCGAAACGAAGAACTGGCCTCATTTTTGGAGGCCAGTACGAAAAATCGGAGGCGACTAGGTATCCCCATGTATAAGTGTTCCATTCAACAGATGGTGTAACAAGCATCGATTTAACAGATTTTTTGGTGGAGGTGAGTTTGACAGTACACATATTCAGTTATACACTTCAGTTGGTAGAGGTTATTCTAGATGGCGCGACCATGTAATACACATATACACCTAACAAGGTGCGCCAGTAGTACTCGCCTCTATCTATGAAACATACTGTTACGCCTCAGAGACTTGGCAAACGCGCACGGGGGCTTATCGCTAGTAATGGATTTAAGTAAATACAATACAACCGCCTGCCACTGGACATTTAATACAGGATCCGTCAACGATGCGGGGTGGGAAATATCTCTAAAACTAGGAGATTTACATTAAAATAGCTTATATAAAAGTTGAAGGTACGAAAGTATTGCATATTACTAAAATATTTCTGATTATACAGGGTGGCTCAAAAAGTGTGGCGAACCAAAGTTATTACTCTATATTTAGGAAGCTTAAAAGCTTTTCATTGAAATACCAATAGTTTTAATATAAATTTGTATGGATCTAACATGAACTGTTTTGGAGATGTTACCAATTTAATGCACAAAATGCTAAACTTCAGGCAGCTGCTGTAGATACTGAAATAAAAAATAAAACATTACGTTTTTTGTGAATTGCCTTTCGAGTGTAAAATGGTGATTCTCGGCATTCATACTATACAAGGTGTCTTCAAATTTAATGATTTCAAAGGTTTTTAAAGGAAACGCACTACACATTTTAGTATTTTTGAAATGCCCCTTTAAAGAGATTTATTTTGATATCTTACTGGATAACTCTGAATTCAACTGTTTTCCAACTATGCGAGTGTGAGTATAAGAAAACAGTGTAAGGCCCCTAAAATGCTTTATTTAAAGGAATCACAAACTAGGTTTAGAAAATAAAAATCCAGCCATTGCTGACACAAAAACCCGAGAAATGCTGGAATAAATTAAATCTGAAAACTAGTTGAATTTAGGGGTGCTAAATAAGCTATTAGGCGAAAGTTTATTGAAAGGGTTTTTAAGAAATACAGAGATACATAGCGTGCTTCATTTACTATGGCAAAATCATTAAATTAGCAAATTACGAGCACTTTGTATAGTTTTAATTCCCATGGAAGAAGGTATTGGGTGTACAGTGACCCCCAAAAGGTCGGCATCATATGAGAAAAAAAATATTTTAGATTTTTCAAAAAAACTTTACACGTCAATAATATGTGCTTGTCTAAAAACCTATTTAGCCCCTATCATATATACCGAGTAACGTTTACTTATTTAGAAAATTCCGTTTTTCGAAATTGTGAAAATCTAAAAAGTGCTATTTTTCGGAAATTAAGTAATATTGCAATGAGATTGTTTTAGAGTGTGTTAGTTTTGATTAACTGAACAATCTCAAGTCCAGAAAACACATATTTTTCTTTAACTTTAGCTTTAGCTTTTTCAATTTTTTAAATATTTTTCAGTTTCGCATACCATGACTTAATATTGAAATTAAAATTTTTTATGTAACGACTTTCAAGATTTATAATTGTAAAAAATAATATAAAATGTTAGTTGCTCGTTTAGATTTTGTATTATTTACCGAAAACTGATATGTTCGCATAATTTTTACGTTTTTGATACAATGTGCTTTTTAGGAGAAATATTTTTGAATTATTATTAATATCTATTTAAATGGCTTCTAAAAACTCGAACCTTGTTAGCGAATTACTGTTATAAAAACCCAAAATTCCTGTAAACGGTCTTTTACAGTTGTCTGAATGAGAAGCATTTTTAGAACATGTAAAGTGTATAAAGAAAAATCTTCTCATTTAGACAACTGTAAAGGAATATTTACAGGATTCATTAAAAAGGTTAGATTAGAGTTTTTATCGAAGAAGCCATTTAAATAGATATTAATTATCATTTAAAAATACTTCTCCTAAAAAGCGCATTGCATCAAAAACTTAAAAATTATGCGAACATATCACTTTTCGGTAAATAATAAAAAATCTAAAGGAGTAATTAACATTTTATATTATTTTTTACAAATATAATAGCCTAAATCGTTAGTCTTCACATAAAAAATGTCAATTTTAAAATTAAGTTTCGGTATGTCTTCTTCTTCTTCCTCTTAATATAGGCTGAGAGCCTGTTACTTTCACACACGTGAGTGCGGTTTTATAAGCCATCTTAATCCGCGGCCGGGGTAGGTGGCTAGCCTAACCCCTTGAATTAAGGAAGAATGCCCTCGCAGGGGTCACGACCATCAAAGGTGTTCGTATGATGACCGGAGAGCGTACGAGGTTATCAATGCCCGGGTGTGGGGCTTGAACCCACTACACTGCTGGCGCCACGCAAGCACCAGCCGGCCACAAGCTGTTGGTATGTGAAATTTTGAAAAATATTAAAAAAAATTAAAAATTAAAGTTTAGCTAAAGTTAAAGAAAAATGTGTGTTTTCTGGACTTGAGATTGTTCAGTTAGCTAAAACTAACACTCTAAACAAATCTCATTGAAAACTTACTTAATTTCCGAAAAATAGCACTTTTTAGATTTTGACAATTTCGAAATACGCCATTTTCTAAATAAGTTAAAATCACTCGGTATGTATGATAGGGGCTAAATAGGTTTTTGGACAAGCACAAATTATTGTCGTAAAACGTTCTTTTCAAAAATAAAAAATAAAAAACTTTCCCATACGATGCCGACCTTTTGACGGCCACTGTATAATTTTGATGTGTTCGTTTGTTTTTTTCAAAATCTGATTTCATTTGATAATACTCGTAGAATCAATTTATTCAGAATTTTTCGTTTTTTCGTGTTCATTATTTCTTGTATCTACATTTCGGGATTTGTAGTGTCTAAATCTGGTTCTTTGTTCTGTTCGGTGGTTTTTGTTATCCCTTGAATTAAAGCATCTTAATTTTTAGTTTTTACTTACCTCGTCTAAAAGACGAAGAACGTATTGTAATCGATAAAAAATTACCCTCTGAGATTTCTTCAGATCTTCACTTCCAGGGTCCCTAGATATCAAAGAAACGCTTTTTTCAATTCCGTCTTTTGCCGGTATAACTCTAAAACTATTTTTTGGAGGAAGACGATACTTTGCATGCATATTCTATGTCTACCTGGAATGAAGCCAAGATAATTTCGGAGAAATATATACAGGGTGAGCAAATAAGAAAAATTAAATTCTTTCTATTTTTGCTTTAACTCAAGACTTATTACTTAAATGAAAGTAATAATTTGCACATATCTCAGGTTTTTGCACTTGAAGAAAAAAGGCATATTTAGACACAACATATAGGTACAGAGTGGGCACTAAAAAAATTGTTGCTTATTTTGATTTAACTTAGACTCAGATAAAATCAGTAATTTGCACATAGCTCAGGCTTTACACTTGACGAAAATGGAACCCAAGAGATACAAGATAAATGTTGTAAGAGTAAAAAGGGACAACAAAAACTGTGTTCTGTTTAATACAGCCATGCATTGCACAGATCCGAGAGATCCTTCACGGATCAGTGGAAGAAACGCGTGGAACTGAAACCGCCTTTGCAGGTGATGTAGTTCGAATCCCATCACCGGTAATGTTATTTGCAAGTTAATGTAATTCGCATTAGCAAATGTTTCCTTTTATTGTTTCAGTATTATTAGAAAGGTGTAGAAACTTTTACCCCATATTGTGATAACGTTCTCTTTCATTGAATTGTTTCCTGTTACTTCCAACAGCCGCCTAAAGTTAAGCATTTTTTTTTTGCATAAAATCGTTAATATCTCCAGAACCGTTGGAGGTAGATCCATACAAATTTATATTAAAATTATTAGCATTTCAATGGAAAACTCCTTGTAAGCTACCTAAATATCGACCCTTCTATTTAAAAAAAGTAAGTTTAGGTCACCACTCTTTTTGACCTTCCGTTTATAATCATGTGATGTGCACCGCCTTCGTACCTCGTAGAATTTTTATATATTTGACTCAGATGCCCAATTTGTTTAAATGCTGAAATGAATTTGGTCAATACTGTAACTGAGCAAATTAATTCGGCAATGGGGCGACTTTAGGTCTGAGTATTCCATTTTGGCAAGTGAGCGAATTCAGCATCTGACAGTACCTATATATATGAACTTTATGTCACTCTCGTAGTTTTAGAAATATCTTTGTTGCCGGCCCCTGTATAGTAGCCCATGCTTCGATTACCAAAATTCAGTGTTGTTAATTCTGTGAGCGTACGCCGGTACCGTTAATTTTTCAGTCTTCTTATTATGCAGCTTGTTCTGGTATCCATATTTTTCACTAAAAGATAATCAACACCATTGATCGCATGCCGTGCCCAGACGAAGTTGGCTAATATAATAGATTTTCGAAATATGACAATTCAGTTTTAAAAAATGATTGTGGCAGTTTTGTTGGTTGTTTTTTCTAAGAATTGTAACTCATTAATTCTTAACTCAAATATTATATTGCAAGATTTCAGTAACTACAGGGCAACTGATTTTATTAAGCTATTTGTAGTAATATAGCTTTGTTAGGTACCCACAAGAATTTAATTTATTAACACACGCAGAATGCCATCCGCGCGATGTTTAGATACGTTATCACGTTCGCCGTGCCAAAATCCGAAAACAAAACGACGCGCTACTTTTATTCCCTCGGCAAAAGGTGCAACAGAACGGCAACGTTGCTGGAGGTGAGTATGTCGATTGTGTAACACGGCGATATACAATGGGAGGCCACATTGTAGGAGTGTAGTCGGAGCTTTGTTGCTATTTTGTGTGCACCATTTTTTTGTATATCTCAAATATCAAAATTCCTTACCCCTCTCTTGATGCTTCTGTTACGAAAACCTTATTTAAGAGATTGACGAGGAATACACATGGAAAAACATGTTCCTTGACATGGAGGCGTGGGTGTCTGTCATATGTTCGGAGGCAAGTAAGATAGCCGTGCACATATATATATATATATACAGTGCGAGTGTAAAGTCTGGAACTACCGAAATAACACTTTTATCAAATGTTTTTGCAAGAAACCATCGAACACGTCAATTTTCATTTAAAAAAACATATTTTACTGTAATTGTCACTTTTAGATTGTCTTTTGTTTTTGAGTTATGACGTTTGCGATAATTTTTTTAAATGGAAACCCAAATTTTTTATGATGAATTTGGACAAGCATGAAATTCTAAGACCAAATACGCCAAAAAGAAGCATGATACTGTATTTTGAAATTTTCGAGAAAATCGTACGATTACCACATCCCCTCAATACTAAAATTTCAATTCGTCCATTTTCACTCAAATATCGCACCATTATTTATTTAATTAAGAGCACACAACAAAAACAGATAAACAAACTATGAAAAACTATTATAATTTTAGGACTAACTCATTGTTTCATGGCTACTTGATTTTTATTCGATTTCTGTTTTAATACTTTAAAAGCGATTTTCTCGAAAATTCAAAATACAGTATCATACTTTTTTAGCGTATTTGGTCTTAGAATTTCATGCTCTGTCCAAATTTATCATAAAAATTTAGGGTTTCCATTTAAAAAAATTATCGCAAACGTCATAACTCAAAAACAAAAGATAATCTAAAAGTGACAATTACAGTAAAATACGTCTTATTTAAAATAAAAATATACGTGTTTCGGGATTTCTTTCAAAAACATTTGATAAAAGTTCTATTTAGATGGTTCCAGACTTTACACTGCCACTGTATAAAGGAAAGTCACAACCCTGACTAATCAACGCAGAGCCGAAACCACTGGTACTAGAAACTTGAAATTTGGGTGGAAGGTTCAATTTGTTACGTAAGGTAGTGCTAAGAAGGGATTTTTTGAAATTCGACCCCTAAGGGGGTGAAAAGGGGTAAAATGTGTTTTCACGAATTTCTCAATATCTCTTACACCCGATAAGATATCGATTTGGTGTTTGCTTGCAAAGATTATCAATACAAATACCTAGAAACGTATTTTAGGATTTTTCCCTAATCAACCCCTAAAGTTGCAAATCTGGATTGGGGGTGAATTAAAGAACTCTTCGTATCTGCTATGTTTATTGAGTTAGAACATTCTTTTGTAGCATATAGATGTATTTTTAAAATATCTAGAAAGGGGTATGAAGGAATTGGAAAATTTTAACCCTAACGGGGTAAAAGAAGGAAAAACTGAAAAGGGATCGGGGGGTTAAAATTTTTAAATTTTTTTCGCTGTGAGTTCCATTTCACAACAAAATGGGTTAAAAGGATTTTTTTGAAATTCCACCCCTACGGGGATGAAAAGGGGTAAAATGTGTTTTCACGTGTTTCTCAATGTCTCTTAGACCCAATAAGATAGACCCTTAGTGTTTAGTTGTAAAGATTGTCAATGCAAATACCTAGAAACGTATTTCAGGATTTTTCCGTAATCAACCCGTAAAGGTGCGAATATGCATTCGGGGTGAATTATAGAACTCATCGTATCTCCTATGTTTATTGAGTTCGAACGTTATTTGTTGGCATATAGATGTATTCTTAAAATTATTAGAAAGTCGTTAAAGATATTTTAAAATTTTACTCCTAAGGGGGTGAAAAGGGGTAAACTGTGTTTTCACGAATTCCTCAATATCTCTTAGACCCGATCACATATTCACTTAGTGTTTACTTGCACAGGTATCCAATAGAAGTGTCTAAATACATATTTCAGAATTTTCCCTAATCAACCCCTAAAGGTGCAAATCTGGATTCGGGGTGATTTAAAGAACTCTTTGTAACTCCTAGGTTTATTGAATTAGAACATTCCCTTTTCGGCATGTAGATGTATTCTTAAAATATTTAGAAAGAGCTTTAAGGGATTTTAAAATTTTACCACTCAGGGGGTGAAAAGAGGTAAACAGTGTTCTCACGAACTCCGAAATATCTCTTAGTCCCGATGAGGTATCGACTTGGTATTTACTTGCATACGTATCCAATATAAGTATTTAAAAACACATTTCAGGATTTTGCCCTAATCAACCCCTAAAAGTGCAAATCTAGATTCGGGGTGAATTAAATACCCCTTCGTATCTCCTATGTTTATTGAGCTAGAGCATTATTTTTTGGCATATAGATGTATTCTTAAAATATTAAAAAAGCAGTTTAAGGGGACTTAAATATTTATTCCTGAGGGGGTAAAAATGGGTAAACTGCGTTTTCACAAATTCTTCAAAAGTGTCTAAAAACACATTTCAGGATTTTCCCCTAATCAACCCCTAAAGGTGCAAATCTGGATTCGGGTTGAATTAAAAAACCCTTCTTATCTCTTATGTTTATTGAGTTAGACCATTGTTTTTTTGGCATATAGATGTATTCTTAAAATATTTAGAAAGTGCTTTAATGGATTTTAAAATTACCCCTAAAGCGGTAAAAAGGGAAAACTGAAAAGGCGTAGGGTGTTAAATTTATTAATTATTTTTCGCTGTGGGTTTATTTCAGGATAATATGGACTGAAAGAATGTTTCAAAATTCCACCCCTAAAGGATGAAAAAGGAGTAAACTGTGTTTTTTCGAATTACTCAATATCTCTTAGAATCGAAATTCTACCAATTTATGAATACAACATTTAGTTTGTATACCTTATATATCGAGAGATCCAAAAAAAACTGTTCCTCAGCGGGCTGTGGAAATTCAACGTATGAATAATATGTTGGTGACACTGTACGTCAATGTCCAATTCGAGGTTAGCAGGTTAGGATTTGCGTCATTTTGTGTCATAACTGACGGAAAACTTAACCTGATAACCTCGAATTTGACATTGACGTACAGTGTCGCCAACATATTATTCATACGTTGAATTTCCACAGCCCGCTGAGGAACAGTTTTTTTTGGATCTCTCGATATATATACAGTGTGGTCCATTAAGTGTGCAACAAATGGGAATTTTTTTTATTAGTTGTACAATCGAAATTTAAATATTGCCAAAAGTTAGTGCATGTGCGATTACCATATCAGATGCCCTTAGAATGGCTTAAAGTCAAACAATATACAGGGCAGGACAAAAAATATGAAATTCGTTCAAGAACAAAGTTACCTTATTTCAAAAAATATAGCAAAATTTTATTGAGAAAAGTTGTTTAGAATTAAAAGTTATGCTCAAATACAAAGTCACGGCCTCCTATTAGAATTTTGATTCTTTTTTGGAAAATGTTGTATTACCCTCGTATGATACATATTTTTATTATTTTGATTTTATATGTATTTAAAGTAGCCACAACCACATCCCTTTTAAATAACTTTTAGCAACTTGAAGAGTATTTGTAAAATTTACTTGGATTTATATTTTTTTAGGTAAACGTCCACTTCATGTTTGTTGCAACGATATTTAACAGAACTTTAGAATTTCGCAAATATTCTTTTTAACAAGGCAAATGCTTTACTAATAATAATTTACATATGAAAAACTCTTAATAAAATCAAAATAATAAAAATATGTATCATACGGGGATAATACAAAATTTTACAAAAAAAGAATCAAAATTCGAATAGGAGGCCGTGACTTTGCATTTGAGCATAACTTTTGATTCTAAACAACTTTTCTCAATAAAATTTTGCTGTATTTTTTGAAATAAGGTAACTTTATTCTTGAACGAATTACATATTTTTTGTCCTGTCCTGTATATTGTTTGACTTGAAGCCATTCTAAGGGCATCTGATATGGTTATCAAACATGCACTAACTTTTGGCGGTATTTAAATTTCGGTTTTACAACTAATAAAAAAATGTCCCATTTGTTGCACACTTAATGGACCACACTGTATATATATATATATATATATATATATATATATATGTGCACGGCTATCTTACTTGCCTCCGAACATATGACAGACACCCACGCCTCCATGTCAAGGAACATGTTTTTCCATGTGTATTCCTCGTCAATCTCTTAAATAAGGTTATCGTAAAAGAAGCATCAAGAGAGGGGTAAGGAATTTTGATATTTGAGATATACAAAAAAATGGTGCACACAAAATAGCAGCACAGCTCCGACTACACTGCTACAATGTGGCCTCCCATTGTATATCGCCGTGTTACACAATCGACATACTCACCTCCAGCAACGTTGCCGCTCTGTTGCACCTTTTGCCGAGGGAATAAAAGCAACGCGTCGTTTTGTTTTCGGATTTTGGCACGGCGAACGTGATAACGTATCTAAACATCGCGCGGATGGCATTCTGCGTGTGTTAATAAATTCTTGTGGGTACCTAACATAGCTATATTCTACGAGGTACGAAGGCGGTGCACATCACACAGTTTTGATTATAAATGGTAGGTCAAAAAGAGTGGCGACCTAAACTTACTTTTTTAAAATAGAAGGATCGATATTTAGGTAGCTTACAAGGAGTTTTCCATTGAAATGCTAATAATTTTAATATAAAGTTGTATGGATCTACCGCCAACGGTTCTGGAGATATTAACGATTTTATGCAAAAAAAAATGCTGAACTTTAGGAGGCTGTTGTACTAAGTAACAGGAAACAATTCAATGAAAGAGAATGTTATCAAAATACACCGCCGTTCATTTGAAGTGGATCACTTAAAGAAACTAGTTTCTACGACATTTTTCTAACCTATTTATAGCAAAATGTAGTTTGTATTGTAGCTAATAATTGAGTTAACTATTGTTTTAAAAATATTAAGTAGCCACATGTAATTTTTAATTCATATCATTTTTAATAAGTACGCGAAAAGCCAACAATGCATAACTTGTAGTAAAGCTTCATTGACGTCGTGGCATTGTTTAAAGCGGTAATAATCGATAATTAATTAATAATTCATGCATTTTTATCAAAAAATACACAAAACACACCAAAATCTTCAAGTTTCTTCACTGCAAGTTTTGCATTGTTAACTTATCGGCTACTTATTAAAAGTGATATTTTTTAAAAATGACGTGTGGCTACCTGATGCTTTTAAAACAATCGTTAATTTGCTTCCTAGTAATAATACAAACTACAATTTGTTATGAAAAAGTCGTCGAAACTAGTTTCTTTAAGTGATCCACTTCAAATGAACTGCGGTGTATTATGGGGTAAAAGTTTATTCACGTTTCTAATAATACTAAAACAATAAAAGGAAACATTTGCTAATGCGAATTGCATCAACAACGGTGATGGGATTCGAACTACATCGCCTGCAAATGCGATTTCAGTTCCACGCGTTTCTTCCACTGATCCGTGAAGGATCTCTCGGATCTGTGCAATGCATGGCTGTATTAAACAGAACACACTATTTGTTGCCCCTTTTTGACTCTTACAACATTTATCTTGTATCTCTTGGGTTCCATCTTCGTCAAGTGTAAAGCCTGAGCTATGTGCAAATTACTGATTTTATCTGCTTCTAAGTTAAAGCAAAATAAGCAACAATTTGTTTAGTGCCCACTCTGTACCTATATGTTGTGTCCAAATATGCCTTTTTCTTCAAGTGTAAAAACCTGCGACTTGTGCAAATTATTACTTTCATTTAAGTAATAGGTCTAGAGTTAAAGCAAAAATAGAAAGAGTTTAATTTTTCTTATTTGCTCATCCTGTATATATTTCTCCGAAATTTTTTCGGTTTTATGCCAGGTAGACATAGAATATGCATACAAAGTATCGTCTTCCTCCAAAAAATAGTTTTCGAGTTATACCGGCAAAAGACAGACGGAATTGAAAGAAACGGTTCTTTGATATCTAGGGACCCTGGAAGTGAAGATCTGAAGAAATTTCAGAAGGTAATTTTTTATCGATTACAATACGTTCTTCGTCTTTTAGACGAGGCAAGTAAAAACTAAAAATTAAGATGCTTTAATTCAAGGGATAACAAAAACCACCGTTAGATTAATAAATTTAAATCTCTCCGAACAGAACAAAGAACCAGATTTAGACAATACAAATCCCGTAATGTAGATACAAGAAATAATGATCACGAAAAAACAAAAAATTTTGAATAAATTGATTCTACGAGTATTATCAAATGAAATCAGGTTTAAAAAAAAACAAACAAACACATAAAAATTATACAGTGGCCGCCAAAAAGTCGGCATCATATGGGAGTTTTTTATTATTTATTTTTTAAAAGAACTTTTTACGACAATAATTTGTGCTTGTCCAAAAACCTCTTTAGCCCCTATCATACATACCGAGTGATTTAAACTTATTTAGAACTGGCGTATTTCGCAATTGTCAAAATCTAAAAAGTGCTATTTTTCGGAAATTAAGTAAGATTTCAATGAGATTCCTTTGGGGCCGGTTGCAGAAAGCAATGTTAAGTCTGGTGTTAGCTAACATCGCGTCAAAGTGAACAAAATCGCATCAAATTTTGTTTACTAATGTATTAGTTACCATATACCTATACTTGAATCTTAGGGATACAAATTGGAACAGCTTAAATTCATATAAAGATGTAAATGCGATGGTGGAAGAATATTATCGATTATTTTATATTGCATTAGATAATTCGGTTCCTAAGTCTAAGCCTGTAAAAAAGAAATATCCACCATGGTTTAATAAAGATATTGTCAAAAAGATACAAATCAAATCTCGGTATCACAAGTTATGGAAAAGGTTTTGCCAGCAAAGTTATCATTTAAACTTTAAAAAATTTAGGAGTCAAATTAAACGAGATATTGATATTGCCTATCGTAACTATCTAAATAAAATTGAACAAAATATAAATAGTGATCCATCTGCTTTTTGGTCTTTTCTAAAAAACAAAAAAGAAGGTAACGCATTAAATGTTCCTTTGCTAAAATACAATGGAAATTTGCTAAAAACATCGACAGAATCGGCTAAAGCATTTGCAGAAAATTTTAGATCGGTATATGCAAAGACGCAACCTAATCTAGATTTTCCATTATCGGAAGAGTCAGTGGGTTCGTTGGATACATTGAGCATTGATACAATCTCTTTAGAAGAAATTTATACAGCTATTAAGAGGCTAAAACCTAAGAGGTCGGTTGGCGTAGATCAAATACCTTCATTTATAATAAAGGCATGTTCAGATAGTTTAGCTTATCCGTTACTAATAATGTTTAATTTAATAATAAAAACATGTCATTATCCTAAGTTATGGAAAACAACTAAAGTGTGCCCTATATTTAAAACAGGTGACAAATCAGATATTAAGAACTACAGGCCAGTTTCTTTGATTTGTTCATGTTCCAAAGTATTTGAGATTATATTACATAACAGAATTTTTGAACATGTAAAATCAGAGATAACACCGCAACAACATGGATTTACGCCAAACAGATCTACGGAAACTAATTTATTACTATTCACTCAAAACGTATCAGAAGCTATGAACGAGAATATTCAAACTGATGTCATATACACCGATTTCGCCAAAGCGTTTGACAAAGTATCTCATGCTTTGTTATTAAAAAAAATGCAAACATTTGGTTTCTCCTTAAAACTTATTCAACTGTTCAGGTCTTATTTAAGTAATAGGAATCAATATGTGGTATTTGGTAATTCTAAATCAGAAGAGTATGTTGTAAACTCTGGTGTGCCGCAAGGTGCAAATTTAGGCCCCTTGCTATTTTTAATTTTCATAAACGATTTGCCAAAATGTATTATTCATTCTGAATGCTTAATGTTCGCAGACGACCTTAAACTCTGGAAGTCAATTAAATCAACAGATGATTGTGAGGAATTAAATGATGATTTGAGCAGATTAGTACAATGGACATTTGAAAACGAATTGCCTCTAAATATCAGCAAATGCTTTATTTTAACGTATACTAGGAGACTCCAACCAATTACTTTCAACTATATAATGACCGGTGTAAACCTAAATAGAAAGAATGAGACAGTGGATTTAGGAATACTGTTCGACAATAAAATGAGTTTTCAAAAACATATCGCCACAATGAAAAATAAAGCTAACAGAATGTTAGGCTTTATAATGCGAAACTCGAAGGGATTCCGTAACATTAACACTTTAGTAACACTTTATAATTGCTACATTCGTTCTATCATGGAATATGCTTCTTTAGTGTGGACACCGTCATATGCTTGCTACATAGACGAAATCGAGAGTATCCAAAAACGGTTTTTAAAAATACTAACTTTTAGAAGAACTGGATTTTATCCTTTATTGACATCTTACACCACATTATTAAGTCGGTATAATATATTGTCTCTAGAAAA
Source organism: Agriotes lineatus (assembly GCA_940337035.1). Classification (NCBI taxonomy): domain Eukaryota; kingdom Metazoa; phylum Arthropoda; class Insecta; order Coleoptera; family Elateridae; genus Agriotes; species Agriotes lineatus. Next base: position 9,808,491 of record OW679195.1, read on the forward strand.
AAGAAGATTTGTTAAATCGGTAACGTTTATCAAAAAGATCATTGAAATGAAAATAGATGGCAATTTAGATTTTATTGAAATGTTTAGCTTTGTTGTGCCTAGAGCTGGCAGCAGAAATAATACATTATTTTATCTGCCATTTTCCAGAACCAATATTTTGATGCATTCGCCATTGCATAAATTAGCGCGACATTCCAACGCAGTATATGAACATATTGATTTGTTTTCGTCTAGTTTAAAAAGCTATTACAAAAAATGTTTAAAAATTATCAAGGATGGCCATTTAAAACAACTATTTAGAAGTTAGTTTCTATAACTGACTGGTTTTATTCCTTTGTTTTTTAATTATTTGTTCATTACATTAATGTTTAGTTTAACAATAATTTTGTTTTATTTTTTTCTGTTTTGTAATCTAGTTATGCTTTTGTTTATGCATTATTTGTTATTAGTTTTGCTTTATAATATTATGTTTTTTAGTTTTAATTTCTTCTCTGTAATTGGGTGTATACCTGTTGAGAAGGAGAATTAAATAAATAAATAAATAAGCATTTGAGATTTGATTCGTTTTTGTTCACTTTGACGTCGCGTTAGCTAACACCAGACTTAACATTGCTTTCTGCAACCGGCCCTTAGAGTGTTAGTTTTAGCTAACTGAACAATCTCAAGTCCAGAAAACACACATTTTTCTTTAACTTTAGCTAAACTTTAATTTTTCAATTTTTTAAATATTTTTTAAAATTTCACTTACCAACAGCGTGTGGCTGGTGCTTGCGTGGCGCCAGCAGTTAAGTGGGTTCAAGCACCACACCCGAGCATTGATAACATCGTACGCTCTCCGGCCATCATACGAACACCTTTGATGGTCGTGACCCCTGCGAGGGCATTCTTCCTTAATTCAAGGGGTTAGGCTAGCCACCTACCCCGGCCGTGGATTAATATGGCTTATAAAACCGCACTCAAGTGTGTGAAAGTAACAGGGTCTCGGCCTATATTAAGAGGAAGAAGAAGACATACCAAAACTTAATTTTAAAATTTACATTTTTTTATGTGATGACTAACGATTTATAATTGTAAAAAATAATATAAAATGTTAATTACTCCTTTAGATTTTTTATTATTTACCGAAAAGTGATATGTTCGCATATTTTGAAGTTTTTGATGCAATGTGCTTTGTAAGAGAAGTATTTTTAAATGATAATTATTATCTATTTAAATGGCTTCTACGATAAAAACTCTAATCTAACCCTTTTAATGAATCCTGTAATAGTAATTTACGTTATAAGTCCGGTAAACCCAAAAGTTTACCGGACGTATGTCGTAATGCGTTTTATTTCATACTGCAATTATTAAATTTTTACTTAAAACTACAAACATTTTTTTTTCAATTGAAAATAATAAATAGTTTGATTATTGATTTATTTCATTTGAGTCCGGTAAAATATTTTACCGGACCTGTTTATTTCATTTGAGTCCGGTAAAATGGTTTACCGGACCTGATACTGTAAAGCCTCATTTTCCGGACTAAAATCATTAACTTAAACATGGGTTTTACGATGCAGTATGAAATAAAACATTCCAGACTCGGCTCCTACGTCGTTTCGTCCCGAAACGTTTGGACTCGCTACTGTAAACTTGCGTTTACCGGTGTTTAATCTTGTCTTTAACAGATTAACCAGATATAAATTTATAATTATTCATTTAAATTTTACGAAACATTCTAAAAGTTAAAAGCCACCAAAAACGCAATATTGCATTATGCAAGCGCGGCGACCTACTCACAGTCAAGTTTAAACACCTCGCAGTCGCCGCTCAGCATTTTTACACGGCTTCGCGTACACAATTACGCAAGGCCGTGACAAGGTTTAAATGCCTACAATCGCAGCTCAGCATAAAAGACGCTCGAGTTCATGGAGTCCATATCATATCACGGAAGCAAAACCGCTGAGTATTGTTTTGCAATACTAGTAAATTAACCTACTGAATATAATACATTGTACCTGTTATTAGAAATGAACTTTGTATATTACTATGATCTAAGCAAATTTGTTTGTATATATAGAACAATTATTTTTGTAATAAACCAGTCTGCATTTACTTGTTAGATTCACTTACTGCGTCGCTGTGGGTCCAAGCCTATAAATAATTAAGGGATGTGAGGCTGCATCTCACACAGTGACGAATTATCATCCCGTTAAGTGGCATGACTAAGCTGTCTTAAAGCGGAAACTGCTGTCTCAGTTCTGCGCTTAACATAAGGGATGGAACCAGCAAAATAACGTAACGGACGCCTGATTTCCACAGCCTCCAGGCGAATCTGTTCATGGTCCTTCGAGCCGGATATGTCTACAACTAAGAAGAGGTACATCCCGAGAAGAAAACAACATCTACCAACCCACCCGGTTCCCCGAAAATGGCAAACAATATGGAGGAATTCAATCAGCTAGCTGTCGCCCAAGAAGAACTCGGCCAGAAGATCACGCAGGTATTTTCCAACAGCAAAAAGGACCCTGCCAGCCGAAAAACAGAAGCTTACATCGCCAGCCGAAACAAGACGCTGGACGAAACTTGGAACGCCGTGACCAAAAATCACGCCAAAATGGTGCAGCTAAGTATTCCTACACATAATTATTTTACCACAGGGTATTACGAACAAATTATAGCCATCTACTGCGAAGCAAAAAGTTATTTGCAGAGCTGTTTAAATGCAACTGAAAATCCCGACCCCTCTGGAACTAGGAGGCGAGAGGAAACAGTTGTAAATCCCGAGCAAAAGGTTCGTATCCGAAAACTGCAGATTCGGATGCAGAATTTTAAGCAATCTTTGGACGACGCCGAACTGGAACAAGCACTCGGAAGGCCCGCCATCACAAAGAGGGAATTAAAGGAAGAATGGGACCGGGTGATCGAGATGGACGAAGAAGTCATGTCTAACGAGATGGATTCAAACCAGACGCACTTCAGTCCTGAATTTACTACGTTGAAAGACAGGTACCGAAATTTAATTAATTTGTTACAAGCACCAACAAGGAACGAGCAAGCATCAGCCATCTCGCTTCCTCAAGTTAAAATCCCCATATACGAGGGAAATTATGAGGAATGGGCCACTTTTAAGGACCTATTCACCAAATTAGTAGATGACAACCAAAACATGGATGATGTCATCAAAATGCAGTATTTAAAAACGCATGTCAAGGGAGAGCCCAGCCGACTAATCCAGCATCTCGCAGTGACTCAAGCCAACTACAACACCGCTTGGAATTTGCTGCAACAAAGGTATCAAAATAATCGCCTTATTCTAACCAAATTGCTAGACACCATCTTCGATCAGCCGGTCCTCTCCAAGGAATCAGCCCAAGGGTTGAAAAGATTGCATGACTCCACTAAGGAATGTGTGGAAGCAATCAAAAATTTGGGCATTTCCACCGACAGCTGGGGTCCGTGGATTAACCGAGTTATTACTCGAAAATGGGATCCTGAAACTAACAAATTATATGAGCAGTCGCTTCAGTGCCCAAATGAAGTTCAGGATCACCAAACTCTAATGGCCTTCTTACAAATGCGGTTCCAATCCTTGGAATCCATTGATGGAGCTCGAAAACCAACTCAGGACAAGCCACAGAAAAATTACGCTGCCGGATCTCTCAACTGCAAGATGTGCAATGGGGATCATTACATCGATAACTGTGGTCAATTCCAGAGGCTCTCCACCCACGAAAAGCAAGAAGTGGTAAGAACCTACCGATTGTGCTTTCGATGTTTGCGACACGATTCTAATATACAATGTCGTTCGTATTATAACTGCAAAATCTGCCGCTTTCCACACCATACTCTGCTTCACAAGGCACAGCCGCCATCAAAGCCGATACCTGCTCCGAAGATGAAGACGTTTTCTCACGCAGCAGCCATGCAGACCTCCAACGCTCCAGAGAAGAAGCCAAAACCCACAATCATTGCCGCCAACCTAGGCGCAAAGAAGAGCCAAGTGCTACTGGCCACAGCAACGGTTCAAGTTAAGGCAGCATCCGGGATGACTCATCTCTTGAGGGTCTTGATAGATCCAGGGTCTCAAGGTTCCTTCATCACCGAAGCCGCAGCCGAATTATTAGCGTTACCCAGGACCAAGGTTCGAGCAGAAATCTCCGGAATTGGGAACAGCGAAACAAAAGTCGCAAAATGGAAAATCACAGGTTTGATTACGCCAAGATTTCCAAGTAAATTGTCCTTACCTGTTACTTTACTGGTACTTCCCAAACTTACAAAAACCATGCCTTCATCACCCATTCCGAACATAAAAATGGATGCCTGGAAACATGTCTTCATCGCCGATCCAACCTTCAACCGACCTGGCCCCATAGATATACTTCTAGGCGCTGAAGAATATTCCCAAATAATTCTCGAGGGAATCAAGAAATCCAAAGATGGCATCCTAGGACAGAATACCGAATTGGGATGGATCTTATCAGGAACCATTGGAAGACGACCTCCCACCAGCCTTAAGGTCAACACCATGGTTGCCAAAATTGAAGAGGATGAGCAGTTGCAGAAATTCTGGAACATTGAAGAGGCTTCTCCTCAAAGGAAACTTTCCCCAGATGATCAGGTATGTGAAAATAAATTGACAGACACAGTCCAGCGAGACGTAGATGGAAGATACGTAGTAAGGATTCCATTCAAACAAACTCCACTACACATGGGAAGGTCCAAACCCTCAGCATTGGCACGATTCATACATCTGGAGAAGAAATTAGGACAAGATCAAGATCTAGCAGTCCAATACAAGAAATTCATGCAAGAATACTTGGATTTAGGACATATGGAAAAGGTGGCAAAAGAAGATGAGAATAACGGCAAGTATTACATTCCCCACCATGGCGTCATCCGAGAAGCAAGTTCATCAACCAGGCTTCGTGTCGTTTTCGATGCCTTTAGCAAGGCCTCTCACGGAAAATCCTTAAATGAGATGATGTACGCTGGACCTAAACTTCAGCAAGAACTGGTCGACATTCTACTTCGATGGAGAACACACAGGATTGTTTTTTCTGCAGACATTGAAAAAATGTACCGACAAATCAGAATGAACAACCAAGACCAGGAGTACCAAAGAGTCCTATGGAGATTCGACAAATCACAGCCAATCAGGGAATATAAGCTGTGCACCGTCACTTATGGAACCGCATCAGCTCCCTATCTTGCCATTCGAACCTTGCATCAACTCGCAGAGGACGAAAAGGTCTCATTTCCATTAGCTTCAGAAGCAGTGAAGAAAGATTTCTACGTGGACGACGTGCTTTCTGGGGCCGACACTGTGGAAGAAGCGATCCAACAACAAGGTCAGCTCATTTCCTTACTAAAGCGTGGAGGCTTTACTCTACATAAATGGTGCAGTAATGAGTCAGCCATCATTCAAGAACTCCCAGAAGAGTTAAAGGAACAAACATACCTCGAAATAAGTGAAGACGGCGTAAAAAAGTCCTTGGGCATTCACTGGTCTCCATATGAAGATGTTTTCTGTTTTAAGGTAGACGTTAAGCAACAGGAATCCACCAAACGCACCATACTATCCGAAGTTGCCAAAATTTTCGACCCATTGGGATGGTTAGCACCCGTCATCATCACTGCCAAGCTACTCATCCAAGAACTATGGCTCGAAAATATCAAATGGGATGACCCAGTGTCTGAAAATATCCAAGGCAAATGGGAGACGCTCAGGTCTCAACTCAAGGCAGTGGAAGAAATTACCTTACCAAGGTGGTTGTTTATCAAAAGGGAATCTCTAGTAGAGCTGCATGGATTCTGTGACGCCTCCGAAAGAGCTTTCGGGGCCGCGATTTATACCAGAGTCACCACATCATCCGGCCAAGTCAAGGTATCCTTATTAATAGCCAAATCCAAGGTGGCACCAGCCCGAGCCAAGACGACATTACCAAGACTGGAACTCTGCGCAGCAGTACTCCTTTCCAATCTACTTCAAAGGGTAATTGCAGCATTAGATCTTCCTAAGGTGTCTATCTTCGCCTGGACCGACTCCATGGTTACATTAGGATGGATAAAAGGAGACCCGGTACGATGGAAGACGTTCGTCGCGAATCGAGTAGCCGAAATCAACAATCTAATTCCGGCTCAACATTGGAACCACGTCAAATCCGAAGAGAATCCTGCAGACGTCATCTCCCGAGGCACTAGTCCAGAAAAACTAAAGAATCATCTCCTATGGTGGGACGGACCGAGCTGGCTAGTTAACAAGAGTTCATGGCCGTGTCAACCAGACACCGCAACCACCGAGGAAGAAGCAAGAAGTTACACTGTGCATCAAACTACCATTCATCAAGACAAGAACGAAGTCGTTCATCGTTTTTCTTCTCTAACAAGAATGGTACGAGTCATGTCACATTGCCGAAGATTCATCAACAAGTGTAAGCGACTTCCCACCCAATCAGGATGCCTATCAGTGAAGGAAATGGACGACACCATCCTCCTACTCGTTAAGGTCATCCAAGGAAGTGATCCTATTTTGAGGGCAACAGGATCTCAACTCCGGCAGAACAAATATGTGAGTTCCAGTAACAAGCTTGCCAACCTCAATCCCTTCATCGATCAGCATGGAATAATCCGTGTTGGAGGAAGATTAGAAAATTCCACCTTGTCCTTCAATGAAAAACACCCAATCATACTCCCGTACTCCAGTCATATTTCCAAACTAATAATCCAAGAGGCGCATCTACGCACGCTGCACGGTGGCACCCAACTCACTCTCTCATATATCCGAAGAAAATATTGGATCATCAACGCGAAGAAAGCAGTCAGCTCCAGCATCCAGAAGTGTTTCCGATGTCTACGATACAAAGCAGAGGCAGCACAGCAACTGATGGGAAATCTTCCATCAACCAGAGTAAATTCAACTCCTCCATTCTTCCATTCCGGAGTGGACTACGCCGGCCCAATACAGATCCGAACATCCAAGGGAAGAGGGCATTCTTCGCACAAAGGGTACATTGCTGTTTTTGTCTGTCTATCAACCAAGGCAATCCACCTAGAGGCCGTCAGCGACATGACAACCAACAGCTTCCTAGCAGTCTTCAGGAGGTTTACTGCCCGAAGAGGACGCTGTGCACACCTATACAGCGACAACGGAACAAACTTCGTTGGCGCAAGAAAAGTGTTGGACAAGGAGACCCGCCAAACAATTGAAGGCCCAGTTGTCCAAGAAACCTTAGCAACCGGTGGTACCCAATGGCACTTCATCCCTCCAATAGCCCCTCACTTCGGAGGGATATGGGAAGCAGGGGTAAAATCAATGAAGCATCATCTGAAGAGAACTATTGGCCACGCTACTCTCACCTTTGAAGAGTTAACAACTCTTCTCTGCCAAATTGAGGCCTGCCTAAACTCACGTCCTCTATGTCCACAAGGCAACGATATTGAGGACACAACTGCTCTGACGCCAGGCCATTTCCTAATAGGGAGGGAAATCATATCGCCACCAGACCCAATCAACACTCCAATATCTTCAAATCTATCGAATCGTTGGAGGATAATCCAAAAGATCAAGCAAGATTTTTGGAAATCATGGATCTTGGACTACCTTCATGGACTACAGCAACGAAACAAATGGAAGAAACCATTGGAGAACACTAAAGTTGGAGATTTAGTGTTAATCAAAGAAGATAGTATCAATCCTAGTAAGTGGCCTTTAGCAAGAGTCACTGCAACTCATCCAGCAGCCGATGGATCAGTACGAGTAGTGACGCTCCAGAAATCAGGAGGACATCAGCTAAAACGATCCATAGGCAGCATCATTCCATTACCAGCAACTACCGAGGAATCGCAGGAACCAGAGGCAGAAGATAAAATTTCAACTAACATTATCCAGACACGATCATCCCCAGCACCAAGGAAATCTGTCGCGTCCAAATGGAAACTGCTGTTACTCATCTTTACCCTTCTTACCACCAATACATTAAGTAAAGCAGAATTTAATATCCAAAAACCAGACAGCGGGTACTATGTAGAACACATTGGACACGGGAAGATTGAGAGAGGAACATTCCGGATCGAAATCCAGTTCGAGAGGGGGAAGATCGAAGAAGACTTCGAAACAGTCACAGACATGGTAGACAAATTCGACAATCTCTGCGACTCTGCAAAAGAACTGTCCGAAGACACATTATGCAAGACACTGGTGCATCATCTTCTGGAACAGAAAAAGCATATGGAATGGATTAGAGATGGTATGGAAGAAATAATAACAAGACGAGAAAAAAGAGGAGTCCTTGGCACAGTATTAACATCAATTTTTGGAGTCAACGATGAAGTCTATCAAGATATAGACAGGCTAGACAAGAATCAACAGGAACTAATAAAAATGGACAGTCAACAATCCAAATTCTTGCTATCAGCACTTTCCAGGTTTAATGAAACCGAAGAACGAATCGACAAGAAGCTGGAACATTTCCAAGAAAAATTAAACCAAGGAATCCGGGCCATTAACAACATGGACAAATGGTATAAAGCAACCGACTCCAACCGACTAAATATTCACATCATCAGTGTGTACCAAGTCGCCACAAATGTAATTAGTGAACTGTGCAACTACCATATTCACATCTTAAACGTTCACTTCCAGCAAGGTAATCTGTACGAGCTAATAACACCTGCTCAAATTAAACAGATCCTCGCTAATGCAACCAGTAAACTTTCACCAAATTTGGAGATATTACCAACGCCAATTCTAAAGGTCGACATTGGGCATGACGACATCTACATCAACGTCCAAGGGTATTTCATCATAGTGGAAAAAACGGAATACTCCTTAATTAAAGTGACACCAATTCCTCTCCAAATCAGCAATGGATCCTACTGGATGATCGATGTGCCGAAAGGAATCTTCGCTGTGGATTACAACCTACAAATGTACTTCCACGAAACAGATGAAGAATTCAAAGAAGAGCTACAAATTTCTCCCACTACCTATGTTTGCAGTCCAACGGTAGTTAAAGGAATTGAAAACAACCCAAACTGCATCATTGACGATATATATCACCGAGTAGAAACCAGTCAATGTCTCCTACGAAGACATCGCATCCAGTCCATTATTTGGAAACAATTGTACATGGAAAACACCTGGCTATTTGTAGTCAGTAAGCCAACCCGCATAGCAATCACTTGTAGTGGAAACAGGGAAGAAGTCACCGTCAACACTACAGGTGTCATTCAAATTTCATCGGATTGCATCATCCAAACTGCGAGGAATACATTAACCCCAAGGCACAACAGAAAATACAAGATCCTGGCTGGATACTCCAAGGCTATCAGTATCAATATTACCAACCCAATCACAACAAACTCATTTTCAGAAATCGCAGAGGAACCTGTACTAACTCAGTCAGACCACTTCGAAGACCTACAAGCATCGCAGTTAGATTTCCAGGAGCATCTAAAAAACTTCACCTGGAAAGCCATCCGACATCATTCTCACCTGTCTATTGGGGTCACAGGCAGCCTTTTAGGAACCGCTGCCCTACTAGGAGCTATCTACTACATTCGGCAACGAATAACACGAAGGAAGCCACCACCCGCACAACCCCAGGCAGAAGAATATCCTCTCAAAACGCTCAATCTCGAAGAAACAATATAATTTATCGGTTTGCTTTTTTGTGGCTTAAAATTGGCAATATGTTTAATCTTGTCTTTAACAGATTAACCAGATATAAATTTATAATTATTCATTTAAATTTTACGAAACATTCTAAAAGTTAAAAGCCACCAAAAACGCAATATTGCATTATGCAAGCGCGGCGACCTACTCACAGTCAAGTTTAAACACCTCGCAGTCGCCGCTCAGCATTTTTACACGGCTTCGCGTACACAATTACGCAAGGCCGTGACAAGGTTTAAATGCCTACAATCGCAGCTCAGCATAAAAGACGCTCGAGTTCATGGAGTCCATATCATATCACGGAAGCAAAACCGCTGAGTATTGTTTTGCAATACTAGTAAATTAACCTACTGAATATAATACATTGTACCTGTTATTAGAAATGAACTTTGTATATTACTATGATCTAAGCAAATTTGTTTGTATATATAGAACAATTATTTTTGTAATAAACCAGTCTGCATTTACTTGTTAGATTCACTTACTGCGTCGCTGTGGGTCCAAGCCTATAAATAATTAAGGGATGTGAGGCTGCATCTCACACAGTGACGAATTATCATCCCGTTAAGTGGCATGACTAAGCTGTCTTAAAGCGGAAACTGCTGTCTCAGTTCTGCGCTTAACATAAGGGATGGAACCAGCAAAATAACGTAACGGACGCCTGATTTCCACAGCCTCCAGGCGAATCTGTTCAACCGGACTTATAACGTAAATTACTATTAAGTTGTCTAAATGAGAAGATTTTTCTTTATACAGTTTACATGTTCTAAAAATTCTTCTCATTCAGACAACAGTAAAAGATCGTTTACAGGATTTCTGTAACAGTAATTCGCTAACAGGGTTCGAGTTTTTAGAAGCCATTTAAATAGATATTAATATAATCATTCAAAAATATTTCTCCTAAAAAGCACATTGCATCAAAAACGTAAAAATTGTGCGAACATATCACTTTTCGGTAAATAATACAAAATCTAAACGAGCAATTAACATTTTATATTATTTTTTACAATTATAAATCATGAAAGTCGTAACATAAAAATTTTTAATTACAATATTAAGTCATGGTATGCGAAACTGAAAAATATTTTAAAAAAAGGAAAAAGCTAAAGCTAAAGTTAAAGAAAAATATGTGTTTTCTGGACTTGAGATTGTTCAGTTAATCAAAACTAACACACTCTAAAACAATCTCATTGCAATCTTACTTAATTTCCGAAAAATAGCACTTTTTAGATTTTGACAATTTCGAAAAACGGAATTTACTTAATAAGTAAACGTCACTCGGTATCTATGATAGGGGCTAAATAGGTTTTTAGACAAGCACAAATTATTGACGTGTAAAGTTTTTTGAAAAATCTAAAAAATTTTTTTTACTTATGCGATGCCGATTTTTGGCGGTCACTGTATACCCAATACCATTAAATTGTCAACTATTTCTCCTCTTCTTCGATAGGTATTAAAACTATACAAAGTGCTCGTAATTTGCAAATTTAATGATTTTGCTTTAGTAAATGAAGCACTCTATGTATCTCTGTATTTCTTAAAAACTCTTTCAATAAACTTTCGCCTAATAGCTTATTTAACACCCCTAAATTCAACTGGTTTTGAGATTTAATTTATTCCAGAATTTCTCGGTTTTTGTGTCAGCAATGGCTGGATTTTTATTTTCTAAACCTAGTTTGTGATTCCTTTAAATAAAGCATTTTAGGGGCCTTACATTGTTTTCTTATACTCACACTCGCATAGTTGGAAAACAGTTGAATTCAGAGTTATCCAGTAAGATATCAAAATAAATCTTTCTAAAGGGGCATTTTAAAAATACTAAAATGTGTAGTGCGTTTCCTTTAAAAACCTTTGAAATCATGAAATTTGCAGACACCTTGTATAGTATGAGTGCCGAGAATCACCATTTTACACTCGAAAGGTAATTCACAAAAAACGTAATGTTTTATTTTTATTTCAGTATCTACAGCAGCTGTCTGAAGTTTAGCATTTTGTGCATAAAATCGGTAAGATCTCCAAAACAGTTGATGTTAGACCCATACAAATTTATATTAAAACTATTGGTATTTCAATGCAAAGATTTTAACCTTCCTAAATATAGAGTAATAACTTTGGTTCGCCACACTTTTTGAGCCATCCTGTGTAATCAGAAATATTTTAGTAATATGCAACACTTTCGTACCTTCAACTTTTATATAAGCTATTTTAATGTAAATCTTCTAGTTTTAGAGATATTTCCCACCCCGCATCGTTGACGGATGCTGTATTAAATGTCCAAGGACATGCGGTTGTATTGAATTTACTTAAATCCATTACTAGCGATTAGCCCCGGTGCGCGTTTGCCAAGTCTCTGAGGCGTAACAGTATGTTTCATAGATAGAGGCGAGTACTACTGGCGCACCTTGTTAGGTGTATATGTGTATTACATGGTCGCGCCATCTAGAATAACCTCTACCAACTGAAGTGTATAACTGAATATGTGTACTGTCAAACTCACCTCCACCAAAAAATCTGTTAAATCGATGCTTGTTGCACCATCTGTTGAATGGAACACTTATACATGGGGATACCTAGTCGCCTCCGATTTTTCGTACTGGCCTCCAAAAATGAGGCCAGTTCTTCGTTTCGACGTATGCTTTTGGAGGCGAGTTTGACGTTTTGCATATATATATATATATATATATATATATATATATATATATTTTAATTGTTATACTAAAACCATTGTTTTATCAAATACAAGGAGAATGACAATTACGTACACATTTCCAGGGGGTACGTGAAGCATAAAATAGTTGCGGAGGCCTTTTTTCGGAAGAATTCTGTGTCCTTATTACCTAGAATATTGTTTTGTGGCGTTTGTTAGTTTAGCGTATTGAGTGAAGGAGTTTATTATACAAGACGATAAAAATAACTTTATCGTCGTGTATAATACGATTTCCTATAGCAAGAACTTTAACAATTTCAAAAGAAAATAAGGGCAGTCAATCACATTTCAAACTGTCAGTAACTAGATTGTGTTGCTACGATAATACGAAGCTGTCATATTTAATTTAAACAAAAGTTAGAAAATTAAATTACTTTATCTATCCTTGATGTTAAAGTGCTACTTTATCTACCCTTGCTGTTAAAGTAAAACTTGACCTTTTGTTTTGAGTTGATAAAAGCACACTTTAACATATGCTATAGAAAAAATATATTTGTACAAAACGGACTTATGTCCAACTAGTACATCATAATAATTAATTGTACAGTAATCCTTAATAATATATACATTTACACTTAGTGAATTAAGACATATACTACTTACTAGCTGGCTCGGCAAACGTTCTGCCCAAAAATAATTTGTCTCTGAAACTACGTTTCACCACTATAGAGTTTTAATTTTATGTCATGTCCATCGTCTTGGACTTAAAAATAAATGCCATTTTCGCAATCAACGTCCCAAAAAACCTCAATAACGACACCCATATCGATTTTTAAGCTTATTTACCCCATTTCACCCCCCTAGGGGGTAGCAGACCCGACAGACGTTGTCCTTCCCAAACGTTGGTTTTCCTGCTATTAGCGGGTTCAGCAAACGTTTTTTCGATATTCAATTTTTTTTATTTTAAAAATTATTGGGGGGCGGTAGAGAGGGTGAAATTTTGGGGTTATCTGTTCTGATATGCGAGAAATCTTAAAACAATTTTTTTTAAATCGTCAAAAATGTTTTTAAAAAATCCTAGAACCCGATTACAGCGCCACCTACCGGGTCCAATTGTGAATCTAAAGCATCCAGGGACCCACTCAAACACACACACAAAATGTCATCAAAATTGGTCCAGCCGTTTAGGAGGAGTTCATTCACATACACACGTACAGAAGAATTACGTACAGTAAAGATAGCTCAAAAATTGTCAAACGCCAAACATTAAAAAAAAGTTCTACCCAGCAGCAAACTGTTTAGTACCCTCCTCTTAGTAAGTTTTAAAAAGTCACACGACCTTGCGCATCGGGTTTAGGCAGGAGGGGGGGTGGAACGGTGGTAAAATGGTTGGTTTCAACAGTTTTTCGCAAATATCTCATTAACAATGAGGTTTAGCGCAAACTTTGCCTTATACAAAATTAATCTACATTTAATTTGCAATAAAAATGGTTTGATGCATTTTTGCGCTCCAGTAAAGGATTACGGATATATGGAGGGGATAAAAATGTAACCTTTTCTGCTTTGGCTAAAAAAAGCATGAACGCCTATGAACTCGTAATATTCGCTTCAAGTGTATTATATAAAGGGTTCAGGGTAGTGGGGAGGCCAAATGGTTATGGTGAAGAACCCAGCACAAAAGACGAAGAACATTTGCACAGATCATCCACTACTACCCATGTTGAAGTAAAAGTAGAAGATGCAATTAATGTCACTCTTGGGCAAGCAGAATTTCTAATGAATAGTAAGAACAAGATGCAACTGATTGCTCTCATCACGGTACACTTACACCACGTTGGATGCAAAGTAATTCAGGCAGAAGATGATGCTCACATCTTAATCGTTTTTACTGCAATTGACGGATCAAAAAAGGAAAAAGAGGCTATCGTGATTGGCAATGACACCAATGTATTGATCTTGTTGGTTGTTCATGCTGCAGCCAATAAACAGTTGAAGATGGCTGTATCGAAGAAAGGTAACCAAGAAGAAAAATCCAAACCAAATGAAGACCCAGATGCAGTAGCTGATGCTGGAAACCATTTCTTCCTTCCGCTATTTACATCGACAAATGCAGATAATTTGGATACTCTGCGTCATCAATGGTATGTACTTGCAGACCATCGCAAAAAAGCCTGTACACACAAATTTCAGGTTGGCTGTACTTTCCCTCACTTCAGCAGCTGTACAACAACACTCTTATAGAGTTTGCCATCAAATGCAGCAATAGCTCAACGTCAATAAAAATTTACTAAAATGGGGTTGGAAAAGGATTGGTGACGGCATCTATGAAGATAATCTGCAACATGAAGCTTGAAGATATTTAGGTTACTGATTGCTGTTATTTATTATTATGTGACTACCTCGTACGATGTACTTTTCATTGAATTTACTGAAAAGCATGTATTGTGAAGAAAAACAATTTTCATTATTTTTTGTATTCAAGCTTATCAGATAAAGTTTGTAGCTAACCTTGTTTTAATTCTATCCACATGATTTTATTTTTTAGGAAAATATGAGAAAAGATGGAAGTAATTTAAGTAGGTGTAATTATAAAAGCACAAATGGGAAAACGATATGATGAATCATTCAAACGGAAATATAGGCAAAATGAAGATAAAAATTACAAAGGAGGAGAGCAATGTAGGTAAATTATCAACAGTAATGTATTAAGTACATAGTGACTTGCCGATAATGCTGGTCAGATTGCACGACCGCAATCTGGTCAGCATTATCGAAGCAAGGAACTATGCACGCAATATATTTTGCGTGACTAATGCTTGATCGACTTAAAAAACTAACGAATCATCATTTTAATGAGTAAGGTGGAGTATTACCGATAAGTAGTTATATAACAACTTATCGATAAATTGTTATGTAAATGACATCGTTTGACAGATGTGTGCAATAGTCAATAGTAATACAACAAAGGCAAGACATACTTACCGATAATTTTGCACACGCCAAGGGTCGAGTGCTGGTTGCAATGAAAACTGTCCCGAGGGCAGTTTTCTAAGGGCAACCAGCACAATGACTCTTGGTACGGACAAAATTATAAGTAAGTGTATTGCTCGCGTTTATATTTTGAAGATTATTACACAAAACCCGTATACGAATTATGATTTAGAATTGATCTAACAATGCAAAAAAACACAAATTGCTTGTTTCTTGCAGTTCAATTTCTAATTTGACACCATCTACGGGGTAGATAATTAGCACTAGAAAGCTTATCGGTTGATAAGTTTCCCTAGCGAGCTTATCAGATAATCAGTTCGGGATTGGTCGATTTAAAAAAAAAATGCATGGTTCTCATTGGATGATATCAGTCATGTGACAGTTGTGTGTACCTAATAATCAAGGACAATACCACAAGAAGTGAAAATTCTCTTAAAACATTTTGCCTCGAGTGGTATTTGGAAAGATTATTCAACAATATGGGTAGATGACTTTTAACGTGTTCTATAGCACACATTTTTAACGTTTTCCACTATTAATTCAATACTGGAGCTTCCAACACAATTATTACGAGTTTTTAGAACGACGCCGAGTTGCAAACTTCACTTTGACGTTTTAGTGAAATGTCAGTCAAAGGCTATTCACTAAATTGAAATCATTGAAACCAATCGGGCTCGCGTGAATACACTGCAACATTAAGGGCCGGTTGCAGAAAGCAATGTTAAGTCTGGTGTTAGCTAACGTCGCGTCAAAGTGAACAAAATCGCATCAAATTTTGTTTACTAATGTATTAGTTACCATAAGCATTTGAGATTTGATTCGTTTTTGTTCACTTTGACGCGACGTTAGCTAACACCAGACTTAACATTGCTTTCTGCAACCGGCCCTAGGTGTTTTCAAAGACAGTCAATTATGATTGGCCGTTTCTGACAGATTGAACAATTTTCATTGGTTCGTTCTTTATAGTGTTGAATAATCAGATATATACACATAGAAGTACATACATACAAATGTTCCTATGTTATTTATGCATCATTAAGTACTTTTTATAACAAAAAATTACTAATTTTCAAGTGAGTACGATGAATCCCAAACTAACTGGAAAATAATGACATTTTTACCCCCTCCATATCTCCGTAACCCTTTACTGTAACGCAAAAATGCATAAGAAGATTTTTATTGTAAACTAAATGTAAACAAGAGAACAGCCTTCATTTCCCGATACCACGTTAAATGTCTCCAATGCAGTAAACTTTTTCTTCTTGGTTACCTTTCTTCGGTACAGCCATCTTCAACTGTTTGTTGGCTGGAGCATGAACAACCAACAAGACTAATAAATCGGTGTCATTGCCAATCACGATAGCTTCTTTTTCCTCTTTTGATTCGTCAATTGCACTAAAAATGATCTTGGTGTCAGCATCACCTTCTGCCTGAATCACTTTGCAGCCAGCTTGCTGAAAGTGTACCGTGATGAGAGCAATCAGTTGCATTTTCTTCTTACTATTACTTAGAAATTCTGCTTGCCCAAGAGCAACATTTATTGCATCTTCCACTTTCACTTCAACATGTGTAGTAGTGGATGATCTGCGCAAATGTTGTTCGTCTTTTGTGCTGGGTTCTTCACCATAACCATTTGGCCTCCCCACTACCCTGAACCCTTTATATAATACACTTGGAGCGAATATTACGAGTTCATAGGCGTTCATGCTTTTTTAGCCAAAGCAGAACAAGTTACATTTTTATCCCCTCCATATATCCGTAATCCTTTACTGCAGCGCAAAAATGCATCAAACCATTTTTATTGTAAATTAAATGTAAATTAATTTTGTATAAGGCAAAGTTTGCGCTAAACCTCATCGTTAACGAGATATTTGCGAAAAACTGTTGAAACCTACCATTTTACCACAGTTCCACACCCCTCCCGCCTAAACCCGACGAGGAAGGTCGTGTTTACTTTTTACCACTTGCTAAGAGGAGGGTACTAAACAGTTTGCCGCTGGGTAGAACTTTTTTTTTAATGTTTGGGTTAAACCTTAGTTTTACTGTACTAATATATAAAGATTTTCATTTTTTAAATTATTGGGGGGGGGTGAAATTTTGTGGAATCCGACAGACGTTGTCCTGCCTGAACGTTGGTTTGTCTGCTATTAGCAGGTTCAGCAAAGATTTTTTCAATTTTCAAATTTTCGATTTTTTTCATTTTAAAAATATTAGGGGGTGTGGTGGGGGGTGAAATTTTGGGGTTATCTGTTCTGATATGCGAGAAATAATTAAAATAAATTTTTAAAAATAAATAAAAAAGTTCCTAGAACCTGATTGCAGCGCCACCTACAGGGTCCAATTGCGAATGTAAACCATCCAGGGGCCCATTCAAATACACACAAAAAAAATCATCAAAATCGGTCCAGCCGTTTAGGAATTGTAATGTAGCATGCTGTGTGGATGCTTAATTAATTCAATATTAATATCCACATATCTAAAGGTTATCATGTGATAACAGTTGGTGATAGATTACTGGTGGTAGTAGCAATAGGCAACCAAGGGGTTGTTTACTAAAAGTGAAAAAACTTTTTTAATTTTGAATAATCTACGTTTAATAAGTCACGTTAAAGGGCTAACTTTCCTTTAATTGTGAGAGTAATATTGTATATTTGGTACGTGATACCAAGATAGCCTTCTTCACGATCAAATTTGAGCAAAAGTCACAATTATTATTCATATTATAATTTCAAGATTGTTTGAAACCATTTGAAGATGTAATTGGTACTTAAACCATCAGGAAGTGAAAGGGAGAGTGATTGTGGCATGCTGTCCGACCGTTTATCAAGGTATTAAGAGGTACGAGAGCTACAACGAGCTATTTTGGGTCTTCAACAACTCAAGGGAGGTGTTTGACGACTGCCAATCAGTTAGGAGCTGATAGAAAATACACTCAAGGTACAAGTGAGTCTTCGTGAAGGTTAGTGTATTTTTATTAACAAGTTTGGTATGACAAGATTAGTGGAAAGCATTGTAATTTAGGTTTAGAGCGTAATTTAGAATATTAAGTTTTCTAAATTTGCTTTGATTTGGGTACTCGACGTTTTCGGCCATTATAAGTAGAAATTATATCATTTTGGTCTAGGTATCTGTAATTAATTTTAACCTCAATTTGAAAAAAGTAATTTGATTAAATAATTTGACATTTAGTTTTGATTGATTGTAATGTCAAACCAAGCATAATAATACAATCTAACTTAAAAGAAGGTTCTATTAAAAGTACTAAGGAGTGTGATTGACAAAGAAGTCAATACAATAATAATTTTGTAATTCAGTATTCAATTATAAAGAGATTCATTATTATAACCTTTACTCATTCAGCTGAGGAAGATAGATTCTTATTTGCTCAATATACTGATTAGCCGAGGTAATTTTAAATAATAGTCAAGTGACATAATTTCAATCATATATTTTTATAAGTGAGATATCTCAATTTTGAAAGTAATTCAAAGGCAACAAGGTAAGTGTTTAATACATTATTCTCGATACTACTTCTGTTAACTAAGCAATAGGGTAGATATCCAATTTACTAACTGTACTAACCGTTCGAAAAAGGGTTATATAACAAAGTTTAGTCACATACAGACGTACAGAAGAATTATACAGGGTGGCGCAATGGGTATTGACCGTTTTTAGAGTGTCATTATGGATATACTAATAAAGCGACCAAGGTCGAAGACATATATTTTTATTGCACATATAATGGAGTTTACAAAACAAATCATTTTTTGAAAATAACGTCTTTTAAATGGCCACCACGTTTTTCTAAACTTCATCGTGTAATGTTCAGTGCTACTGCTCGACTCTTTACTACAGCTTGCCGTACTGGCTCTACGTTCTCTGGTATACGCACAGTTTTTACAGAACAGACATATTCATTTCGTACACTACCGTGATCACGAAACCTTGTAATAACCCACAACAAAATTGCGTCAAGGCGTCAGGCAGTAGCATTGAACATTACAGAAGAAGTTTAGAAAAACGTGGTGGCCATTTAAAAGACGTTATTTTCAAAAAATTATTTGTTTTGTAAAACTGCATTATATGTGCAATAAAAATATATGTTTTTGACCTTGGTCGTTTTATTAGTATATCTATAATAACACTCTAAAAACCGTCAATACCCATTGCGCCACCCTGTATAATTCTTCTGTACATCTGTATGTGACTGAACTCAATTCTTTGATTGCATTGACTTTTTTGAGTTCAGTACCTTTTAAACTATAATTGTAAGTAAAAATTTCTTTGGTTCTGAAGGTTATACTCTTACATTTGTCGATATTTAGTGAAAGTTTGTTTGTATCACGCCACATTGCTAATCTGTTAACACGCCTCGGTCTAAGCTCAGCGGTAGGTTCTACAATGGCGTCAGCGGAAGGAGGGGTGTAGGCGTACCCTTGTCGATGCTGCTAATTGATTGGTGTACACTTTTAATACTTTTATTTCTACTGACACTATAATACATACAAAAAAACTTAATTATATACAAAAAAAAAACACGAAAAGAAATATATACACAAAGAATCGTCTAGACTCGGGCGCTGGTGGCGCGGGAGGTGATGGGGCGGCCTTTCCTAGTTGCCGGAGGCGGGGAACGCGGCCTGGACGCAGTCCGGTCCTTCCAGGGAGCGGTACGGTGCACAGCTTGTAGCGGACGCTGGGTGGTTCTCCTGGGACGTCGGCGGCGCGAGTAGGCCTCTCGGGGACGGCGGCTGGAGCGGGGCGTTGTCGGGGCACGGGGTCGGGCTTCCGCTGGGGGAGTCCGGGGAAGGGTGGTCCGTCGCCAGCGGAGACCGCGACGTGGGCTGCTGTCGGGGCAGGTGGCCCGCCACAGGGCTTCGAGCTCGGCTTCCTCGGCGTCCGTCAACCGCACCTCGAGGTCCCAAGAGAGGATCTGCGGGCGGGGAGCCTGGGGGGGTCGGCGGGTGGCGCAGCAGGGCAAAAGGCGCGTCCCGAAGGTGTTGCACCAAAGGGCTTCTCCGGGGGGTGCCGAGCTCTGGGTCACTCTCATCCGTTAAGCAGACGAAATCCGGGGTAGGCGCCCTTGTTGGCATTCGGGGACTCCCTGATGGCAGACGTCCCTCCCAGTAAAAATGGGGCCGGTGTAGCTCCTGAATCCGGGCGCGGGCGATCTGGGCCAAGAGAGAGGCCGGGGACGTCTTGGAAGACGAGCCGAACAACTCCTGGATGCGGAGTTTCCTGGAACACAAGGTTCGCTGTCAGGCGGCGAGCACAAGACGAGACCTCCAAAGGGTCAGGGCTGGCTTACGTAGCAGACCTGGGGGTGTCCATGGCGAGCGGGCGAGGTTTGGCTCGGAGCAGACTGGCTGTGGACTCGTCCTGGAAACTGCGGGAGCTGTAGGCGGATCGTGGAAAATTCCTGGGGCTGCTGGCGAATTCGGAGCTGGCTGGAGGTCCTGCAGAGGGCTGCTACTGGAGATGGCTTCTGGATGGTCTCGGCTGAGTTGTCCTGGAAGGCTGGAGGCTGCTAGGTGGTCCTGGAGCTGAAGGGTTGCTGATGGACTCTCCTGGATTGAGTGAATTCCTATTGCCAATGTCTGTCTATTTAAAGGAGTCCGTATTTTGATAGTAAGTACTCCCGCCTTGGATTTTTCCTACTGCTAATTAAAATTGTTTTTTAATTTCGTATTATTACTACATTAGCCTGATGTCTATTTGGTTTTTGTCCCCATCGGCCGTTAGAAAATGCGCCTTTGTTCGGCCCCGGACCCGGGCAAACTTCGCCCGTATGCAGCGATTTCTCCGGCTGAGGGAAAACCTTGTACTCGTATTATTTGGCTTGTTTCTGTGTCCATGATTTGAGAGTATTTTTATTAGATGGCGGTTAATTTTTCCGATTGTTCGGTACCCTGCATGTGTCTTCCTTGGGGAGTGCTTTTGATTAGAAGCGTTTTTTTGTAAATTAAATCCGATTTCCTATTGCGGCTAGTTTTGGCCGCACTCATGGGCTCCGCGCGTTGATCCCTTGCCATGAAGTTTTATGGGGGTTATTTGCTGTACTTTTAAACTGGCATGCCGTAATTTATTGTTTTATTTCTGCAGAGGTTTTTATTTGAAATTTGTGTAGGATCGTGGCGTTTCGGTAAACAGATGTTTTTGTTCTTTTGTTCTATTGTCGTCTAATTGGCGACGCAGATTTCCTTTGTTGATTTGATCTGTTCACCGATTCATATTACTGTTAAGGTCTTCCTGTAGTTTAATTTGATCCATAGGCTCAGATATCGCTTTGTAAAGTAAAGGTTATCGGCAAACATTAGACACCGACTATTAATGAAGATATTTGGAAGATCGGCTACAAAAAGTAGGAACAGAGTAGGGGAAAGATTTTATCCTTGGGCTACTTCAGATAAGCACGAGATTGGTCGAGATAGTTTGCCATTAATTTTCACTTTCTGGGTTCTGTCTGTAATATACGAAGCGAGCCACTGGAGAAAGCTTCCACGACAGCCTAGTGGGTCAAGTTTCTTCGACAGAATAGCATGGTGGACTCTGTCGAAGGCTTTTTGGATATCTGTATATATTTGAGAGGTTCCATGTGGCTTCCGGTCTTTCTGCCAAGGATGAAAAGGAGCAAGTTCACGCTCTGGTTTACCTCATGGGGGAGCAAGCAGAGGACATATTCACTTCTTTCAAGCTTAACGCCGCCACGGCTAAAAAGTATGACAAAGTAGTGGAAAAGTTCGGTGAACATTTTCGTTGTCAAAAAAAATTTCATTTACGAGCGTGCGTAATTTAATACGCGAGTTCAGATGCCGGGTGAGACAGTTTTATGCTTCATTGAAGATTTGCAACGTTTGACAGAATACTGTGAATACGGTAATCTTCGAGAAGACCTCATCCGTGACCGCATTGTTGTGGGAGTGGCCAATCGATGCTTGTCTGAGAAACTTCAGCTTGAAGCTAAATTGACGCTACTCATCGCCACTACTTCTACACGTAAACATGAAGCTATAAAACGCAGCTGGATGAACTGCAGGCTCAAAATCAGCAAACTGTAAGCCGTGTGCAGAATAAGGGTCAAAGAAAGTCACCAAATCAAAATCAGAATTCCACAAAGCTAAACACTGCGTCACTGGGAACTGTGACAGACAAAGCAGTAATAAGCAAGAGGTGGACGGCGGAAATTCTTTCGACGGAATTCCAGTCTCCTTCAAGTTGGATCCAGGGGCAGACGGGACTGTAATTCCTTACTTCCACTATTTAAAATACTTGAAGAGAAGATTCAACGAGCTAGAGGAACCCAACAGACGATTCAGTGGACCAGATGGCGGAAAGTTAAATACAGTTGGTATGTTAACTGCAATTCTGTCCCATCGCAAGTCAAAAATTCAGTCCGCTATTTACATTGTGAAGGGTCTTGACCGACCATTACTGGGAGTAAATGAGTGCGAGGACTTGAATTTAGTGAAACGACTGGACGAAGTTCAGACTCAGTACACAAAAGTTAATCCAATGAAGGAATTCAGCAAAGTTTTCAAAGGATTGGGAACTTTCGACACACCATACGAAATAAAACTTGAAAGTGACGTGAAACCGTATGCTGTTTACGCACCAAGGAGAGTTCCACTTCCACTACTGGACAAATTAAAAGAAAAGTTGGACAGTATGGTAGAGTTGGGAGTGATCGAGCCAGTAGAGTGGTGTGCGCCTTTGGTTATTGCTCCAAAACCAAATAATAACATTCGAGTGTGTGTTGATTTAACAAAGTTAAATCTGGGAGTAAAACGTGAGCGAGACATCATGCCAGTGCTGGAGTCAATACTTGGAAAATTCAAGGGAGCCAAATTCTTCTCAAAAATGGATGCAACTTCTGGATTTTGGCAAGTACCCCTTACCCCTAACTCATGCAAATACACAACATTCATCACACCCTTCAAGAGATTCGTGTTCAAATACCTTCCGTTTGGAATTAAGTCAGACCCTGAGTACTTTCAAAGGAAAATGAACAATCTCCTCAAAGACATTGTGGGTGTGGTGGTACATACAGATGACGTTCTAATGTTCGCTTCAACAGTGAAGGAACGTGACGAAATTCTAAGACAAGTTCTGCAAAAACTCAAAGATGCAAATGTGACTTTAAATCCATTCAAGTGTGAGTTCGGAGTCACTAAAGTGAAATTTTTGGGACACATTGTTGACAAATCTGGAATTCGTCCTGACCCAGAGAAAATCAAGGCGATTGTGGGCATGGCCCCACCGAAAGACGTTTCAGAAGTACATCGTTTCATGGGAATGGTGGGCTATGTTGGAAGATTTGTGCCTCATCTTTCGGAAAAGGGTCAACCTCTGTACAACCTGATGAAACATGACCGACAGTTTCATTGGGGAGCAGAACCAGAAAGAGCATTCGCGGAAATCAAAAAAATTCTGACGACCGAATCAGTGCTAGAAATTTTGGATGCAAACAAACAAACAATCATTCAGACTGATGCATCATGCTACGGATTGGGAGTTGCTCTCATCCAGATTGATGATCAAGGTTACTGTCGGGTCATCTACGCAACACACACGATGACCGACACTAAAAAACGCTATGCTCAGATCGAAAGGGAAGCACTAGCAATAACATGGGGATGTGAGCAAGTTCAAGAGTTCATCACGATCTTGATCGAAACTGATCATCAACCCCTAATCCGAATCTTTACGAAAAATAATTTGGATGACCTCTCACCACGACTCCAACGCTTCAGAATGAGAATGATGCAATTTTCATTTGACATCACCCACGTTCCAGGCAAAGATCTGATTCTTGCCGACGCATTGTGCAGGAGTCCTCTGGCGGAAACAATAGCAGCGGAAGAAATGCAAGAAGACAAAGAAGTGTACGTGTCGTTCGTCACCAGCTTACTCCCGGCTTCTCCGTCAAAGTTGGACGAAATAAGAAAATTACAAGCTGACGATCCGGTGATTCAGAACATCAGAAAATACATTTGTGGAGAGTGGTCTCCGAAAAAGTTCTTAAAACCACTAGAGAAACAGTTTTTCGACGTGCGTGACGAATTAACAGAACAGAAGGGACTTCTACTCCAAGGATTTAGAATAATAATTCCTTCAACACTGCAACGTGACATTCTAGAACGGATTCATGAGAAACATCTGGGCATCACAAAGTGCAGGCTGAGAGCCAGAAATTCAGTGTGGTGGCCTGGACTATCAGTGGAAGTTGAAAAATTAGTGAAACAGTGTGTGGAATGCAACAAGGCTCAGCCTTACCGACACGAACCGCTAATTCCAACGGAATTTTCGTCACGTCCTTGGCAAATGATTGCTATGGATTTATTCAAGTATGGAGGATATTAGTACTTGAGTTGTTCGGACTTCTATTCAAGATACCCGGAATATGCAAATTTGGAGTCCCTGACCTCACGAGCAACAATCCAGCACCTCAAATCCATATTTGCCCGCCATGGAATTCCCAAAATCGTCCGCAGTGATAATGGAAAACAGTTCGAACCGACCAGAACATCCGAATTTCAACAGTTTGCTCGGGGTTATGGGTTCAAGCACGTTTCATCAAGCTGTATGTTTTTCCAAAGCAACGGATTCGCTGAGTCGGGTGTCAAAGTACTCAAAAGGATACTGAAGAATCTAGACCTGTACAAAGCAATTCTTGAGTACCGTTCAACTCCTCTCTCTAACGGGTTTAGTCCAGCAGAACTTCTCATGGGCAGGAAGCTGAGAACAACTTTACCCATCAACTTCTACCGAAACTGGTGCAAAGAGGTGACATCAAAGGGCATGAAGAGAAAAGAATTCTGTCTCAGAAGGACAACTACGACCATCGTCATGGTGTTCAAGATAAAAACTTTAATTCAGGTGAAGTGGTTTGGATTAAAGATAAAAAGACTTGGGGTACAGTGAAAGATAGCGTTGCTCGAAGATCCTTTACTGTCGAAACTCACCGTAGAGTGCTCCGAATGAACTCCTATCACCTTCAAAAAGCAAACTGCGACGAAATTCCGGAAGTTGAAGTTGATCCGGATATAACAAAAGACGATTCGAACAATCGAGGCTTAGTAACACTTGAAGTGCCAGAAACTTTTAAAACTCAGCCTCCTACTACTACAAAATCAGCATCAAGTGCTAAACCTGGTGATCCAAGTGCGACATTGCAAGTGCAAACTAGAAGTGGACGAGTGATCAAACCACCTAAACGCTACGTATAGGACTGAAAGTCATGATCACTCAAATTTACAAAAACATTTTAAATCAAATGTAGTTAAAATTATTCAATTATTCTATTGTTTGCATTTAATCATTGTTGTTCTTAAATTTACATTTCTTTGCTTAAAAGGGAGGATGTAGTGCTACCACTAGCCTAGATCTAGCATGTCTAGTTGTCCAGCAGTACTCACATTCTCTAGTTAAAACTGAACCCATTTGTATTTACTAAAAGACGTAATAAAATACAATTTACAATTTAATGTTCTGTGTTAGCCTCCAATCATTTCGCATATACACAGTAACATTACATTCAGTAATCGCTTTTCTATAAAAATTAAAAATAGACAAATTATAATACATACATAGTACAAGTACAAGTACAAAGTTTAAAATAACTTATAGATTCGTAGTTGAACATCAATACCTGCATCTTATTATCGGTAATAATATATTAAGGGTGAATGCTTTTGTATGTACAGTAGAACTCCCTTTTAACGATCACGGTTACAGCGAATTCACGTTTATAACGAATAATTTTGAAGGTATATTTGAATTACATTTGATTTAATGCATGTATTTCATGTTTATTACGAATTCGTTTCACGGGAATAACGAACCA
The DNA here is from genome assembly GCA_940337035.1 of Agriotes lineatus. Classification (NCBI taxonomy): domain Eukaryota; kingdom Metazoa; phylum Arthropoda; class Insecta; order Coleoptera; family Elateridae; genus Agriotes; species Agriotes lineatus. The sequence continues at coordinate 9,834,627 of OW679195.1, forward strand.
AAATTTAAGAATACATTCTCAGAACTGATCCTTTTCATCTCCTAATAAAATGTAACTGAAAGGTATTAGGTATTTTGTTGTGGCAACATTGAAAATAGTGGTCAGTTAAATTTCGCAGTAGGCCACTTTCTCTAGCTCTCTAGCACTCTGTACAATAGCACGAGATAGTGGGCATTGTAAGCAACTCCGTTTTTCTTAGAATCCAGGAGCTACCTGCAGGATCCAGTTCTTCGAAAAGCGATAATGGGTTTCGCCCGATGTTATCGCTCAGTTCTGTTATCGCATTCTGCAAAACGAAAGTGTTGCGTCATAGCCACGTCTCAGCTATTGTATTTAACAAAACCCATTACAGGATTAAAAATACAATAGCTATAAGACGTTGGCCTATAACGCAACAAAAAGAGTTGCAAAAGCTTCAAGTGGTCTTGGTCGTTCCTTTACTGACATTCCGTATGTACCTACGCATTTTCTAATTGTGGAAAAATGTCGGGAGTCAAACGGAAAATTTTATCGGTTTCCGAAAAAGTAGAAATTATACGGAAGTTGGAAATTTGCTCAAATTATGGCCTTCTTGGGTATAGCGAATAACGGTTATTACGAACAAATATAGCGGTCCCGTGGAATTCGTTATAACCGAGTTCTACTGTATATATATATTACAGCACTTCAGGCCTCTATGGCCCATGGCTTGGTACAATACATAAAGTACTTTTACATAAATTTAAACAAATGTCGATTAATCAGGTAAATTAACAAAAGTAATCACTCTGTGGTACTTAAGATATTTGATCCAATATCTACTAATTAAACACAATTTTACTTAACACTAAATTATTTGTAATTCTAATTGGAGCAGTACATATCAAAATATATCGTTGATTTTAATTGTCACTGGAATTATCGAAAAATGGTATTTCCTTTCCCAAAAGTGGTCGCCAATCTGACAAGACTGGATACGGAAGTAAAACTTGGTTACACGATGAACTTCATGTGGATTGCACATTATAATAAAATCAGTTACTATAGCCTTTATCACTGTCTATTTGACACCCAATATCGACTTTGTAAATCGGCGGCTGGCCAGATGTGAAGGTAATACATATGTAACACTTAGTTATCCTTTGGACAATTAATGTGTTAGTACACCATGTCATTTAAAATTCACTTATTTTGCTTTTGTATGTAAAATGATTTTGCCTGAAAACGTCAAGAAAGTCAAACTTTACATGACTGCTATTACTGTACTAGTCATGTAATGGTTAACTTTCTAAAAACCTAATGTTCTTTAACAGACCTGATCACTAGTTTTTTAAACGATTGTCAAAATGATATTTCCAAATTCTCCAAGTTATGAATCGGTGTTATGATTTAGTTCGACTTTCTTAGCGATTTCAGGTAAACTTTTATACATATCATGTCATAAACGTTATTCTACTAAGAAGCTTAAAAGTACTCGGCCTTGCAGCCTCGTACAATATGCTCCTTCGTAAAAGATAACTTTTATGACTTGATATGTAAATAACTATTACGAAAGCTTCAAAGTTAGTTTGTGAGAGACTTTGCCAAACATCGGCAAATCCCGAAATACATTTTGTGGGCTATTTCTCAAATCTCGGTTCATTTTATGTCTGTATGCAATGAAGATGGCATTTATACTGACACACAATGACAGCTTAAATGCAATCTTTAAAATACCGCCTTGATTAATACAGCATATTTGGTGCTTGCCAAAATCATGACATTTGATTGGATAATAAAAAGATGTGGGACACAGTCATTAATATACAAGGTGATGAATTATATGGATTATATTATATTATTACTGCACTTCCGGAGGGTGCATAGAGTTATTTCTTACAAATCGTGTTCGAATACTCAGCTCCATTCCCTTAGAACAACTAAAATAAAATGTAAGTCTTTAGTAAAAATGTGACATTGTTTAAGTAAATACACCATGTCTGAGGCTGTTGCTATGACACATGGATAAAGTGCAATGAAATTTATTGCGCAACGTTGCAAGATCTAATGTCATTGTGGTTTTAAAAAAAAAAAAAACTTGGAATATTTTACATATAAATAGAATATTTTGGTTGCAGGGTAATTAACTAAGTAATTTTAGATGGTGGGAGTGTACTTATTTCTACCTCAAATATAAAAAGTGCAGCCTCAGCTGCTAAATTTGAAAACAAAATTTTAAATCGATATTCAAATTTGATACTCGCCCATGAAGGCCTACAATGAAGCGCACAGATAATGCGACAGTTTTTCACCACCCTATATATATATATAAAGGACACAATATTTTGCAATTATTAAAATCCTTGATAGTACAGTTGAAAAAACAACAACAAATACAAATGATACTTAAAACTTAACAGATTACTTGCCAAACAATAAAACACCACATCAACAAGTGGCCACAAAGATAAAAAATAACTATTAGTCACTGGCTGCAAGATGCCGTTTCTACAGGGGTATTTCGACCTTTTTTACCTTTAACTTTGACTTTATCAGCCGGAGCATTCGGATTCGTGCCCTTATAAAACTCCTTCAACAAATTCATAGCTTCGTCAGCCCTGTAGCCACCCTTGACCTGAGTGGTAGGGCACATTACGGAAGCAACATCGAACACTGTTTGACCACCAAACCTATCGTTTCTGCATCCATAAACTACACATTTAATCCCTAAATCATAAATGGCCGCTGAACACATTATGCAGGGTTCCACGGACACGTACACAGATGTCCGTGAAAACACTTCCTTAGTATCTAAACCGTTAGTTTTACAGAAGTCAAGAACTTGGTCTATGCAGTTCAATTCAGCATGTCGGGTGGCATTATGGCTCTCATTGACAGTATTGCGGCCTCGGGCTATTATGTCGCCACTGTACACAAAAATACAACCCACAGGTACTTCCTGGACTTCCAAAGCCTCATAGGCAAACTTAAATGCTGTTTCCATGAAGTGTTTTTCAGAGTCCATTAAATTACCTTTATTTATTTCTCTGTTCATTTTCCAATGTATAAGCGTTAGGAAAACTTATTTCCTTCTTGAGTTTAACTTAATATAAAAAAGATATTTAGTAAAAGTAAATTTTTTTTTATACTGAATAAATTAAGGCGACGACAACATGCAAACAAATAATCTAGTAGCGTTACCTACTGCCAACTGTTTCTTTACACCACAAATGAGTGAATAACACAACCTTAAACTGCTTTGAAATACGGCATAAGGTTCAGTTCATTCAATTGTTTCTCTGCAGTAACAAGCCAATTCTGGTTGTTAGCGACACGAGGGCTTGGATGGACCAAATAAAACACTTTTGTGTTCCGGGGATTGTTTTTCTTTAGCACTTCAAGCGTCCTTCTTTCTGCAAATCTTCCAACGCCCACAACAACTTCAACTTCTAGCAGCTGTATTACTTTGTATAGAGTCTCATCACACATTTGCTCGAGTTGTCGTTGGGTATCTCCCTGAAAAATAATTTCATAATTCACTATTTATCATAAATTAAATGGTTTTTAATGTAGCCTAGCTTTGCTCTTACTACAAGATGAAATGACATTATTTATTTCCCTTTTTGAGTTATAAACCAATATTTTGAATTTTGATTCAAAATCAAGGACAAGTACGGGCAGCTCACTTATTTGTAGAGATAAAAAGTAGAATTTAAATTTGGCACTTTTACATATAGTAATATTATCCCGTTATCTTCTCTCCAATTACAATATTTTTGGTGAACACGAAAATATATGCTCTGTGAAAGGGCGGGCACCCCATAGTCAAATATCTTCAGTTTCTACATAAACAATGACAAACAAGTTAATATCAAATCTTTGCTTTTTAAAAAATTAAATGAACTTTTGGTAAAAGTTCAGTATACGGTCCGGTCGTATTTTTTTCTCTAAAAAAAATTCATCAAGACCTAACAACTAACCTAAACCGCTAACCTGAACCACCGTGAGCGGCACCCACAAGATTTTTACATTCAGAGAAAAAATACAACCAGACCGTATACTGAACTTGACTCGAACTTTTTCTATTATAGATATAGTTCTTCTACGGAAACTACCTTTGCATGTAACTATAACATCAAAATCCGTACCACCATAATAGAAAACTAAATTGTTGCACATGGCAAAAAAAAAACATAATTAACATATGAGGTTGGCTGCTCTGAGTACAGCTGAACAATCGCCACTTTTATTTAAATTTTATTAGGTGTCAAAAGTTACAACTGAAGCATAGGCGCCAACTTCGTAAATTTCCATGTGGGGCCATTGGATATTCACCGGGGGGTCGGGGGCTGGGGGTATGGAGTACCCACCAAGCTTTGAAAGGGGATGCCGGGGCCCTCCCCCGAAAAATTTTGAAAAATATGAGTTCAAATACACAGTTGTAACACTTCCAATTGACTATATTTTTGCTACTGATTTATCAAGGTTACGTTTCAAAAAATATAAAAAATAACGCATAAAATTTAAAAAACATAGACAAGCAGCACTTAGATACTATTTAATGACAAGAATATAAATAGGTATGCTAAACAGATTTATTCACAAACACATTATACAAACAACTTAAATATTTCTCTGTGAAAACAAAAACAAATTCTACTTCATAAAATATAAAAATAAACTAGGCAAAAGACAACGCCAACTAACAATAAAGATACTCCATAAATAATGTATTTTGAATTTAAATACAGGAATTTTATGTGGGGCCCAGCCCTACGTCTATCATTTCATGTGGGGCCTGGGCCTGGCGGCCCCCATTAAGTCGGCGCCTATGAACTGAAGTTATTTTTGAGAGATGCCAAACCAGCATTCGAAAAGTCGTGCAAAAAAACTAGTTGCTTCGTTAATAACATATAACAATAAGAACCTGATAATGGGGCCCTTTTATAATGTTGAATACCGTCAAGAAGGTAATTTCCAGTCTTTTTAATTAGCTAATACACATTTATAAATATTTACTACAGCGGGTTGCGGCAATATTAAATATCAGTATTTTAAAAGTAAGGTCTACATCTCAGCCAATGATATGAAAATTTGACTTCTCCACCCAAAAACGGCCACATTCTAAACCTATTACTTGCGTTGATAGCTTCATCGCGACTGCTATTCGAAATTCGATTTATGAAATGTATGAAAAAAGTAAGCCTAAATGCATTTAATATAAAATCTTTAAATGTATTGATAGATATATTTTTCCATATTTACATAATCTTGTTTTTGGAGCAACATGTAACCCTTTATCATTTATGCGAAAAACTCACAGAAGAAATTTTTACAATCTAGCGTCTTTGCATGCGTTCTTAAAAAATATAGTATGTAAATGTAAAAGGACTATTCTCAAAGAGGTCACATGGACTTTAACGACTTTTCTTTAAAAGGGGATAAGTTTTTTGGAGTCTTAGCACATACAACAAGAAGCATTGTAGCAATTTGTGTTTTTTATGAGACGTGGCTATTCTAAAATGGCATTATAGGTCGCTCTAGGCAAGACAATGATTCGCTAACTGTTAAAATTCTGCTAACATATTGGCAAGACCGCACAAATATGACATCGTGGAACTTTATGACGTGCAACAGAAGTTTCTTTAGAAGAACTATATGTACCTGAATTTCAGTTGGAGTGATGTTATTGCCATTGGTTTTCAACATAGCTATGGGGCAATAATTGTACATGAAAGCAGACTTAAAAAAGTTTTCAGGTGTGCCACAGATACTTCTAAAGAGGCTCCAAATGCGTTGGCCACTGATTTCGGAACGACGACAGTTCAAACCAAGCACTTTCCTTTCGGGGCATTCCTTTTCTGGCTTAGATACCTCTTCTTGAATTTTAAACCACTCTTTGACAATTTTAACTTCTCCAAAGGGAATGCCAGTCTGGCACATTCCCCAAGGCCCGGGGTTCATACCCAGAAACATAACTTTTTTGCGTGTTTTGCAGTACTTTTGAGTGAAGACTGAATGTGGTTTGTATGCGTAATCAAGAGGGTGATAAACATAAGCTACTGGTTGTTTAAACTGCAAGTTTTTAAGTGAATCATTCAGGCCCACTTCTAAGATTAAAAGTTTCTCTGAAATATTGTTGGAATCGCTGTAACCAGCTGATCGTTCTAAGACATCTGTGCTTGTATTTTCGGTGGCACTGGCAGTATTATCTTGGTTAACTGTAGTTAGTTTGTGAGCAGTTCCTAGCATATCAAACTTTAACTTTTTGCACAACATGTCTGTGCAACGTCTTTTTATTAGATTCCTGTATTAAAGCAAAGAGTAAAGAGAATGAATAGGTGGAAAAACGTCTTTACCTCATATATAACCAAAGATTTGTATATAACTGTTGATCTGGGAAAACTTGTTTTCAAATTTACAATTAATTCTAACCTCACTTGTGCTTTGCGCTGACAACTGACAACCAAAGACACAAGAACAACGTCCAGGGTTACCAACTTTCAATTTGATCAATCGCCAAGAGTGGAGGAAAAAGTCGCCACAATATCGCCAACTACCAACACCACCTGTTTATAGGAGGTGTTGCAACTACACAATAATAAGAAATAGCCTAGAAATCGCCACTTCTATATAAATACTAATGCCGGTTTGAACCGCACGAAAATATTTTGGACTAAATTTAAAACGTGATTAACAATTATTGTTTCTATGCTTTTTAAGTCAATTTTAAATTTAATACAAAACTTTTCCAAAGGGTGCAAACGGCCATTAGGTATTTAATTTCTAATTAAATGTTATATAAATAAATGGGGGGGTTTTAAATAATTACATATTTTTTGCGGGAAATTTATTATTTAGATATATGAAACAAAATATTTGAAAACAAATATAAACAAACAAATACATGGAATAAGAAAAACTTTAAAATATTGCCTAGAATATGGTCAAATACGGGTGTGCGCAACGAAAGAGGAGAACGGTTAGTACAATTTTGTTTGGACAATGAGTTTACAATTACAAACACAGTATTTTCACACCATTCTCGTCGTCTGTACACATGAGCATCACCAGATGGAAAATATCGGAACCAGATAGATTATAACCAGATAGATTATATCCTAATCAAAACTCGATGGAGATCATCAATAAAACAATGTAAGACACTACCTGGCTCAGATTGTGGTTCCGTTCCGACCATCAGTTACTTATGTGCACTTTCCAACAAAAATTCAATACGTGTCACAGGTCCAAACAAAAAATTCTGCCAAAGATTACTGATACAATATCTTTTCAAAACCATGTCAATAAAACTGTTACAAATGGCATAAAACTCCTCACAGCAAGCATGGATGACAACTGACACATTCAATCTAATACTAAAGAGAAAGTCTCTTAAAACGTCTAGTCAACAGAGTGAACATAAAGCGACAGAATATAATATAATGAAATAACCAGAGAAATACAAAAACTTTGCCGGAGAGACAAAAATACCTATATTCAAGCCATATGTAAAGAACTAGAATCCCATGCGAACAAGAATACCAGAGACCTGTTTAAAAAAATCAAAATAATAACTCGTAAATTCAAACCAAAAACTTGGTCAATCAAAGATGCTGAAGGAAGGATGGTTACGGATTTAGATGAAGTCATGCAAGTGTGGCAAAAATACTGTGAACATCTATATGCGTACAATCAAAATCAAGAACAAAATGTTTGTTGCCATGACTATGAACGTGAACCAGATATTCTTATGGTTGAAGTGGAGGCAGCTGTACGAAAGCTGAAATGTAATAAAGCTACGGGTATAGACTCAGTTCCTGCCGAAGCTTTTAAAGAAATGGGATTCGGTGGTTTGAAAATGCTACATAACCTCTGTCAGAGAAACTGGAAAACCGGTATATGGCCAGATGAGTGGAAAACTTCGATTTTTGTACCTCTTCATAAAAAAGGTCCTACAAACAACTGCGACAATTATCGTCTTCTTGCATTGATTTCTCACGCGAGTAAGGTTTTATTATATATTATTCAGGCCCGGCTGGAACACTATCTCGCCTGGCAAATATCTCCAGAACAGGCTGGATTCGTTAAGGGTCGCGGTACACGAGAGCACATCTTAAATCTTAGGCAGGTTATTGAGAAGGCTAGAGAATACTACATTCCAGCATACATATATTTCGTCGATTACAGCAAGGCGTTCGATAATCTGAAATGGGAAAAACTCTGGGATGTATTACTTACTATGGGCAAAGATAATATATATATTATCTTTGCTATGGGAGTTCCTAAACATCTAGTGTATCTTATAAAAGAATTGTATAATAATAGCTCTGCTCGTGTGAGAGAGAATAAATATCTATCTGGAAAATGCACTATAGGCAAAGGTGTCAAACAAGGTTGCGTTCTTTCCCCATTGCTCTTCAATATCTATAGCGAAGTAATAATGAGACAAGTGCTGGAAGAGTGGAATGGTGGTAGAACTATTGGCGGTACGAACATTTCAAATCTTAGGTTTGCAGACGATACCACGCTGATTGCTGCAAATGAAAATGAAATCTCCACACTCTTAAACAAACTTGAAGAGATTAGTGTTCTCTACGGTCTCAAGATTAATTATGATAAAACGAAAATCATGATAATTGACCTTGAAAACAACAATTGGCCTCACATTCAAATCATCGGCCAATGCCAGGTTGTAAATAGTCTGACATACCTGGGAGCTTTAATAGACAACAGCGGCAACTGTGAATACGAAATTCGACGCAGGATACAGTTGGACAGGACGGCGATGACTCAACTTAACAAAATATGGAAAGATACAAATATCACGAAACACACGAAAATCCGACTCGTTAACTCGCTGGTATTTTCCATATTTCTTTATGCCGCCGAGACATGGGTTGTCAAAGAAGCAGACCGCCGTCGAATTGAAGCATTTGAAATGTGGATCTGGAGACGTATGTTGAGAATTTCATGGACAGCTCACCGTACAAAAGTATCCGTTCTCGAAGAAATTCGACCACGACAAAGACTCTCGTGTAACGTTTACAGTCGCATTCTGTCCTTTGGACATATCCAACGCAGCGAACACAATATCGAAAGGTTGGTAGTTCTAGGTAAACCAGATGGAAAAAGAAGACGTGGACGATTACCAAAACGTTGGATAGACTTAACAAGAGATCTTCTCCACACTAGTTTGAGTGAAGCCGCCCATATGGCTTCCAGTAGACAAAGATGGCGAAACACGGTAAAAAGAGCCATCAGTAATATTCAAAAATAATAATGGGTCACAACACATCTGACAAGATGTTATGAATAAGAAGAAGAAGATGGCTCTAATAAAACATAAATGAAAACATATAAAAACGAAAAACTTAAAAATATTGCCTTAACTTCTGCCCACAAAAACTATAAATGAAACATGCAGCAACACCTAACCTAAATACATATTGCCTCGATTATTGCCCACATAAACTTATTTTTTTTAGGTAATTAATATTTCGCCAGATGATCGCTAGTTTTGATCCATATGTCGCCAAATTTTGTCGCCAAACCAAAATTTAAGTCGCAGTCTTGAATAAAAAGTAGCCATTTTTGCAACAAATCGCCACGATTGGCAACCTTGCGAGCGTCTCCCTGCAGGAAGAATTTTTTATGATTCCATGACGTCATCAACTAATGGCCATATATGTATTATACATATATTGCTAGTAGGGCCTCGGAACGCCCGAAAACTTTACGGCGCAGACATAGTTTTACTTAGAGTATAACGCGTCTAGTGCGCATGCATGAGAATTCGAACTCCGCCTTTAGAAGTGAATTTTTTAGTAGTATATTAGGAATACGATTATATCCAGGGGCTTTTCGTGTTCGTAGCTTCTGGACATATCTATCCCGCCAAAAACCCTGAGCATAATTTGAATTTACAGCCAAAACCTGCGCAGAATTTGATTTTTCTAACAAAACCCTGAGCATAATTTGAATTTTCCGCCAAAACTTGCGCAGAATTTAAATTTACCGCCAAAATAATGCGCAGAATTTGAATTTCCCGCCAAACCTGCGCAGAATTTAAATTTAGCTCCAAAAATCCCTGCGCAAAAACTAGCACGCAGACCTGAGCAAAAACCCCCGCGCAGACTTGTGCAGAAACTTTTGCGCAGTCCTCCGGTTTATTTTTAGCAACAGTGCAATTTCTCAAACAGTAACTTTATACAATTATTTTTAACTGCATTCGACAAATGCCCAGACAATAACATCCGGCCAGACGTCCACATCCATTTAAACAAGTCGCGACAAGTTTGACATTTGACGACACTCAAATATAGCTTCTATTAACACCTGCGACACTGATAAAGGAGATGAAAGGATAACTTATAAACTGAAAGATGCTGGGTGGTTAAATATGATCAACAGACGACTCTTTCATCGCTCCGTTTTGTGTTATAAAATTCTGCTATTTAAGACTCCACCGTACTTATATGTGTTAGTTTCCTACCAGTTTACTACTGGAATTATATATGTGTATAAGCTTGACTAAACTACTTCGAACTGTTAACCTGCTAACTGACGGTTAATAACTATCAAAATATGCGAGACTATCAGCTACCAGATCCCAGTCACTCGTGTCTCACCCAGAGCCTCAGACAAGTTTTCAACAAATAAGACACAGGATATTTTATAAATGTCTTTATTATATACATCATATAGTATTTCTAAAATATTTTTTCACTCTACAATTAACCATATTTCTAATCGTCTTTAGCATAGCAGGCGCCTCTTCAAAGTAGTCACAAACACTTTTAGTTTTCATTACGCCTATGCACATTTGTAACATCATCTGATCATCATTATCAAGCAGTAGTACGTTGGGATCGTAGCGGAATTTATTAAAATGTATTTTATCGCTAATATGCGCCTGGATAATCTTATGCGATGAATCGTAGATTTTGTTATCGATCTCAATCCATACGTGAAAGGTAGGCATTGCACCGTCATAAGTCATAATACCCCATCTCAGTTCTGGTTTTAAAGGTTTGAATTTTAGTAGTTGTTCGAATAACATCAAACTTGTCAGCATAATGTGAATGTGTACAACTCAGACTTCTCATACTATAAGTACATTCTCAGACGATGACGTCACCCCCACATTTGGCTAGCCGTGAGAACAAGTCTCGACAAGTCTGACATCGGGCAACGCCCAAATATAGCTCCTATTAACACCTGCCAAAGCTAAATTGGTTCATTTGTCCTGCGCAGAATTTGAATTTTCCCCGCCAAAAACCTGCACAGAATTTAAATTTACCGCCAAAATAATGCGCAGAATTTTGAATTTCTCGCCAAAACCTGCGCAGAATTTGAATTTCGCACCAAAACCCTGAGCAAAATTTAAATTTACCGTCAAAACCTGCACAGAATTTGAATTTTTCCCCAAAAAACCTGCGCAGAATTTAAATTTACCGCCAAATTAACGCGCAGAATTTGAATTTCCCGTCAAAATCCTACGCAGTAGATATGTTTGGTCCAGAACCCGTCTAGGTACACTACTAGTATCCATTGACAACTATCAATATATGACATTCGAGAAGTCAACAAGACTTAACACCGCTGTAAAATTGTTGCCACTTTCACCTACTGCCGCAGACTTGCGTCTAGCCGTCACACCCGGTGGAGTCACGAAAACAGTCGAACGCCAAGCGCGAGATTTGCATTGAAGCAGCCGTGTATGATCTCGTTTTCTTCGAGTGTAGTGAAACAGAAATTAATAATAAGGGACCTAGTAGTAGACATAGAAGTTTTATTTGAAAATTTAAAAAAAATAGAAACTATTTTAAGAGATTTTCGGTACTTACGTTAATTGCAAATTTTAAAAAGAAACTCCAAATTTAATATTACTTAATGCTTTTTCTTTTAATAAAGAAAACATTGTTTAATGAATACTTTATTTTTTGTTATTTGGCATCGATTTTGGCATTAAGTTAAACGTAGGACTAAACGTGGATTAAAAAGATGACAATTTTGCCATGAAACTTTCGTCAAATTTTACATTTAGGTAAAGGTATGATAATATTTTTTTAGCAGAATAGCTTGCACATATACAAGAAATTAGCAATCCAAAAAGATACCTACTTTTTAAATTTCAATCTACTGTAATTTGGCAGCCCAAAAATTCGAAATTGAGTTTTCAACAGATCTTCACGTTTTAGAGTCCCCTGATCCCAAAAAAACATATTTTTTTCATTGGTCTGTCTGTCTGCCTGTGAACAAAATATCTGTAAAACGAAAAGAGGTATGGCGTTGAACCTTCATATATAAGTTTTGTGTACTATGTAGATGCGACAGCAAGCTTTTGAAGAAAATCGCATAACCGGAAGTAGGTGTTTACTCTTGTGATTTTTCAGTTTTTTTCGATTTTTTCAAAAACGGCTCTAACGATTTTTTTAAACTTTACTGTTTTTTTATATTTTTATGTGTATTATCGTGAGATAGGTGATTTTCCAGTTGAATACTTCTAAAATGGGTTTCTTTTGTTTTCTTTTCAATTTTTGTTATTAACTCCTATTTTAAATAGAACCCCCGGTATATTATTACATTTTCGAATTCGGCTTAAAATTCTAGAAAAAATTTGTCTCTTCAACTAACTCTCTACTTTGTACCATTTTTGTAGAATTTGTAATTTTTGCATTTTTTTGACAAATGCTTAAAAATTAAAAATCAAATTTTTGGCTAATCACAAGATCACTGTAAAAGGAAGTGGTGTGAGTATATCACACCAAATTTTTATAATTAATATTGTCATCTTTTTAGTCCACAGCTGTACATAAGTAAGTACATGATTTATCATATTATTTCAGGCGTAGGTACCTAACTTAAAACATTTGCTGGCTTTAAAATAAAAAAGCTAATTATATGAGAAATGTAATAAGTATTTGCCTTTATACAAGTAAACATAACATCGCTTGTATATAAACTTATCTTTAAAAATATTAAAATATCACAAATTTTATTTTAACAAATTTATTGCAATCGCATCCTTTTCCTCTACTGTAGGAAGTGAACATGTATCAGTTAAATTGCTCTTCTTCTTCTTCTTTGTAGACGTAAAAGTTCTTTGTGGTTTTATTGCACACTTCTTACGCTTATCAGCAATCTCTGGGAGGTAATGCAAGTTTTTAGTTTCCAAAGTCGACAATATGTGTTTTAGAGGTAATAAAGCCTTCTCAACAGCTTCCATATTAGTAACTTTTGACAAAATTTCTGTGAATTGTCTTTGCAAAATAGCTTTGACATCTTCGATTTTGTTTGTCAATTTCAAATTTTGAGGACGCGTCATATCTCTAAAAATTGAGATTTAGAATTAATAAAAGATAGTTATACCTATATTTAAAGTTTTAGTTACTTGGTACAGATAATAAGTTATATTTACCTCCAAATTATTTCTTGCGCTTCTTTTCTGGGTTCAATTGAAACGAAAAGATTGTGATTACTTTCTTCTTCATCTTCCTGTATCACCAATGCTGACGTCTGGGTGGACTGTCGATTTAAATACGAACATATAATGTGTATATGTTTACACATATTTCATTTAATATCGTTGTCAGGACAAGAACACAGAAATGAATGAATGCATGCCTTACATTCCAAACACTTCAGTTCGCATGGACATGATGACACATTCCTTTCCACATGGTACAGTTCTTTACCAGTGGAAGACGTAATTTTCCAGTAGCCTTTTCCATCTTCTAAAATTTGGTGTTGGTTTTGACGTTGGTTGGCAGTTGTATGATTACGTCTTAGATTTCTCAACTTGCTTGAAAGTTTACCTGTAGTAACACATAAATATATTATTAAATAAATGAAATAGCTGTGAAAAAAACCTTCTTACCCTTATTAATAGTAATAATTCTTTCAAATAATTTATCCCTTTTGAATTTCATAATCGCATGCACAGTTTTGTCTAGCCTCTTACCAATTTTTCCTTTCATATATATATATATTTTTTATAGTCCCGTGCATTCTCTCCAAATGCATATTTGTATTTATTCCAGAATGCATTCTGTATGAATATGCCCATGACTCTTTGTTAGTTACATAATATGTTTCCAAGTACGTAGCAAAATCTTTTAAATCTGGATCACTTAACATCTTAATAATAGCTTGGGGATACATTAAATCAAAAGCTGTTCTATCACGTTCCTCCATGAGAGTTCTTATTACTTTATAAGCGTATGCTTGGTTTTCTCGATCTTTGATTTTTTCTTTGATATTTTTTCTCCATGCCTTATCTATATGCCACGAACAAACAATCTTGATTGTACAGGTCCCATTGTATCACATCAAGCATTGTAGTAAGCTTCTGCTAGATCTGACATAAACAATTTGGGTTTTAAATTAGTGCAGAGATTTTTAACAAGTGTAAACACATGTTTAAAGACTGTTAAATCGGCCCGATTACTAAATATAAACATATAGGGAAAGCCTTCCCTCATTTCATCAAGAACCAATAACGTCGTTAGTTCAAAATTGTAAGCATTTGTACCGTGAGTACCGTCGACGCAAATAACATCATCTCCATACTTATTTAAAATTTCTAATTGAGCTTGGTTCATAATTACCAGTAAAAAGTCTCGTTCTTCTAAATCTGGAAAATTCGGATCGTTTTGCCCTTGTGCTTTGTAAAGTCTAACGATAGAATCATGATGCCTTTCTTTCATTTCTTCTATCCATTCTTCTATGCTAGTGCAATCGTTGGAATGTCTGACTGCATCACTATGTAAATTATAGGTACTTTCAATATTAAATAAATCTTTTCTGGTCAACAAATGGATTCGCCCTAGGTCATTATTAGACGTAATACCATCCCTCACATAATTTAAAACTTCATCGAATGGAATTTTTTGACTTAGTTTGGTAGCAATGTCATCTCTCTCAGTTTTTGATAAAGTCAACCTTCCTAGATCCATTCCATGACCAACATGTGACTTAATAAATTTTACCTTTACATTGCCAATTCCTTTTGTTACAGTTACGTCTAATTTAGCGGGACAATAGCCATTGATTTTATTACTTCCCAGTTGTTTCAAGTGACGTATATTTTTCCCTGATGATTTATAAAATCCATTGCGGTGACATCGATAAAAATGTACCACTTTCTTATCAGTTGTTTTAGTCCTGTATTTAACATATTTTGAAGTAGTTTCTTTTTCCATAATTGCTTTCCATTTTTCGAATTTCATGAAATTACTGAAGTTTTCGTTTCAGGTAGTAATATTAATATCATGAAGTAAACGATAGTGATCCAGCATATTTTTCTTGTCGCACTTAAAGGGGCACACAACACATTTAATAGAAGCAGTAGATGATTTATTGTCATGTTTTCGACTAATATGACGAATTAAACTGGATTTCCTTGTAAATTTTTCATTACAATCATAGCAAATAATATTCTGGTTTTCATCACTATGTACATGAGATGTATGTCTCAATAAATTGCACCGTTTAGTGAACTGTTTTAAACAAATATTGCACTCTATCGCCATTGCACAATTAGTTATAAATTGTAAAACACTCTGGGTGAACCGTTACAATGATACTATATACTATAACCTACAAAAACTACAAGTGCTACACGGGGACACGGCTGCTTCAACTCGATCCTCGCGCATTCGACTATAATCGTGACCCTTCGTGACTCCACCGGGTGTGACGGCTAGACGCAAGTCTGCCGCAGCCGCTCACCAACATCTGAGTCGAGTGTAGTATCAGGTACAGAATTGGCTTGGTAATGATTTAAATTCTGAACAGTGGAGGTGCACGATCAATAATAATATTTTGAAGCCCATTAAGACACTAATTGTTAGATGCGCCAGATGTACTTCTGAACACCATCTTTTGCAATTGCACTAAAGGATGTAACACACATTGCGGGTGCAGAAAAGTTGGGCTGTCATGTTGAATGGTTTGTGGCCATTGTCACGGTCAGTCATGCCTCAACGCAAATGTCGATAATGCCATTGAAGACTCAACAGAAGATATTCAAGATGAAGAATATAATGCGATCCTGTTCATCTCATCATAGCTAATATTACGGAAGCAGAAGAAAATATTACAGAAGCAGAAGAAAATGATGAGAAAGAAGTTAACGAAGAGAGAAAAGAGAACGGAGGGAAACATGTGGTGGGGGAGGGAGAGGACGAGAACGAGGACGAACTTTAAAACGTACTCAAAACAAGGAAAAAAATCTGTAAACGCCTTTACCCAGAACTTCCCTCGTCGACATTGTTACACTAAATAATTTTAAAAATCAAATTAAGTTAGGGGTAAAAATATCTTCACGTTTCTAATAAATTAAATAAAATTTCAAATAAAAAAATTTATCCCGCCGGGGTTTGAACCCGTCGCATCTTCATAGCGCTCGTAACCATACCTGCATAGAAATCGTAACTGCGTCTACAGTCGAACTGCGCCACCCAAGCTATTACAAATGGGTGCGGCGCGCGAAAGAGAATTGTGTTATTCTTGAAACGTGTTTACTCTTTTGTGACATTATCCTGTATCGGTTGAGTCTTATTTTCAGTAAATGTAGAGCCTGGCCTATGTGAAAGTTATTACTTTTTTCTATTTCAAAATTAACCCAAAAATAAACAAAATTTTATTTTTTAAGGTGCACACCCTGTATATATTTGTATGAAATTGTACCAGTTTCATGCGAGGTAGATATATAATACTAGCTGTTACCCGCGACTTCCTACGCGCGTGGTTCGGTATTTGTGTATTAAATAATGACTAATTATTTCTTGTCATCCCACCCCATCCCATCCCCGTCCCCGGCCCCGTTTCTGTCCCCGTCACCGTCCCTTTTCCCGTCCCCGTCCCGTCCCGTCCCGTCTCGTCCCGCCTAGTTTCCTCCCCGAACTGTCAAACGCGCGAAGGTTAAATAGTCGTTAAGTTTTCTGAAATTTTCCAATTTTCTGCGCAATTTTCTTAATTTTTCTTTCGGTAACAACCTTCCACGAAGTATTAGAAAACTTAAAAAAAAAGATGAATGAAATCGGTAAAGTTGTTCTCAAGTTATGGCGTGACCAAGAGAAATAGGGATTCATTTTTATATACGGTGTGTCTACTTAAGTTGGAGTCCTATGGAAAAAAAATTATTATTAGTTTTAGGAAAAAAAAGGTATTCTTAATAAAAAGTTCTGCATGGTCCAAAACTTAAAATGCAACCGTCAGATATCAATTTTTTTAAGCCTTATACGTGGAATGTCAAAAATATGAATTCTGCTCAAGAGTAAAGTACCTTTATTTGTGACAATATCGAAAATTGTTATTAAGAAAAGTTGATTAGAATCAAAAACTACGTTCAAATATCCAATTACACCTATCTACGATGCAAATCAGGTTTTGTTATTTTCACATTTTTTTTAAGTTTGATACGAACCGATAAACAGATCAGATCAACAAAGAAAATGTACGTCGCCACATAAAACGGCGACAGTACAAATAACCCTAAAAACATCTGTTTACCAAGCCGTCGCGATCTTGCACAAACAAAGAGAAAATATATCTATTTTCAAAAACCCTCGTAGAAACATAAAACAATAAAACTAATGGCAACCCCAGCGAAATTTTAAAATGCAGCAAAGTGGCGCTCATAAACTTTATTGGAACCGTCCGGCAAGGGAAATTAATACCAACGAATGTATCAGCATTGCAGATTGAATTTACTTAAATTAAGAAATTTTCACAAAAGCAATAAACTAAGACAGGGTTGTCTAGTATCAAAATACGGGGAAAAATTAGACGAATTTTTTTGAAGCAAGTATGAAATTTGAGCCTCAAACGGTCAACGAGCGCGCACGCAAAAATAACGTGCGCGATATATGCAAGGGCATTGGGAAAATTAATTCATTCGGCGAGTTTAGCGACAAACACTCTCATATCAGGTATCAAAAGGACCGCCGTTTCGCGAGCTATGCCATGCGACACAAATCAGGTCGATAATTGATCGCGCCGCGCAATTAAACGCGATAATTCGAAATGCATCAAAAACGGGCCAAAACATCCCTTCTACCTCGACCAATGGGCTGCGAGATCGCGTCTGACAAAGGACTGGCCCGTTTAAATAGTCGGACGCTGGCAGTAGGAACTCACTCAACCCAGGAGAGTCAGGCAACATCATCCAGCCTTCCAGGGCCAGCTAGCAGCTCCAGCCTTCCAAGGATCTACCAGCCCCAGCCCTCTCCAGAGCCTATCACCTTCGTTGGACATAGCTGTTTGCCGCATCTACTGGACTTAGCTGTCTACCGCATCTACTGGACATAGAGCCTGCCGCATCCACTGGACTTAGCTGTCTACCGCATCTACTGGACATAGAGCCTGCCGCATCCACTGGACTTAGCTGCCTGCCGCATCTACTGGACTTAGAGCCAATCGCATTCGTTGGACTTAGAGCCAACCGCCTTCGTTGGACTTAGAGCCAATCGCCTCCGCTGGACTTAGAGCCAACCGCCTTCGTTGGACTTACAGCCAATCGCCTTCGCTGGACAGAGAGCCTGCCGTCTTCGTGGGATTTGGACACGGAGCCACTTTAGCCGCCGGCACCGCCTCCGAAGGACCACACCAGCTTCCAACTGCGGATGCCAATCCGCCATTTTCTTTTTCTGTACATATATGTTACCTAGTTATAAGCTTATCTGTATGTTAGTTAGTAGTGTAAATATAATAAACTTTGTTCCAATCAAATCCAGTGTCTAGCTGAGGGTAACGCCCATCCTCCTCTTCCGAAACCGACGCCATTGAAGTAACCCTACCGCTGAGCTATAAACCGAGGCGTGTTAAGTTGTTTCATATGGAAAACTTTTTTATTATTAATTTTACGAAAAAATAGATATCAAAGTTATAACGAATAAAAATATAACTGAAAAAAGTTTCCGATATTGTCAAAAATAAAGTTTTTCATATGAAACAACTTACAAAAAATGTGAAAAATATCAAAACCTTATTTTCATCGTAGATAGGTGTAATTGGATATTTGAACGTAGTTTTAGATTCTAATCAACTTTTTTTAATAACAATTTTCGATATTGTCACAAAGAAAGGTACTTTACTCTTGAGCAGAATTCATTCCTCGTATACGGCTTAAAAAATTGATATCTGATGATTGATTTTTAAGTTTTGGTTCATGCAGAACTTTTTATAAAGAATAACTTTTTTTCGTAAAATTAATAATAAAAAAGTTTTCCATATGATTCCGACTTAAGTAGACCCACTGTATATAGATGTATGCGAAATATCGTCTTCCTCCGACAAATAGTTTTTGAGCTATACTGGCCACTACAGATAGACATACGGAATTAAGAAAACCTCTTTTTCGTCATCTAGGGACCTTGAAACGTGAAGATCTGAAGAAATCTCGGAATGTGATTTTTTCATGATTACAATACTTCCTTCGTCTTTCAGACGAGCGAAGTAACATGGATTATGCCTACTAGGGAAAGCATCTAAAAAAAAAGCGCCTTGCACTGTACCTCCGAGGTGGTGTGAGAACGAATTCACCGCTGCTCACTATTTCTCTTAAGTATAACGTGAAAACGGCTGGTTGTGCGTACAACAGCAAAACTACAGCAGTAGTTATTAGCTTTGGAATAATATATTTAAATAATATTATGTTTACCCGTTTTCGTTAATTGAAACACATGACATAGTGCTACATATCATGGAAAACTTCTAATGTCAACGACGCTTTGTGGTGTTACGGAGAAATTTATATAAACACCCTACCAAGAAATAAGCTGGGTAGAGTCTGAAGTCATTTTTGACTATACAGGTCGTAAAGAGAGCCTGGTTTCCACATTGAAAATAATACAGAAGCAGAAGAAAATGGCGAGGAAGAAGTTAACGAAGAAAGAAAAAAGAACGGAGAGGAACATGTAGATAGGGAGAAGATGAGAACGAGGACGAGCTGTAAAAGTAGGTACTTTAAACAAGTAAAAACATGATTAGATCTACTTCGGAAAGCATGTAAAAAAATCTGGTGTGATACTCGCACACAACTTCCTTTACAGTGATCTTACAAATAGTCAAAAATATTATTTTAAATTTTTAAACATTTTTCAAACATTTTCAAAAATTACAAATTCTACAAAAACGGTACAAAATAGAGCGTCAGTTCGAGAGACAAATTTTCTTTAAAATTTTAAGCTGAATTAAAAAATGCGATAATATACCGGGTGTTCTATTTAAAATAAAAGTTAATAACATTTTAAAAAAACACAAAAGAAACCCATTTTTGAGGTATTCAACTGGAGAATCGCCCATCTCACATCAATACACATTAAAAATGTAAAGTTGGAACAAAATCGTTAGAGCCGTTTTTGAAAAAATCGAAAGAAACTGAAAAATCACAAGAGTAATAGTATTTAACATTACTAGTTTGGTAAGAGGGTTTTTACTGGCGAATAGAAGAGGCGAGCCAGTTACCTTCTTGAGTCAGTAAAACCTGTTACCTTGCGTGTATTGTTGAATATTTTATTTGTTCCTCACTTGTAAATAACTAGAAATTTACCATTTATTCAAAATGTCAAACTGACAAGCAACTAAATTCATCAATATGACACATACTAAGGAAGACAACTCTGGATTTGCACGCTATCATTTATCTATGAGCACGCTTATAAAACTGACAGTTAACTTGTAAAGATTTTGCAAGTTAGTAACTTGTTAAAATAAACTTTCTTGATTAATACAGTGACTTGATAAATTGATGTTTACAAGTGAGGAACAAATAAACATCTTACTTCTGGTTATGCGATTTTCTTCAAAAGCTTGCTGTCGCATCTAGATAGTACACAAAATTTATATATGCAGTTTCAACGCCATACGTCTTTTCGTTTTTGAGATATTCTGTTCGCACACAGACAGACACACAGACACACTGACAGACAGCCCAATGAACAAAAACATGTTTTTTTGGTTCAGGGGACTCTAAAACGTAAAGATCTGTTGAAAACTAAATTTCGAATTTTTGGGGTGAATCCAATACTTCCTTTATCGTAAAAGGAAGTAAAACCCGTCTACAAAACTTAACAATGTGTTATTTACTGAATGGTTAGTTGCGCGTAAAAAAAATCTATAGAATCTTTTTTGTAGAGAATTTCCTAGCCTTCATTTTTTGTAATAACTAAAAAAGTCGTACGACCCATAGAAAGCGAGATATTTGCAAAAAACTTATTTATGTGATCTTTAACATTGAATAACTCAAAACGCAAGCGCGATATTGATGGGGACTTTTGAAACATTATTCGTAATGTAAAAATAAAGGTGTAAGCAAAATTTCAGCTCACTTGATTTTTTTCGGCAGGCGGACCCTATTGTAACTGGAGTAGGATGGGACAAACTTTACATTTTTATTACATTTTTAATGTGTATTGATGTGAGATAGGTGATTTTCCAGTTGTATACTTGAGTACAATACTTGAAATCAAATTTTTGGCTAATTATAAGATCACTGTAAAATGAAGTTGTGTGAGTGTATCACAACATATTTTTTGGTACATTTTAAGCCGTTTCTTTTATTTGATTCTTAACTTTTATTGGCGTTTTGAAAAAGATAAAATGTAGACCACAAAACAATTGATGTAGACCGCAAATGTTTGCTGACTGCCATTTCAGCGTGCTGGTAGCCACAACCCGAAACGTAAACATGAGACCATAACCTATACGTTTACGCCTCTTTTGCTTCTAGTAGGGCAGTGTATATGTGGTGTCTTACTTCTAATTAAACAAAAACGGCCATAAAATGATGCAACAATATATGAAAGAGCTTGAGCAGGTATTTAAAGAATTGTGTGCCATACTGTAACAAAGTCATTAAATTGCTTTGAATTAATCAACAGGAACCTTTTGATGCCGAGGAATTTGTAGAACGTCTAGCTTGGAGAACCATAGCAGAAACCAAAAAGGAAGAAGAAGACTTTAATCCTACCCTCTTACATGAATCATTCGTTCAAGCAATTAAGTAATTATTTTTAAGTGCAGTATTAAGATGTATAATCGGCATTTTTAATTCAGCTGTTTTTTAACTTTGAGGATCATACAGCCGCAGCTTTCACTAAAGTTATAATAGCCTAGCTGGCAGTACGGCTGAATGGTGTTGCATATCTCACGGCACTTGTGAAAGTTAAGCTCTAGTCTGCTTGGTCAGTACTTGGATGGGTGAACATCTGGAGTGCGGGCTTAGTGTTCTAGCTTAGACAGGCTCCACTAGGTACCTCAAGTACCTCCGCCGAATTTAAAAATGCACATACCTTCAGCGGCTCAGTGTGCCCGGCACCCTGACGCTGTATAAACGGTATAAGGGGTTACGGATTATTTATAATAGCCTACAGTCTAATTATATAAACAATTACATGTTTAAAGACTATTATATTATGCTCACTGATTTGAATATTGACATTTCGTACATTTAATACAAACAATAGGAATAGTCCAAGAGCCAGCAACGGATTTGCTTACAGTATTTTTAACAAGTCTGTAACTGTTATGGAAGGTCCTTTTGAATATACTGAGAAGGGAACCCGAAGTCTGGCAAGCCTGCGGTGGTGGTTTTGGCCCCCTTGCGTCCTTGAAGGATGGAAAAAAATAATAAGAAAAAAGTATAATAACAAGTCTGGCTCTTTGCTATATTAAAGGTAATCATATCTTATGTAAGTAAAAAAATTGACAGACGCTTTCGCGGGTGGTAAGTTTACCTCAGATTCACATAATGTTGCATAATAAACTTAACCATTTACTGTAAAATATCAAGAGATCCAAAAAAACTGATCCTCAGTGGGCTGTGGAAATTCAAACATGTGAATAATAAGTTGGTGGCACTGTAAGTCTGTCAAATTCGAGGTTACCAGGTTAGGTTTTCCGTCAGTTTTGACACAGACTGACGCAAAATCTAGCCTGCTAACCTCAAATTTGACATAGACTTACAGTGTTACCAACATATTATTCCTAACTTTTGTGTTAGTTTTGACACATTATTTTTTTCCGCCCTTCAAGGATGCAAGGGGGCTAAAACCACCACCGCAGGCTTGCCAGACTTCGAGTTCCCTTCTCAGTATATTCAAAGGGACCTTCCATAACAGTTACAGACTTGTTAAAAATACTGTAAGAAATCTGTTGCTGGCTCTTGGACTAGAAGAATGTTTCAGTTATAAGAATAGTATATTGTGTAACAAGCCAAGGACCTCTAAGGTCTAGCGCTGAAATATATACAGGGTGTATCTGAATTACTTGGCCAAACTTTAAGGGGTGATTCCTTGATCAATTCTAAGATAAAAAGTTCATACAAACATGGTACCTAAACGGCTTTGTTTTCAAAATACAGGATGTCGAAGTTTAAAATTTTTTTTTTCGATAAATTTGGAAGACGGCTAGAAGTATTCTAATGGAAGTTGGTGTAAGTTAGTATTTCATAAAGTGGTATTGTGCAGTAAAAATAAATTTAATTTATTTCCACCAGTGGCGTGCATCCTCAGTTACCTTATTTTAGAAAAATCTGGTACGCCACTGTTTTTTAGCCAGAAGTTTTGTGGCTACTGTAAGATTGTTTGTTATTAAATAATATTTGTTAAAAACTTATTTGTATTTTGAAAACGAAGCCATTTAGGTCCCATGTTTGAACTTTTTATCTTAGAATTGATCAAGGAATCGCCCCTTAAAGTTTGGCCAAGCAATTCAGATACACCCTGTATATTGTGTAACAAGTAGGAAAAGCGGTATATTTTTCAACACAGTACACGTAGCTTTTTCTAATTGAAATAATCCCAAAAATCATGTTAAATTACGTTACATTGGTTTTGCCGGCCTATAACAAGATAATTATTCTCGTATTTGCTATTGCTGATAAATATTGGAATCATATATTTTGCTGACTTAAAATATGCAAGGAAATATTTTTCATATGAAAATTATTCAAAATAACTAACGTATACTTCATTAAGGGACTTGACTCTGCTCCAAGAGCGGCAAGAAAAGAAATGTGAACGATTAGAAACAGCAGTAAGGCAAGATCAAATGATTTTCTTTCAAGAAATACAAGCATTACAAGAGAAAAATAAGGTAATTATTGTGTTACATTTGAGGTTATTATTTTAAAAATACTAATTTAAGGGTGCTGTCCACACATTTCAAGACCTCGATGGAAAGATAAACAATGTAGCTACAAAAGTTCTGCATTTAGGTGACCAGTTAGATAGTGTCAATGGTCCAAGATCAAGAGTGGTGGAAGCCCAACGTCTTATGGCACATCTTAACGAATTTTTAACACCAGGTGTCTTCACGTTGCCTCTTTTCAACGATCCTTTTAAAGTATGCCTTAAACAAAATTGAAAAGTTTAATGTCTTAAATTCTTGAAATTTTAGATTGATGAAGTAGCTGATGTGATTCAGAAGTTGCATTTAATTGCGCAAGATTTACCTGTACCAAAGTGAGTAATCAAAAACAAACTATTATTACCAATGTATAGATGGTGTTGGTTTTAAATGTTTTTAGTGTCTATTTGAATTAAATTGAAGCTTCTGTTTGATTAGAAATAGAATACTCATGCTTGCTTGACATTTTGGTGAATATTTTTCGTATTTTTCATGATTTCTACTTTTTCTTCAATGAGTGGTGTGTGAGAATAAATTTCCTGAACTGGTGCTAGAATACCAGGTGTGTTGGTCTCGGAGTAATTTTTTGTTTGTTGGCATCAGCTTTACACATTTTTTGATTGCTGAAATTTAAAGTAACAGCTAATTTTGCATCCTAATTGCTTTTTATTGTTATACATATTTTTAAATTAAAGCAACCAGTGAACATCAAGTTTGGTTCAAACTTACACATTGTAAAAATCAATATAAAAGAAATTAATATCAAGTGAACTGGTGAAATCAAGAACAGTACTACTCCCAATTATTCCATTACATTGGTAAGTAAATTTTCATTTGGGTTGGGTGTGAATATCAAGTCCAATTCTAGGAATGTATATGGATTTGTATTTTATATGTTTCGATTGTACTTGTACGTTGCCTTCTGTAGTGTAGGTAATCCTAAGCTAGTACTAATTCTCTCGTCGTAACGCAGACTCTATTTCGATGACCAAAACATGTATTCCTTAAAATTGGACATACATGTGCTTTATATACCGATGGGGCCACATTTATACAGGTTGTCCGAAATCCGTTTTGAACACAGAAAATTAATGAGTGCGACAAGGAAGACAAAACAAAATGAGTAGCAGGATAAAGACAGAACGTAATCATGGCTAGCTAAATTTTTATACTGAAATTAAGTCAATGAAACAAACAAACACTTCTGTCAAATATTTTAGCTGTTGTTAAGAGTATAAAGTGAGGTTTAAATATACTGTTTTTTACTATTCACATAATTATTTTAATTTAAACCTCACTTTATACTCTTGATGGCAGATAAAATATTTGACAGGATGAAACAAATCTTTAGCTCCTGCTATTTGTTTCGCCATTTAGTCACTTCCGGGCCAGCCTGTATATTTTCACGTGAGTTATAATTCGCTGTATTTCAATAGATATCAAATCTTGTTTGCGCAAAAGTGTTGGTTTTGGTTTTTCCGAAATTCACTGTTATCTTTCTGCGCCAGCGGGCAGCTATTCCATCGTTTTGCGGGCATTCTATTTCTGCATTCGGTTGAAGTAACTTGCTTCTACGAAGGCATTCCCGCGTGCTACTGCACCAATTATTTAATTTTGTTTGTGGGCTGATGACTGAAATCAGGTATGTCTACGCTACTTGTTGATATTCATTTTAGTAATTTCCCGTTTTTTTATTAGCTCTTTGACGTTATTCTTCAACGTCACCTTTAAACGCCATTATTAGATGCCGTTTTTTAGACGACTCTTTATCTGGGTTTCCTAATTAACACCCTAATCAATAACTTGGACCCGCAACTCCTTTCTGGAATGTCACCTTGAGCTTGCCAAGTGGTACAAGGAGCGTCTATTCCATTATCAAATTCGGCCACGAGTTCGAGATTGCTGTCGGCTTACGTTAAGCTAATCCTGGACAATTCCGTGCCTGCCGGCAACGTTTTTTTCACCACCCAGGTTAGTCTTGTTTCAACTTTTGTTGATAACCACGTCCGCCTATGAATTGTTGGCTGAATCGATTGTAACGACGCTTCCGATTTACAATTTACAAATTTAAAAAGTAATGTATTAATTATTCATAAATCTATGCGTTACAAATTTAAAACATACTGTATTAATTGTTCCCAAATTTACAATTCACAAGTTTAAAGTTTGGCTAAATGAATACGTATTAAGAATTTTGTAAAAGTGCCCTCACGCCATTTTACTATCATTACCGAGATAACGGTTAAAACATATGACAGTGGTAAGCTTACTCCTTCATTGAATTGCAATCACATTCAATCCAAGAGCCCAAAAGAGGTTCGCATATTTTTTGTGCGTGCTGCATTTTCAGTATTAATAATATACTGTATTATATACTGTATTTAAACTTTGTGATAAACAATTTACAGACCTAATTACGATGTTGCAAGCAACTATTATTTATTAATTAAATAAACCTAATTGTTGCTGTAATTTTATTTATTTCTCGAAATCTGTGATTTCTGGCGCCCTGTGTTTTTTACTATTATTAAAAGAGCTTGCAGCAGTTCAGCTGATGATAGAAATCTGCGACCTAAGGCCAACGAATTTGAAGCTAGCTAGGTCATTGCGGTGAGTAAGAACATTTCAGACCTACCGTGGTGTATAAATGATAAGGGGGTTGATCTGCGATTATACTACCATAGAGTATTATTAGTAATCGATCGCAGATTGGCTTCTTTATTGTTTCAAGGAGTGTTTTTGTTTCATTGACTTAATTTTAGTTTAAACATTTAGCTAGCCATGATTACGTTCTGTCTTTATCCTGCTACTCATTTTGTTTATGTCTTCCTTGTCGCACTCATTAATTTTCTGTGTTCAAAACGGATTTCGGACAATCTGTATATAGCAGCAATGAGATAACATGAACAAGAAAATAACACGTATTGCTTGAGTAAGAAAGAGATAAACATAATAGTAAATATTCGAGTAGGCCTGACGCTTATTTTAATTATGACATAAGTCAACTAAACATGCCTACTAAAATAATTTTATCGTATGGCCATCTCTTTCTTACTCAAGCATTCTAATGGGTGTTCATAAACAGTCGTCATCCCAGTAGGTTTTGACTTCAAAAATGTATGTCGATTAAAATTGAGAAAAAATGCGCTATGACAGTACTCAATGACGTTTAATTGTGTTGCAGGAATTAATCAAAGATATGACATTTTGTTTTTCAAAGCAACTGGGATGACGACTGTTTATGAACACCCGTTATTTTGTTGTTCATGTTATCTTATTGCTGTTTTATACTGGGTGGCCACTTTCAAACTGGAACATAGGGATTTAACATTGTTTTAAACAGTTTTATGGATTCCTGCTCGCCAATTCAACCTACAGAAAATGTTTTGGTATCAATGGAAAGAAAAAATTATTGCGCATCTAATGGTATCAAAGATTAAATGATTTTTGTTAATTTTCATTGAATAATATTAATAAAAAGTTTTCATGTTTTTTAAATATGAGTTGCCTTGACTTGAAAACAGTTGACAGCTATACTCAAATTAATTTGTTATTTGATGACATTCAGAGCACAGAATAATACAGAACGGCCTGTCGGCTTAAAATTTAGCTAGTTTTTTCTTTGCGCATGCGCGAGTTCTGGTGGTGTGCAGTCAGCTGTTTTCCATATTTTACGCGTGTACTTGTGGCGGTCAATGACCCCTTATAAGAAGGTTATGTTTTTTTGTGCAAGTGCTTTTAAAATATTAATTTAAAGTGAGTGCACAGAAAAGAAATTTTGGTGGCACATGGTGTACTGTGCATTTCCATATAAATTGCATGGACTTTAAACGTACGGATTATTTCTGTTCAGTTTAAAATTTAGGCGCATAATTTTGAATTTACCGCCTCTGCACACCACTAGGATCATGGCGGACAATTTCAAGGTCACAAAAATTGAGTATGCTGACATCAAAAGCGCCGCCACAGAGAGGCCATTCTGATTTAGGGTATTATTCTGTGTTCAGAGTTAGTTCAGTAGTTTTTACTTTATAAAATGAACGATGACTCGAACGAAGTGAGTTTCTATCGTAAAAACATATTACAGTGCGGTTAGTTTGCATAAGAGATTTGTTTTCCGTAAAATACAATACACGAATATGTCCAGAAATTTGAAGAAACTGTTAATATTTCAGTAAAATCAGAAGCTAGAGGTGGTTAGTGTTGATTAATATTCAATTTTGGCTTTCATAAAAATTTCAATAATTAAATTTTAATAAAGGTAATTGCAGGAATGTTGGTGTGGACAAAGAAAGTAGAAATGTATTTTGTGAAGGAATGCAAGAACGTGCCAATCAAGATCGTTGTTTGTTGTCATCAATATTTTTCATGGATGAATGTACTTTTACTTTAAACAACGAACCCAGTGTGCAAAATATTAGTTATTGGACTTAAGAAAAAGAAAAACCAAGAATTAATCTGTTTACAAGAGCCCAATACGCTCAAAAAATTAATATTTGAGCTGAGATTTAAGTTAACAAAATTATCGGACCATTTGAAATTGTTGGAAATTTAAATTCGAACACTTATTTAGAACTTTTTATTAATGAGGTAGGTCCTGCATTGAAACAAATCTCTCACTTTCCGCAAACTAACCTCACTGTAATAGGTATCTTTTAACCATAAGAATTATTGTTTATTAATTGTGAAATTGTTTATGTATAGCAATAATGCTATTAAAGCTATTTTCACAAAAACTTCCTCTTCGTTCGAGTAATCGTTGATTTTATAAAGTAAAAACTACTGAACTAGAGTCTACACATTACCCTTTTGCTGTGACGTCAGAAATAACAAAACATAGCGTTTAAAACGTATGTCTTACATTACAGTGAAATTTAAAAAGATCATTTAGATCAGAGGTAGTAGAATTCAGAAAGAATATGACATATACTTAACCTTTAATGTAAGGGATGCTCTGAATAGCACATTGTTCAAACCAAAACATCCCTGATCTATGTAATCCAACGTTTCTCCTCTTGGAAGAAGTCCGTAACGTTTAAAATAAGATTTTAGGCTTGCTCGCTTTCTTGTTATTGGACGTTATATTACTGTCATTTTGGACAAATGTCACACTGACAGTATTATAAAACAAGCCATACTTAAAGCGGACCTGACCAAAAACTGCAGATTTTTTGTTTCGTTCAGTTCCTTATTGTTAAATAGAGAGAGAAAATTGTTACGTCACAGAAAAAAGGTAATGTGTAGACCTTAACTCTGAATGTCATCAAATAAATTAATTTGAGTCTACTATATTGCTAGCGGCTATGAGTGGGAAACTCACAAAGGAAGTGAGACAGACAACCAACTCTTCAATGTATAATCGTGAGCTGTGCGCAAGTGCGGCGCCGTCGTCCGCCCAATGGGGAAGTGGTCAAGTTTAAAATTCGCTTCTAAAGGCGGAGTTTGAATTCTCACGCATGCGCACGAGACGCGTTATACTCTAAGTGAAACTATGTCGGCGCCGTAATGTTTTCGGGCGTTCAGAGGCCCTACTAGCAATATATGTCTATTATATAACGGGTGTTCATAAACAGTCGTCATCCCAGTAGGTTTTGACTTCAGAAACGTATGTCTATTAAAATTGAGAAAAAATGCGCTATGACAGTACTCAATGACGTTTCATTATGTTGCACGAATTAATCAAAGACATAACATTTTGTTTTTCAAAGCAACTGGGATGACGACTGTTTATGAACACCCGTTATATGATTTGAGTATAGCTGTCAACTGTTTTCAAGTCAAGGCAACTCATATTTAAAAAACATGAAAACTTTTAATTAATATTATTCAATGAAAATTGACAAAAACAATTACATTTTTGATACCATTAGATGCGCAATAATTTTCTCTTTCCATTGATACCAAAACATTTTCTGTAGGTCAAATTGGCGAGCAGGAATTCATGAAACTGTTAAATACAATGCTAAATCCCTATGTTCCAGTTTGAAAGTGGCCACCCGGTATAATTATGGCCTCTTCCATATTTTTGTTTGTTTAAGTCTGGAGTATCAAATTTAAACGGTTTTTAATTTATATAAAGTAGTGAGCAATATTTGCACAGTAATTATTCCATTTCAGCTTGTTTGTTATTGTAATACCTAGTCGTTGTAACGAAATGTCAGTATCACGTGATTAAGTTGTTATGAAGCAGTAGTGTCAATTATTTTCAATATTATGATGCAGGTGTTTTTGTTAAATCTAAGTTATATTACCTTTATGCATGTTTGAGACTGAATATAACTGTAATGCGACGTATTTGAACAAATATTTCGAAGTTTTATTTAAAAAATTATTCGTAAATGGATGTATCTGACAGTTTTTATTTGCAAATTGATTTAATTTGAATTACCAAGTGCTTCGTTTTATAGTTTTAGTGTTACTAGGATGTTAAGATATTTTTACCCCTAGTTGCCTTTGATTTTTCAAAATATATAAATATATAAATACAGAACCTTTTATGAGCCTCATTGATACTGATTCAAAAATAAATACAATGATAGGTGTTGCATCCAGGAAATTGCTAAATGGCATCTGTGAGTGCGTGTTAAAACTTTACAATTCTAAACGGCAACAATTATTTACAGTACAATAACAAGTTGTGTCTACTTAACTGAAATGTAACTTACTGTACTATCACGGACAAATGTATTTGCCAGTCTGCTTTTAGCAAATGTTTGCATTGACAACCCGCCTGCTGGTGGTTGCCAAACATAGCTTTTAATAGTATTTTTTATTATACCTGCATCAGAATCGCCGTTTAAAGCACGCCTGAGCGTGCGAATACAGGCGATTAAAGCTCGCCGAGCTTTAAAGGTTGTCAAGGAAATGACTGAATGCAACAACGGACATGGACGCGACAAAAACGTAAATCATTCTCGTAACTATAGTGGCAATATTATTATGCCCTTTCGATTTATCACGACAAAAATTATTTCTAAGTTTTTAGTGCGTAATTTATTTCCAGTATTGGAGGTATAATAAAAAATAGCGTAAAGTATTCGTGGATAACTGGTCTTTAAAACACTTGCTCTATTTTAAGCACTCCGGCTACGCCGTCGTGCTGGAAAACTCGCGCGTGTTTTAAAGACCTTGTTATCCACTCATACTTTAATATACTATTATTTGTTCCTCACTTGTAAACATCAATTTATCAAGTCACTGTATTCACCTTGAAAATATTTCTTAACTGGCTAGCCAGAAAAAATTTACTGGCTAGCCAGTTATATTTTACAAGCGTGCTCATAGATAAATGATAGCGTGCAAAGCCAGAGTTGTCTTCCTTAGTATGTGTCATATTGATGAATTTAGTTGCTTGTCAGTTTGACATTTTGAAATTTCTAGTTATTTACAAGTGAGGAACAAATAAAATATTCAACAAAACACACCAGGTAACCATTTTTACTGGCTCAAGAATATGACAGGCTCGCCTAACGGCTCGCCAGCCATCCTAATCCTATCGCCAGTAAAAACTGTTTTACCTGGCTTGTAATATTAAATACTATAACATTACTAGCTCGGTAAGAGGGTTTTTACTAGCGAATAGAAGGATATGATTGGCAAGCCGCAGGCGAGCCAGTAAAAATGGTTACCTGGCGTGTATTGTTGAATATTTTATTTGTTCCTCACTTGTAAATAACTAGAAATTTCAAAATGTCAAACTGACAAGCAACTAAATTCATCAATGTGACACATGCTAAGGAAGACAACTCTGGCTTTGCACGCTATAATTTATCTATGAGCACGCTTGTAAAACTGACAGTTAACTTGTAAAGATTTTACAAGTTAGTAACTTGTTAAAATAAACTTTCTTGATTAATACAGTGTTTTGATAAATTGATGTTTACAAATGAGCAACAAATAAAAATTTTAACTGTTTAACATAGAGGTTGATGTACTGTTACAAATTCATAGCCGGTATCTCAAATTATCATACAGAAAATAGCGTGAAATTTGAGTTGATGTTGGACAAACGAATGCTTTTAAGTTTAGCAAAAAGCATTATAAAGGAATAACTCAATGTGTATTTTTCGGTATTATTGTAATTTTAATGGAAATAATTTCAATTGGCCAATGACTGAACATTATATTAGAAAATAAAAAATGTATTTTTTTCCACTACCTTCCTTGCAAGTGCTCCTTACACTGTCTGATTTGAGGGATGTAGGAAACATTTACAAACATTGTTACGGTTTCCATGACAATGTGCTTACTTCCCTAGAGAAGTGAATTACTTACATCCCACATTTACTATAACTGACGAGATGCCATGTTTGCCACTTGCTTAACACGAAGAAAACCATTATCGTTCGTACTATTATCAATTTTTAATCAGAATACAATCACAAAGCTCACGAAACAGCACTCGCAATCGTATTCACGCATTTTTCACAGTGCGTTTATAACTGTCAAACAAAACGTCACAGCACTGTAACAACGCCCCATGCTCCTGAAACAGACTACTATAATTGAGAAAATATAATAAGTTTACGCTATTACCATTTATTTTACATAAGGAGATATTGATGGTGAAAAAAATTATGTACTTTACAAGGGATGTAGGAAGATTTACACTACCTCGAACCTTGCTACCCTCGTTCGCTTCGCTCACTCAGGCATCAAACGGTCCTCGGTAGTGTAACTCTTACCTACATCTCTTGTAAAGTAATATACTATTTGTTGTTGCTTGTCGCTTTCTTTGTAGTGTTTTAAACATATTGGTGTAATTTCTTTTTTTAAATCCTCCTCTGTCCATCATCCTTCGTAAGGATGTGGTAGCATCATGACGTTTGCGCTATCTTTTCGGACCATGTTGTTCTGTCTTGCGCTTGGTGAGTTGCTTCTTCAAATGTGTATCCTGTGTGGCTGATTTGATCTGGTCCGTCCATCGTATGTGAGACCGTCCTCTCGCTCTTTTGCCTTCGACATTGCCTTCCACAATTAGTGGTTCCATGGTGTCCCCACCTCTTACTACGTGGGTGAAGTATCGAAGAATGTTTCTGCTTATTGTTGTTATGAGTTTTTTTGTAGTATTTAGTTCGTCTAGGACTGAGGCATTCGTACGGTGGGCAGTCCAAGGTACTCGTAAAATTCTTCGATATACCCACATTTGGAAAGCACTTATTCTCTTGGCATCTGTTTTCTTGACGGTCCAAGTCTCTGACGCATAAGTGGCAATGGGGAATATGAGCGATTTAACAAGTCGCAGTTTGGTGTTTCTTGTGATACTGGTGTTTTTCCAGATTTTGGTCAATTTGACTGTTGCTGTTCTACCCATCACAAGGCGTCTGCGGATTTCCTCTTTGCAACTTCCGTTGTTGGTGATCATTCAGCCTAGATAATTGAATTGGCTAACTGTTTTGTATCCTGCGATCATTCCAATTTCAGGTTGGTTGTTTCTCCTCTGTCGATTACCATAACTTTTGTTTTATCGAGATTCAGCTTAAGGCCGTATCTTTCACTTGTTTCTTTGAGCCGGCTCATAATGTGTTGTAGTTCTACTTTTGAGGCCGTTAGTACTACTGTGTCGTCTACGTAGCGCAGCTTGTTGATTCTGTAGTCCCCTATTGTTACTCCGCCTTGCCATTCGTCAGAGGTTTCACACATTATATGTTCACTGTATATGTTAAAAAGTAGTGGGGAAATGA
Organism: Agriotes lineatus; assembly: GCA_940337035.1. Taxonomy (NCBI): domain Eukaryota; kingdom Metazoa; phylum Arthropoda; class Insecta; order Coleoptera; family Elateridae; genus Agriotes; species Agriotes lineatus. Next base: position 9,868,406 of record OW679195.1, read on the forward strand.
TGCACCCTTGGCGTACCCCGGCCCTAAGGTTGAAGTCTTTTGAGTATTTGTTAACGACTGTGGTTGTGTTATTCTTATACAAGTTGCAGAGTAGCCAGATCAGGTGTTCTGGGACTGCCCTCTTCAGTAGTATATCTTTCAAAGCGGTCCATTGTACTGTGTCGAACGCCTTAGAATAGTCCACAAAGCATAAGTATGTTTCCATGTTAAATTCGCGTGATTTTTCAACTATTTGACGAAGGTTTAGGATTTGCTCCCATGTACCTTTGCCAGGCATGAATCCTGACTAAATATTTTCTTATGAAAAAATTACCATTGAAATCCCTATGGCACGTAAAGCATTTCTACACCAAGTATAATTGAAAGAGTAGCCGAACTGAAATAGCAATAGGCTGGTCATGTTGTAAGACAAAGAGATGAATGCGAAATGACAAAAATTGTACGCTGAAGGCTAAGAGAAACAAAAAGGAGCAGAGACAGACCACAACTACAATGGGTGGATGGCATAAAACAAATATCTGCTAAGAGTTGGCATCAGAAGGCTCAGAATAGACCTGAGTGGAGGAAATTGGGAAAGGCAAGAGTGGACGAATACGGACTAAAAAAGAGGAACTAAAAATACTGTCTGTGTGCAAGTGAAAAGAAGTAACCAAATAAAGTAACGAATCACAAACTATTAAGCACAAGTACTTGTAAAAATGGCAAATTTGACAGAAAACAATTTATTGCCAAAAACACTGGTATCTCTGATCTTATGTTAATTATTATTAAAATACTAATCCAGGCACTATTGTAATTGGTAACTTAGGTTGCGTACTCTACTCTGTTTGTTTACTGCCCTAAGGATAGTTAGGATGATATTTTATTCAGAATCTTGAATTATGTGTTGGTTCCTCCAAGTTTTATACTTCAAATATGCAATGTCTAGGTTGTATTTTTTGTACAGATCCTCATGTTTAAAGAAGTTTGTCTAAATATCCTCGTTCACAAGGTACTCTTAACAGCATGGACCAAAGTAAGCTTTGTGAAGCCACAAATACATATAATTATTATAAAAACCTTTGTCCGTGTTAGTACTGTACATTAATTACAAGAGTAAGAAGTTCCCAAAAGTGATATGACTACATCGGTTTTTTGCAGCTAATATACTCCTGTTTAATTGTATTTTATTATTACTTTGTATAGATTCGAGGAAGCAAAGAAAAAAATCGAACGCAAATATGATGAAACAGAGAGAGCATTAATAGACGACTTTTGTGTTGCCCAAAAGAATCAAGACTTTAAAAGAATGAAGGAAATTGCAAATGTTCTCTCACAGTTCAAAGGCTTTTCCCATTGTGTCGACGCCTACATTGAACAAAGTCAAGCTGTAAGTTATTGGGTTAATTTGTTTGAACATCTTTCATAAGTGGACACTTTTAGGGATGTCTTTTAAACAAGGACGTTTTTGCATATTTGCTTCCACTTTGCAAGGAAAACCATGAAATAATAAAGATCGTCTTCAACAACCCAGAGCAAGTGATGGCTAAGTTTGTTTTAAATATCTACCATCTTAAGCTGCAAGAGTACATATCAGAGAAACTGTCGCAGAAGTTGGATACTTACAATTACTTACGTGCACTATATGAACTTTACTCAAAGTAATAAAGGTCTAAATTCCACGATTTTTATGTTATTCATTTTTTATTTTAGAACAAACCAGTTATCAAATGACTTGGCAATCTTCAACATGGGCACTGACAAAAATTACTTGAACAAATTAACAAGCAAAATCTTTCAGAAATACATGGACAATTACATAAGGTAGCGTTGCATACCCTTCCCGCTCTTCATAACCAATATCTAATTAAATTTGTCTTTGTATAGCTTAGAATTAAAGTGTTTGAGGGAACGGAGTTCCTCTAATCTTCAGAAATATTACGAATCGAAAAACCATCAGAAAAAGCAAATCCAGTCTGGAGGGTAAGTGTCTTAGAAAATAGTCAGAACTGATTTTACGTAATCTCTTTTAGTTTCCAAGACTTGCGCCGTGACTTACAAGCTGTGATTGGAACGAGAGCCAACATTAATATAGCACAGATAGAAAATTATGGAGGTGAAACGTTTTTATCAGAGGAGCTTGCCATTATGATTTTGCAAGACACCAAGCATGCTTTCCAAAGGTGTCAGTTGGTAAGAACTATAATGAATAATAACTCGTTTCTTGGATTTTTACAGTTATAATTTTTTCAGTATTTATATTGGTTTAAATTTTTTTTTAAATTGTAGTCCATTTTCTATACAGGATTTATTAAATTAGTAAAGTTGAGCAAAATTGACTCAAACCCCTGGCTCTAAAAAATTTCGAAATTGAAATAAGATATAAGATTGATATTTATCGTTGCTCCGCAAATGACGAAACAGAAACGACATTTTGAAGTGAAATTGGATAAGTTTATTTTATTTAATAGTGGAAGCCAAACAAGAATGCTAGGAACCAAATTTCTAGTATAAAAGAAGTTAAAACATGCAGTGCAACAATTTAGACCCATAACAGATAGAATGTGTTATATAATCAGGAATGGGGAAGTTAGAAATCTAAGCATAATAAACATCCATGCCCCTACCGAAGAAAAAACAGGAAAAAAATGAACAATTTAGGAAAAACTGACGCCAAACTAGGAAGAGAAGGACTTTACCAACCAACAATTGGGAACAAACACAAGAAAAGCAACAATAATCATTGGCTTTGCGCCACAAGCGGAAGTTTAAGAATAATGTCAACGGACTTTCAACTAAAGGACATAGATAAAGGTTCATAGGAAATGCCAGGTAAAAGAAAAACAAACCAGATTGATCACATATTAATACAGGAAGAGAATGCAAAAACAGTATTCAAAGATATGGAGTTACAAAGGAGGAGAAATGAACTCAGACCACTACCTAGTGAGAGTTAAGCTAAATCAAAAAACAAACGCCTGTAAGAAATTGACAAAAAAAAGGAAAAATAACAAACTTGAACGTATCAAAATGTTAGTGACAAAATAGAATCAGTACCAACAGAAGAAACAAGAGAGACTGGAAAAAAATGTAGCAATAAACTCGCTGAATGAGAGATTGCGAAACTTAGAAAAACTCATTAAAGAAGCAGCCGTAGAGAATAGGGGAGAGGAAAAAAAACAACAGAAAAAGCTGTTTCAACGAAGAATGCGGAAACGAGACGATAAAAACAAGGAAAACCTGGGATAAGATAGGAAGATAGAAAACAAGAAAACACAAAGTTTCACTAACCAAAACTGGAAGAAATAGAAGACTTCTACCTACTTACTCCTTAAACCTTCTACCCTTTCGAGCGTAAGGCTGGGTGTTGATTGTTAGACGTTGATCTGCCTTTTTCATGCCTCTCTCCATCGTCTTCTATCTTGTGTCATTATTCTTGTCTCCTCCATCCTAATCTTTCTCTTTTCTACTGCGTTATTTACCTCTTCATTCCATGTTTTTCTCCGTCTACCCTTTCCTCTCTTTTCTTGTTCTTGCTTCAAATACCCTTCTTGTTGTTCTTTCCTCTCCCATCCTCATTACTTATCCAAATCATCTCATTTGTCGCTCTTCTATCTTGGATTCTATTGGCTTTATTTCCAGTTTCTCTCTATATGCTGCGTTTCTGACTGTCCATAATCGTTTTTCTCTCTATCTTCCTTAGGAATCTCATTTCGGTACTACTTAGCTTGTTTCGTTGGCTGTCCGTTGTCCATGATTCTGAGCCGTATATTATTGGTGCTGCAACTTTTTTGTATATGTGCACTTTTGTTTTAGTTGGTGTTTCTTTATTTTCTAGGAATGTGTTCTTGATACTATTAAAGAATCTTTCTGCTGCTCCTCTTCTTTCTTTGATTTCTTCGTCTATTCTTCCGTCCTGCGAGAACACGAGTATAGATATTGAAATCTGCATGCTTGTTCTAGATTTTCCCCTTACAGCTCTATTTCATGCTTTGTTTCTTCCCTGCTTATTACCGTGATTTTTGTTTTGCCAGTGTTGATTTTCATGTTTATATTTTCCAGCTGTCTTTGTACAGGTTCTATATTTTTGTTTAAGATTTTTTCATTCTTTGCTATAATTACCATATCATCTGTGTAAAAAATCTCTAAAACTCTTACATTCTCCAGTTTCCTACTTCATAGTGTTCAACCTCCTTTCTTGTTTTCTTGATAGCTTCATCCATCACTAGGGAGAAAAGTGGCGAACTCAAAATACATCCTTGCCTCGCTCCTTTTGTTGTTTCAAACTGAATTGATTCTTCATGTCTTGTTCTCACGTAGTTTGTTGTGCTTTGGTACAGGCTTTGTACGCTTCTCACCACTTTCTACTGTACCCTTCTTTCTTTTAAAACTTTTCATATGTCATCCCTGTTCACGCTGTTGAACGCTTTTTCTAAATCTATGAAGCATAAATGCACTTCTCCTGCTTCCTTGATTGCTTTTTCACTTATCTGCCTGAGTATAAAGATGGCATCCTGAACTTCTCTATTTGGCCGTAACCCATACTGGTTATCCTCTAGCTTATTCTTTTTTCTAGAATTCTTGCAAATATTTTTGCTATCTTACAGAGCAGCGTGATTAGTTCCTCTATAATTTTAGCATTCTTTTATGTCCCCTTTTTTAAAAATTGATGTAATTATTCCCTTCTGCCAGTCGTCCAGTGCTTGTCCTGTATTCATTACTTTGTTGAAAAGGTATCTAATGTGCTCCCATATTTCTTCTGATGTCTCGGTCATGTCGCGGTGCTTTTCCTACTTTAGTATTGCAATTGCTTCTTTCACTTCTTTTGTTGTAATGTTGCCTTCTTCGTTTTGCTCTTGTACTCGTTCTTCCTTTATTACTATTGTTCTCTTTCCTTCTTTTTCTAGATCTTTTGTCTCCACCTTTTTAGTATCTCTTCGTTTGTTAGGTTCTCTCCATTTTCGTCTTTGATATTGTTTAAAGTTGGTGTTTTTCCTTTTCTCATATTTCTCATCGCACTGTAGAATAACTTTTGATTTTCTTTATATGCCCTTTCCATTTTTTCCCTGAAGTTTCTCCGAGTTCTTTGTTTTTCTTCTTTTATGGTTCTCTTTACCTGTCCCCTTTTTATTTTGATTTCTTCGTAATCTTCTTGTTTTCCTGAACTTAAGTACTGTTTCCATTTATCTTTTTCCTTTTTAATGCTGTTCTCACTCTGTCCGTCCACCAATGTGTTCTTTTAATATTTTTGTTTTTTATTTTTGTTGTTCCGCAACTTGTGCATGCTCTTCCTGCCTGAACCCTGACCAATACATCCAGTATCCGTTTGGTAGTTTCTGTCGTCTTACCTTTCGTTTTTGTTTCCGTTACACCAACATAATCTATCTTTGTCTTTCTTATTTCCTGTGTTATTTCTTTTTCTTTATTTGTTAGGATGTTCACATTCCATGTTCCCATTCTAATTATGCCTTCTTCTTTTTCTTTATTCGTCATCCTATTCATTGCTGAGTTCATCTTTCTTTTTCCGTCCTGGGTGGGTGTGTTCTTACTTTTTTACGGTCTGGTCGTCCTTCCTAATCAGACTTCCTCCCTTTTTTCGGACCATTCGTATTTTGTGTTATTTACCTCTAACTTCTTGTATCCCACTCTGGTCTTCTTTCCTTTCTCTCTCTCTCCTCTAGCTATCTTTCTTATTGCAGCTTGCACTTTCTGCTCTTCTTGTGTAAGATCGCTCGCTATATATACCGGGTGCTGACTTGCGCGACGCACCATAGGAATTTGCATAGTAAATTCTTTATGTTCAATTATTTGCTCTCCTAATTATTTTAGAGTTAAAGTGTAAATAAATTTTTTGTAGAGAAAAAAATACTGCATCTATTCATACTGTTGCTAACAATTTTTCATTTCCCGGAACCGAAGGAATGCAAAAAACAACCTAGCATTTTCACAAAGATCAGTGATGCCATGGAATTATTGAAACAAGCCAATGCCAGCGCAAATGCGTGCGGCACGACAATATGTGCTGTTTGTTTGTTTGTCATTGATGTTTGACGTTTATAATAATTCATTATTAATTATGTTCTACTCAATGACTCTAAGGTACCTAGGACCTTGTCCATAATAAAAATGGTTTTACGAGTATGGTGGAGGTTCGTTAAGTAAGCTCCTTGTTTATTATAAAATATTCGCATCGGCAAATTCCAAACAGTACAACCAGTAATAGACTGATTCATTTTAAGTTTAAGACTACAGGCACGTTATTAAATAATTGTAGGTGCATTAATGAGGTTCAGAACTTACACCAAAACGAGAAAAACGACAATACGTTCAATCTTTTGACGGCAGTGACCGGATAATCGCCCCGCACGCACTTGCGTTGGCATTGGCTTGTTTCAATAATTCCATGGCATCACTGATTTTTGTAAAAATGCTAGGTTGTTTTTTGCATTCCTTCGGTTCTGGAAAATGAAAAATTGTTAGCAACAGTATGAATGGATGCAGTATTTTTTTCTCTACAAAAAATGTATTTACACTTTAGCTCTAAAATAATTAGGGGAGCAAATAATTGAACATAAAGAATTTACTATGCAAATTCCTATGGTGCGTCGCGCAAGTCAGCACCCGGTATATCTCCTGTTGTCCTAGGCTTCATTTTTCCTTTAGTACCTTAACGTTTTGCTCCAAGGTGTCTAATTTTACCACTATCATCTTTGCCTCCTTTCCCATCTCGTAAGCTTCCTCTATGTTTGTATGTACCCCTATTTAATTCTTGAAAAATTTCTTAATTTTTTATTTTATGTTCTCTTTTCTAAATTCCCTTCCCCTTATGAAAATATTCTTTTTCTTTCCTTTTTTTCCTGGTATTGTACCTTTTTCTTCATTTGTTCGATTTCCTTTCTTAATTCGCATATTTCTTTCTGCCATTCTACCTCTTTCCTTATTGCCTCTTTCTTTAGTACTCTTATTTCTTCTTCATATTTTTTAAGCTGTTCAATAATGCTGCTTATGGCCTTGCTTGTATTGCTGGTATCTGCCTTAACTACTTGTATCTGTTTGCATAGCCCTTCCATTAGTTTTTCAAGCTTCTCCATGTCTACTGCGCTCTCTTCCGTCTGCTCTGCTGGTTCAGATTTCTTTAGACGTGCTGATCTCAGTACTTTCTTGCTCCTTTGAAACACTTCTTTTTTTTCCTTTGTATTTTCCTGTTGTTGATGCCTTTTTCTTTTGTTCCAAAGTTCTGTTCCTGACCCTTCGCTACTAGCTCTATTTCTCTCTTCTGACATTTATTTTTTACTGTTTATTTTGTTTTTTCACGTCTTCTTCGTTTATATGTTACACTTTGTTTATTGCCTGTGCGTGCCCCTTATTTGTGTGCCCCCCTGTTCATGTTACGCTACACAGTTATAATACCGATATGTAAAAAACGAGAGAGGACATTGTGGCACAGCTACCAAAGCATAACATTGTTAGATACGACATATAAAATCTTAGCCACCTTATTATAATTATTAAAAAAACGGCTTGAGGAGTATACAGAAAAAACTAGGAAGTACCAAGGCAGCTTTCAAAGGCACCAATCAATAACAGACAAAATGTTTGTCTTAAGAGGAAATCCAAGCAAAATGTTACCAGGTAAAACTGTATCTTTATAGATTTCAAACAAACGTACAACTCCGTAATAAGAAGAAAATTGTACAGTGCTATGGATGAAATGAGGATCCCAGGAAAATTGATGAAACTAACGCAGGTTACACTTACACGAACAATAAACAAAGTTAAAACCAATAATAATCTGTCTACAAATTTCACTACAAACAACAGAGTACAACAATTGGACGCTTTCTCTGTAATATTTTGTAATACAATGCTGGAGAAAGCAATCTGAGACAGTAATATCAATTGGACAGATACAGTCATCACGTTGCTATAACAAATGTAAGACGAACTGAAGCAAATAGTGAAAAATGTAGAGACAGCAGGTAACCGGGTAGGCCTGATAATGAGCACTGAAAAAACAAAATACATAGTGATAAATAAAAAGATGAAACCACCTATTAAATTAAAGTGGAAATAAATCTCGTCAACGACAGAAGATTAAAAATAGAAAGAGAGCCAAACGTAGTATTCCTTGGTTGCTTCATAACTGAAGAGGGTTGTAATAGGGAAGAAATAAGAACAAGATTAGTGAAAGAGGACCAGTGTGCGGGGATGTTACAGTCAGTGTTAAAGTCAGAAGCAGGTGTCACGGGAAGGAAAAATTAGAATCTATAAAACGATTATACGATCAGTAGTCGCTTAGCCTGTGAGACGTGGGTGCTAAATAAAATTGAGCAAAGTAAGCTGAGTGTTTGAGGGCGCAAGATATTGAAGAAAATTTATGGTAAGAAAAAGGAGGGAGAATTATAGAGAAGGAGGACAAATAAAGAAGTTAATGACCTCTATAGAGACAGAGATCATTCAGTTTGTTAAAATCAAAGAGTGATATGGTTGGGACACGTAGTAAGAGTACCAGAAACAAGAATGAGTAAGAGAATCGTGAACGAAGCTCAAAGAGGCGAGACAAGAAGAAGGGGAAGATCTCGAAGGAAATGGTTTGAAGCAGTGAAGGAGAACTTTGAAGAAAAGTGTGTAGGAAACCGGAAAGAAACGGCTACTGACAGAAAGAAGTGGAGGAACATTGTACAGCAATAGTTCTGAATGGATTGTGAAAGCTAATTATATATACAGTGTGTTGGAAAAGTGGCATATTAAATCAATGTTACGTTATTAAGAGGCATTTCCTTGATACGAAAAAAAAATAATTCTATGTATTATACCATGTGTTCAAAAAGAAATTACATAAGGGGTGGCCATAGAAAATAAAACTAATGTTAATGGCAAGCTTTCGAGAGAGCAATCTTTAAAATTTTCAATTACGATATCAGCGTATAATATAAACTTACAATAACAACAACAGTGATGACAGTTAACCCTTTAGTGGTGACGTACCATTTCCTTATGTGTGTGCATAAAATATACAGGTGATCCATTTAAAAAATCAAAGTTAATGGCACTTCTGAGTTCTGATAATGAAATCATTTTAACTATATCTATCCGTCAAACAGAAATTATGTCTAGTATCTTGATATAAAATTTTATTCAAATCGATTCGTAAATAAAGAGATATACAGGGTTATTCACGAGGAATAATGAGCCTGACTAAATTCTCGGTGCAACCAACATTACATTTTCGTATGTAATAAATCTGAAATCATAGCGAGCTTAGCTAAAATTTGTCAGTTTTGACATTAAAATAATGAAAGACTCAAGTAACTGAAATACCAACGCATAAGATGTTTTAATAACGTACAGAACATAAAAATTAAGTGATTCAAGTAAGGAGATGTTCAAAATGCTATCCACCACTTCTTGCACATGCGTCATTGCGGTTCCAGAAAGATCCTTCCACTCTCATAAGCATCGCTGGTGTTACAGATCTACAATAAAAAGTAATCCAGTGGAGTTATGTCAGGACTTCTCGGGGGCCAAGGATTAATCGAACCCCTACCTATCCACTTATTCGCATACACAGTGTCTAAATAGCGTGTCACATCTCTGTGGAAATGAGGGGGCGCGCCATCCTGCTGGAGCCACATATTTTGTCTTCTGTGTAAATCTATCTCCTCGAACAAAATTGGCAATGTTTCTCAAAAAATTTAAATACAGTAGACTGTTTTGTCTTTTGAGACAAAAATATCCTATGATTTTGTTCCCCAACATTCCACTCCAAACATTTGTAGAATAAACTGTCTGGAAGTCGCGAATCCAGCGCGGGTTATTCTGGACGTAATCGTGGCAATTATGTTTGTTTACACTCCCATTGTTATTAAAAGATGGTTCATCACTGAAAAGCACATTTTTGCACTCATGATTTCAAAATTCATATTTCCCGGTCATTCCCGATGCGCCGAAAATGACTTTTCCCGCACCGGGGTGTTTTTTACTTTCCCACAAAAACTATGGCAATTGTGTGTTCCAGGGGCGCTGTAAACGTCAACAAAAGCTAACAGGTGCTAGGATACGTATAAAAATTTAGTAATTTGTGCTGCCAACTCAGTAAAGTTGTAAAACACTAAATAATATTTTTTTTACTTTTTCAAATATTTTGAGTTATTCGTTACAAAAAACATTGTACCTACCTCTTTCGGGAAGAATTTTCCCGAATTCGCACTACATGCAGCACTCCCTTCGGTCGTGCTGCAAACAAAGTGCTCATTCGGGAAAATTAACTTCCCGAACTTGTTAGGTAAATAACTATTTCCAAAAATGTTGGATCTAAAATGATTTGTTCCCCTCTTGGACCAAGGTAATATGATAAGGATGAAACTTATTTTCCTTTGCAATTTTGCAAACAGAAGACTGGCTAATGCGTACCCTTCTTGCCATTTCTCGTTGTCCCACATGTGATTCTTCCTTAAAAATTTGAAGGACCGCTATTTCGCGTTCATCATCCGTTGCTACCATTTGCTTTGATAACTTAATGGGTGGCCAATTAGCTCTCAACTGACCCTCCAGTTCTCTTAAAAATCGTGTCAGAAGGCGCTCTTCTTATGGGGTATCGCTGGGCATAACTACGGGCAGCAGGAGATACATTCTCCATAAACTAAAAGCATGTCTGTCTTCTCATCATTCGAATAAGTGTACATTTTGCACAGTCTGTAATAAATTTGTAGCGTTTGTCAAAAAATTACAATGATAATGATTGATAGACATCGCGGAACCAAATTGTATTTTTTTTTAAGTATCGCAAAGTAAGTTGCAAAAATGTAATGTTGGTTGCATCGAGAATTTGGTCAGGCTCATTATTCCTTGTGAATCACCTTGTATGCATGGCCCTACTCTTGTTGTCACTTGATATACAGTGTCCAAGAAAAGGAGGGCCAATATGGAAATCTCGTTAGTAGTAAGAGGTACAAATTTGGTTAAATGAGAAAAAAGTTGCGCAATTAAACGACTAACAAAATGACAACTAGGAAATCCTTGATGTAATTTTTCGTTTTTGAATTATCTTGTTGGATTTTTAATTCTATTTTTTTCTAGCGTTAATATTAGCTAGGTACCTCTAGCAAAACTGACAAAATTTCTTTATAGCCACCTTTAGTGGACCTAAAAATTATATATTCTTTACAAAATTATATATATATATGTAATTATCTACAACTTTTGTTTGAAAGGTTTTTTTCCTACAACTATAGTTTTTGAGAAAATCCAAAAGTTAATAATGGGAATATTTTTTAAAACAGTCTTATACAAGGTGATTTATAATAGGTGTCAAAAACGTTGCTGTTTTGATCAGGAAGCAATTTTAGGACAAAAATCTACAGTGAGGCCAAACAAAACGGGACACTGTTTTTGACTTGATTCTCAAAATGCAAAAACAATTGCTGACACTGACAATTATAGTTAATAAATGTCATCAAAAGTCATTATTCAATTCTGAAAAATGCCGGTGTCCCGGTTTTTTTAGCCGCGACTGAAATATTCCAGTAATTAGTTAGAGAACAAGAACAGTTTAAAAAATAAATACAAAAGTCAGTGATGCCTTGAAATTATCGAAACAAACGCTTTTCATTTGTGATTGCTGTTTGCTGTTTGTAAACAACATAATTTGTCAAAAAATTTCAGCTAACTTACAGTTTTAAAAATAAATAAGTTCACTGCCACTGAATATGCAGATATTGTGTATGTGTATGGGTACCGAGAAGGTAACGGTCTTCAGACGTCTAGAGAATATTGCCAAAGATTTTCTGATAGACGTCAACCTTCTTACAAGAGTTTTTGAACAACTATTATAAGCAATATTTTTCTTACATTACCATTTGTTTTTTCTAGTTACTTATTTTTTTCAAAGAGTTCTTTAATAATCATTACTAAATAACATTTAAATCTGTTGCACTTCTGTAACTAATTGGAATATGACCTATGTCCATATGACGTTTTTGTCTTAAAATTGTTTCTTGAACAAGATGGCAAATTTTTTTACACCTATTATAAATCACCCTGTTTGACTTGTCAAAAAAGTTTTTTGTTAATAGTTTTTGAAAAAATCTTAAAATTGAATTTTTACAAGCAGTAAAAGAAAGTCATGCGGTGACCACCCCTCATTTTTTATTTTGCTGTAGTGTTTACGGTCATAAAATAATCTGACATTAAAAAATTTACCGTTTCAGAAAGGTGGGGACTTAGATCAAATTTAAACACAGTAGCAGATTCTCAAGTGTAATACCACAAGCAGTGGATATATTTTTGACAAATATTTTGTCGTTTCCATGTAAATTATTGCCTTTAAATTTCACGATACAAAATCACATCAAAAATGTCACGAGCCGAAGGCGAGTGACATTTAAATGTGATTTTGTTGAGTGAAATTTGCAATAATTTCTATGGAAATGGCAAAATATTTTAAAAAAATATATCCACTTCGAGTGGTATTTGGGACGACTATTTAACAATATTAGTACATAACGATTAACTTTATTGAAAAATAATCCAACAATTAATATAATTATTCATTCTCAATTAAATTCAGCTTAATACTTCCAAAACACAGCATTTTAAAATTTTTACAACAAGCCACACAGTTTGTTGGGGTTTAGTGTTACGTAACCTAGCGATATCACTAAGGACAGAACATCGTTGCTAAGCGATACTTTGCAACAAGGCTATTTATTTTTTGAGTACGTACATTGTTTTGTGAATATTTTGCATGGTGCCCAATATTCAGTGATATACTGCTGTTATTGGTTGAAAAAAGCAAATGTCTGCAATGTGATTGGCTTATATGTTATAGTGTTGAATAGTCTTCGAAATTCTGCTCAACTTTACTAATGTAATCAAGCCTTTCTAATAAGAAAGTTACCAATGCAATTAGTTAGAAAATCGACTATTTAATGTTAGTAACATTAATGTGATGCTTCTGATATAAACAATCTTAAAATGAAGTTTCAAATTTCTCACACCTAAATTGTTTACAGTTGTCCCGCCCTGAAGAAAGAGCTAGCAATGCAACACAGATACTCGACTGTTTATTGGTGGCACTGTTGACTGAGCATGTGGATTATGCGCTAGAGTTAGGGCTGCAAGCAATTCCAGTGGCTGAAGGACCTCGTACACCTCCAACTATATATTTTTTTTCTGTGGTGCACCAGAGCAATATTATCACTCACTTGTTGGAAAAGCAGTTTTCCGATCTTGTTGTTCCACTTGTTGTGTAAGTATTCTGAAATTGCAAATTATAAATAGTTCGCTTTTATATGAAATGCGCTGTATTACATTTTTTCATGGGATTTTTAGAAACTGTAGTTAAAAAAATGATGCTTGATTAAAAATTAGATTTTTAGGAAGTAAAACTGCTGTAGTATTAATTTGAATGACGAACGACTTGTCAATTTTGAGGGGGGAAAATTAGTTAAAAATAACGTATTTTCAGAAAAATGATAAATAAATTCTGTGAGCGGTTAAAATTAAGGCACCTATTTCTGTAACGTCCTATATATAAACCATCTTACTTATCAGCAACATTAAAAATGAACTCCAGTCTATGATTACATGATTTTTATATACAGTGTGAGTTTTTTTAATGTTTAGCATGGGGATCTGGGAAAATATTAGAGATAGAGAGACAGTTAAATGATGGAAGTAGTGCAATTTTACAAGCATGCTTAAATGTTGTTTTTTCGAGTTATGGCCCAAAGTTGTGTTTTTTTTAATGGAAATAATAGTAGGCTGTGACATTATCAAAAAGGTCATTTTTTAACAATTCCAAAAATATGTAAAATTTGGTATGATTATTTAAAAGATAAAGGAGTTAAGCCGCTTATTTTTGTCCACTAACCAGCGACAGGTAGCCATGCAATCAAATGACAACCAGAACAAACAATACAATTTGGGCGTTTTTTTTTCACTTATTCTTTGTTTATCTGACAGACTATAGTGTTGATATTTATAAATGATATTTGATTGAGATTTGTAAAAACTAATGTATCCAAAGGCTGCCAGAACCACATAGAAATTGAATAGGCTATAGCTGCAAACATTTTAGAACAAGTGAAATAATGCTTACACACCTATGAAAAAATATAAAAACAAATAAGAAATAGACAAAAAAATAACGCTAGGATTAGCAATTTTAGTCAAATTAGGATATTGATATTGAAGATTAAAACCATTTTTCATTACTTAAAAAACGAAGTTAATGACCAGGGTATGTTCTCAGTAAACTATCCAAGATAAAAACCACGGTGACAATATGTTCTGCTGTGAATGTGTTTCTAACTTAATTGTCAACTTTTTTATATACATTGCTAGAAATCACAATTTATAGAGTATATGTAATTTATTGTTTAAAGCCTCGTTTAAGCTAATGAAATAATGCTAAAATGTCTGTCAAGAGTTTTCCCAGTTTGTTTTGTCTTAGATAGTACATAGGTAATCATGCTGTACCTGTACTCTAACAAAAAGAAATCTGAATAAAGTAGCAAACTGTTAACAAACCATGGAAAGACAGATTCGTAACATAACACAAAGATAGGAAAAGAAATGCATGTGAGGCATTTCTGACTGATTTCGATTAGGCTTGGCCATGATTTGTTTTTCTTAGGTTGCATTCCTAGCGTAGTAATTTTGTTAGTAGGCCTGTGACAATTTGGTCCAATATAATAGTTATGTCAGTGTCACATTATAGTTAGACAAGGCCTTGCTGCCAGGCTGACATACAATTGTTTTAATAAATGAATTTTACTGTTTTCAATCATCTGATTCATAAATAATTTAATCGCCAAAACGGAGCTAAAGCAAAACATGATGGACAAGTTGGTATGCATAAAGCATTTGGCCATTTTAAACTAACAACATAGCTTAAGCCACAATTCATCTCTCAAACATAATATTATTTAATCTCCACTAGAAAGTTAAGTTCACACAGTAACAAATCTAGTTTCCATTGTTAGGAATCGTAACTGTAACATAATAAACACTAGACGATATTGAGAATGGACGTTAGTAATTAATATTATTTAATCTTAGCTTAGTGTCTAAAAGAAAATGTATTTGTGTAAGGGCGATTTTAGCAAATTATCTGTCCTTGGAAGTACGTGCCGGACGGGTGAAAAGAATTTCGCAGGCCAAATA
The DNA here is from genome assembly GCA_940337035.1 of Agriotes lineatus. Classification (NCBI taxonomy): domain Eukaryota; kingdom Metazoa; phylum Arthropoda; class Insecta; order Coleoptera; family Elateridae; genus Agriotes; species Agriotes lineatus. The sequence goes on from OW679195.1 coordinate 9,883,553, forward strand.
GGGCCGGAACTATATACACTTCACCACAAAATTAAGGGATCAGAAATAAAAATGCAATATTTTTTTTATTGTTGAAAATATTGTTATGAAACTCATACGCAATAAATATCGGACTATTAATAAACATTAAATAACATAAGTTCGATCATTGGTGGTCAGAGAAAATCTAGACTCGTCGGTGAACAACACTGCTGCCCGTTTTTCATTTCCCCAGTTCAAACGATCATGACCAAATGTTAAACGTAGCCTCTGGTGAAGGGGGGTCAAAATTGGACCGGTTGCAGGACGTCTCGCCTTCATACCAGCATCATGTAGTCTCCTCAATACGGTATCGTAGCTAATGACTGTTCCGGTGGATCGTTGGAGATCATTCTTCAGTGATCGAGCAGTGATGAACCTTTCACGTCTCGCTGTTACAACCAAATACCGGTCTTCATGCATGGTGGTTTTCTTTTTATGACCTTGACCAGGTTTCCTGGTAACCGCCGAGACACTCCGCAAATCACTGACTGTGCAACTAAAAGCCTTGCAGCAACTTCTCTCTGAGTATAGCCTTCCTCGAGCAGTGTGACCACTTTAGATACATCTACCTCTGAAAGAGAGTTTCTATGGACATTGGCTGCCATTTATTTTGATATATATCACTGTATCAATTGTTTAGAACACCCTGACAGGCAACTTTTAATTACAAGACTTATGCGATTTCTGCAGTATTTGTTATCAAGCAGCATTTTTGTGGTATCTCAAGCTATGAATGTCCCTAAAATATGCATATGTAGCGATAAATAGTGCTATCTTTATTGCCTATGAGCTTCATAACAATATTTTCAACGATTAAAAAAAATATTGCACTTTTATTTCTGATCCCTTAATTTTGCTGTGAAGTGTAGTAAACATTATGACTTGTACGTGCCATTATGCATGGGACCTATTTCGTCCTCAGGTTTCGATAACCTAAATAGCCTCCTGCAAGCTTTCCTGTAAAAACAGAAACTTCGGTGTTGGCAGATTTTAACTGACATCGGTAGCGAACAGATCGCTCTTGAAAGGAATAATTTGTAAATGAACTTATTTTAAGCTACTAAAGTCTTTAATTTCTCAAGTAGAGCCTTTAAACAGTGTAACTAGTAATCTGGGTGGAGCTGAAAACCCCGATGTTAGGCGTATCACAACAATATGCACAAAACCGTCCAAGCCATGGCAAAGTGTGGTCCAAATCAATCACGAAAGAATGTTTTCAGAATAAAGCCGACCATGTCACTTAAACTGATTGTAATGCTGGTACAATATATTGTGCATAAAATCGTTCTTATGGGGAAATATAATGAAAATATCATCACTTTTTTATGAATTAGCAAAATCTCAATTTTAAATTGTTTGCCGGTTAAAAATTGCAGCTTCTATTTTTGACCAAGGTTTGATTGTACATTTTCCACTTTTCTGCTTTGTAGGAAAACTTTGACAGTAAGATATGAATTGAATTGAGCAGAATAAAGCGATCCCCAAAACTTTTCTCTTTACACTTTGGCTGTATGATTAATAGTGGATCCAATATTTTTGCATTAAAAATGTTACATGTGATTTCCTATGTTGCACAGACAGCATATAATAATAATGCGTTTATTTAGCACATAAGCTATACTTAAAACACCTTCCATCGCTACACATTAATATGTAGGTGTATACCGGGTGGCCACTTTCAAACTGGAACAGGGATTTAGCATTGTATTTAACATTTTCATGAATTCCTGCTCGCCAATTCGACCTACAGAAAATATTTTGGTATCAATGGAAAGAGAAAATTATTGCGCATCTAATAGTATCAAAAATGTAATTGTTTTTGTCAATTTTCATTGAATAATATTAATTAAAAGTTTTCATGTTTTTTAAATATGAGTTGCCTTGACTTGAAAACAGTTGACAGCTATACTCAAATTAATTTGTTATTTGATGACATTCAGAGTTAGTTCAGTAGTTTTTACTTTATAAAACCAACGATTACTCGAACGAAGAGGAAGTTTTTATGAAAATAGTTTTATTAGCATTATTGCTATACATAAACAATTTCACAATTAATAAACAATAATTCTTATGGTTAGAAGATACATATTATAGTGAGGTTAGTATTCCGGGTGTTCCTTTTCAAACGGGCACATCAAAATTTCATATTTATTTTATTTCAACATGAATTAATACCAATAATAATTTTTATTAATCATGCCATGAAGAAATTACTAATATTTCAACAAAGATGGGCTAGAATCTATAAAAATTATAACAAGTATTCAAATAGCCCCCCATTTTGATGTACACAATATCCGAGTCTGTTATAAAAGAAATTCCTAACATTGGCTAACTGCCTTTTGTTTATTAGCCCACACTCTGCAACGATTGCTGTCGTCAAAGAATTAATATTTGAGTGGCGCGTTTTATAAATTTTAGATTTAAGGTGGCCCCACAGGAAGAAGTCGCAAGGTGCTAAATCCGGAGATCTAGCTGGCCAGTTTATGGTACCCCCTCTGCCAATTCAATGATTTGGAAATGTATTATTTAAATAATTTCTGACGGCAAAATCGAAATGCGTGGGGCAGCCGTCTTGTTGAAACCAGATCTCAGTATCTCTTGCAACTTCCTCCAAGCACTTACCTCATTAATCAAAAGCTCTAAATAGGTGTTCGAATTTAAATTTCCAACAATTTCAAATGGTCCGATAATTTTGTTATTATAAATCCCAGCCCAAATATTAATTTTTTGAGAGTATTGAGTTTTTGTACGCAAATTAATTCTTGGGTTTTCTTGAGCCCAATATCTAGTATTTTGCACATTGGGTTCGTTGTTCAAAGTAAAAGTACATTCATCCGTGAAACATATTGATGACAAAAAACGACGATCTTGTTTGGCGCGTTCTTGCATTTCATCACAAAATAAATTTCTACTTTCTTCGTCTGGTTCAAATATTTCCTGATGACATTGCGGTTTGTATGGACGATATCTGTGCTTCTTTAATATCTTAGATACCGCTGACTTTGACACATTTAATTCACGACCAATTTGCCTTGTGCTGTATGTTAGGTCAATATTGATCAATCCCAAAACACCTTCTTCTAAATCCCTGCCATCTGCACATATATTCCTGCGATTACCTTTATTAAAATTTCATTATTGAATTTTTTATGAAAGTCAAAATTAAATAATAAACACTAACCATCTTTTGCTTCTGATTTTAAAAAGTTCATTAAAGCACTGTAACTATCATTTATACGCAGATGACACACAATTAGAATACCGTTTTAGTCAAAGTAATATAAATACTGCTATCGATGCGATTAATAATGATGTCGAAAATCTTGTTAAATTTTCAGAAAAACATGGTTTAAAAATAAACACAAATAAATCCTATGTCATGCTGTTTGGTAGAACTAAAGTTAGAGATACTTTTCGAGACAATATCATAATTAAAATTCAAGATACAAAATTAGAAATAAAAGATAATATTAAACACCTTGGAGTGGTTTTAGATCAACACTTAAGATTTAAGGCACACATTTCTAAAATTATCCAGAAAGCATATTTGACTTTAAAAATAATTTTCCAAAACAGATATTCCTTAAGTCAAAAAGTGAAAACAATACTGTGTGAATCTATGGTTTTATCACAGTTTCATTACTGCGATAGCGTGTATGGTCCTTGTCTAGACAGTGCAGATATAAGACGAATTCAGATTATGCAGAATTCTTGTTTGAGACTAATTTATGGAATAAGAAAATTTTACCATATTTCACATAAGTTAAAAGAAATTCAATGGTTGAACATGGAAAATACAAGAAAACTTCATTCTACATGTTTGTACCACAAAATCATTATAAATAAGAAACCTTTATATTTATATAAAAAAATTAAGCTAAGATCTGATTTACACAATGTCAATATAAGAAACAAAAGTTTTATAATTATTCCTATTCACCATACTACAATGTTTAAAAGGTCTTTTTCTTATTGCATAGCTAATAACTACAATTCTTTACCAACATGTTTTAAATCGCTCACATATAATAAATTTAAATTACAAGTACGCCACATGCTGCTAGAAAACCAAAATAGTGCTTCTTAAATATGAAATAAGAAAAAAAAATTGGTAGATACAATATGTTATCAATCATTACTGTATTTTAACAGCAGCTCGCTCTTTTTCGTTTTGTTTTTCTCTGTTGTACTTTTCATAATGTATTTAAATTTTGTATTTTTCAAATAATGACTTTCCTGCACCAGCTTCGATTAAAAAATTTAATAGAAGATGAGGTTAAGTGGAGGAGCAGAATCTTGATAGCTATTATATAACTATCAAATTTCTGAACTTCGCCTCGTTGGCCATATCTGTTTTTTTTTACCTTTATTTATATTTTTGTATAGATATTGTTTCTTTTGTAAATTTTTTTTTTCTTCAGAAAAACTAAATCATTTATGTATATGAATTTATTTTGTAATACCTTTTTGTTTTGTTTGGCCAATAAAAGACAATATCATCATCATCATCATCATCATCATCATCATTCTACTGAAATATTAGCAGTTTCTTCAAATTTCCGGACATACCTGTGTATTGTAGATTTAGACGGTATTGGACTGTTATCAAATTTTACGAAAAACAAATCTCTCACTCTATGGAAACTAACTCCACTGTAATATGTTTTTACGATAAAAACTCTCTCTTCGTTCGAGTAATCATTCATTCTATAAAGTAAAAATCTGGTGTGATACACTCACACAACTTCCTTTTACAGTGATCTTATAATTAGTCAAAAATTTCATTTTTAATTTGTAACCATTTGTTAAAAATTTTCAAAAATTACAAATTCTACAAAAACGGTACAAAATCGAGTGTTAGTTGAAGAGACAAATTTTCTCTAGAATTTTAAGGTGAATTCAAAAATGTAATAATATACCGGGTGTTTTATTTAAAATAGGAGTTAATAAAAAAAATAGAAAAAAAACAAAAGAAACCCACTTTAGAAGTATTCAACTGGAAAATCACCTATCTCACAACAATACACATTAAAAATGTAAGAAAAATGTAAAGTTTAAAAAAAATCGTTAGAGCCGTTTTTGAAAAAATCTAAAAAAACTGAAAAATTACAAGAGTAAACACCTACTTCCGGTTATGTGATTTTCTTCACAAGCTTGCTGTCTCATCTACATAGTACACAAAACTTATATATGAAGTTTCAACGCCATACCTCTTTTCGTTTTTGAGATATTTTGTTCACAGACAGATACACAGACACACACACAGACAGACAGACAGACCAATGAAAAAAAATATGTTTTTTGGGATCAGGGGACTCTAAAACGTGAAGATCCGTTGAAAACTCAATTTAGAATTTTTGGGGTGAATCCAATACTTCCTTTATAGTAAAAGGAAGTAAAAATTACTGAACTAACTCTGAATGTCATCAAATAACAAATTAATTTGAGTATAGCTGTCAACTGTTTTCAAGTCAAGCAACTCATATTTAAAAAACATGAAAACTTTTAATTAATATTATTCAATGAAAATTTACAAAAATAATTTAATTTTTGATACCATTAGATGCACAATAATTTTGTCTTTCCATTGATACCAAAACATTTTCTGTAAGTCGAATTGGCAAGCAGGAATCCATGAAACTGTTAAAAACAATGTTAAATCCCTATGTTCCAGTTTGAAAGTGGCCACCCGGTATATACAGTGTGTCTCACCGACTATGAGACATAGCAAAATTAACATTGGAAAAGTATCGAGAGATCCAAAAAAACCTGTTCCTCAGCGGGCTGTGGAAATTCAACGTATGAATAATATGTTGGTGACACTGTACGTCAATGTCAAATTCGAGGTTATCAGGTTACGTTTTCCATCAGTTATGACACAAAATGACGCAAATCCTAACCTGCTAACCTTGAATTTGACATTGACGTACAGTGTCACCAACATATTATTTATATGTTGAATTTACACAGCTTTCTGAGGAACAGTTTTTTTTTGGATCTCTTGATATATAAGGATCAACTAGGGCTATGATCTATAGATGCTGTTTAATTAGGCAAAACAAAAGAATATATTAATTCTGTCAAATACCTAATCAAAGTTATTTGCGGTATTTAAGCAAATTTGTTTAAAATAATAAAATGAAACAATTTTAAAGTTATCCACATAGTTGATTATTTATAATAAGTGATACATTTACAATGAATGTTTACAATACAGACGAAAAAATCCAAATAGTTTCTTGGAATTTAACCGGTAACAGCTTAAGAACTTCAGATCTTTTTAGTGTGTACTACAATGATCGGCCAATTCTTTCCAAGGACACAGTAGCGCGAATTGTAAAACGATTCTGAGCAACTGGATATGTCAATAATTTTTGTAAAAAAAGGAAGGATGAAAATAATAAAAATCTAAATCTGAATAACGAAATAGATATTTTGGGAGCTGTCGAAGGCAATCCTAACATAAGTGTGCGACAAATAGCAGGTGAGCTTGGAGTATCTCGTTCCTACGTTCACCGCACCCTAAAAAAGCACAAATATGTTGCTTATAAATATTCAATGCAGCAAGAACTATTAGCAGGAGACAGTGAAAAAAGAAGTGATTTGTGAATTGATGTTGGATAAGTATAATGCCGATAACCATTTCTTAAAAAACATTTGCTTCACCAACGAGTGCACATTTACTTCAAATAGGGAGCCAAATCATTAAAATTATCGTTACTGGAGCCAAGAGAATCTCCATGTGAAGGCTCACACTCATTCACAGTATCGACAAACTGTTAACGTATGGGTTGGCATGTTAGGCGATAATTTAATTGGAGCATTCTTTATAGAGAATAGGCTTAATAGCGCAGTTTATCTGAATATGTTGCGAAACCAGGTAGTCCCTACTATTATGGCAGTAGCTGACATTAATATCGTATGGTACCAGCACGATGAAGCCCCCGCCCACTATTCTCGAGAAGTCCGGAACCATTTAAATGAAATACTCCCAAATAGGTGGATTGGTCGTGGTAGTCCTGTTGGATGGCCTCAGAGATCACCAGATTTATTGCCTAACAACTTTTATTTATGGGGCCACCTAAAATCAAAAATGTATAGCTGGTGACGACATGCAAATTTAGATTCCTTTAAAGACTCTATTACAGAAGCATGTTTTAATATAACACCTCAAATGTTAAATAACGTACGTCGCAACTTTTACGACAGACTAAGGCAATGTTTAGTAGTGCATTTTATTATAAAATACATTGTTTACAGTTATACATAAATACTTAACCTCTCTCGTGTGTCCGTTTACTACATGTCAGGCATCCTGCTTAATTACAATGGCATACGTATTCAAGTAACATTTAAAAAAACATGTAATTTTGTTAGTAAACTAATGTCAGCATTTACATAATTATTTTTCACAGAAATTCCTCAAAATGCGATCATGTTCTAAATACATGTTAACCCTACGTTTTATCGTTAAACATATTGGCCAATGTTCTTGGTGTGATGGTATTTACTGCAATCACAATAGCTCTTGTGTAGCGGAAATCATCTAATGGTGCATAATATGCAGCATTTTTGCACACCTTTTTAACACGACAGGATCTGTAGAAAACGTCAACAAAAAATTAATGTATAATAATTTAATTATTAAAGAACACCATTACATGTCAATTTACCTGTTTGAGCTGACAAATGTATAAAGATTTATTAGGATTCGTGGTTATTCGATCTTAAATATCTTGCAAAATGTCTTCAGTGACCACAGGTTGTGGTGTCCTTGTACATTTGCCATTACTACCTGTTCCACGGAATGTGGCACTACGACGTTATGGAACTGTTTTTCAAATTGTTGATAACAAGATTGAGATGAATATATCCAAACACAATTTTCATCACGTTCTCCAGAACAAAAATCAGCCTCTACGATAAACTGTGAAAGTTATTTCTTTTCTTTACTTATGGAAAGTTAAACACGCAAATTTGACAGTGCCAAATTTAGTGCGCGCACATAAAAATTAGAAAGTAAGATTAGTGAACGAATTCTAGGCATACCAACAGACAGCAGTTTTGATAACAACAGGAATATTTTACAGTCCAATGAATATTAATAAAAATTTGTATTGGGACAGCAAATTTTAAAGAGACCCGCAATTAGAAACTAAAGCACAGTTGTGACAACAAAATAATTCAATGATTGTTTCACTTCTGACCAATCACAATTCTCGATTCGACCAAAGCAATAGTTGATCCTTACATAATTTCCCAATGTTAATTTTGCTATGTCTCATAGTCGGTGAAACACACTGTATATAAATCTGCATAAAAATACAAACTTATTTAATAATCCTCTAGGAACTTAAATCTATTATTAAGAAAAATATTAATATATGTTATTAATAATTACTATTACTATATTACACACTACATAGACTTTCTTACAATTACCAACCAAAACAGTAGACAAATTAATGTACCTGTTATAATATTAGCTCTTAAACAATTGATTAAGCTGACTCCTAAAGTGCTTTATTTTCTTGGTTTGCTTAGTATGTTCTGGTAACCTATTGTAATCTACTATTCCTTTGGAAAATACTGAATTTTGTGTCAGACTTTTGCTCTTGTAATTAAGCATAAAACCTTTTATGTCTAGTTCATAACTATGTACCTCATTAAAACCAGTTATGAGTTCTGTAAGGTATTGTGGAACCTCCCCCAGTTTTATTTTTTTGCACAAAAACCAAAGTATGAATTTTAGCTAGTGTCCTTACATCTACCCAATCCAACCTCTGCAACATATCTCTAATACTGTTGAATCTATTACAAGTCAAAATTATTCGCATGGCTTTATTCTGTAATTTTTATAATCTCATTAAATCCTGTTCCTGTGCTGTATAAATAATTGTTGCTCCGTATAGGAACTGGGGGAGAATTATTCTATTAAAAACTGTTTTTCGTGCATCTACTGATAAATAGCTGTTGCACCTGCTTAAGACTCCTATCTTTTTAGCAATTTTCTTGCAAATATAATTTATATGATCCTTAAATTTTAACCATTTATTGTTACATTAATGATCGCTTTATCATACATTTCATACCTTTTCTGGGAGGCTACTAGAGTGGCTTCAAAGCAAGAAGTACATAGGCGTGGCTACAGTTATGCGCCAACAGACGGTATCAGTGGCGTAGCAATAGGTATTTTTAGGGAGGCACATTAAAATTCCCATTTTAAAGGAATACTTTTCATGCTGATTTATTTTTGGTTTCAAATGCTAAATAAATTAGCATGTCATAAGAAGTACAAGCTCTACCAGAAACTCACGAGACCGCCCTCCGCTAAACGCTTTCCGCGGCGGGAGGACTCGCCGTGCGTCACCCGCTCCATTCCGCGCGAGGAATTATTACTAAATTTGCCCGTTTTGCTGTGAATTTTTGCCAAAGCTGTGCATGGAACTTCGCCATTTGGTTGTGGCTGCATTTTAGACAACAGCTGGGAATCTGGCAGAGGGCGCAGGCCAAAGGCTCTTGAATACGCGTGCGACCTGAGAAAGTTCGAATATGGCGCTACGGACTATAAATTACTAACCCCAATGCGTCATGTAGCTACCAGACTGTAAGGTGCTCACCCAAACCCCTTTTTGATATTATTAACGGGTTAATAGTCATGGAAACATGTAAACAAAATGACACGACGAACGGCAATGAACTGAATACAACAGCGGAAATCACTTTGTTGAACGTAATGGACTCGTCCGGACGTTTCTAGCGTTCTGCGCATCTATGACGCGGTGTACTTTACAAACTGAAAGACTTCTACCATTGCTTTACTTTTGTCAACGTTAAGTTTAACCCTAGAATACTATACTTGTTTTGGTGTTACATGTTTACTAAAGCCTCGTAAATTTTACTACGATTTAAAGAAAGCACTATTGGTTTGTTTTTGACTTTATTTTTATTAAACTGAAAGAAATCCTTAATATACCTGAATTTTTGAGCCCGTGCGTGCACGTCATAACATATTGATGACATCATCTCCTAGTATGTTTATATGATCCTTATACAGTCACATAAAGTACGTTGTTTGACACAGACTGATGTAAAACTTATTAACCTGCAAATTTCGAATTTCACATAGCTTGGCAGTGCTACCAACAATGTGAAAAATTGCATTTTAACGCGAAGTAAAAGGTAGATAAAATACAACTTTAACAGCTAGAAATGAATGAATATATTAAATTAATATTTTAAAGATGAAAGAAAAAACCACAACAGGAAAACTAAAGACAACATCATATTAATTTACATAACATTTTTATTGTAAAATTAAGTGACCAAACTACCTCAGAAAATCAGCACTTTGAAAACTTGAACGATGTAGCTTGTTTTTCCTGTAACTGATACTTTGCTTGCTCGCTGCATATGTTATTTACCTGTTGGGGCTACTTATAATAGGTACTCTGCAGGTATTTATGTAATTTTTTGGACCCAACTTAAAATCAATTAAAAATACAATTTTGCTCGATTTATTTTAGTAAAAACATTGTATTGAGTACCACATGAAATAACGAATAAATTGACTATAATAGTAAAATAATTTGCATATTTTTACAAAGAATAATAATTGAAGTTGCGCAGTATTTTAACAACTAAATCAAATAAATCATTTCAGTATCATTTTAAAATAACTAAAACATTAAATTTTATAGACAGCACAAATCCAATAAAGCAGATCATAAATGTAACTTAATACAGACACAAGTTTAGAGAGTGGAAAACAATAAACGCAAGTAGTTAAGAAAAACAATGAGTTGAAAATACAACATTAGTAGGGTATTAAACAATAAGACAGATATTTGCAACGTTTCATTCTTTAATATCTAGACACTTCTTCAGGCTAAACATGGATTTACATGTTATTAATGGATTTAATTTAAAAGAAGCTTTTAGATATTAAGAAGCAAAACATTTCTGTTTTTTTTTAATTTCTCCATTAATTATACAAACTGCCATAGATTATTTGGCAATAAGTATTTTATAGGATTTGGCGTAAGCACTAATGATTACAAGGTAACATGTGGGGCAGAATTCCAGCGAAATCTCCCCTTACATTATTTTAATATGTAATGTATGGGTTATGAAAAGAATATACTATTTGTCAAAAGTAATTTACAGTTACAGTTAAAATCTTGTAGATAAATCAGATGGCTTAAAACGTTTAAGTCTTTTGGGTTCATTATTATCTTCCATAAGGTTGCTGCACAGAATCGTTGGGGTGAACAGTCAGTCTGTCTTTGTATCTTGCACTGAAATTTTTAATTTCACTTTTCACTGTGGAAATTTGTAGATCACTTAAAATCACATTATTAGGGACGTACCATGGCACGTCAACGATCATTCTTAGTACTTTATTTTGGAACCGATAAAGCATTGCCAAATTGGAAGTAGCTGCAGTACCCCACAGGGAGATCCCATACGTCCATATTGGTTTAAGAACTATTTTGTAAATTAAGAGTTTATTTTCCAATGATAGTTTAGATATTCTGCCGATGAGCCAGTATAACTTTTGGCCATGTCGTCTGCGTAGATCGCTGATGTTGTTAGACGCGATGTGGGTAGGTCAGCAGATGGGACCCAATGCGCTGTCCTGCGGTACGCCAGAGGAAATAGGGTGTAATGTTGTATTTTATCAAAAAGTGCCTGTTTGTTATGTATGAGTTCAGAAGTTCAAACATCTGGTAGGGTAGGTATTGTTTGAACTTGTAGCATAAGCCTTGATGCCAAACTCAGTCGAAGGCTTGTTTGACATTCAAAAACACTGCAGAGCAGTATCTTTTTCCTTCCAAGTCTCTGTATATCTTGTCCGTTATTCTGTGCACTTGCTCCACGGTACCATGTTGTTTATGGAAGCCAAATTGATGGTTGGGGATTAGTTCTTGGTCGTCTATAATTGGCATTAATCTATTCAGAATCAATTTTTCAAGGATCTTTGACAGAATGGGGAGTAGGCTTATGGGCCTGTATGGTGTAATTTACGTTGGTGGTTTACCAGGTTTCATAAGCATGATTATTTGTGTTGTTTTCCATTGACTTGGGAAGTGCCGGATTCTGAGGATAGAATTATACAGATGTGTAAGGGCTTGTATAGCTTTAGTTGGTAATTGTTTGATAATTGTCCCAGCGATCAGGTCATATCATGGAGATTTCTTAGTGTTGATCTTTGGCATCTTCGTCCGGGAGTTGACAAGGGAATGGTGTAAACACTTTGGTGAAATATTTAGCAAAGGCATCGGCCTTTCCTTTGTTGCTGCGAGCCCAGCTACCGTCTTCCTGTTGGATAGGAGCTATGTGTGAGGTTGTTTTTTTATTTTTCGCGTTGCATTCCAAAGCAAGTAGTCTGTTCGTTTGCACTGAGATTTTCAAGGTAGGTCTGTATTCCTTGATTTTTATGTTGACTAAAAAGTTTTTTTAGATGTTTGCTGGCCCTATTATACTCTCGTTTGTCGAGGTCCGTTTTGGTAAGTTGCCATCGTTGCATGAGGAGGCGTTTTTCGGCTATTTTGTCCTTTATGATGATTGGTATCAACTTACTATTTTGAACCATGGTGTATACAACATTACGATTCGCAACCTGATCGAAATCGTCGACATCACTTACAGGTTTGTCTCGGTTTTTTGTTTTTTTAGGGCTACACAGACGTTCACCAGATTTGCAGGTCTGCGAAATAGAACAGACTGTTCGTATGCTTAAATTTAAAGCATTGGCAACTCTCTGTAACACCAAACCATTAGAAAGTTGGTCATTATATTACGAATTATTATATTACAGGTGATAATTACTTACTTCTCTCACAGCAGTTAGCGGTATAAGTTCACCACCGTTGTCTCTTTCTCGTTCAAAATAGCTTATCAAAGCGGCAACAAGCTCGTTTGACTTTCTGGGCAAGGCGGTCGACATTTTAGCTTAGAGTTCCCCATACGTTTCCAGCAACTTAACCCCTCTGCAAAGTAATTTGTAGCAGTGGAAAAAGGACAGTATAACTTGTTCGCAATGTTCGTTATGAAAACAACGGATATTTAAAATGCAAAACTAACCTATATGTCACTGTCAACACTTGTCAAAACCACTATAACAAATAAGTCGTTTTAAAAAGCGACATGCGTACGTGTTAATTCCCTGAGCAGAACTTGTAAACTTGCCCCGACGTATTATAGTTTTTGCTACTGTTCATGGAAATTATGAAATATTAAAACAAAAAATGTACGGCTATAGCAATATATGAAGCTATATTATTAGCAAAAGAAATTTTAATCATTATTTTATTGAAAAAAAGAGTAGTTTTATATTTTTCAAATGTTGGTACCGAAAACCTTACTAGAAAGCTGATTGATAACGTTCACGCACGGGCTCAAAAATTCAAGTATAGTACATAATATTAAAGGTAAATAACGCATATTGCCATAGTATAAACATAATAATTAAATTAATTTGCACAGTCCAAACAACAATGCGATCGATGTTCACCACAGATAGGTCGTTTGCATTTAACACAATAATTGGTTGTCATTCTATGAAGTCGGCTTGGGCAAAAACCACAAACTGTACGTTTGTTTTGAGCTTGGATGGGTGCTTCCGTAGGCATATCAATTTCTAAGATATTGTAAATATCTTGCCTAATCGAACGCCTCAAAGTTGGTATATTCTTTCGTATCTCCATCCAGGGTTTTATCAGCCCATCTTTCAAATTTAACATGAAATCCTGCCGAGACAACGGCTTTTGATTGGCCTTGTTCATATTGAAGCAATAAATGACAAAAGCATTTATAGCCGCAATATTTATCATGTCATAAAACACACATTCTTGTCTTCCTACCGCAGTTCATATTTGAACACATTTGGTCAAACGAATCAACGCCGGACTTGGCCGCGTTATAAAAATGTACTATCTCTGGCTTAGAAGTTTCAGCGTTTATGTTTCCTTCTTGATGCATTGTAGATAATAATATTACAACTTTTTTTTTGTTTGGCTTGAATGAAACCAATGTCTGCCTAATGGTGGAAGTTTGTTTAGCATACTTGGCAGACATATCTTGAATTTGCTGATTTGTACCTGTTACCAGTTCCTGAATTATTTCATCACTAAAAAAATTCCGAAAACATTGAGTGGGATCGAGTAATTCCTTTGTATTATTTGCGCTTCCAGGGTATTATGTTTCGAACAGCCGTTCTTCTAGATCTTGCAGGTTCTTTGGTGGACCATCGATGTTTATTGTTACCCTGAAGGGATTTAGCTCTGCTTCATTTTCTACTTTGTTCATTTCTTTATCCTCTGCACCATCCTCTACTTCATGTTCAGCTTCGCCTATTGCTTCATTTTCTATATCAACCACTTCATTATCCTCTTCGTCATCTTCACTAATTCTTAATAAATTATCTGTACAGGTAACTTTCATGACATTATTCAAAATATCGTCAATAACTTGAAAATTCTCGCCGATGTCGCTTTCCTCACTTGCACTGTCTAAACTGTCATCGCTATGTATTTCCTCAGACTCTATGATATCCCCTTCAGTGTCACTATAATCTTCTTCAGAGCCAGCTTCAACTTGGTTCTCTGCATGATCTTTTCAATCTCATCACATAATTCCTTATGTGATAATGGTATATTTCGATTGGCGGCCATATTGCTTATATACTTGAATTTTTGAGCCCGTGCGTGGACGTCATCAATCCGCCTTTTAGTAAGGTTTTCAGTACCAACATTTGAAAAATATAAAACTACTCTTTTTTTCAATAAAATACTGATTAATATTGCTTTTGCTAATAATATAGCTTCATATATTGCTATAGCCGTACATTTTTTGTTTTAATATTTCATAATTTCCATGAACAATAGCAAAAACTATAATACGTCGGGGTACTTTGTGTTTTCAAGTTCTGCTCAGGGAATTAACACGTACGCATGTCGCTTTTTAAAACGACTTATTTGTTATAGTGGTTTTGACAGGTGTTGACAGTGACATATAGTTTAGTTTTGCATTTTAAAAATCCGTTGTTTTCATAACGAACATTGTGAACAAGTTATACTGTCGTTTTTCCGCTGCTACAAATTACTTACTTTGGGAAGAGTTTAGTTGCTGGAAACGTATGGGGAACTTTAAGCTAAAATGTCGACCGCCTTACCCAGAAAGTCAAAAGAGCTTGTTGCCGCTTTGATAAGGTATTTTGAACGAGAAAGAGACAACGATGGTGCACTTATACCGCTAACTGCTGTGAGACAAGTAAGTAATTTACACATGTAATATAATAATTCGTAATATAATGACCAACTTTCTAATGGTTTGGTGTTACAGAGAGTTGCCAATGCTTTAAATTTAAGCATACGAACAGTCTGTTCTATTTCGCAGACCTGCAAATCTGTATACTGTATACACCATGGTTCAAAATAGTAAGTTGATACACTTATCATCATAAAGGACAAAATAGCCGAAAAACGCCGCCTCAGGCAACGATGGCAACTTACCAGATCGGACCTCGACAAACGAGAGTATAATAGGGCCAGCAAACATCTAAAAAAACTCCTTAGTCAACATTAAAATCAAGAAATACAGGCCGATGCCTTTGCTGAATATCTTACCAAAGTGTTTACACCCTTCCCTTGTCAACTCCCGAATGAAGATGCCAAAGATCAACATAAAGAAATCTCCAGGATATGACCTGATCGCTGGGACAATTATCAAACAATTACCAACTAAAGCTATACAAGCCCTTAAACATTTGTATAATTCTATCCTCAGAATCGGCACTTCCCAAGTCAATGGAAAACAACGCAAATAATCATGATTATGAAACCTGGTAAACCACCAACGGAAATTACATCATACAGGTCCATAAGCCTACTCCCATTCTGTCAAAGGTCCTTGAAAAATTGATTCTGAATAGATTAATGCCAATTTTAGACGACCAAGAACTAATCCCTAACCATAAATTTGGTTTCCGTAAACAACATGGTACCGTGGAGCAGGTGCACAGAATAAAGGACAAGATATACAGAGACTTGGAAGGAAAAAGATACTGCTCTGCAGTGTTTTTGGATGTCAAACAAGCTTTCGACCGAGTTTGGCATCAAGGCTTATGCTACAAGCTCAAACAATACCTACCCTACCAGAAGTTTGAACTTCTGAGCTCATACATAACAAACAAGCACTTTTTGATAAAATACAAATACGAAAATACAACATTACACCCTATCTCCTCTGACGTACCGCAGGGCAGCGATCTACGCAGGGGACATGGTCATTCTAGCCTCTCACATCAATCCACAAGCCGCATCAAAGTATCTCCAAGCTCATCTCAACAAAATACAATGGTGGGCCAACAAATGGCGAATCAGAGTGAACGAAGCTAAGTTCCAACACGTAACCTTCACTATGAAAAAAGAAAATTGCCCTCCAATAACACTCAACGGACACCAACTACCACACTCAGAGGCAGTCAAATATCTGGGTCTACACATTGATAGGGGACTAACCTGGAGAACCCACATATTCACCAAGCGTAAGCAACTCGGCCTTCAACTCCAAAAGTTATACTGGCTCATCGGTAGAAAATCTAAACTATCATTGGAAAATAAACTCTTAATTTAC
Source organism: Agriotes lineatus (assembly GCA_940337035.1). Taxonomy (NCBI): domain Eukaryota; kingdom Metazoa; phylum Arthropoda; class Insecta; order Coleoptera; family Elateridae; genus Agriotes; species Agriotes lineatus. The sequence goes on from OW679195.1 coordinate 9,900,215, forward strand.
AAAATAGTTCTTAAACCAATGTGGACTTATGGGATCTCCCTGTGGGGTACTGCAGCTACTTCCAATTTGGCAATGCTTTATCGGTTCCAAAATAAAGTACTAAGAATGATCGTTGACGCGCCATGGTAATAATGTGATTTTAAGTGATCTACAAATTCCCACAGTGAAGAGTGAAATTAAAAATTTTAGTGCGAGATACAAAGACAGACTGACCGTTCACCCCAACTATTCTGTGCAGCACCTTATGGAAGATAATAATAAACCCAAAAGACTTAAACGTTTTAAGTCATCTGATTTAACTACAAGATTTTAACTGTAACTGTAAATTACTTTTGACAAATAGTATATTCTTTTCATAACCCATACATTACATATTAAAATAATGTAAAGGGAGATTTCGCTGGAATTCTGCCCCACATGTTACCTCTTAATCATCAGTGCTTACACCAAATCCTATAAAATACTTATTGCCAAACAATCTATGGAAGATTGTATAATTAATGGAGAAATAAAAAAACAGCAATGTTTTGCTTCTTAATATCTAAAAGCTTTTTTTAAATTAAATTCATTAATAACATGTAAATCCATGTTTAGCCTGAAGAAGTGTCTAGATATTAAAGAATGAAACGTTGCAAATATCTGTCCTATTGTTTAATACCATACTAATGTTGTATTTTTAACTCATTGTTTTTCTTAACTACTTGCGTTTATTGTTGCCCACTCTCTAAACTTGTGTCTGTATTAAGTTACATTTATGATCTGCTTTATTGGATTTGTGTTGTCTATAAAATTTAATGTTTTAGTTATTTTAAAATGATACTGAAATTATTTATTTGATTTAGTTTTAAAATACTGTGCAATTTCAATTATTATTCTTTGTAAAAATATGTAAATTATTTTACTATTATAGTCAATTTATTCGTTATTTCATGTGGTACTCAATACAATGTTTTTACTAAAATAAATCAAGCAAAATTGTATTTTTAATTGATTTTAAGTTGGGTCCGAAAAATTACATAAATACCTGCAGAGTACCTAGCTGTTATAAGTAGCCTCAACAGGTAAATAACATATACAGCGAGCAAGCAAAGTATCAGTTACAGGAAAATGCGCCTCATCCGTATACCCGAAGTGCGCCAATTCATTTCACACAAGCTACATCATTCAAGTTTTCAAAGTGCTGATTTTCTGAGGTAGTTTGGTCACTTAATTTTACATTAATTGATAGCTGTCAACGTTTACTATAAAAATGTTATGTAAATTAATATGATGTTGTCTTTAGTTTTCCTGTTGTGGTTTTTTCTTTCATCTTTAAAATATTAATTTGATATATTCATTAAATTCTAACTGTTAAAGTTGTATTTTATCTACCTTTTACTTCACGTTAAAATGCAATTTTATCGTCTAGACGATAAAAAATTACATATTCACATTGTTGGTAGCACTGCCAAGCTATGTGAAATTCGAAATTTGCAGGTTATATTTTGCATCAGCCTGTGTCAAACAACGTACTTTTAGTGACTGTATAAGGATCATATAAACATACTAGGAGATGATGTCATCAATATGTTATGACGTGCACGCACGGGCTCAAAAATTCAGGTATAATAACAATTACTTGCTAACTGTTGAACAAACAAGAACCAATAAATCAATTTACTACGCAGATGCCTCATACTTACCAAATTAAAAGTAGCAGTAATACTAATCACTCGTAAACTTTACGACGCGGCTATAAAAAACACGATAAACATTCACAACACAAACAACTCAACTGCACTAATGTCGAGCTAGTACTGTTTTACGAAGGTACTGTGCATGGCATTGGCGTCGCATCACCGGAAATAGCCGAACCTGCAAAATCAGTAGGGTGTGGTCGTAAATTTTACGACGGTTTAGTTTTCTAGGGTTAATCTCATTATCACATAACCAGTCTTTCACCTCCGTTAGCTCCCTATTTAGTTGTTTTAGCATTTCCACGAGATTTTTTCTGCTTATATATATGTCGGAGCTTAGGGGTAGTTTAGGGCGTAACCACTTCGATTTTACACATTAAGTCCGATAAGCACAGTTTATTGGTTGAAAACTAAAATAACCAATAAATAGCCCGCAGTGGCGAAATGAACATAACTAATAATAAGGGTTGGAACGTTAATGGTCCGGCGCCCGCGACTTCGTCCAACACCTTTGCTTTTCTCTACAAGAATGCCCTCATCTCGGCAACATTCCTCATTCCCATATTGTTTGGGTCTTGCGGGCGGGCGCCGTTCCATTCAATAGGAAATTACCTATTGCGTTCCTTCTGTGAACTCATAAACAAAACAGTTCAAACGAACCATAACGTAACTACAAAACATAACTCATAGGCGGAGACATTAGTCCAAATATCTTCGGCGCCGACACGGCCATTCTGACACGTGCACGTCCACGGGCACTAAAGTCCTCCAACTGTACCAAAATAAATCAGTTACTTAACCGCTCGTTCATCCTGATCAACAAATAAACAACAAATCAATCATCGACTTTCACAATTTTGAAGAAAACAAATCAAGCTCTTTAGGTAGTGCATACCTAAATCCTCTTTCAAATAAAGTACACTGTTCGACTGTTACTATCAAGCTCAACTTCCGATATTCAACTAATCGGGATCAACTACTACACACAGGTCTTCCGATTAAACTGCTAATCGGGATCAACTACTACACACATGTCTTCCGATTAAACTACTAATCGGGATCAACTACCGGTCTTCCGATTACACTATTAATCGGGCTCGACTAACTACCAAACAGGTCTTCCGATTACACTCTTAATCGGGCTCAACACACTACCAAACAGGTCTTCCGATTAACTCCTAATCGGGCTCAACCACCAAACCGGTCTTCCGATTACACCAGAATCGGGCTCAACACCTTCCGATACACTCAGAATCGGGATCGACTCATAATAACACATCTGACCAAGTTACATCTCTAGTCAGGATCGACTCAAAACAGTTCATCTGACCAAGTTTTATACCTTGCCAGGATCGACTAAAAACAATGACAATTCATCTCTACATAATTCGAACAAAGATCAAATTAATCTTACGTTTTTCTCCGCTGACACGGAGCTATTGGCGAAATGAACATAACTAATAATAAGGGTTGGAACGTTAATGGTCCGGCGCCCGCGACTTCGTCCAACACCTTTGCTTTTCTCTACAAGAATGCCCTCATCTCGGCAACATTCCTCATTCCCATATTGTTTGGGTCTTGCGGGCGGGCGCCGTTCCATTCAATAGGAAATTACCTATTGCGTTCCTTCTGTGAACTCATAAACAAAACAGTTCAAACGAACCATAACGTAACTACAAAACATAACTCATAGGCGGAGACATTAGTCCAAATATCTTCGGCGCCGACATATATAATGGTATCATCTGCAAACATATGTATTTTACACGATTTTACTATAGCCGCCAAGTCATTTATATAAAAGATAAATAACAACGGACCCAGTACACTTCCCTGGGGTGCACCTCTTTCTACTGTAAGTTCGCTCGATTCCTCCATATTGCATTACACTTTTTGTTTGCGTTCAATTGAATAATTCTTAATCCATGTAGTAACCGTACCACCAAAACCATATTCTTGTAACTTCTTTATTAACTTGACTCTATTTACCGTTTCAAAAGCTCGTTTAAGGTCTAAGTAGACAACTAATACTATTAAATTTTGATCTGTTGCGTTTTTTCAATCGTTTAGTATATATTGAAATGCCATTTCACAGCTAAAACCCTCCCTAAAGCCTGATTGATGTTCTATTAAAATATTGTTATTTTAAATGTAATCAGTTAACTGAAGGTGTACCACTCTCTCTAGTATTTTCTCTGTAGCTCCTAACATGTTTATAGGCCGAAATTCTTCTACTTTCACCGTATTCGTATAGGTACTATTGTTGATGTTTTCAAGGCTTTAGGCATTACCCCCTGCTGAATTAATGAGATTAATTAGTATATCTTTCAGTTCTACATAATTCTCTTTTATAAACGCAATATGAATTTCATCTGGGCTGTTTTTGTTTTTTTAAGAAGAAAACCAGTTTATGTAGATCCTCTTGTATTATGAGTTTAAATTCGTTAAAACTACTATGGCAATTATTAGCAGTATAACATTTTTCCACTTTCCCTATTGTATTAACTATTTCGTTAATACTTTCAATATAGAATTCATTAAACTTATGTGCTGCAAAAGGGTTCTCCATAATTACCTGCGAACCAAACTTGATCCCGATATAATTTTCGACTCTTGACGTTGAGACTATCTTTTTTAAAGTCTTCCACATACGATTTAGATCACTTGCACTCATCAACATTTAGTTCATAATATCATTTCTTTTCCTGTCGAATAATGGTTACGGTCCTATTCCTAGCAGTTTTGTACATTTCCCAGTCATGCTTATCTCTAGTTAATAGGAACTTTTTATAACTCAAGTCTCTTATTTTTATTGCACTTACTGCCGGTCTTATAAAGACCACTAATCTGACGTTAACTTTAATTCGCTGTTAAAGTAAACAAAAGCGCATCAAAACGTCAGTGCTTATGACATTTCATTCATTAGTAAACAAGATTTAATGCGTTTTTGTTTATTTTAACAGCGAATTAAAGTTAACGTCAGATTAGTGGCCTTTATAAGACTGGCAGTTAAAACATTATTATTGAACCATGACTTTGTACCAAAATCCCTAACTAGTACCTCTTTCTTTGGCATAAAATAGTCTATAACATTAGTAATATTTTTATATAGGTTGTTATACTTCTGATCTAAATTTCTTTCCCTAAAATTATAAGGAACATTCCTAAGTGCTTCCTTTAATTGCTGCGGATCATAATTATTTTTTTATTATACCTGCATCAGAATCGCCGTTTAAAGCACTCCTGAGCGTGCGAAAAAAGGCGATTAAAGCTCGCCGAGCTTTAAAGGTTGTCAAGGAAACGACTGAATGCAACAACGGACATGGACGCGACAAAAACGTAAATAATTCTCGTAACTATAGTAGCAATATTATTATGCCCTCTCGATTTATCACGACAAAAATTATTTCTAAGTTTTTAGTGCGTAATTTATTTCCAGTATTGCAGGTATAATAAAAAATAGCGTAAAGTATTCGTGGATAACTGGTCTTTAAAACACTTGCTCTATTTCGAGCACTCCGGCTACGCCGTCGTGCTCGAAAACTCGCGCGTGTTTTTAAGACCTTGTTATCCACTCATACTTTAATATACTATTCCTCATTATGCACTTACTTAATTTTTTAGTTACATTTATTTCCAAACTAATTATCATATGATCAGTAATAATTGGTTCGTCCAATACTTCACATTTTAATAACTTACGATTATTGCTTAATACTAAATCTATAATAGAACTACTCCTATCAGTGATATGTGTATAGGCGATTCAGTAAACACAAAAACATTTCAATTTTCTTGAAGTTGGCATATAAAGTACATTTTTTTTCTATAATAATTTTCAAGGTCAACTTTCTAGGGCAGGGGTGGCGAACCAATGGCACGCGTGCCATTGATGGCACGCGGCAAAATAATTTGGGCACGGCCTTAATTAAGAAATTTAGGTACCTCATCGAAACAATTTATTTTTTCGTCTACATTTGAGGTCATAGTAACAAAGTTCATTGTGAACAAGGCTACCTGTGCCGGAACGGCAACAGACTGCGCGACAGAGATAGGTAGATTTAGCGCGAATTTCTGACCGAACGGATGGGAGTGAGCTACGGAGTGAGCTAGAGCGGGCGACGCAGAGGGACGGCGAGAGGGGCGCTGTTACGCTTAGTTTGTAGTTTGCATGCAGTATTTGAAATAACTAGTTGGATTTTACTTTAAGCATTTATTTTGTAAGTTCTCCCCTGGATCGTTAGGCAGCCCTATTCACATTTATTTTTAAATATTGAATAATCTTTCCCCTGCGTAGCTAGGAAACCATATTTTCATCTTGTGATAACATTTGTCAGCAAATTACAGCTATGTTGCTATCAATTTAGATCACTCTGCATTCCAATAGTTTTGCTGGTGGTCCTTTTCCAATTTTTGGGAGATTTTGATAACCTGAGTTGAATTGCGTGTGGTAGTATTTCTCGACCTTTTCCATCCCAGCCTTCGCTTGAATAAGTTGGTTGCCCCTGGGCTTCGTGCTTCACCAGCTTAATTATAGCTTGGTTCATTTGTGAGGGATAATTTGGAAGCAACGAAAGCCCACTGAACGTTAGGATAATTGTTTATGGTTGCAATCCTTACGTTCACTACGCTCTTGCTGAATTTTGGGGCCCACTTTCGTTGTTTGCACGGCACTCCAGGCCGTTCGCCACCTCCAGTCTTCTTCAGCTCCCGCCTTTTAGCTCGGTTTTGTACCTAGGAATATGTATTTTTAGCCTATTTCTCCCTGGCATTTGATGGCACGTCATAACTTCATTAACCATTTCTTTAGAAAAAATGGCACGTAGATCAATAAAGGTTCGCCACCCCTGTTCTAGGGGATAAGTTGCATTCCTGCAGGGTCCCTAGTTTTAATAATGTTGGTACATAGATTTTTAATTCTTTTCTTCCACTAAAAAAATATTGTCATTTTGACAGATATGTCATAATTTAATATCGCTTGCTTCATTTTTGCATTTAAAATATTTCTTGGTTTTCTTTTTTTATCCAATTTTATTGATGATGACGATGATTCCATGTTAAAAAAAGAAATTTGTCAATAGTTCAAATTAAGAAACTTTGACATTCAAAATTGACACAACCATAATTTTGAAAAAGTTCTACCAACACGAGGTATAAAAATTTCCTAGCGTTTTAATCACATATCTACCAACATTGTAACACTTGGATAGTTAGTATAGAAAAAAAACGTACTTTACGTAAAATTTTTGTGCTAGAGATTCTGTATTTTGTTGTTTTGCAAAGGTTTCCACACCTGCATAAAGGCTACTTTGAATTTATAAATGACAATTAATAAATGTCATTATTGCAGTGTAAAAGTACATATTATTCTGGAAATTCTTGCCTGAACTTTTATAAAATGTAATAACAATACCTGTTAATAAATTCTACATCAATAGTATCCAACACAGTATTTGTTTAACATCCTTAAAAGTAGTTATGACAGATGCTAATTAAATGTCACACTCTTAACCTATTTGTTTTAGTAACTTTCTGTAAGTACATTCCTAGACAAAAGATGAATTTTGGAATTACACTCTTGAAATTTTAGAAATCAAAGGCCACTTTGTGTTTTTATGTTTAGTGAACAGACTGTACTACCATTAATAAACTGTATGAGCCCACTATCATTTATTATTCGTTTCAACCTGTTTGTATATACACTATCAATTCGTTTCAAATCACCCGTTATAATATTTTTAATACAACCTACCACAAAATTTTCCAACCACTCTTCAAAAAAATTTAAGAAATCTGTATGTGATGCGCTAGGAGAATGATATAAACATCCCAAATTATATAGCTCACATCCAATTGTAACTTCAATCATTAAAAACTAGTAATACATCAGATCTGTCATACATCATTACCCCTCCCGTAAATCTACTTATTGAATCTGTTCTGATTAATCGATATTTATTTACACATACCTGAAAATCCTCAATGCTGTTTGTTAACCTTGACTCTGTTAGACACACAATGGATTTTTCAATTTTATAAAATTGCTAATTTCAGCTTTATTGGCCAAACACTCCTAGCATTTAGCAAGAAGACTAACTTTTTTACTTCCTTTTACAATAAAGGAAGTATTGGATTCACCCCAAAAATTTCGAAATTGAGTTTTCAACAGATCTTCACGTTTCAGAGCCCCCTGAACCCAAAAAAACATATTTTTTTCATTGGTCTGTCTGTCTGTCTGTGTGTCTGTCTGTCTGTGAACAGAATATCTCAAAAACGAAAAGAGGTATGGGGTTGAACCTTCATATATAAGTTTTGTGTACTATGTAGATGCGACAGTAAGCTTTTGAAGAAAATCGCGTAACCGGAAGTAGGTGTTTACTCTTGTGATTTTTCAGTTTTTTTCGATTTTTTCAAAAACGGCTAACGATTTTTTTCAAAATTCTTATTTTTATTACATTTTTAATGTGTATTGATGTGAGATAGGTGGTTTTCCAGTTGAATACTTCTAAAATGGGTTTCTTTTGTTTTTTTTTCGATTTTTTTATTAACTCCTATTTTAAACGGAACACCCAGTATATTATTTCATTTTTTAATTCACCTTAAAATTCTAGAGAAAATTTGTCTCTTCACCTAACGCTCTATTTTGCACCGTTTTGTAGAATTTGTAATTTTTTAAAAATTTTGAGAAATGCTTAAAAATTAAAAATCAAATTTTTGCCCAATTATAAGATCACTGTAAAAGGAAGTTGTGTGCTTGTATCACACCACATTTTTATTGTTTAATTGCTATATGCTTGAGTCAAACAATAACCTATCTTTAGCTCTCGCCAGTTCCCTTTTAAAAACCTCACAATTTCTGTCGAAAACTGAATGTTTTGTATTTACCCTAGTGTTAAATTTTTGGTTTGCACTGATACAATTCACACACTGACTTTCTCCCGCACAGTTGCCATCATGTTTCTCGGAAGCACATTTGCCACATACTTCCTTGTTTATACAATTAGCTGCCTTGTGATTGTAACCTCAGCATCTGTAGCATCTTAGTACGCTATGATTAAATTAAATTAAATTAAATTTATTGATGTCAGAATACACATAATATTTTGTACATTATAAATTAAACATATAGCACCTAATCCCGGGAGGGATTACTTTGTGCATCTTAGTGAAAAAACATCTGTATTTCTAAATGCGCGCGCATAGCATCAGCGGATAATTAGATAATATAAACAATAAATCATTAAACAAAATAAAACAGTAAAGCATTAGAAAATAAAACAATACTTCATTAATCAAACTTAAACAATAATTTATTATATATGGAAGAGAAGGAGTTATACAATCAAATTAGTTGATAATGATTAATATACTTTTGAATTGAGTGTAGTTTCCCAAAATGTAGGCAGTAAGTTTTTTAGAAAACAGGTTATAATTATTAATTCTTTTTAATTCCATCGGTACACAGTTGAAAAGTTTAGGGCCAATATAGGTAATAAATCTTTGGTTCAGTGAAGTTTTAGTACTAGGGATACTTACACCCGTATGCATAGTCGTTCGCCAGCGGCTCGCCGGTGAGTTGCCGGAGATTTCTCTCAGCGAAGCTTCCAGCCTAATTTGTATTGCATAGTCGTTCGCCACTGTAGCATATTGCCAAAATACTTGCTCGTGCGCAAGCCCTTGTTTACTCAAAACATATACTGCTTATAGAGACCCAGACCTCGTATATATTTCTGTTTCATACAGTTCCTTATTTACTACGCGCATGCTTTAAAATTCGTGACCGTGCTGACCATGTGACGATTTTAACCTTAATTTAGCACCGTGTTTGTGGCGTTTGTGCTACGCCCACTACATTTTTCTGTTTTTCATTGCTGTAACACAATTAACCACAATAAGCGAACAAAAAAATCAATGCGATTGTACTTATTTGTTCGCTGGACTGCACACGAAAATTTGCGGGAGACGCAGCCTGACACATCTCCAGCGCGTCGCCGGCGCTCCGCCGAAAACTATAATAATAATAATAATAATAATAATAATTTTATTGAGCATTTTTACAGTGGATCATACAAGCAATTCCACTGCACTCAACACACAGAAGACTGCATAAGTAAGTAACATTTTTTTACCGGCGGGCGACTATGCAATGTAATTCTCGTATGGCGGGCAGAGAAACTCCGACGGGTCGCCAGCGAGCCGCTGGCGAACGACTATGCATATGGGTGTAAGACTCTCTTGAGCTTGAGCACGAGTGTTGTAAGCATGATTGACTTTGCTTTGCAACTGAGGGTTTCTATAATACAGTTTTATTACTTTTAAGATGTACAAGCCACATACATCTAGCAATCTGGCCTCAGGGAACAATAGCTCAGATGGATATGTTTTATTTTTTAAAAGCATAACTTTTACTAAAAACTTATATGTTTTTGTACCATTTGCAATATATTTAATGTTGAAATATAGGCACCTTCCCAAGCTATAATCCCATATTGTAATATTGACTCGACCAATGCTTTGTAAGTTGAGATTAATACAGGTTTACTAAGTATCGAACGAAACTGATACAATTTATGTATTAGTTTTTAAAATTTTATTGCAAACATATTCTATGTGCTTGTCCCACTTAAGGTGACTATCTATTATTATTCCCAAATAATTAATTTCATTAGTTTGTTTTGTATATGTTGTACAGGTGCAATTTATAGGATCACAATTTATATGGAATTTTAACTTATTAAACTGAGGTTGTCCCGTTACATTGGGTGAGAAAGCTACATATTTAGTTTTGCTTTTATTTAAGGTAAGTAAATTCTTGCTCAGCCAACGTTTGACTTTATATAGACCCTCCTCTGCCTTTTTGGCGACATCTTCCCAGCAACTACCAGTAAATATTAAAACAATGTCATCAGCATATGACACAATACTTCCGCCGGTATCACATAGTATAGAGATAGTGGCTATGTCTTGAATAATATGGATAATATGGACATTATTTTTGGAAGTTTTAAAAAACTAACTCTATCTGAACTGAAAGTGATTGTGAAGAAAATGCCAAATAAGGAGAGTAGTACGGATGGTATTACAATGAAAATTTTAAAGTTGTCAGTTTAGGCTATAGGCGACAGATATCTACAGGTAATTAATAACAGCCTAGAGAAAGGAGTATTCCCCTCTTCATGGAAAACTGCAACAATTGTTTCAGTGGAAAAACAACTAAACACAATACGTTGTGAAGAATTTAGACCTATAAATATGGTACCTAGTTATGAAAAATTGTTGGAAATAGTAGTAAATGACCAACTAATGTGCTACATAGAAAATAACAAGGTTTTAACTAAATTTCAAGCTGGGTTTCGTAAACATAATTCTTGTGAAACAGCGCTTCAGTCTGTTTTGGTCAAATGGAAAAATGCATCGAATGAGAAGAAGATAATTGGTGCCGTATTTCTCGACTTTCAAAGAGCATTTGAAACAATAGATAGAAATTTACTTATTTCAAAGTTGGAACGTATGGGTATTAAGGATACAGTACTGCAATGGTTTAAAAGTTTTTTGCAAGATAGAAGTCAAGTGACCAAATTTGAAAATGAAGTCTCTTCAATAAAATACACTAAATATGGTGTACCGCAAGGGTCAGTCCTTGGTCCAAATTTGTTTATTCTCTATATTAATGATATTGTGAAGTATATAAAAAGCTGTCGTATTCAACTGTTTGCGGATGATACTTTAATCTATTTTATCGGTGATGATGTAAATAAGGTGGTGTCAGTATTAAATGAAGAAGTTAATAACTTGGTGATGTGGTTGAATGAAAATAATCTAAAGCTAAATACTAATAAGACTAAATTTATGGTGATAAATATTAAGCAAAGAAATCTTTTAGTTAATGATGTTTCTGATTTAATAATTGACGGTGTACGTATTGAGAATGTATCCGAAATAAAATATTTAGGTGTGTACATAGACAATAAGCTCAGTTTCTCAAGTCACGCGAATTACATTGTGAGTAAGATAGTAAAAAAAGTTCATTTTTTAAATAGAATCGGTAATCATTTAAGTTTATGGTGTAAAAAATTAATTTATAACTCGATAATTCATTGTCATTTTGTGTTTTGCTCCACTATACTGTTTCTTTTAAATAATACTCAATTGTGTAATATACAAAGAAAGCAAAATTATGCGTTAAGTGTAATTCTTAAGTGCAATAGATATATGAATGTAAAACTCATGTTAGATACTTTGGATATATTAAGTGTTAAACAAACAGTTGTACTAAATTCAATGTGTTTTATATATAAGATTATAAATGGTTTGCTTCCTGAGCATTTGTTAGAGGAACTTACCTTTGTTAAGGAGATACATGAACACAATACTAGATCCCAAAACAATTTTTACATAAGAACAGTCAAAACTACTTATATGCAGAATAACATTTTTTACAAAGGGCTAATAATGTATAATTCCCTACCTGATTATGTAAAAACGAGTGATAGTATAAGAACATTTAAAAGCAATTGCGCAAAACATGTTATGGATAATATTGACATTTAATCGTAATTTCTTTTTTATATACTTATAGATTTGATTATTCTATTATATGGTTCTGTTTATTATTTTCGATTATTTTGATTATTTGGATTATCTATATTATTATTATTATTATTATGTTTGTTATTTATATTTTAAGGGAAATTTGACTGTTTGAATTATGTAGCTTAATGCTAATAAAGATTATTATTATTATTATAAGCTATTAATATAAATTAAAAAAAGAACCGGACCAAGAACAGTTCCCTGTGGAATACCACATGTTACTAATTCTTGTGAACTAATGTTTTTGTTAACTTTTGTAACTTGCTTTCGCTTTAATAAGTAACTTTTGAATAATTCCAAAACAGTTCCCTGTATGCCGCATTTTTCAAGTTTGCCAATTAAAATTTTGTGGGACACTGTATCAAAAGCTTTAGCGAGATCTAAAAATATAGCAATAGTTTTAAGTTTTTTATTTAATGCGGAATATATTTTGTTAGTGACGTCAAATATAGCATCTTCTGTTGATGTTTCTTCCCGGAAACCAAATTGTTTAGACGATATGATATTGTTTTTATTGAGGAAATTGCATAAACGTTTTTTTTAAGTTTTCTTAAATATCTTTGCAATCTGGCTTGTAACTGATATAGGTCTGTAATTATTTAATTCTTGTCGACTACCCGATTTATGAACCGGTGTAATAACGGATTCCTTTAGTAGTGTTGGGAAGATGCCACTTTGATAGGCTAAATTAATTAGAAACACCAATGGCTCCACTAGATGGGCCTTAAAGGTTTTTATAAAGAAAACTGATATATCATCCCTACCACTGGCAGAATTGTTTTTAAGCTATTTATTTGTTCGTCAACTTCATGATGAGTAACAGGAATAAGAAAAAGAGAATTATTGTTTATTTCATTAAAACTTACGTTTCCATAATAATTTGAATCAGCATCCACCTCATCTTGTACTGCTTTCGCCATAGTTACACCAACAGATGAAAAGAAATGATTAAATTTATTTGCAACTAATAGAGGGTCGGAAAGTATTTCATTACCATCTGATAATTCAATGTGATTATTTTTGCTACTTTTATTATTGTTTACCGAAAGTCTTATTATTTGCCAAATTTTTTGAGCGGTATTATTTGCTTTGCCTATTTCCGTTTTATAATAATTTTACTTTGTTTTTATTATTAATTTTGTTAAAAGATTTCTATATGTTTTGAATTCAGTTTTTAACTGAATATTATTTTTATGGAGTAACAGTTTCTTTTTTAATTTATCCCTTCTGGAAATTGATTTAATTAAGCCAACAGTAATCCATGGTTTAATTTTTCTATTCTTTGGTTTAACTACTTGATGTTCTGTGCACATACTAATGATATTACTTACTGACTTTATGAATAAATCAAAAGCGTTATTTACATTTTTTTCTTGGTATAAATCGACCCAGTTTGTTGTTTTTAAGCACTCACTTATTCGTGCGTAGTTTACATATTTTCTTGTGCACTCATCGTTTGTTAGAGTATGGTCTTTGTTTTTAAAATGTTGAATTTTTAATAAAGTACTGTAGTGATCTGTGATTGCCGATTCAAATACCACTGGAACTAATGTGCATTCTTACAATTTGTTGTTTTTTAAAGAATATGTGGTCTAAGCATGTTTTTGTTTCGTTGTTGGCGTTTGTGGGTTGGTTAATTAAGGATACATAACCCCTACCAGTTAGCTCATTGGTGTATCTGCTCACATATGTGTCAGTTGTATCAAAAAGATTGAAGTTTATGTCACCCAGCAATATGTTTATTTGACAATTATCAACAGTATTTAAAACTGTATATAAGTCATTCAGAAACCTAACCTTATCAGATGCTGGCGGTCTGCACATCGTTAAAACCGAGTATGTGTTGTTATTAAATGTAAATTTTATGTTAGTAAATGTTACCTCTGTGTAATTATAGTTTTTAAAACTTGGTATTATACCCTCACGCGTATATAAAATTAGGCCATCATTTTGGTTAAACTTTGCTTCATTATAAAAAATGTTGTAACCTTCTATTGAAAAATCACATACTTCTTTAATACCCCATGTTTCAGATAGAACAATAATATCACAGTTAAATTTAAAGCTTTGCAACAACACAGTGAACTTATCAAAGTTACTCTGTATACTACGTATGTTCATATGAAATATGTAGAAATTTATCTTATTTACATCATTTTCAAATAAATTGTTTAGCATATTTATATCATTCAGTGACTCACCGTCCTCTCCACCATATGTGTCCAGGTCTTGCATATATCTCAATTCAGCCGTAGCTGCCGGTTTTGGTTACCTGTTAGCGCCGCAAAGTTAATAAACAAAAATAAAAATAACAAACAAAAAGATAAATTAAAGAAGTAGTTGTGTAAAAAAAGCACCCAAGAAAAATAATGCATTTCAAGTTGCATCCAGCGAACTTACTTAATATAAAACCACACCACTGGTAACAATAGATATGACGCATGCATCATATTAATCGGAAGGAGCCAAATCTTGCATTGACCGTACACAGATTTTCTTACTATTTTTGCTGGCGTAGATAATTCCATCAGCTGTCCACACTTGCCTACGGCCAAATGTATTAATCGATGAACGAAGCAATTCCAGCCTGGGCTTTGTTAAATCTTCATGCACATATACAGCCTGGTTTAAACGAAGTGTGCACTATTGCTAACTTCTTTATTATTGGACGTACGATATCGGTTAAATTAGCAAACTAGTGGCATTTTTTCTGTTGATTAGAATGGTGAAAACAGAAAAACAGTTGAACATCGCCTTCTCGAGAAATTTGGAAAAGTTTACTTTTGTTAAATGGAACACCCTGTATATTTTTATATAAAACGATTGAAAATCGCGATCTAAACATAAAAGTTCATATAAGGTGCGGGCCTAAAACTAACAATAACCGAGTTATTACAACTTCTTACTTTTAGACGAGGTGGCTATTACACTCCTTAAAGTACCCAGTAATGAAAACTACGCGACTGTTAAATCACAATAAGGTACCTATGCCAATTGTTGCAGTAGAACTTAAGAACAAAGATAACGCCAGGAATATCTTTAACCTAAACAGATTGCTTTACTGTGTGGTGACAGTAGAACCAAGACGCAGAAGTAATGAAACTCCTCAATGCTCTAACTGCCAGCTTATAGGGCACACAAAAAATTATTGTCATATGCCATCAAGGTGTGTGAAATGTACTGAGCTGCACCACTATTCAAAGTGTACAAAAAACAAAGAAACAGATAAACCTAAATGCGTCAACTGCGGAGGGGAGCACACAGCAAACTACAGAGGTTGAAGTTATATAAAGCAATTTAACAGTAAGCCACTGATCCACTCAATCAAACCCACCAATCCTAACTCTCTATTCAAAGGTAAAATCACATCCAACGAAACATACGCATCCCAACTACAAAAAAACCCTTCTACTCCCAACCCTAGAGACTCCAATTTAAACAATCAAGCATCCTCTAACACTACCATCCCAAACATCCTTCAAACTATCATGGAAATAATTTCCCCCTACATGGAACAAATTAAAAATTTTATTGTGAGCCTTATTCCTCTGCTCTTCCAAAATGGCAGCAAATAATCCAAAACCCATAAACAAGTTAACATTCCTAAACTGGAACGCTAACGGACTCAAACAGCAAAGATCAATCTTTATTGCCTTTCTAGCCAGACACGATATTGATATAGCGTGTATTTCGGAAACACATCTCATAGAAAACGAAAAATTTACAATACCTGGCTACCAAATTTATAGAAGAGATCGTGCTAACGCAATTGGATGGGGAGGATCTGCAATTATCTTAAAAAGCAAACTGGAAGCGATCCCACTAGAATTGGAGAATATTCAGCAATGTGAAGCAGTAACGATTAACCTTACTATGGAAGACAATTCGACATACCGAATTGTTTCGTCCTATAAGCCCCCAAATAACCAACTCCTCCAAGAAGAACTTCTTCAAATCTTCGGAAGCAAATACCCCATGCTATTAGTAGGTGACCTAAATTGCAAACATGAGATTTGGGGTTGCAGGAAGACCAACCCAAACGGAATAAGACTTCAAAACATTTCCTCTCAAATTGGAGTGCAAATATCAGCACCTGCCGAATATACTTACTATCCGTAACGGCAATTCCAATCACCGGATATCCTTGACATCATAGATCACAAAAACCTACAAATCCCAATAAACCAAACTGTACTTACAGAATTAGACTGAGATCACCTGCCTGTAGTTTTTATGTTACACTGTACTCCTAGTTACCGACCTCACATACAGATATTAATTAATGGCCCAGTTGATTGGGAAAAATTCAGATCAATAATGGATGATGACCTATCATGTCCGACAGGCCTTATAACAAATGCGGACATCGAAAATGCAATAGAAACGTTTACAGAGGTTGCTGCACAAGCTATCCAACAATCTACTCGCAAAATACGACTACACAACCATCCAGACTACAGAATTCCATCATCACAAACAATCCAGCTAATACGAGAAAAGCACAGACTTAGACGTTTATGGCAGAACACCCGAAATCCAGACGTAAAAGTGTCCTTAAATAGACTGGTCAGACAAATAAGAAATGATCTAGAACAACACAGAATTACATCCTACCAAAATTATATAAATTCCTTCAGCCCTGGTGACCCTAATATGTGGAGAGCCACAAAAAGAATACTTAGGCAACAAGTTAGCATCCCAAAGTTGCAGGTGCAGGAACAAATTATTGCACATGATAAAGATAAATGTGAAATATTTGGTAAACAACTCCAAAATACATTCACAACGATAATAACTGACGTTAATGCAAATCACGTACGTTACATAGAGCGGGAATTAGCTAACCACAAATACAATAACATCTCACTACTGGAACCCATCTCTCCAGCAGAAATAAAAAAATATATCTCCAGGTTAAAAACAAAAAAATCTCCCGGAAAAGATAAAATTCCAAATGTATTACTCAAAAACCTTTCGAAAAAACCTATCTCATTCATTGTCGCAATATTCAATGCCTGCTCAAGAATAGAGTATTTCCCCTCAGTCTGGAAATCAGCTATCATTGTAATGATTCCTAAGCCAGGCAAACAACATAGTAACCCTAAAAACTACAGACCGATAAGTCTACTGTCCTCAATATCTAAACTTCTACAACTAGCAATCTTAACTCGCCTGCAAAAATTCATGGATGAAAACAATGTACTGCCGCATCTTCAGTTCGGCTTTAAACCTTCGCACTCAACAACGCATCAACTATTGAGACTAACCGAAAAAATAGAAGAGGGCTTTGAAAACAAAAAACATACACTTATTGCTTTTATTGATGTAGAATTGTAGAACAAGCATTTGATAGAATATGGACAAAAGCCTACTATACAAAATGATGAAGATAAATACCCCGACTTACCTTTTAAAAACAATAGAATCCTTTATAACTAATAGAACTTTTCAAGTACAAGTTAACTCTTACACGTCTCAAATTCACCATATACACGCTGGTGTGCCTCAAGGCTCGATACTGGGACCCACACTATTCAACGTCTTTATGATCGATATCCCTGAAGTTCCCAAAGTTGATCTCGCCATGTATGCAGACGACACGGCAATTCTAACACAAGATCATGACATTCAAAGGGCGGCCAGTACACTCCAACAAAGTGTTGATAGGGTAAATCAATGGTTCACCAAATGGTGCATAACTATCAACGCAGAAAAATGTGAGGCTAAAATTTTTACACTCCGTCTATCACAAGATCCGCCCAACATAGTCATTAATGGCACTCCGATACAGTGGAACCCCAAAGACAGCGCCATTAGGTACCTTGGTACACACTTAGACAGACGACTGACCTGGAGTTTACACATAAATAAAAAGTTATCAGAATCATATGCAAGACTAGGACTGTTATATCCAATTTTAAATAGAAAATCCTCTCTCAAGATTACATGTAGCACTTTAATTTATACAGCAATCATAAGGCCTATATTCACATATGGTTGTAGCGTATGGTTCTCAATTTCTAAACCAATTTAAATAAACTCCAGGTGCTGCAGAACAAAATTCTGCGCATCATAATAAATGCGGAATGGTACACAAGAAACAATCAACTACACAGGGAAACCAGTATTCTAGAAATTCAAGAATTTATTAATAAAGTGGCTAAATTGTTTTATAACAATATTACACAGTGTGAAGGTGCGGTACATTATGACTTAGGCAAACGATTAATATACACAACACTAAAACGGAAATTATCAAACGGTGACGGTATATGAACTCAATCAACTCAACTCGAATCACTTACAATCAACCATTATAAAGTGTAATGTTAGACAAGTACTAATATTGTAAAAAAGCATGTATCCTAGCGAATAGTGATGTAACGTACAAATTGTAAATATTATCAATACCATGTATAGCACTCCGTGCTGAGCTGGTAATAAATTGTTAAAAAAAAAAACATCTAATAAATAAGTATGTTATGGGCTATTACATGTCCGCTGTGTCACCCTGTATATTGTTGTGTAAAAATCTACACTGCATCACCAATCCAAGCATCGTTTAGAGAAAGGTACATTAGTTTTATTGTAGAAATGAATTACTGACTATAGAAAAAGTTCTAAACGAAGACAATGAATATAAAGATTTACAAATGTTAAAATAACAACTTTCGATAAGGTAGTCAAATTAATTATTCTAAATATGAAAGTTGTTGAAGAAACAGCATGCTGATAGCAGAATAAAATAATTTCAGCGGAGAGCTTTTTTGGAATGAAAAAGTTGAAAATTTAATGACGTAATCATAACTAATTTAGAACTCATAATAAAGTAAATAAATAATGGGTTTCTCCAATTTTATGAGTACTATTTTTACTTCCTTTTACAATAAAGGAAGTATTGGATTCACCCCAAAAATTCGAAATTGAGTTTTCAACAGATCTTCACGTTTTAGAGTCCCCTGAACCCAAAAAACATATTTTTTTTCATTGGTCTGTCTGTCTGTCTGTGTGTGTGTCTGTCTGTCTGTGTGTCTGTCTGTCTGTGAACAGAATATCTCAAAAACGAAAAGAGGTATGGCGTTGAAACTTCATATATAAGTTTTGTGTACTATGTAGATGAGACAGCAAGGTTTTGAAGAAATTCGCATAACCGGAAGTAGGTGTTTACTCTTGTGATTTTTCAGTTTTTTTCGATTTTTTCAAAAACGGCTCTAACGATTTTTTTTAAACTTTACATTTTTATTACATTTTTAATGTGTATTGATGTGAGATAGGTGATTTTCCAGTTGAATACTTCTAAAGTGGGTTTCTTTTGTTTTTTTTTTCTATTTTTTTTATTAACTCCTATTTTAAATAGAACACCGGGTATATTATTACATTTTCGAATTCACCTTAAAATTCTAGAGAAAATTTGTCTCTTCAACTAAAGCTCTATTTTGTACCGTTTTTGTAGAATTTGTAATTTTTGAAAATTTTTGACAAATTTTTAAAAATTAAAAATGAAATTTTTGACTAATTATAAGATCACTGTAAAAGGAAGTTGTGTGAGTGTATCACACCAGATTTTTTATACAGTGTGATCTGCAGTTTGCAAAAAATGAGTTTTTTATCATATAAATAAAGGAGAACGATCCAAACGTGTGTGTCCGTCACGACAATTGCAAACGCGATGTCGCCGTCGCCTCGATTTCGTGACCGAGGCGGAGCCCCGAAAGCCCCTTTGAAGAGGGGCGGAGTCCCGAGCGCCCCTTGGAGAGGGGCACAGCCCCGAGGGCCTCCTTGGACAGGGGCGGAGCCCCGAGGGCCTTTTGGAGAAGACCCCCTTAGAAAGGAGCAGAGCCCCGTGAGCCCCCTTGAAAGGGCGCGGATTCCCGAGGGCCCCCTTAAAGAGGGACGGAGCCCCGTGAGCCCGAGAGGTGGATCCCCGAGGGCCCCTTACAGAGGGGCAAAGCACCGAGGGCCCCCTTGGAGAGGGGCAAAGTCCCGATGGCCCCTTTGAGAGGGGCGAAACCCCAAAAACCCTCTTGGAGAGGGACGGATTCCCCTTGAAAAGGGGCGAAGTCCCGACGGCCCTCTTGGAGAGGGGCGGAGCCCTGAGAGCCCCCTTGAAGAGGGTCGAAGCCCCGTGAGCCCCCTTGGAGAGCGGCGGATCCCCGAGGGCCCCATTTTAAGCAATTATCCTCTCTTCAAATAATAACAGATCTCCTTTAGATGGTTAACATTAATTAAAACTTGCACGGGTGTTTATCTACAAATAACTCCCGTTTTATCAAAAAACTGTTTTAAAACGGTGATACTGAAACGTCTGTTACTGAAATATGACTACAAATACCTGTGTAAACTGCAGGAGTAGTCTGTACCGCATTCACTCCATTTGTTACACTGTGACAGGATTTTCATGTGCATTTTTTAAAGGTGTCATCAGTGACATTTATTAGTAACAAAATATTACTCAAGTCAAAATTATTGCTACTTTAGATAATTTATAAAATATCAATGTCTTATTTTGATATTAGTAACTTTTTGTAACTAAATATGCGTACACTGCTAAAAATATTCAATAGGACATTGAAACGACTCTTAATGGCGGATTTTAAAACAACCAATCAAAAACAGGACCAAAATTGACCACACTGTGGTTAATATAGACACCTGTGTACCTGTCAACACGTTAGTTCGTGGTGTGTATTTTTGTGATATTTGTGTGGTGTATTTCGTGTGATCTGCTGTCATCCATGTTGTCTCGAGATGGTAACCATTGTTCCATTTTCGCCTTCTGTTGGCATGAAACTGGTGATACCAATAACTCGGCAGAAGCCATGAGATCAAACTGATCTAAAAAATTGGCAAAACTGGCGAAATCTTTAGCAGAGGTTTTTCATACGATGACGTGCTGATCGTATGGGACTTTTTTGGCGTGTTTTTCTTTTAGATCATGTCGACAATTAGTAGTGCGATGGCTCCTCTTGGAGCCTTTCAACGGTTAGGTGAAAGCAGTGAGCTTCCACCTCACCACGTGAACGTTTCTCTTGGTTTAGAGGACGGGTATTTCCCTATTTCTTCCTCCACAAAAGAACCCTCTGCTTCCTGTCATGCGAAATGTTGTGTTTTCTAAGATTGTGTAACAGAACAGAATGGCCCTACGTAATAGGCTTAAAAATGGTGGTAAATTGCAATGCACGTGGTTGTTGAAAATCACGTGATAGAAAGACGCTGTATGGTTAGCCGTCTCCAAGAGAAAGTCTAATACTGCTTACGCCTTTTTACCAGAGGGGAAATTAATGTTGTTTTGCTGTGTGGTAATTATATCGTGTGTTCCAAAAAAAACTCATTCACAGCATGCCATGATCAAATTGAAGTTTGCCAAACTTGAGATATACCTATTGATGCAAATGAACTACCAAGTCAGAGAGAACTAAATTACATCTTGACCTTGAATTATTTTCCTAAAAATATACAAAAACACTTAACAAAAACAATTTTTGTTGGGCATTATGATTATTACACTCGTTGTTGTGTACAACAAAAACAATTTTTGTTGGGCATTATGATTATTACACTCGTTGTTGTTGTGTACATGCCATCTTATTTTCCTTTTTGCTTGATACAATTAGACCTAATGCAGTGTAAACTTTTACCTGTCACAGTGACAGATGTGTTCATAAACAAACTACAATCTGACATTCACCTACAGACTTTAGTTACGACATGACTAGATTTTCTATCTTTCTTTCCAAGGCCCACCCTAAATGAGTTTTTTTTTTAATACACGATATGAAGTATCATATGTTTGTCTGAGTTTGTAGTGTGTTGGCGAATATATAACAAGTGTGTATTGTTTGTATTGGAGTACATTGGAATCCATAGAAATTATACAACGCAAGTGACATCATCTTACTCTGCCTGAAAAACAGCTAATTGTAAACTTGTATAATTCATTTTTACAAGAAAATCCTGAATGTGCATTATTGGACATTCATGAGTTTGTTGCAAAAACTTTAGATGTCGGTGTGAAATCAGTAAAACGAATAGGTACTCAAAGAATACAAAAAAAATCAAGTGTTATCACCAAAAGACAAGAACATACAACGGACGTTTACGTAAAATGCGCATAGTGTGAAACTGGTCTAAGCCACACTGCCGAACTGTCAAAATCTTTGTTTACATTGTTCGCCACTTTAACGTGGGCAGAGTTATACCGGCTGCTGGGCTTTAGGGCTAAAGTGTAAATACATTTTTTGCAGAGAAAAAAATACTGCATCCATTCATACTGTTGGTAACAATTTTTCATTTTCTGGAACCGAAGGAATGCAAAAAATTAAACCAGCATTTTTACAAAAATCAGTGATGCCATGGAATTATTGAAACAAGTCAATGCCAACGCAAGTGCGTGCGGGGCGATCATCCAGTCACTGTCGTCAAAACATTGAATGTATTGTCGTTTTTCTCATTTTGGTGTAATTTCTGAACCTCATTATTGCACCTACAATTACTTAATAACGTGCCTGTAGCTTTAAACTTAAATGTATCAGTCTATTAATGGTTGTACTGTTTGCTGATACTGATATTTTAGAACAAACAAGGCGCTTACTTGACGAACGTCCACTATAAAACAATTTTTGTTATGGACAAGGTCCAGGTACCTTAGAGACCAAAGCAGAACATAATTAATAATGAATTATTATCAACGTCAAACATCAATGACGAACAACCAAATAACACATATTGTCGCCCCGCACGCACTTGCATTGACATTGTCTTGTTTCAATAATTCCATGGCATTACTGATTTTTGTAAAAATGCTAGTTTGATTCTTTGCATTCCTTCGGTTCCGGAAAATAAAAAATTGTTACCAACAGTATGAATGGATGCAGTATTTTTTTCTCTACAAAAAATATATTTACAATTTAGCTCTAAAATAATTAGGTGCGCAAATAATTGAATATAAAGAATTTACTATACAAATCCCTATGGTGCGTCGTGCAAGTCAGCACCCGGTATGCAGCATACGCTTGATAACGTGAACTAATTCAAACCAAGTGTGTTCGCATTGTCGAAATGTTTACATTAGTGAGTGTGATTTTATTAACAAACACATTACAAGAATTTAATAACACGATAAAAAACTAAACAAATTATGACAGCAATAAGTAATACACATTTTTAATGAGAAGAAAAATAAGCTGCTATTTTATTCTGCATAAATTAGTGCCTATATTCAACAATGACTAAAATGAAATGCAAACACATCATAAACACCTCATAAACACCTATCTGATTGACTCAGCTGTGTCGTAGAGGGGAATCTCCTACATAAATCGGTGACTAACCGTCGCCAAGAACTGTTTACGTTATCCAACTGTACAGGTTGTTTACGTTATCGGGCGTTCTGTTTGATTCTATAGTATGAATTTAGTGTTTACATTAGCGCGATGTTTTCATTATTTGGTGTTTATGCTATCGAGCGCTTGCTGTATATATACAGGGTGTTTCATTAATAATTGGAAATATTTTAACTGTAGAATCCTGGGCTCAAAATATTAATATTTAACCCAAATCACTTAGATAAAATGTGGCTCGTTACTGAGATATAGGGTGTTCCATTTAAAAATTTAAAAATGATTTTTCGCCATTACTTTAAAACTATTTGACGTATCCGTATCATATTTGGCAGGAAGTTTAGACACTGTAAACCAGGGGTCGGCAACCTTTTTCGGACGGCGGGCCATTTTCAAAATAAATTTTTTTATGCGGGCCGCACATTCAAATGTAACTTAAATAGTGCTTTTATATCATATACGAGTATAAATATTATTAAAAATAAATATAGAAAAAATTTATTTTTTATTGACATGCTATACTAATCACAATAATGTTAGAGAACAAAAATTTTACAATTCTTAAAAGGGAAAAAAAGAAAATACAATTCCAATTAAATATGTATAAATATGTAAATATAAAATATATAAATATAAAAAATATAAAATATTGTAGTGAAACGTCATACGGCTGTCAACATGAACGCACATATGAACATACAGTAGCAAACTGGCGAAATGAAAGAATTGGTGATGGGCCTATCCGGAATGAATAATTGGAAAGTTTCCGATTGTTCAAAAAATCGGAACGTTCCTATTATTTCGGAACTTTTCGGAATTCGATTATTTTACTGTTCGGTGCACAAAATTTGGAACTTTCGGAATTCGATTATTTTATTATTCGGTACACAAAATGAGAAAACGAAATGCCAATTTGAACTGAACGGAATACGGAATGTTGTATTGACTCACTTGACTGCTATATGCTGGTTGGCGAATGTCGACGGGTCGCGCCGTGTGCGCATGTGTATGATACGTGAATGGCACTAATGGCAGTGGTATTTCGTAGATTAATTATTAGATAGTACACCTACAGACTTCAAATTCAAGTATTGTTTTATACTATCTATTATGTACTTTATGTGCTATTAAACTTTAAAATATCACTACCATTTTCCGAAAGTCTATTAACGTAACTACTGTAATAATTTGAAAAAATATTTTATTTCCTCATATCCCACTGTGCGACTCAAACTCATAAATTGTTTTTTAGGATACTGCATTGCTAACTAGCGTCTACATAGTTACAAACGAGTCCGGTAGATAAAATTTACCGGCCTGGACCAGTAGTAATAGAACTACTACTGGTCTAGGCCGGTAAATTTTATCTACCGGACTCGTATCCTAAAAAATCTTATACGATACACGACCGGCAGAATTCTTATGGCCTTGCCAAACATACAGGTCTCGCCCTACGGTTCGACCTGTAAAGTATTGGCGCGGCCATAAAAATGTTGCTACCGGTCTAATAACGTAAATAGCTATTACTGACCGTCCTACAAACCCAAACAATAGATGCCAACGCAGATAAGGGTTTACGGCGAGACGGTGAGTGCTCTCATCGTAAATTTGCACGCAGTTCATCTTCCTTCCGCTTGTTGTTATTTCGCTCGTTTTTCTTTGCTTGCATTTACGGAATGTAAAATAATCGGATGATATTCCGATTTTATAAACATTCCGAAATGGAACATTCCGATTATTGAAATCATCCGATTATGCCCATCACTAGAAAGAATGCTACACTTCCTAAGCCAGACGTCGTATTCGCTGGGGAGTGGGGATTAAACTTGCGCAGTAAAATAGGTTTTCCACTATGCTTCTGTTGGTCGCGCATTTTTGTCACCGGCCACATTTCGGCACGCTTACGCTCTAAGTTTGTTGATTTTTCCTAAAGTTATATTGGTGTTTTGGCGGGCCGCGCAAAAAGTTGCAAAGGGCCGCATGCGGCCCGCGGGCCGCAGGTTGCCGACCCCTGCTGTAAACCATGCTAAATTGTGTTAAATAAACGTTTCTGACTACTACCAGAGGCGTACCACAGGGGCAAGTGAGTGGTTGACCCTTCCCAAATTCTACGCCACTGGCGGAATTGCCATTTTAGCACAATTTTTCGACTCTCCAATACTTTCTATGTAAATAACATACTCTTTCTTCGTCACGATAACGTCATTATTTTTCGAGATATTTAAATTTAAACAAAGCGGAACAGTTATTTTGATTTTAATGTGTATTAATTATGTTGGTGTTTTATGTCATAAGATTGCATTTATTACGCAAATGAAACTTTAATCCGTATTAACAAAAAAATATAATGTTATTTATTGAAATTTATTGAAACGAATACATGGATACATTTTTTTTATGTTGAATGCATCTATGTATTAGTTTCAAGAAATTTCAATAAATAACATTATGTTTTTTTGTTAATACGGATTAAAGTTCATTTGCGTAATAAATGCAATCTTATGACAAAAAACACCGACATAATTAATACACATTAAAATCAAAATAACTGTTCAGCTTTATGTTTAACTTTAAATATCTCGAAAAATAATGACGTTATCGTGACGAAGGAAGAGTATGTTATTTACATAGAAAGTATTGGAGAATCGAAAAATTGTGTTAAAATGGCAATTCCGCCAGTGGCGTAGAATTTGGGAAGGGTCAACCACCCACTTGCCCCTGTGGTACGCCTCTGGTAGTAGCCAGAAACGTTTATTTAACATAATTTAGCATGGTTTACAGTGTCTAAACTTCCTGCCAAATATGATACGGATACGTCAAATAGTTTTAAAGTAATGGGGAAAAATCATTTTTAAATTTTTAAATAAAACACCCTATATCTCAGTAACAAGCCACATTTTATCTAAGTGATTTGGGTTAAATATTAATATTTTAAGCCCAGAATTCTACAGTTAAAATATTTCCAATTATTAATGAAACACCCTGTATATTTTTACGATTATAACATATATTCACGTGCTTGTTACAACTTTTCCAGAAATTCACCAAAATACAGCGACTGCATACACAAGAAAAAATTTGTAATGGACGACATAGAGCGTAAAATTAATACCGGATTGGATAGGTATGTGTGAGATTGGTAGAACAACAAAACTATGCTAAGTTAATTGTCCTTTCTAGAGCTCTTAATGCTATCGTAACGTGGATGAAATTGTACTTGCAAGCTGAACAGAAGAAAACCGATTTTAAACCGGAAACTGATGATTTTGATACGGTTGCATCATTGGTAATTATCTTTTACCAGGGGATATCTTAATTTTACAACTGAGTGTTGTTTTAGCCATGCAAAACAGTGGGGCAGTATATAAGAAGCATAATAAATCAAATTCAGACCAGCATGGATGGTAATAATGTATCGGCTTTGCTGCAAGAGCTGGGAATTCGGTTGCATCGTGTCATTTACGATCATATGTTGCAGTTTCAGTACAACACAGCAGGTAACTATGAACACCTGTTGAGTGGAGTGAATTTCAACTAAATTTTTAAATACAGGCGCAATGGTTGCGATATGCGACTTGAACGAATACAGGTCGTCTACAAAGGTCCTGGGGCCATTAGTAATGAAGTTGTTCGATACATTGAATGCTCTCTGCAGTTTGCTGCTTGTTAAACCCGAAAATTTGCAGCAAGTGTGTTCTGAAGATTCACTGGTAAGTTTTTGTATTGAGTGTGATAGATATCTTTGAATTTCTAGGCCTTATATAGCGTGTTGTATTTATATATAATAAAATTTTATATTTGTGTTTAAGGTGGATTTGGATAGATCTGTACTCAATAACTTCATTCAGCTAAGAAGTGACTTTAAAAGTCAGAAGCAAACCATTTTGAAAGTATGATTGTTGTAAAGGACGTAGTTTGATAGCTTTATTTATTTATTTCATATTAACGAAAATATTGCATTAACATGTGATAAGTTTATAGAAAAACGTAATAAGAGCTAATTTGTAAAAACCGTGTATATATACTTACTATTATACAAATATACAATAAAGTCTGTATTACAGCTATAATTACACACGCGTTAAACCATAATACTATAATATTGTTATAAAATACTGTCCGAAATCTTCCACTTATTGCACTTTACGAAGTAATTCAGAGAACGGAGTTTGTTCATTGAGAGGATCAGGTTAATATATTTGATGACTGTAGGTTGGAAATTTCTAATAGCAATTGTATAACTACACTAACTCACACATCAAATTGAACACAGTGGATGTTAAAAACTATTAAATTTAATGATATACAACCTCCATATTTATATGTTATTTCAAGTTCAATGTCTACGTTATTTTGCTGTTTTTGTGCTAATTCACTGTGGCCTACTGGACTGGTCTTTTATTGTAGGTGATGCGTACACCTACATTATATTTTAAAATTACAAATTGAGTCGAGCTATTGCAGCTTAACCTAAATACATGTATTCGAAAATGTGATGTTTGCATTAAAGTAGGTCGTAACAATTACAAATTATAAGCTAAATGGTACACATTATTCTAAAATTAACTCAAATTATGTATGATCAAGTGCAGTTTGAACAAGTAGTACCAAAATCTGCATTTAACTAAAGAAATTCCATGTGCTACCAATGTGCTACCTAGCAACCTTAATCTACAACATTATTTATTTCACACTAAAACACTAATAATTGGTGTATATCCATCAAAATTTTAAATTATAAAGTTAACCTTTAACGTAGTTACATTATTATTAACATTTAGCTTATATTACAATTGGATACAGTGTATCGACTACTCGTTACTATTTCATGTATGCAATTTAGAAGAGACTTAGTTAGCGTTTAGGCTAAAAACTCCCGTCAACTAGGCTCCCAGGTCTTAGCTATCTGACGTTAGGAATCCCAGTTAAACATAGTTCTGGGAATTCGGCAATCTTAGAGCACAACCATGACTCTAGAATTTGTTCCTTCAAACTGACTTGCAGTGTTGCCAAGGTTAACACAATCTTTGAAAAATAACAACTTGAGTTACAAAACCCAGGTAACAAAATTTCCCATTGAGAATTTAAAATTGTGGAGTTCTTCAACCGCATGGTCAAATAGAGCTGTATTAGGTTTATTCGGAGAAGCTAATTTTATCTTAATGGAATTTTGAGGTTGATGTGTTAATTAGAACACTGGAGTGATGATTGATTATGATTTTATTTTCTTAATATAGATAAATAGATGTACAATAGTTATAAATTAAGCGACTAGGGTGTGTAATGACGGGGTAGTATGGACAGCACCCAACAATCATAGTGATTACTATTTTTGTTCTTGCGATGTTATAGCTCCAAGACAAAGTTATTTATTATTACATTTTTCATATGTATTAATAATCTAATAATGTATTTGCAATAGTTAGTGGGGGTATCCCGTTGATAATAAAAAATAAAAAATAAAAATAAATAAATTAAGTTATTTCGTATCCAAAGCAAGCAATTTCACGCTCTATTAAGCATGGTGCAGACATTCCCATTACTCTTTACTACAGACATTAGAAAAATTATCTGCAGATTCAGAATCAGATAGTGCTGATCCAGAATTTCAAAACTCTCAATTGTTTATGCAGTTGAAACTTAATAATTGGAGAAAAGATTCAGGGTTACTTAAGGATTCTGCTAATCTCTTAGGCCCCAGATTAAAAGCAGATTTATTGGTAGCTGGAACATAGAAACAGAATTTAATCCGTACTTTTCACGAGGAGCTGACTTAGTGTACTGCAGTGATATTGCTGGTTTGATGTGGAAGTTTGGGATTGAATATGAATACGATGAATAAATGCTTTTTATTGACTCTTTAAAAAAAAGTTTAAATGCTGTTGAACAATGAAACTAAGTACATTTCAGTGCATGTTGGTCACTCAGTGCACCTTGAAGAGAGATGGCAATTGGAACTGATCCTCACTTTTGCAACTATGGTTTATGAAAGCCTTAAAGTATTGTACTTGCTCCTTGATCAATAAGATAAAGTGGAGAGTATACAAAGTTTTCATGTTTTTTATATGGGTGGGATGAGCAAGGAGTTAACATTGGGAGCAAAAATACTGGCCAGAAAGAAAATCTGTTAAATTTGTTAGCAATAATATTCTGAATAAGTCTTGATGATGCAAACAAAATTCTTTTAGCACCACTCCATAGAAAACAAGAACCTAATAAAAAAAGTTGTGGCAAACTTACTGAGTGCTTACACGACTTACTGACAACAGCAAAACGCCATTTACATTTTTAACAACTAAAACCTGACATATTCCCCTTTTAATCTCTTGTAAACTAGTTGAATGAAATTTGGTGCATATTTTTGTAGGTAAAGTATTTTTCATCCTACTTGATTAGAAAATCGAATTTTACCATCTCCATAGAGACGAGAAAGTGTGCGTTTCTAAGGCTAGCCCTGCAAAACAACTCCCAATGGCTAGGCAAGAAAAAAAATTCGACGTTTTCCAGTAGGGGGCTCTGCAATAATCTGTCAAACCAAATTTTAAAAAAAATCGCGTTTATAATTAAGTTTTTTGCTTTAAATAATAGCTATCCTCCTTTTATAAAAATATTTGCTCAATAAAACTTAATTTTAGCAATGTATTCGTTACATTTTTAATATGAAATAAACATCAGATAGATTTCTGTAGAAGCTTATATCTAACTGTGGGTAGATGGCGCTGCAGTTACAAACGCTATTCGATATGCCAAAATTTGCAAATTGTTTTATTATTGTTGACAGCTCTGTAAATTTCAAAATAATAACCTGTATGAGAGCTATGTTGAAAAAATTATTGCAGGATGGTGTTGTATGATGAAAAATAATGTGTAAACCATGGACGGTAAAGTGATTTTCCAGGCTTCAAGAAGTGTCCAGGCTCGCTAAAGCTCGCCTGTCCATTTCTTCTTTCAGCCTGGAAAATAATCACTTTACCGCCTAGGTTTACAATATACTATTACTGTTTGCTTTTTGATCCTAGAGGTATGAAGTTTTTATTTTGAATTTGAATTATCAAAACAAAACTTAATATAAATTATAAACCCAAGCCATATCTTAATATGTGTGCTTTCCACATTTTGTATCTTAACGTCTTATGTTTACGACTGCATTTTTTAAAATAGTTTATTAGGGAAAGTGTGCAGCCATTAATTAATTGTACAGTCGTGTGCAAATAAATCTGGGACAGTGTTTTTTTCACATGCAGATTCAGTTAAGAATTGAAGAATATCTCCATGGATTTCCTGCTATCAGAAAGAGTTACATTAAACTTTAACAGGTACTGAAACCCGTAACTCTCTCTGATAAGAGGAAATCCATGGAAATATTCTTCAAATTCTTAGCTGAATCTGCATGTGAAAAAAACACTGTCCCAGATTTATTTGCACACGACTGTACATGTTAAAATTCTAATTTTCACACACTAAAAAATTTCACTTTTTACTTCCTTTTACTACTATAAAGGAAGTATTGGATTCACCCCAAAAATTCGAAATTGAGTTTTCAACAGATCTTCACGTTTTAGAGTCCCCTGATCCCAAAAAACATATTTTTTTTCATTGGTCTGTCTGTCTGTGAACAGAATATCTCAAAAACGAAAAGAGGTATGGCATTGAAACTTCATATATAAGTTTTGTGTACTATGTAGATGAGACAGCAAGCTTTTGAAGAAAATCTCGCATAACCGGAAGTAGGTGTTTACTCTTGTGATTTTTCAGTTTTTTTCGATTTTTTCAAAAACGGCTCTAACGATTTTTTTTAAACTTTACATTTTTCTTACATTTTTAATGTGTATTGATGTGAGATATGTGATTTTCCAGTTGAATACTTCTAAAGTGGGTTTCTTTTATTTTTTTTTCTATTTTTTTTATTAACTCCTATTTTAAATAAAACACCCGGTATATTATTACATTTTTGAATTCACCTTAAAATTCTAGAGAAAATTTGTCTCTTCAACTAACACTCGATTTTGTACCGTTTTTGTAGAATTTGTAATTTTTGAAAATTTTTAACAAATGCTTAAAAATTAAAAATGAAATTTTTGACTAATTATAAGATCACTGTAAAAGGAAGTTGTGTGAGTGTATCACACCAGATTTTTAACATTAAAATGAATAAAGTCGAAGTTAAATGTTTTTTAAAAGTTGTTTAACGTCACTACATATAAAATATTTCAAATTCTATGCGAGTTCTTTTCAGTTAACAGTTTAAATGTCTGAAATACAAGATAAATATTTTAGATAAGCAAAACACCAATTTTCTCAGAATTCTTACCAGTTAAAACCATTTGTAGATTGTTAAGTTAAAAATCTATATTTATTTTAAAAAGCATTAAGGTATTAACGCTTTAGTTACTTCTAATTTTCTATTTCGCAGCCAATGTTTATAGTCAAACTTGTAATGAAGTCGTTCTGTTTAGTATGAGGAAGAAGGTAAACTGCACATGTTCCAAATTTGAGAGTTCCTAGTATTTCCAATAAATTTTTATTCAATACAATTTAGGTTAGTATAAGGTGCATTGAAAATGTTTTAATTCAACAATTTAATCTCCTATGGATGCAGCCAAAGATGATCCCTGCGTCATCGTTACACGAAGTTAGCACAGAAATCGTTTTTGTATGCGTCACTCTCATTATTTGCGAGTGCGACAAGGATAGCATAACATTAGCACGTTCTGGGTCTTTGGGAGTGGATTTGACTAGTGCGGTATGCGTCTGTAAAATATAGTCTTGCCGACGTTAATGATAAATCCGTAGATTAAATAAAGATATTAGCAGTAAACAGTAAATAAACTAGATATATCGGCAAAATTATTTTGAAAAAATGAGAGTGTGGTTAATTCAGAAATTACAGATAAATGAGATTAATTTTACGAACAATTTAAAAATTTTTACAGATTTTTGTAAAAAAATCCGTAAGTGTAGGCAACGTTGTATGCATCCACAAACATATGATGAACATCTGACTTGTCCTTCACATTTTTTCAGGTTAGTTTTCCAGTACATACGTTTTTTGACAGTTTTGGCCAACAATAAGCAGCAGTTCTTGTCAGAACTAATAAGACATACGCATTAATATGTCAGTGCAAGGCAAGACATTGTGTTCGCAGTTTCAACAATTGTTGCTGAATCTGTAGTTATATTGAGAAGGAAAAAGAAAATGGTGGGCATTTACTTCCTTGATCTTGTGCGCAAGAGGTATGACAGGTTAATTAAGTGCTTACGATTTTATTGTACAATTGCTTGTTTATTGCAGCGAGCAGCTGAGGCTTTAGGGATAGGCATTGCTACTGTGAAAAGGATCAAGGCTCGTAGTAGAAACCAACCAGTTTTATTTAGTCCTGGTAAAAAAAGATCTCAGAAGAAATCGATAACTGCAGACGTGCCAGTCTTCTAAACTGGTCATCAGGGAAACTGTATATAAGATTTACAGTGAAAGTAAAGCGTACTTATAAAGTTTATTTGATTTTATAAATGTGAATTTTTATATTTATTCCAGAAAAACACATTACTCTCAAATCTTTAAATGATGAACTTCAAGAGTATCACATTCTAATAGGCAGAAGCAGTTTAAACGTTGTTCTGCATGACCTTGGGTTTAAATTTCTCAAATACAACAATCGTAGAGCATTAGTTGAAAAATCAAATATCGCCAGTTTGCGTCTTCAGTTTTTAAAAAGTTATATGGCAAACATCAATTTATCGTCACCATTGCAAGCAGTTTTCATGGATGAAACTTGGATCTATTCTAAAGGAAATCCTGGTAAATCATGGCAAGACTCAAACATACAAAGTGTTAGAAAGCCTGAAGGTTATGAAGGAAAGCGCTTTATTGTTGTTCATGCTGGGTGTACAGCAGCATTCATTAAAAATGCATCTCTGTTATTTGCAACAAAATCTTTGAAAGAAGATTATCATGGAGAGATGAATTCAGAAATGTTAAGAAATGGCTTGTTGACAATTTACTCAACAATTTAGAAGAACCGTCTCTCATAATCATGGACAATGCCCCATATCATTCTACCCTCGTTGAAAAGCAGCCTTCTTCATCATGGACAAAACGACGCATTATAGATTGGTTAAATAACAACAACATCCCTCATGATCCAACTTCATTTAGATTAGATTTATTGAAGTTAGTCAAATTGCATAGAAAAGACAAAGTATATGAAATTGACGATTTAATAAGAAGTCATGGGCATGAAGTTTTGTGATTACCACCATACCACTGCGAGTTGAACGCTATTGAATTAATATGGGCATATGCAAAAAAATATTACGATGACCACATTGGTAAAGATGGGGTATGGATATGATAAAGTTCTTGCAATGTGGACTGAAGCATTACAGCGGTGTTCGCCTGAAATTTGGAGCGCATGTGTTGCAAGCACTGAGAGAAAGATTAATGAATGGTATGAACGTGAGAAAGTTCTAAATCTAACTGTTGATAAGTTGCTTATAGATGTTTCAAATGATAGCAGTGATTCCAGTTCAGATAGCGACACTGACTAATGAAATTAATTATTACTATTAATGCATACAGGGTTTGGCTGCAAGCATAAACAGGATAACAGCTTTCAATAAAACGGAAGTCAACTGCTATTTTCAAAATTTCCAAGAAGTACAGAAAATATAGAAGTTTCTCCCATAAATTAGAGCCCCATGATGTAAGATTTTTTGCTGCATTAAAAATGCGTAGCCATTGTAATTCTTTTTTAAAATCCAAGATCACCAACTCAGGATTTGAAGATAAGATAACTCCATATGATGTGGCTGAAATTTGTAAGTTCGCATACGTATGATCAGGTTGCTAATATTGAAAGAACTACTTCTGGATTCAAGGCTTGTAGTATTTTCCGCTGAACTATGATACGTTCAAGATGACTCTTCATCTGTATTTCCATCCATGGATTACCATAGTTTTCTTGGACGTTATCACTTTCTCTTTCTGTTTGGTATCCAGATATTTCGGCGCACAAGATCTGCTTAGGCTGAGACCACCACCCATGTTTTTCTTCTTTTTTACTTTTTTTGTTTTGGAATTTTATAGTTTGTTTTGCTACATTTATGTTCTTTTAGTTTCTAGTTGTGTTGTGTGTTGTTACTGTAGGTGTGTTGCTGTTTGAAGTAGACTGTTAGTCCTCATTCTTACCGTATACCCATACCACGATAATTGCTTTTCTTTCGATGTTATTTTGAAATTGTGGTCCCTTGACAATGCCGCTTTCACACTATTGGGTCAATAGACATCATTAATTTCCTTGTGATTTTTCTAAGATTGTTTCTTGTTTTCGTAGTAATTTCTGTTTGAGAGCTGTTCATAAGTTTACCAACTTCATCATCTTTATATTTTCAGAAGACATTTTCTGTGTTTAAAGTTTCTCTTTTGGTAAGAATATTGAGAGCTGTACACCAACATCTAAGGAATTCTTCAAATGAACCCACTGTCGAAGAAATTAAGAAAGAAATTAACCAGCTAAAACTTTTAAAACAGCCGGAACAGATAGTATACCACCTGAGCTATTCAGATTCACCGAAACAATACCTACAGAGTGGAAGGACGGTCTAATTATTAAACTCCTAAAGAAGGGTGATCTTGGTGAGTGCCTAAATTGGCAAGGGAAATTGTTAATATGATAAATAAAATTATTCCTACTATTATAACCAAACTGGCAGAGACCGTAAAACCCACCCTTCACAATTAACAAGCAGATTCTAGATCTCATTGAATATATTTTTTTTTGCGTTCAATTCCGGTACGTTTCAGTATTCCATATGCATGTACTGATTTGTAACTTTTATTGTCCTAAAAATTTTCTATCCTTGTTCTGATATCAATGTTAATTCTAATTAGGTGCTTGATAATATTTCTGATTAGATCATGGTATTTTAAGTGTAAAAACTTCCAAACTGTATTTACCATTGTATTTTATTATTTTATTATACGTATAATAGTAAAGAGTATTTTATTAGTTAATTTATATAATAATATGTATATTATCAAAATATCAAAAACCTTCTCTACTATTAGGTGTAACGTATAAATACACAACCAAATAACTACAACTTCACTAAAATAACAGAATTTACAATTTTCTACCAATAATTAAAATAACTTCCTTCCCTTATACATCGTATAAACGCCTTGCTCATTCTTTTTTTATTTTTGGCGGTCTTTTCCCTTCACTCCAAGTCATTCCTTTTTCAATTAGGTTTTCTTCTACTTTCTTGCCCATAATTTTCTTGCTCTTCACCCATTCTTATTGTGTCCAAACCATTTCATTTGTTAAATAATAAAAATTAAATAAGTATTGTTAAAGAATCCTGTGTCTTTAATTTTAATTAAAAGCCAAATGAAAGCTAGAACCGCATACCTAACCTCAAAAAGTATATTGTGTGACAACTCTGTCAACTTCAATTAATTGTCAAGTTATGGATGCTGATTTGACTAGGAATTTTTTAATCTTATACCACACAGACAGCATTGATGACCAGGGATCTTCGTTCATCGGATGCATAGTAGGTACTCTAGGACACAGAGCCGGTAGATATAGGAGAGTACTGCCATTCTTTGATCCGTGAAAATGCCGCCATCGCCGCCAGTTTTGTTCCCATCAGCAATGACTGATTGATGTATGTCTAAAATTTTACTTGAAATTGGCAAGACTGTAACTCTATGTCAAATTCGAGGTTATCAGGTTATGTTTTCCGTCAGTTTGTGTCAAATAACAAACAAAACCTAACCTACTAACCTCAAATTTGACAGAGACTTACAGTCTTGCCAATTTTAAGTAAAATTTTGGATTGCCGATAAATGTCACGTTGACGGAATTGTGCTACAAACCTCAAAGTGACGCATATGACAAACGAACAAACATGGCAGACGTGGCGGTACTCTCCTATATCTACTGGCTCTGGAAGGACATATATATATATATATATATCTGGTTGTACATCCCTTTCGGGATTGAAACCGCTCCTTTGTGGAGCTCTATTGACTCGTTTAGTGTGGTGAGTCAGTCCACATTTTCCTGCCTCTTATAGCTTCTTTTCTGTTTTTGCTTTATTTACTATCTTGTTCCATTTTTTCCTGTCTTCGATATTGGCTCTCCAGTTTTTAATTCCCATAGTGCGCAGATCAGTTATCACTTGGTCCTCTCATCTTATTTTTGGTCTTCCTCTTGGCCTGCCTGTTGTAGGTTTCCATTCACTTATTCTTCTTATAGTGGCTCCAGCGTATCTCCTGTGTATGTGCCCATACCACCGTATTCTCTGCGATTTTATGAAGTTCACTATGTCTTCTCCCAGTATATTTCTTATTTCAAAGTTCATCAGCCTTCTGTATTCTCCCTCTTCCGTTTTTTTGGGTCCCATTATTCTTCTGATGATTTTTCGCTCAAAAGCGCGCAGTTTCTCCTCGTCATTCTGCGTCAGGCACATTGTTTCACTAGCGTAGGTTGTCACTGGTCGGATTGCCGCCTTGTACATTTTCATTTTTGTAGTTCTGCTCAGATTACTATTGCAAAATAGCTTTTTGAAAGCATAGTAGGCCCTGCATCCTGCTTGTATGCGCTCATGGGTTTCTTCATGCCTGTCGTTATTCCCATTGACCATCACTCCCAAATATTTGAACTTCTCCACTATTTCGAACCGATATTTCCCTATTGCGATATGGTTTGTGTTGCTTCTTATCTGTCTGTTGCTTACCATGTATTTTGTTTTTTGTTCGTTTATTGTTAACCCTCTGTCTTTTGCTTCTTTTTCGAGTTTAAGTAAAGCTTCAACCATGCTTTTCCTGTTTCTAGCAACTATTACTATGTCATCGGCGTATGCAATGAATTGTATTAATTTATTTGCGATAGTTCCTCCAATTTCCAAAGTCTTCAGAGATCCCTCCAAGGCTATATTAAATAGGGTTGTGGACAGCGCATCCCCTTGTCTCACTCCACTTTCGATACTAAATGCATTCGGGGTGCCCTTGTTTGTTGTCACTATTGCCTCTGATCTCTCCATTGTCATTTTTACTAAATTGATTAGTTTTCCCGGTATATTCATACATTGCATTTCTTTTATGAGTTTATGCCTAATGAGGCTGTCAAAGGCCTGCTTAAAGTCGACAAAGAGTATATGTAGCTCGACGTTGTGTTCATAACATTTCTCTATTATCTGTGTTAGGATATGGATGGCGTCTATAGCGGACCTGCCTTTCCTGAAACCTTGCTGGTAATCACCTATTTCTACTTCTATGTGTGTCTCTAATCGGTTGCGGATAATTGAGGTTAAGATTTTGTATGCAGTATTCAGAAGCATAATCCCTCTGTAGTTCTGGCATATCGTGGGATCTCCTTTCTTTAGTACAGGTACTAATGTTCCTCTTCTCCATTCTGATGGCATGACTTCTTCTCTCCATATTTGAACTATTAGTTTATATATTCTTGTTAGCGTGATGTCTCCCCCATATTTAATTAATTCGTTGTTTATTTCGTCTGTTCCTGTAGCTTTCCCGGATTTTAGCTTTTTAATCACCTCTGCAAATTCATTAAATGACGGTTCTTGTTCTGCTTCCCCTTCCTTTATTTCCTGGTCCATTTCTGTATTGTCGTTTCCCCTTTTGCTCTCTTTATCTTTGTATAGATCGGTGAAGTACGTGGAAGGACATATAGACCCTTTATTTACAAATAGTAGCGACATCCTTTGATGTTGCCGCTGGGGCAAAATCACGTTGGTATCCCTTAAGTCCCTAGCATATTTAAAAATGGCCTAGGAAGTTGCATAATTAATTAAAATGTGACTCCAGTTGTCATGTTTTTATTCATTTTTCTCTTCGGGGGCTAATTCGAAGTCGAGGACGTGGGAAATGCCAGGGTGTAGTGTCGACAAGTGTAAAAATAGTGGCAGAAAAGGATTTCAGGTATTCAGATCTGTTATTTTTTCACTGTTTACACTGAAATTTATCGTTTAGTAACTTTTTGTATTTTCATGTTTGCATCAGGTTTGCTCCACGATGTCGCTACTATTTGTAAATAGAGGGGCTATAGAAGGACATATAGCCCCTCTATTTACAAATAGTAGCGACAACCTTTGATGTTGCCGCTGGGGCAAAATCACGTTGGTATCTCTTAAGTCCCTAGCATATTTTAAAATTGCCAAGGAAGTTGTATAATTAATTTAAATGTGACATTGACATTTGTCGTGATTTTATTAATTTTTCTTTTCGGGGGCAAATTCTAAGTCGAGGCCGTGGAAATGCCACGTTGTTGTGTCGATAAGTGTAAAAATAGTGGCAGAAAAGGATTTCAGGTACTCAGATCAGTTATTTTTTCACTGTTTACACTGAAATTTACCGTTTAGTAACTTTTTGTATTTTCATGTTTGCATCAGGTTTGCCCCAGGATGTCGCTACTATTTGTAAATAGAGGGGCTATAGAAGGACAGAAATGCTAGCGCCATCCAACGGTTGTGAGAAAGAAGTATAACATGGCGGGAAATTCAAATTCGTGGCAATGAATACTACAATTGTAAATATTAACTATACTTACTGCCAACGACAAATTAATGAAACAAATTTACAGCATGTTAAATATATTTTATATAAAAATATTCAATACACAGAAACAATATAATAAATTATTAGATAGAAATATGTGCAAGATTATCTACAGTACATAGGAATAAAAACACACTTAAATTATGTATATTTGGTTGCTAGTATCAAAGCTAATTATATTTTAAAATAAAATTGAAAAAAAAATATTAGAATTAAACCATATCACACAGTTTATGAGTTATTATAGAGCAGAGAATTATTGTTAGATCTATATAAAATAATATACGAAATGAGGCTATACGACAAAGGTATAGGACCATTGACTGAAAAATATTTGTAAGATGAAATTATAGCTTGTTATAAATATTTTATATAACAATATAATAAATTAGTAGATAGAAATATGTGCACAATTATCTACAGTACAAAGGAATAAAACACACACTTCAAATACATTAGGTTGCCAGTCCTAGCCAATATATTTTTAAAATTATTAAGATTAATATCTTCAAAATTGTCAAAAAAATATTGGTAGAGGTTTTTGAAATTTGTAACTGCCAATTTTAAACTATTCAAAATGTTTTCATTAATTTCTGGATTATAAGGACTTTTATTTAACATGTTGCTTAAAGTTTTAGGTACTGGCAAACGAAGTATTTTCGATAATAGGCGATATCCTTTACCCACCACAGGACTTAAACAATGCCAACGACATTATTTGCTCATTAAGAGTCAATCTTGCTCGTGGTTGTAATGGTTGTAGACGCACCGGCTGATGGATGAGTGTGTTGGTTCATTAACGTTTTCCAAAACATTCATAAAGTTAGGGCAATTAGCCACTTTCTCCGCATTCAACAATTGCGTTCTCAAATTACGGATGTTATGCTGTAATCTAGCTATCTTCCGACACCATTCTCCAAACATTTTGTAAAATTTCTTACAGCGAGGAGTTAAATCCTTTGCGCGTGTAACATCCATTGCTTGCAAAATCCCTCTTTTTCTTTTTCTCGTTTTCTCTGCAAAGTAATGTTTATTTATAGTTGAACAAAAATTTTTGGTTTTTTGTACCTGCTATTCTGAGAGGACAAAGATCATGTACAGTTATAGCAGTTGAACTTATAGCAGGTGGATGTAACACATGAGCCCTCGCATTCACTGAAGGATTAGTTGCAGCACAAATACAGACGCACTTTCTTCTTGCATTGTTGTAACGCCCGACAATCGGCTTCCCTCAATCTCTGTACCAGCTTTGTCTGTAACTAAAGTACATTTTTTTTCTATAATAATTTTCAAGGTCAACTTTCTAGGGGATAAGTTGCATTCCTGCAGGGTCCGTAGTTTTAATAATGTTGGTACATAGATTTTTAGTTCTTTTCTTCCATTAAAAAAATGATTGTCATTTTGACAGATATGTCATAATTTAATATCGCTTGCTTCATTTTTGCATTTAAAATATTTCTTGGTTTTCTTTTTTATCTGATTTTATTGATGATGATGATGATTTCATGTTAAAAAAAGAAATTTGTCAAGAGTTCAAATTAAGAAACTTTGACATTCAAAATTGACACATAACCATAATTTTGAAAAAGTTCTACCAACACAAGGTATAAAAAATTCCTAGCGTTTTAATCACATATCTACTAACATTGTAACACTTTGACAGTTATTATAGAAAAAAAACGTACTTTATGTATTATTAATACAATTTTATTTTTTAATTTAATAAGTACCTGCTACGTTACGAGACCAAACAGCTGATATTTCAATACTGTAACTTGCACTAGTGTCTGTTAAATGTTGTGAACTGGTCGAAGCGGTACAAACGTCCACTGAACTACCCTCTTGTGGTAACATATGTGTACATTCTCCTATCGCATTCACATCTGGTGCTGTTTCTTATGGAGGATCTACAGCTGGAGCATCATCTCAATCAATTTCTTCCAATATAGCTATAACTTATCAATTGGCACTGACAAAAAAAACATGAACAGTTCTTTTCCTTACCAGATAAACAGAGTGTGGGGATTGTATCTTTTTGAAGCCCTCTTCTTGTGCCTGGAATCAAGTACTCTTGGGAAAAATGCCTATCACAAACATAATGTGTGTGGTAGATTTGGTCACGCTGCAAGTCCCTCAGAAAAGTTTGGTTAATTTTTTCTATCCACTTCTTCAATAAATCAGGTTCTCTCGGAAATCTATGTCTCTTGTTGGCGTGATTGGTACAGCCACGTACACAACACTTATTTCTTTTGTACGCTTCCATTTCAAACCGAATTAGTGGAAACTGAAAGACAAAAATACTTCTTAACCAATCACTCAAGTCAATAAAATAAACGTAACAATGAACTACTTACTCAAAGCTGGCACAAACAAAGCACACAGGGCAACACAAACTTTTAGAACACACTTTGTACAAAATGTTCAATGAATATAACGTACCGGCTTCTAAACAAATGCAGTTTGTCGGTAAAGTCGAGGCCATAAATACAGCAATTAATTTATGATTCTGTTACTTTATATGAGACAGTGGCGACAATAGAGTGTATTGTTTTTTATTGGTCGCTCGAATCGGCCACCATTAAGAAGCAAAGTTTGTTGATGCTTTTGTTTGTTTATACCAAATCGAGGTTAGATTTTGCGTCAGTTTGTGTCAAAACTGACACGAAACCTAACCTAATAACCTCGAATTTGACATAGACTTACAGTACCATTAACATATTATTTATACGTTGTGTAACCATGACCATTTAAAAACGTTCAATTTATTAAAGTTAGTAGGCCGTTGGCCGCCATTTTGTGGCAAATTGTGCCTATTGTCGCCACTGTCTCTATCAAGGCACTGTAATTTATGAGTCAAGGTAGCGCCATGCAACGGTTGCGGGAAATGACTATCACCTCAGCTTCGCACCTGGTTCATACCTCAAATTTTATTCCAAGGTCACCCATATAACTTTCCCATCTAGTGTTTTATGTATGCTGGTGTTATATGATCTTTGCTACTATGTGCTTTTTTCTGCCAATCAACAGCTTGTGTCAAAGCACCAGTTTCCTCGTGAAATCCAGCCTTACTGAGCCAGGACGGGAGCCAGGCATCCGCATCGTTTCGTCTCGTATCTAGTCGTAAGCTCTAACAGAAAGCTATTCTGCTATATGTTAAACATTCCAGGAACAGCAATAAATTCATTGCTACTCGGGGGTGAATAAATAAATTTAGGAAAAGACATGGTATCCGTTTCTTACAAATTTTCAGCGGAAAACTTTCTGCAGATGAAACAGCATTAAGCCGTTCACTGCCTAATTAGCAAACATGAAAGAATGTGATCTAAGACCTAAACAAGTTCATAACGCAGATGAGTCGGCCCTTTTTTTGGAAATTATTTCCTGATAAAACCCTTGCTCGTTCAGTTGAGAAAACTGCACCTGGACGTAAAACTAGCAAAGAACGAATAGCGTTTTATTGCACTTGTAGAAACTCCGGACTGTATTGCGAATATGGAAAATATGGACCCAGAGGCACGTTTAGACGCCAAAATGTATCGAAATTTCCTATTGGAATACACCACTATTCTGACAGCCCACACATACCTTAGGGTATTTCACAGCACAACCCCACTTTCAAAATACTTACAAACTACTGGTATAGATAGATCTTCTAAAGGCACAGCAAATGGTGAAAACCACTATTAACACCATGAAAAACATATCAAGAGATTTTCAAAACATAAATTTCGCAGTAGATAATTTTGTAAATCAAGTTAACTTGATGGTTCAAGATGGTGCAAGCGAAACAGTGCAAGAACTACGTATGGAATCTGAATGACCTGTTATTCGAGCAAAGACTAAGAAAAGAATACCTGGCAAAAAAGGTCGTTAATGAACCCATCATTGATGCAACTAAAAAATTGTGTAGTGTATAACACTGTAATAGAGTTGTAACGAGTTTAGAGACCAGGTTTTCTAAACACTAGGGGCCGGTTGCAGAAAGCAATGTTAAGTCTGATGTTAGCTAACGTCGCGTCAAAGTGAACAAAATCGCATCAAATTTTGTTTACTAATGTATTAGTTACCATAAGCATTTGAGATTTGATTCGTTTTTGTTTACTTTGACGTCGCGTTAGCTAACACCAGACTTAACATTGCTTTCTGCAACCGGCCCTAGGTGATCTATTCT
Organism: Agriotes lineatus; assembly: GCA_940337035.1. NCBI lineage: Eukaryota > Metazoa > Arthropoda > Insecta > Coleoptera > Elateridae > Agriotes > Agriotes lineatus. Next base: position 9,943,577 of record OW679195.1, read on the forward strand.
GAACTAGCTTCATTGGACCCTAAAAAATTCATAAAAATCAAATCAATCCAAGATCCACCAACATTTGAAAAAGTTGTTGTAATTCTCAATAACGTTATTTACCCTACCAACACAGCTGGTAATATTAGAAAAAAAATTTGACCTTTCTAGCAAACGGGACAGTTTACGATCTAATGTACCAGACGAATACAGCAGTATATCGTTAGATGCTGATTAAGATGATGGTTATGGCTCCGACGATGATAATTCCAAAAATGAAGAAAAATAAATCCAGGAAGGCAGTAGTCATCAAACAATTCATAAGTTTTGCAAGGGATGTCCTTGCTGCCTATACCAGATGCTTTTAAAGTACACTTTTTATTCAACAGCTTATTTAAACATGTTTTTAACTTATTAATTTCTTCTTACTTTGTCAACCACTCAAATTGCATGTGAACGAAGCTTTCCGATTTTGAAATATGTTAAAAACCGTTTACGCAGTTGTATGTCTTAAGATCATCTAGACTGTTTCATGTTGATGACGTGTGAAAGATATATTTTAAGTGATTTGGACAATGAAAACATAATAAATTTGATTGCTGAAAAATACATACATAATATTATCCATTTTGCTGAATTGCGGTTGATAGTTTTTTATAATGAGTCATTTACCTATTGTTGTTTTTAAATGCATGTTGTGTGCATAAAAAACGAGTTGCATTTTTCACTTTTTCTTTGAATCTTTTAATCAGAGAGTTAAAGAGTTATTGACAAATTTGCTGTGCCGATGCTCAAGATCCATGTATAGATTTCTCTTAAAATAATTGAGTTTAATAGTCTGTAAGAGCCAATATTTGAATGTTTTTCTCCCGGGGGGGTTTTGCCGGACCACCTTCCCAACCTTATTGGCCCGCCTCGTCATTCTTTTCCCGGCCTGAATTTTTTCGCCAGTCCGGCCCTGACATCAGCCGTTGCTAGGTAATTTACAATAAAACTGTACAGGAATAATATTCCCGTCCTAGGCAGGGAATATTCGAGTACTATTTCCTAATTTTTTTAATTACTCATATCAATCGGCGGAAAAATAGTATGTATATCTTGGACAAAAAGCAACATTCCCAGACCCCTGTGTTGTTGGGCTCGGCAATATTCACAGTCGTCTGGGAATGTTACGCTTTTCGTCCTAGATACACAATGTACTAATTTTGGTACTATCTGTCCCAGGATTCCTCCTGACGTTACACGCAGACGTGTATGACGTAAGATTAACTACCAAGTTGGAAGTTGGTAATTGAACAACTATAATCATGAAACTTCCGGTCAGTTGTCAATCTCAACGGCTAAAAGTGAGGTTAGGTCGTCACAAAAATATAATATAATAGTTAATGAAGTGCATTATATTTGCACGGCGAAGCAAAAACAAATAAATATCATTTAAAGTAGTTTTGCTAACTTTTGGAGTCGATGTGTATAAACCTGGGCATATTTTTTTAACATTGTATTGAAATGAAGCTTGGTCTTATATGGCAGTGATGTTCCAATAAATTTTTTCGAAGGTATACTATACCATCGGTAATCCATTATATGCATGACTTTCTATGGTTTCTTGGCGGGGGAGGGGGGGGGGGCAATTACAACAAATGAGTTAAAATTTTTATTTTTTTCCATATAAAATTGAAAAAAATCGATTAACCTAATTAAATGTATTGACAAAAATTATTTTCATAATGCATCTTCTTCCTTGTCTGTTTTTTCGCGTTCTTTAACTTGACCACGAGGAGCTCAAAGTGCCAATCGATGGTCTCGCAGCCAAACCTTCACTTATGGTTGCAGAATACACCCTTCACTGCTACTCGAGGTAGAGTGGTGAGATAAATCCTACAAGCTCTGGCAGTCTTGGTGCAGACAATTGTTCAACTTGACGTTAGGCTTAATTTGGCACATTCAACGAGTTTTCTTAAAATTGCTTGAGAGTATACGCAGTATGCCCAGAAAATCCTGAGAGTATACGGCGTATATGGAGTATACCCTATGCGAACACCACTACTTATATCTATTTAATATTTGCAGATGAAATTGCAACTAACAATGAAAACCCAGAAATCACTGTTTAGATGTTTAGTTAAGATGTCAACTAGATATTATACCATATCTTCTTAAGGTTCCAATAGCTGTCGGATACCTAATCTAATAAATATTTTTGTAAATGTTACTTGTTTCTTACTAGTTCTAGAATTAACTTATTAAATCAAATTGAAATTACCAAGAAAAGTTTTAAGTAATCCAGTTTTAAAACAACCTATATTAGGAATAAATCAACTCGATCGTAATAATGTACTTAATACACTACTGAACAAACCAATGGGCCTAAGATTCATAACAATTTTTAAACAAAATATTAATAAATGTAATACAACAAAGAGCTTAAAGTAATGTATATATGTATTAATAGATCCATGTATTAACGATACAAGTCTTATTGGCAAAACTAGGCGGTGGGCCAAGTTTTGCGGCAATTAAACGAGTCTCGCTAAGATAATATAATCAATCTAGAAACAAAAATTCATGAAGCGTTTGACATGACATGGCGGTATGGTATACTAAAGAAGTATGTTTGGGGGTTTCAAGGAAATATAATAGCATTTGTTAAACATTTTCTGGGAAATCGAACTTTTCGAGTGAAAATAAACAGCACCTTTTCAAACAAAAGAGCACTACAAAACAGAACACCGCAGGGATCTGTAATAAGCACAACTCTATTTTTAATCGCTATAAATGACATCATCCAAGACGTAAAGGCCCCTGTAAAAGCAAGCTTGTTTGCAGACGATGTAGTTATATATGATAAAAGCAAAACCTTAAATACCATACAGAACTTATTACAAAATGCTATCGACAAAATAGAAGAGTGGGTCAAAACAACTCGTTTTAAATTTTCCACAGAAAAGACTAAATGCATTCTGTTTTCTAAAAGAGTGCTGAATATAATACCAACGCTGAAGCTGAATCACAGTACTCCAATTTGTAAGCAAATTTGGTGTAATATTTGATGAAAGGTTAACCTGGAAAGTCCATATAAATCATGTAAAACACACTTGTTTGACAGTTGATGAAAACACAGGAAAATCATCACTGGGGAGTGGACCCAAGTAATTGCTATATACAGAAACCTAGTCAGATCAAGGAGCACAAGAGCCGTTCTAGATCATCCAAATTGGAATTTTGACATCAAAGGAACCGACAGTGAGTGTCTCTACTTGTTTGATTTATGTACACTGGTAGTGTGTTAACGGAAACTGATGAAGCTGGCTATGGTTACACGCCAAAAAAAGAAATCATTTGCCTATAGATGCCGCTACTAATTTTATGACTGTTCTGAAAGTTAGAGATTGTGAGAAGATTAATGAGACGGCCTGATAGGGACTTCGTCCCTATAGATTTAGTTGGCCTTGAAAAAACATTGCTGCTGCTGACATCTATGGATTGGAAGTGAAATCTTCAGCATAGACATGAGCCACAACAAAGCCTTCCCATTTAGCTGAAACATCCTTAAAAGATAGTGATTTGTGATGTCTGTGAAATAAGTGTATAAAGTTTTATTGTGAGTAGTGCTTCCATAATCGTTTGGAACAGTTTTGAGATCATTTTGTAGAAACAGAGAAAAACGAGTATTACATCATCATAAAGTACCTTCACATGTATGGGATGAAGTGTAAGATTTATCAAGATACACGCACACAACTTCCTTTTAGAGTGATCTTATAGTTAGCCAAAAATTTTATTTTAAATTTTTAAGCATTTGTCAAAATTTTTTAAAAATTACAAATTGTACAAAAATCGTACCAATTAGTTGAAGAAACAAATTTTCTCTAAAATTTTAAGCTGAATTCAAAAATGTAATAATATTTAAAATAGGAGTTAATAAAAAAATAGGAAAAAACAAAAGAAATCCATTTTAGAGGTAAAGTCTACACATTACCCTTTTTCTGTGACGTCAGAAATAACAAAACATAGCATTTAAAACGTATGTCTAATATTGCATTGAAATTCAAAAAGATCATTTAGATTGCAGGTAGTAGACTTTAGAAAGAATTTGACATATACCTAACCTTTAATGTAAGGGATGCTCTAAATAGCACATTATTCAAACCAAGACATTCTTGACCTATGTAATCCAACGTTTCTCCTCTTCGAAGAAGTCCCTAATGCTTAAAATAAGATTTTAGGCTTGTTTGTTATTGTGCATTATTTTACTGTAATTTTGGACAAATGTCACATTGACAGTATTATAAAACAAGCCACACTTAAAACGGACCTGACCAAAAACTGCAGATTTTTGTTTCGTCCAGTTCCTTATTATAGTTAAATAAATAAAGAGAGAAAATTGTTACGTCACAGCAAAAGGGTAATGTGTAGACCTTATTCAACTGGAAAATCACCTATCTCACATCAATACACATTAAAAATGTAAGAAAACTTTAAAGTTTGAAAAAAATCGTTAGAGCCGTTTTTGAAAACATCGAAAAAACTGAAAAATCGCAAGAATAAACACCATACTTCCGGTTATGCAATTTTCTTCAAAAGCTTGCTGTCGCATTTAGATAGTTCACAAAACTTATATATGAAGTTTCAACACCATATCTCTTGGTTTTTGAGATATTCTGTTCATGCACAAACACAGACAGGCAGACCAATGAAAAAAAATACGGTTTTTGGGTTCAGGTGACTGAAACGTGAAGATCTGTTGAAAACTCAATTTCGAATTTTTGGGGTGAATCCAATACTTCCTTTATCATAAAAGGAAGTAAAAATCATTGTTCTGCTTCCTTTCTTTCTATAGTAGTTTGAACATTCATAAATACACCCTCGTATTTTTCTCTTGCGAGAACGACAAAAAACCGTCGGCAGAGTGTTAGTTTGTTTGTACTAAGGCAGATTACTTTAAAAAACTGTCGTACATTAATTTGGTCGTAGCTAATAGCTAGACTTCTTTTGGTTTAAATCATAAAAGTATTATACTAATTAAAAGAATAGTTCGACGAAATGAACACTTTTATTGTGCTTCATTACTCCTTTACAAAATTAAATACAACATTACTCATAAGTGGCACTAATTTCATTTGAAACGCAATATTAAATAACCTAGTTTACAATGGAAATAACATCACATCGAATACAAGATCACTCTGATAAATAAACAAAAATTATCTCAAAATCACATACACAACTAGCAAGTTACAACTTAATTATTTTAATCGTACAACTCCACCTTTTAGTTAAATGATATAGATATCACAATAGCTAACTTAACACATTCAGTGTACTACAAATAAATCTCAATCCTGTTGAGTTTCATACAAGAAACGTTAATGGATAAATTCAGCTTGGACATGGTATGCTTTGAAGCACAGGCACATATTAATTAAAAAAACAAACGAGAATAGGCCTCTAAATACCCACCATTTTATTGTAATTCTAAGTATCGATTTTTAAGATGAATTCATCCATCGCAACAAGTTACTTGGGTACCCTGTGTAAATAGTGAATGAGAAGGCTTATTTACCCAGTTTGAATAATCAGGAAACCACACTCTATTATCAATATTAACAATAATCTAATCTACATCGTTTAGTCGGTAAATTAAGAACAAACAATCCTATTATAAAATACATATGCTTATAAGAGATCTAAACTAAAATAAAAAAAGTTGTTCCACTGGTTTGTTTGGAGCGTTACATCTATATATCCCTTTTCTGATAGCTTTCGCTCTGAGATAATCCCTGAACGTTTCCTGCGGAACTTTATAATTTACGGATGTTACCTAACAATTATTAGGAATACTGTTATTGATAGTTATTAAAACTATAACTTGATTTTATTGATCTATTGAGAATAACTTTCCACGACGGTAGGTGTTACAATGTGTAGAAATTTGGCACATGCACCAGGAATTTTATAAATTGCCCATACAGAAACAAGTGAGAGAATATTGGTGTGAAGCACTGACCGCTGCCCATTAACACTGTTACAGTTTAACTAAAAAGACGACATTTAGTGTTTAGTTTGACCAAAAGATTATAGAAAGTTCGGATATGAAAATATTTTGAATCATAGCTAACTATGATATCAACACGCTGTAGTTTTAAACAAAACGATTTTAAATGGGAAATCTTTTATTTCTATCCGGGTGAGAGGAAAACAGCAGTTTTCAGCTTTCTTACACAGCTTTTTTTGGGAAAATTACAAAATGTAATGCAAAATTTGTGCCAATTTTATTTTGCTAAGTAAACTAAATAGTAATACAAACATTCACAACAGAACTGAAGTGAAAATTGGCTTTCTTTTACTAAGACTAATGTTGGTTATATAAGATTTAAGTAGGTATATAAAGATAAAATTCAGCAACACAAGGGAAGTAGTAATGGGTTTCTCTGGTATATTTTAGTCAGACTTGTTTTGTAGACTTTTCTTATGCATGCAACAAAATTGTATCATTTTTTATTAAAAAAAAAAAAACCTAAAACCATTAAATTGCAATCATCAGTGTGTTAAGCCAAACATATCAAACAAATCTCAGTTCAAGTACTTTATTGCAACATGACAAGGTTCTTTACAAAATTATTACTCTGTATGACTACGTAATGTGACATGCTTGCATACAAATGAAAGATCTACAAACTTGGTCAAAATAAAACGCCTTTGAAACTATAATATATAAGCAAACATTTTTTTTTATGGTAGTTGATTTTTTTCAATTAATATTAATGCTAAGTTTCATATTATGTCTTTATGTTGCTCAAGTAATTTAGCTACTTTAAAGTCTGTGCCAACCAATTTATTACACATATTGTATAATTCTTAAAATCCTAAATTTGTCGCTTTTACTTTCACATTTTTATCAAAGCTGTAGGTATACTGGACGAGCGTTAAATCAACTATTGAAAAAGTCTGTCCAAATTTGCCATGAAAAATGAGCTTGTATTAAAACCTTAATGAGAAAAGTAAATGACAAATTAAAGGCGGCAATTATTATTCTTAAAGATGGACTTCTTGAGATTTTTGTTTACAAAAGTGACAAACATTTGTTTTTAAGTCATAAGAACTTTTTGTTATTACCAAAGAGAAACAGCTTTCTTGAGGGTGAATAGCCCACACCTGTAGCATGCAATCAAACAGATAAAATTCCTTCAATTTTACGACATATGTACAGTCGTCATTTTAAAACATAAACACAATCTTTAGGCCATAAAAATTTTATTTCAGTGAATTACACGTTGATCATTCATTGCCACTATTCAGGGTGTCTAGCAGATATGGCATTCAAAATTCCCGTATTTTTCTGGTCATTTTATTAGGATTCTCGGATACTTTCTGGTCTTCCGGTCTGACTTTTTCGGGTATTCATTTAAAAAAAAAAAGACCTGTCTTTGCGCGTCCCGTACATTTTTGCAATTATTCCGGATAATCCGAAAATTTCGCTTATTATTTCCGTAAAATCACAAAAATTACTGCAAATTCCCTTTGATAAAAAAATTCCCAGTTGCCTAAGAAATTCCCGCATTTTCAAGGGCACTTTCAAATTCCCAGTTTTCCAGGAATTCCCGGTCGCTAGACACCCTGGTATTACAAAAATTAGACGCTTGTTAAATTGTAACTATTAAAAGATCCTAATGGCACCTTTATTTTAGAACTTTGACTTGAGAAATTGGCTGCAGTAGCAGTCATAGTCTGGGATTTTAATAACCTAAACAGCTATACCAAAAAACATACGGAATTTTATAGTTTTTAATCGCGGCATCTAGAATTAGGTTTTAGAATTAATGCACCATTATGTACACTGCAAAACGGACAATTGAAACAAATATATCTTTACATTTATATTTTGTCATGAGATTTAGTGACTGCTCCGTCAAGATGCAAGAGTACATTCGTCTGATTCTGATGGTGCCACCATGATGCCTCAACCCCAGACCAACAATGCGAGAGACTGGCGATTTGTATTGTTCCATCTGAGATAGCAATATTTTGCTTTTCCAATGTTTCTCATCTACAGTTGATTATAATAGTGATATCACTTGCTGTTAGTTATAATCAGTAGCCAATAAATCGTAATAAAATATATAAAAACAAATTTTTTCATTTGAGCAAAACATGCTAAATGAATGCTAACTTAAACAGGCTTGATGAGAAATACAATTAACACAAAAGCTGCTTGACACAGTTTTGGGCTTACTATGTCGTGGAGCTATTTATTAACTACCAAAAATTCAAATTATAAAAATAACGTTCAAAATTACGATTTTATGTTCAAATTTATATGTTAACTAGCTTATTCTTATTCATTTTCAAAGTAAAAATGATTAACAAAAGTTCATACTTGTATTGTTAAATATTCATTTTGTTTCTGCGTGTATTTGTTATAGTATCTTAAATTAGATAAATTACTATCATAACAAAAGTGCATTGGACAAAAACACACCCACAAAAGTACACAACGTATGGTGTAGGCATTTTTATTGCATGCTTGTTATATCAACCTAACCTACTACACCAAATAAGAGCAAAAACAAAATAAATTGATTAATTAGGGAGTAAGACGATTCCATTATGTAACTAAACATGTCATGCCTCTCTTCTTACTTCATTTTGTCCTGCTGGCATGATATTTTACAAGAAACATGTCTCTTTATATCGTTCCGTCTGAGATGTCACAACTTATAAGCATTTCTTATATTGTCATTATCAAATATGTAGTTGAATACAATTATTAATTAGCTACCATTTTACTGCAAATACACACTGAAGCCTATTATGTTCTACACTTTTTTTAAACTGACATAATACAAACTATAAATACTTTTAAAAATGTCGTTATTCACAATAAAAATTCAATCTTTAAAAGAGTACACCTTCCTGACAGAAATAAACACAGATCTTTGTAATTGTATATTTACCAATCAGTTGTAATAATTAAATTTAGTTATATAGCTACATTATCTTTGACAATTTAGGTCTAAACCGATGTGTAAAACAAGAATTTTGTAAGCGTCAATTTTATTTCATAAAAGGGGACTTTTGATAGTTATAGTTAACAAATTTATATTCTAATTGAACAGGTGATTACACTGAACTGGTATAATTTGAGTATAAAAAAAAATTATTCTAAACAACTTACAAACAGCTTACGTTTTTATAAAAGGGCTATTTATGGTAAGAACCTTGTTAATTACTTATTGGATCTAAATTACACAAACTGGTTGCACATTTCACAACAGCAATCCATACAGAGCTTCGTATCCATATTTAAAAGCTTTAAAGCTGATGTTCCATATAAAATAAAATGAATACATAAACGTATCACCTTCGGTAACCAAAATCAAGTTTTAAAATACCTTAAAAATGGATGGAACAAACGAGAGTTTTTCCAGTCTAATTTAAATAAAAATCGTACAAGTCCACACTGTAAAGCTATCGGGATAAATAGGAGCCTAGCGCATACGGTAACGGTTAACTTCACTAACTTGTCCTAGTTCTCCTTTGAAATTAAGATCCACGATGAAATCTAAGTCCCGGTTATTCCTGGGGTTAGGCTTCATGGAAAACGTGCCGTAGATCTCTTCACCTTTCTTCACCGTCATGTAGTCCTCGAAGTAGAAAACAGTCTGCTTCCAGTGAGTGTACGGGGCCTCAGGGGCGGTGCTGAACCCGATGCGCTTGTGGCATTTAGTGAACTCGACGTTAAAAAATGTCACTAGGGCCTGCACGTAATCGTTCCGGCGTACCTGCAAGTTGAATGGGGCAACGAATTCTAAGTCCGACTTTTGCACAGTGTATAAATCAACTTCTTTGATCAGACAGGCGTTAGTCACCACCTGCTTGGGGTCGACTACGTCCACGAGTGGCTCGCTGATGGCCACCTTACGGATGGAACTCATATCGAAGCCGTACACATCGTCCCACCAGTTGATCTTCTCATCCTTGTACTGCCGATCCTCAATGGCCGTCACGAACAAGGAGCATCTGTCTGGGAACAGCAGCCCACCAGGCTTGAGCCACTTATCGCGCGCGTACAGGACTGTGTCCAACATGCTTTCGTAGAACAAGCAATAGCCCATCCACTCAGAGATTATGATATCGACCTGATCGATGTCATCAGGGAGGACCACCTCCTCCACTTTGCCCTTGACGATCGTTATGATGTGGTCCAGCTTGTTCGTGGCGACTATCTGTTTGGCGTAATCGACAATGTTTGAACATTCTATGGCAAATACGCGTTTAGCGCCCGCTTTGGCGGCAAACATGCTTAGGATCCCCGTCCCGCACCCAATGTCGATCACGGTCTTGCCTGCGAACAGGTGCTTGTTGTGGTACATCGAGTTGCGGTACGTGAGAGTTCTTATTTCATCCTTCAACATCTCCTCGTGAATGCCGAAATGAGCGTACGAGTCGAAGTAGTAATCGCGCGAGGTCATTTCGTCGGCAGCGACGTCCTCACCCTCGTTCATGTTGCCCTTGTTCGCAACGGGAGTGATTTCCATCGCTTCCATTTTGGGGCCGTTTGTCTGGAGAAAATTACAGTAAGCGTTTAACAGGCGAGGCATTTCAAAATTGAGGTTAGGGTACACAAAGCCGGTGCATGCTGACTTTTTAAATACATCTCGACTACAAAACTACTTTTGGACAATTCAAACCGTTTGTGCCTTAGCGAATAATAAAAATAAACCCATTATTACCACAGAATCGTACGGAAACATGTTGGAAGCTAATTGCCGCTCAAACTTCGTCACAAAAGAAAAACAGGCACGCTTTGTACAAAATGAAGAACCAAAACTGACAACTTTGGCAATGCTGCCAACCTCCGATAATTCCGAATTTAGCGGATCGATCTTCCGCCTCAAAAACGGTACGTGATTTGAAACTAGTGCTTTTACCGCGTGCAGCCGTCGGCTGGAATTAAGCTGTAATGGTACTTACTGTGGAACATACGTTATTGACACCATTTTCGCGAATTACGGAACTGCACGTTGGACAGGACGCCATTCTGGTGCGAAAACGAAGGTTATGGTCGTTTTTCATTTGAAGGAAAGCGAAAATTCACGAAACATTTGCGCATGCGAAATTTATTTAACTGTTGATCATAAATGACTAGAGTTGGTGTTTCTAATTTTAATAAATTTGGTGACCACCTGCTTTATACATCCAGCGGATAACATAATATTGGTGTGCATTCCGAAGTATGTTTATTCTTAAAATTTTATTCCTTCACAGGGGCAATTAGTCGGGAGTTTTTCCCGCCTTTCACTGCTACAAACTATGAAATAAACCACTGCATAAACAAGAAAGTAACTACGCATACATTATAGTTACTTATTACTTATTAGGGATGGGCCAGAGAACGAAATATGCAGGCAACGAGTCGTTGCGGAATACAAAAGTACGTTCGACAAAATCCAGCAAAATTGTAGTAATATAGCCTATAGGTCACTGTGGAAATCGGTAAACAAATTTAGGATAATCTCGATAGAGGACATTAGTGCAACACCTTTTTCAAGGCCAACTAAACCTCTAGGAGCAAAGTCCCTATAAAGCCGTTGCATTCAGGGTTTTCTCTGTCTAACTCAATATACCGTGTGAATACTGTAAGACTACATTGGCAACTTTCTTTTAGCATTAATCAAGTTAACCATACTAGTAACAATTGTCGGTTCTGAAATTCCAATGAAATAATCCAGTTTCAATTAGTTTCTATGGTCACTATGTTGTCATTTTGTTTACAAACACCATGGTAACATTAAGTAAATCCCCTATGTCTAATTTTGCATAATTCAGCCATGTACAGTCTTACCTTATTCTCACTGTATAAGGTCACTAGATTAAGACGACTTAGGAGGGGGTATAGGCAACACACCATGCTAGCTAAAAATAAGTACCTACTAAAAGTTTAATAAACCTTTTGCTACGATTACGCTTACAAAACTTACGTTAAAAGGCAGCTCGCTAATTCATTATACTTTTGACCAGTAGAGAATTATATGTTATTGTTTAATTTCTTTAAAAAAACTTCCAAATTGTTTATAGAAGCCAATTACGCATTTTCTTATTATTGAAATATAAACTTAAATTTACAGTTAGTGATAAAACCGTATGCATTAGTTTATTCCTGTAGTTGGTTAAAATTGAATAATATCTAGAAACTGATTTCAGCTAAACCCATATCCTAAAAATATTGACTAATCAATATCGTCGAACACGATTTCTGACAATTTCTAGAAACTATGCAGAAAGCTTAGGCAACACACTTTTGTTTGGGTGTACCACGCGCAATAAGCTTGTAATTTGATGGGGGCCTGGACACAACGTCCACTGGTCACAAACCCCAACTCAGAATTTGGTCATAACGCCCAACTTCCATTCTGGTCACAATGTCCAACTTGGTCACAACTCCCAATTTTGATTTTGGTCACAACGCCCAACTTGGTCACATCGCCCTGTTATAGAAGAGAGCTATCGACGCCACTGAAACCACCTTTTTGGTCATAACGCCCAACTTCGATTTTGGTCACAACGCCCAATTTCGATTTTGGTCAGAACGCCCAACTTGGTCACAATGCCCAATTTCGATTTTGGACAGAACGCCCAACTTGGTCACAACGCCCAATTTCGATTTTGGTCACAACGCCCAACTTTGATTCTGGTCACGACGCCCAACTTGGTCACATCGCCCTGTTATAGAAGAGAGCTATCGACGCCACTGAAACCACCTTTTTGGTCATAACGCCCAACTTCGATTTTGGTCACAACGCCCAATTTCGATTTTGGTCAGAACGCCCAACTTGGTCACAATGCCCAATTTCGATTTTGGACAGAACGCCCAACTTGGTCACAACGCCCAATTTAGATTTTGGTCACAACGTCCAACTTGGTCACAATGCCCAACTTTGATTCTGGTCATAACGCCCAACTTGGTCACAACGCCCACTTTTTATTCTGGTCACAACGCCCAAGATTGATTTTGGTCATATCGCCCAGGTGCCACAGAAAGTAAGAAAAATGTGTATCTAAAATGAATAATAATCAATTAAACTTTTAGGGTGAGGTAATAACATTTTCAAGTTCCCGTAAGTAGTATTAATATTATTTATTTTTGATAATAATTCAGTGGCGTAGTGTGTTGTCCAAAAGAGTTTCTAAATTCAGATTATAACATAAAGTTATATTTTTATATGGAACACATAGTTGACTGTGGCATTATGAAAAAGATGATTTTTTTCCATTTCAGTGACATGACGCATGGGACCGATTTATTCATTTTCACTACTTTATAGTAACAATTCACAATTTTTAATATTTCGTCGTTTTCCAATTGAAGGCTTGTTTCATTTAGAATATAAGTGATTAGACAAAGTTTTTGCGTTGTTACAATACCACCGTTTGATTGACAGAATTAATCACGTGTGATTGTTGCTTATAATATTATATTGTCCTTCATACATCCATTTATCAGAGCATTTTATTGTCCATTAAAACTTCTGCAGCATCTCAAATTAAAAATGCATTTGTAAAAATTTAAATATCCTACTTCATATACGAGGGAGGTTCGAAAATATGAAAATGATTGAAAAATAAATACCCTTATTTTTCAAAATACACAAAAGTGTTAATTGGAAGTATTTGTTATAACATATCTATTAAAACTTATAATTGATTTTAAATTGTTATTTGGTCCGTTTGTTATTAAATTATTTAAAAATTCGACACAAAAATTAAATTTGTTAACACTAATTTCGAATCACGTAATATCCTGGTTGCTAAGTGAGGGGAAACTCAGGTTTGACAGTACACGTTTATCGTATCCGCTGATAAGTTAACTTTGAAGTATTTCATTTGGTAATACACAGGGTGGTAAGAAAAAATAGGAGAAACCAGAAAAAATTGTTTTAGAAGCAAGTAACTGTGACTATATTTGACACCTACTTTTAACTCTTCCTCAAATAACATTTTTGTTTTTTTTTAATGAGGGTACTTTATTCTTGAACCATTTTCATATTTTTGGACCTCCCCCATATACGAAAGAATATATTTACATTTTGGCAAGTGCATTTTTAGTTTGAGAAGTTGTGTTACAAATTTATGAAGGACGGTATATGTTATATTATACAGATTGGTGGTGGATAATGGTGGAAATTGAGCTAGAATACAGTTTATGGGCTTTGTATGGGTTAGACAGAAGTAGACATATATAATTTAAAATGTAGTATCCTAGAATTCAGTGGTTTCTAAAAACAAAACCTTTTGATTCTGCGGATACTAGATATTAATCGCATGTAGGTCTGTTTATGGCTAACGCATACAAAATCCATAAACTGTATTCTAGCACATTTGATTACTTATGTTCACATTTTCCTCCACCAATCTGTATATTATAATATATATCACTGGAATGGGAACAAATCCTCTTACTCATGATACCACATACAACTATGGGTTCCATATACAAAAACAACTTTATGGTATAACTCGAATTTCAAAACTTTTTTTGAATAACTGACTACCCACTGCATTCTTATCGAAAAAGTGCCAGAAGAACGTCAAATTACTTTTATCTATTTTTATAAATAAGCGAAATGTCACAAAATGAAAAATCGAAAAATTAAGTTTTTGTTTATAACTCGAAAACAAAAGACGATAGCCCATTTTGGTTTCCACCATTAAATTTTTCTCGAAAAAAGATCGAGGATGAGAGTCCATTTTTCCATATCTCCTATACTTATCGAGATTCCGTATGAAAACATCGAAATTTTCCCAACCTGTACACTCTGCGACAGCGACTGCGTTTGTTCAGGAAAATAAATTTGAACCCGCTTTTATAAAAGCAACAATAATTAGCTATTGTAGTATCGGAATGTTAAGAATTTGCTACGTTTTGTAATGTCTATGACGTATTCTGAATTTCCACCCATTGAGTTTTCCGTCGGAATTTTAATGCCTCTAATGTTCTCTCGCGGAAGGCACGTTGGGTTGAAATGACAGAATTGGTTAAATTGCTAATTATCTGCATACAGATAAGTAATCAAATGTGCTAGAGTACAGTTTATGGACTTTGTATGCGTTAGGAACTTTAAATATGGGTGGAAGGTTCAAGTTGTTACGTAAGGTAGTACTAAGAAGGATTTTTTTTGAAATTCAACCCCTAAGAGGATGAAATGGGTTTTCACGAATTCTTTAATGTCTCTTACACGGTGTTGACTTGCAAAGATTTTCAATGCAAATGCTTAGGAACGTATTTCAGGATTTTGCTCTAATCAACCACTAAAGGTGGAAATATGTGTGCGGTGAATTTTGAAAAATTTACCCCTAAGGGGGTAAAAACAGGTAAATGTGTTTTTACAAATTCCTCAATATCTCTTAGACCCGTCTATCGCCTCGTCAAAAGAAGTAACGTTCTCACGTTCTAAAATCATTAATTTCGCGCACTTAATACAAAAATTGCATTTTCCAACTCATACAATTATTGAGGTCTTTCCTAATTTAAATTTGAACTTAATATATCCAAAAAACTTGACACTTGACAGTTTGACACCATGATATCGTTAGTTACCAAAGTACACTGTGTTATTTTCTATGTTTTTTGTATTTACAAAAACCACAGTAATTTATTCGCTAGTGATTAATAGTAATTTACGATACAAGTGCGTAAAGCTAGTCTTTAGTCACAAGTGGGACAGAGTTAAAACCCAAGTGGGCGAGCGTATTAAGCCCCGTGAGTGACTAAAGATGCTTCACGCATGTGGATCGTACAATATTTTATCTACGATAGAATCTACAAAACACGGTAAATATAAGAAAAATATTTAAATGTAAATTGCAAACGGTCGTAATTTTGTGTGGCTAAAAATTTTAAAACCGTTGCTATTGACGACGTGCCGAATGAAATCTTTTAAATACGTTGCTGCTGACGACGTAAACTAATGAAAACATGTTATTAAACATTTTAGAAACTTAAAACTGCCAACTAAAAGTCAATTTTACACTGTCGTAGATAAAGTCAATTTTATCCACTATTATTACTCTAGCAACGTGGCTTTAGTGGATAAAGCACTTGCAACTTTATAGGTAGGTGTTGGAAAGTAGTTATGTATGGTACAATTGAATAAAGAGGCATTTTATCCTTAAGGGCAAAACTTTAGTTCACGAAACAGCCGAGTGAGATAATTTCCCCGAATGGATAAAATCTCTTTATTAACGTGTAGCATATAAAAAATTTCTAATACCTACAATTAATTGTATAAATAAGTTTTAAAATTGAATAAATAATTTTAAATATGTAATCATACTACTTGGTTGTGTACCAGTTTCCACGGTAACATATTTGTATTTTGCAAGTTTCTATGGATTATTAACTACTTTATTCACGAGTAAATAAAGTACCTCTTTGTCCATCCTCATCATTAAAATGTTGCTTTACCATAAAGATTTGCTCAAATACAATACAGCTTTATAAATAGGCATTGGAAAAAGAAAATTACTTCACTACTATAGCCAAATTCTTCTGAGAAAATATATGAAAACAGATAACAAAAACGTAAGTGTATCTAAAAAAATTTAGGCACCACTCCGCTGCCGATCGAGCTTATAAGAATATTACTGGACAAACGTTAAAAAAAAACCGCTACTTTTTCCAACAATTTCAACACTTTCGTCTACAATATATTTTTTCTACGGTCATCTTTAAAACTGTCTATTAAGCGCTCACTGTCAATGCGAAAAGTTAGCGATTCACACATTTTTTTCCCTAGTAACCATTTTAGCATCGCAACCACGTAAACAATGTCTTAATGAAATAATCGCGTCACTTCATTTTACTTTACGCATCGCCATGGCTAACCTGATTATTAAATTAATTCGTAATTTTTCTGGAACTGGTGTGTATCAAAATTTCAATTATTTAACAATTTTGTTATTTATTTAAGACCGTAGAAAAAATTTTGTATGTATTTCGAGTGTAAAGAGCCATTTTGGTATTCGGTTGCTTTTTCGCGCCTGGCTACCGCTCGACACGAAACTCACATCCTCATACCAAAATGGCTCTCTTTACACACTAAATACATAAATATCTATTAAAGTTGACTGAATTAATATTGGATAGCAATCTTTAATTTCGCATGTAATTCCGTATGTCTCAAATCTGAATCAACACTGTATGCACTTTAGAAAAATTAACATCACTTTCTCGTTTAATGATGATTATTATTATTAACTTATTTGTTTAGATACCAAAGGCTCTTAAAAAGTAAAGTATCTTTACGCACTTGTATCGTAAATTACTATTATCTACCACAGTGTGTAAAATTGACTAGTTGGCAGTTTTAAGTTTGTAAAACGACTGTTTAATAACATGTTTGCATTAGTTTACGTCTTCAGTAGTAACGTACTTAAAAGATTTCATTGGGCACGTCGTCAGTAGCAACGCTTTTAAAATCTTTAACTATGCAAAATGACGACCGGTTACTACTAATCTATATTTACATTTAAATATATTTTTGTGTATTGATCGTGTTTTCTAGATTCTATTGTAGATAAAATATTGTACGATACACATGAATAAAGCATCTTTTGTCACTCGCGTAGTTTAAAACGCTTGCTCACTCGCGTTTTAATTCTGGCTCACTCGTGACTAAAGACTAGCTTTACGCACTTGTATCGTAATAGTAATTTACGATACAAGTGCGTAAAGCTAATCTTTAGGCACGAGTGGGGTAGAGTTAAAACGCGAGTGAGCGAGCGTTTTAAGCCCCGCGAGTGACTGAAGATGCTTTACGCATGTGTATCGTACAATATTTTATCTACGATAGAATCTAGAAAACACGGTAAATATAAAAAAAAATTAATTTAAATTAGGATTACCAGCAACCGGTCGTAATTTTGGGTGTTTTAAAAATTTTAAAAAACGTTGCTACTCACAACGTGCCTAATGAAATCTTTTAAATACGTTACTACTGACGACGTCAACTAATGAAAACATGTTATTAAACAGTCGTTTTACAAACTTAAAACTGCCAACTAAAAGGCAATTTTACACACTGTCGTAGATAAATTACTATTGTACAACTTTTAGGGAAATAGTGCTACCATTTTATGATATTCTTCTTCTAAAAATTTGAATTTTTATACGAACTATTATTATTATCATGATTAAATAGACTCCTTTATATAACGATCAAAACGTACATATTTAAATTCAAACTATTACTATATATAAACCAAATTACACATGTTGGTCGTTTTTCTTAATTTGGACGTTATCATTTCATGAATATTGAAATTATACATAATTATGAAGCTGTATTTTTTTTATTGTGGTTTATTTGCTATTTATAACTATATTCACACTTCAGTGCCTAGGTATTATATATATATACAGTGTGTCCGCGGATTGAGTTCACATAAGATGTAAATGACAAAACATTTTCGAGTTAGATGTTAATATTGTAGGAATCGCTCCTGCTTGTTCTCAAACCAAGATTTTGAGAAAATCAGTCAAATTAATTAATATACAGGGTGTTGTTAGAATCAATTTTTAAAAGATAACCAAGAGTAAACTACCTTTATTAGAAGAGATAACAGAAAAAAGTATTAAGAAAAGTTCTTTCTTCTAGGAATGGCGGTGACCTTGATGACCTCATATTCGGTTGCCTCGGTGATATGAAAGTATCCAAATATTTTAATGGCTTTCTCGGTTTGGACAACCTCCATCTTGTATACTGGTGATGGTAGTATTCGTAGGTTGGGTGGCCATTTTATGGACACAAACTCAAATAGATGACTTCGCCTAAATACTGCGTCGAGCAAGTTTTCGTATTTTTCTGCGACTTCTTGTAGGTAATTGGTGACAACTTGATATGCTGATAGCACGTGAACGTTTATTTTATTTACGTCGATGGACCTATACCAGGCCTTCATCTCGTTCATAAAGTGGATTCCTTGGTTGAATTTTAATCGAAAGTTTTCTAACTTTGTCGTGATCCGGTTCTCTGTTACGTTCACAGTGGTCATTGCAGCTAGCATTAATTGGGCTTGATGACTGGAGGCGTCTATTAGCACCTGCTGATTTTTATTTAGATCAACGATGTCCTTGTATACTTCGTCGTTTACCCCAAACACTGACGTAAGGAATTTTCCAAGCAGTCCTCTGCGGGTGCGGTGTTTGGTCATTGTCCGGATGCTCTTGATGTTCCATAAGATTTCGTCTTGTTGCTCTGTTATATGGTGCATGAGTTCCTCACAAAGCTTATCCTCCGTTATTTCGCTGCTGGTGTCACATAATTGCTCAAATTGTGTTGCGGTAGCGTTAATCCCATGCTCATCTGTGTGGAATACAGGTATCGAATATTCCACCCCTATTCGAATTATTCCTCTGTCGAGCTTCGTATTACCAACGTGTTCCACATATATTCCAGGTTGCAGTTTCTGCAGCGTATAATTAGCTACGTTGCCTGGAATCATGTGATACACCATGAGCAAGCATATAATTAATGCTGAATTTACTTTCGTATTCCGTTTTTGTGCTGACCTTGTGGTGGGTCGGGAATTGCTGATACTTGCTTGATTGCCCTCGTCGCTTCCAGGTAGCTGACAAATCTTTGTAGTGGGTCGTTTGAATCGAGCTCTATCTCTGCCCTGGATTGTCACTACTGGATGTGTTTCTATTACTCGTGCTAATGGCCATTTGTTAGCGGAGATATTATCTTCTTTAAGGAGAACCAGTTCTCCTACTTCTATGTTTTGTTTTGGAGCCTTCCATTTTCCACGCTGTTGTAGTCTGGATAAATATTCCGTCGACCATGCTTTCCAGAAATATCTCTTCATTTTTTGCAGCAGCTTCCATCTATTTAGATGATTGTCGGTGGCGATGGTTTCGTCCGGGTCTGCTGGAGTAACGAGCGCTTGTCCGATCAAGAAATGTCTTGGGGTGATTACTGACACATCGTTCGGATCGTTGTTCAACGGTGTCAATGGTCTCGAGTTGAGACATGCCTCGATTTGATATAACAATGTTGTTATCTTTTTGAAGGTGAGCGTGCTGTCTCCAATGATTCGCTTGATGTGGTACTTAATTGACTTCACACCTGCCTCCCAGATTCCACCCATGTGGGGGCTTGCCGGGTGTATGAAATGCCACTGGATCGCTTTGGTGCCCAACCTGTCCTTGATTTGGGTGTCCAACATCTTGCTCGCTCCCACAAAATTGGTACCATTATCACTATAGATGTGGGCGCACTTTCCTCTTCTTGTAGTGAATCCTCGGAATGCTGTTATGAAGGCATTAACAGTCATCTGGCTCACTGCTTTGATGTGGATGGCCTTCGTGGCCAATCAAATGAAGATGGCAATGCACCCTTTGTACGACTTGTTGCCTCTTCCTCTGGATACTCGTATTTGGATCGGTCCTGCGTAATACAAACCCGTATGTGTGAATGGGATGGATGGTGTTACTCGTGCCGGGGGTAGTTGACCCATTAGTTGGTGCATCGGTGCTGCTTTATGTCTTGCGCACGTAATGCACCTATAGATGATTTTAGAAATGGTCTGCTTGGCCCTTATTATCCAGTATTTTCTTCTTATGAAGGCTAATGTTGCTCGATTACCTCCATGTAATGTCCGATGATGAGCGTCCCGGATGATCAACTTTGCCAAATGATTGGTGCTGGCTATAATGATAGGGTGTTTCTCATCATAAGGTAGCAGCGAGTGCTGTATCCTTCCTCCCACTCGAAGTATCCCGTCGCCATCTAGGAATGGGTGTACGTTGAGTAATGTACTTTTGCTGTCCACCATTCTGCCTTGCTGGAGCAGATGATGTTCCCTTGGGAAGTCGTGCCTTTGTGCCGATTTGATGATGCACTTTAGGCTCTCACGTAGTTCGGTGGTGGATAGTTTCTGGATTGCTACGATCTCCTTCCTACATTTCTGTATGAACCGCTTGCAGTAGGCGATTATTCTAATCATTTTGGTGAATGATGAGAATCTTTCCAGTACATCAGATACTTCACCGATTGCTGCATGTACAGCTACCTACCGGGGCTTCCTTCTTTCCTCTTTCGTGGTGCCTACAACTGGCGTCTGGTCCTTTATTCGATCCTGGGTGTTTTCTTCTGTTAACCATTTAGGGCCATGGAACCATAATGGGTTATCACGTAATTTGGACGGTTGCACGCCTCTTGTGACTAAGTCTGCTGGTTTGTCTTCTGTCTTGACATGATTCCAGCACTGTTTTCCGATGCACTCGTGTATTGTTACAACTCGGTTTGCCACAAAATTCTTCCATTTTTCTGGACTTCCTTTTATTCAGTCTAGAGTGATCATTGAGTCTGTCCAGCCATAGATCTCAATGTCATTTAATTCCATCGTTGTAATGGTCTTCTTTAACAATTTGGCTAACAATTCAGCGGCACATAATTGTAACTTCGGCAGCGTCTTCTTCATCTTGAGGGGCGCCACTTTTGACTTGGCTGTGAGTAGCGTCACTGTTGTGGTTTCTGATGATGAAGATTTTTTTATGTAGATCGCCGCCCCATAAGCCCTCTCTGAGGAATCGCAGAACGCGTGCATCTCTACGTGGACGTCCTCTTCATAATTGGTCCATCTTGGGATGTGTACCTCTTCTACCCTTGGTAGTTCTTGCCTGAATCTTGACCATTTCTCTTCAATATTCTTGGGTAATTCCACATCCCATGAATATTGTCCGACCCATAACTCTTGGATTAGTAATTTGGCAGTTATGATGATTGGAGCTAGTAAGCCCAACGGGTCGAAAATTTTCGCTATCTCTGTCAGGATCTTCCTCTTCGTTATCTTGTCCTCTGGCTGTTGCTTGACTTTGTACTGTAGCCAGTCAAGCGTTGGTGACCAATACACTCCCAGTGTCTTCCTAGTCGCATTATTTTTGTCTCCTATTCCGATGTTGGTGCTTTCTTCAGCATCTGGTAGGTTGCTCGTCCATTTCCTTAGATTGAATCCTCCAGTTTTCAACATCTTGGTTAATTCGTCTTGGATGCTTCTTGCGTCTTCTTCGGAACTGGCTCCTGTTAAAAGATCATCTACGTAGAAGTCTCTAATGGCTATCTGAGACCCCTTTCGGAAGTGGTGTTGTTGTTCTTTGGCTAACTGCTGCAGAGTTTGGGCTGCTAGGTACGGAGCCGCGGTTGTGCCATAACTGACAGTGGTTAATCGATATTCTTGGAGTGGTTCTGTTTTGGAAGACCTCCACACAATCTTCTGGTAGTGTTGATCATCCTCAGCTATATGTATCTGCCTATACATTTTCTCTATGTCTGCCGTTAATGCAAATCTGTACTTCCTCCATCTTAGAAGGATGGCTGTCAAGTTTTGTTGTAGTCTCGGCCCTCTGTGCATCATTTGGTTCAGACTCTTTCCACTGGATGACTTGGACGAGGCATCAAAGACTACTCTCAACTTGGTTGTGTCGCTGCCTTCTTTTATGACAGCTTGGCGAGGAATGCAATATCCTCTTCCCGGATCATTATCTTGATCCATCTTCTTTATGTGTCCTAAGGAAAGATATTCCTTCATGAAGCTTTTGTATTCGGACTCCAATTTCTTGTCAGTCTCGAATCGTTATTCTATTTGTAGCTTTCTGGCAACTGCTCTTTGCTTCGATTCTCCCAATTGACTTGGGTCTTCTTTGAACGGTATGTTCACTACATACGTGCCATCTTGATTCCGACAATGGGTTGCTTCGAACTGTTGTGCACATTCTTGTTCTTTCTGGGAGATTGGATTCTCCATCAGGATCTCTTCCATTTCCTAAAAATTTCTGAATTGGTGATCCTCTTCCAGGTTAGACGCCATACTGACCACTCTCATGTTGGGTTGTTTTGTTGCTTCTACTGCCCCTGATATGATCCATCCAAACTTAGTCTTCTGTGCCATCATCCCTTGTTCTGTCTTCTTAATTCCTTCTAGGAGTGTATCCTTGTATATATCAGCCCCTATGAGGATGTTTACTGGACCTGACATGTTGTATGTAGGATCGGCTAGTAGGCATTGTTCCCATGCGTCTTTTTCCTTATTAATGATTGTGTTTCTTGGCAATGTTCCTGTCAACCTTGCGAATATAAGTAGATCCCCAAAAATTCGGAAATTGTTGGAGAATCGTGGTTTCATTTCCACTTCAATTTTTCCTCTGGATTTCCCAGCTTTGCTTCTTCCTAGCCCTATGATATCTGCTAGGATTCTTACTCTTGGTAGTGCCAACAACTGAGCTGCTTCTTCCGTTATAAACGATGCCTGTGACCCTTGATCGACCAATGCTCTCAACAATTCGTAATATCCTCCGGCTGTCGCCGTGACTAGCAGAACTTCCTTCTGGTTGGGATGTTTGGTTTTCCTGCTAACCAGGCTGCTTACTTCTTCTAAGCTGTTTTGTCCGTTGGTGGTGGCCAATTGGGGTTTCCTATTTGGCTGCTGTTGCGGTTTTGATGCTGTTTGCTGTGGATTTCTTAGCAGAGTTTTATTCCAATCCTTATGCAGCAGAGTGTGGTGCCATTTGTCACATGTCTGGCACTTATTTGGATTGTAGCATTTCTCGTTTTTCTTGTGGATTAAACATTTCATTCACAGCCGATGGCGCTTGATAGCTTGGTACCGATCGTCACTGGCCATTGCAATAAATTTCGGGCCCTGTGTGATCTTGTGGCTGTTGTTACAGAGTCAACATCTGCCGATGCTTGCTTGATAACTTCTTACCGGCCATGATTTTTTTGATGACTCTGGTGCCTTTGTTGTCTTTGCGACTTCCAACTTCCGTTTTGAATCTTGAATTGCTTCAAGTGATTAGAATGTTTTTTCCAAAAATTTTAACATTCCTGTCAGGGCCTGGATCTCTCGGGAGTTGGTCAACGACTGTTCATACAGTTTCTTCGTTTTCTTGTCCAGCTTCTTGACCTGCAAATGTGCTACTATGGATTCCCATGTCTCTGTATTTACGCCCATGTGGGATATGGCACGTAAATTCTCCATCGTCGTATCATGCAGCTGTTTTATATTAGCTGCTGATTCGTAGTTTAAATTGGGCAGCTCTAGTATGTTATCTAAAAATTTCGAAAACAAAATTATTTTGTTATTGTACCTGTTCGTCAGTATGTCCCATGCGGTTTCGTAATTGGCATCAGATGCGTCGAGATGTTTTATTAATTTACTTGCCTCGCCTCTGAGGTACGTCTTGAGGTAATGCATCTTCTCTGCCTTTCCTAATGTGGAATTGTTGTCGATAAGTCGCCCAAAAATGTCGTGGAAGGTTGTCCAATTTTTGTAACTTCTTTCAAAGATTGGCATGGTAATTTTTGGCAATGGGATGGCCAACTCTTCTCGTGGTCGTGGCTGCTCGCTTCTCGGAATGCTACTTATTTTATTAAATATTTGAGCTATTACCTGGTTATAACGCTCTCTCAGATTGTAAACTTCGTGCGTGAAGTAGTCCTCAGCGAATTTCTGCTCACATCCGAGGATTTCCTTATGCAGGCTCGTGATGTTCTCCCCCTGGTCGGAAATCTTGTTGGTTTTATACTCATAGAACATTTTTGTCTGGACTTGTTCCAATGCTAAAATTGCATCGTCCAGTACCTCGTTAAATAACTGCATTTCAATTTCTTGCTTCTTGAGTCTGTCTACTTGTTCGATGGGGTTTTCCATTTTCTCGGTTTCTAGGCCGTTACTCTCCTCGCTGGCTGGGTTTATTTTTTCCTGCCATTCGTGTATGCAATCTGCAATCACTTGATATCTTTCTTTTACCTGGCTGTAGAAATCCTTCTTAATGTACTCGTGATCTGCTGGAAGTCGCTTTTGTAGCTCGATGTCACCGTTTTCGAATGCCTTCCAGAATCCTTCCAATTCATCTTCTCGCTTGGCTAGGTACATTCATTTTTCCTGCTTCCGGAATCGTTTTTCATATTTGTTAGCAACTGACACATTTTGTCTGCAAGCTGCTTCTGTTCCTTTATTACTGGTTCCATGTCGCTGCAGCTTCTTTATTGGCGTTGGAACTAACCTGATTTAATAAGTAGTATCTTACCACTTTCTGATTTTCCAATTTCGTAGCGGGACGTATGCCGCTGAAGATTCTTCTCGCTGAATGGCGGAAGCCCTTGGAATCGTTTTTCTTAGCAGGACGTATACTGCTAACACTTATTCTCGCCCCTGTGGCGGGAATTTTCTTGTACTGAGTCGTAGGACGTGTCTCCTTGGCGACGGCTCAATTTGCACTTCTCCCCAATCTATTTACAGAAAAGTACATACCAATCTTGTTGTGAGCCAAAATTTTTCATACGGATATGGCAGATTCGGTCCAGTTGCTTTTATTTGCCCAGAGTTCGGATCCGTTCCGCGTGTCCCAGGACTCTTGATTGATGCACTAACTTCTTTTCATCTGTTTCCAGTTCGAAAGGGCCTAAGGGTCCGCGATGTTATCTTGATTTGAGGATTTTTCTCTAAAATCCTGCTTCTTCTTGCCCGGGGAGTTGTTGGCTCGAAGGACCAATCTAAAATTAGCCAAGTCCAGTATGGAACTTAGACATTTTATAGTATTTTAGGACCAGGTTAGTCCTTGACAGGAGATGGAACTTGTAGTTGTTGGTATAAGAGATAACGGGGAGTGGTCAAGCCAAACCAAACATTTACAGACAATTGTCTTTGTCAATCGTTACCAATGAATACACTCTCATTGCTAAAAGTATATTGATTTAAGATTAATATTACAGGGTTTATATATGTAGGAGCCTTGGCGTCGCGTCATGGAAACCAACATAGTTTAGTTTAGAGTTGATATTGTCATTCTGACATAAGCATGTATTAGTTACTGAATAAATATTTTAGGTATACTACGTTCAGTATCTACAGTGGTGAACCCGACGATGTCAGAAACAAGGCAATCGCGTGAGGATGAGGAAAATGGCACTGCACCCTCCGAGACAGCAGCTGATAGCACTGCTGTCGCACGTGTCGCGGTCAAGCCGTCTCCTTTTTGGCGAGCGAAGATCCGGCTCTTTGGTTTGCACAGCTAGAAGCACAATTTGCTACAGCTGGCATCACAACGGAACTGACAAAATTTCATTACGTTGTAGGTTCCATCGACACCTCTGTCCTCGCTCAGGTAGCCGACATCATTCGTAATGCACCTGCGACAGACCCCTACAACACCCTTAAACAACGTCTTACTTCTTGCTTTGCGGAATCACAAGAGAAACGACTTGCACGCCTTCTGAAAGTTACGTCCCTGGGTGACAAGCGTCCCACTCAATTGCTACGGGAACTGAGAAACATAGCTGCAGGGACAGTCAACGACGAAATCCTCCAATCTATTTTTATCAGAAGTTTACCATCCCAGATGCAGTCTATTATAGCTGTATCTCAGGGCAATCTTGATGATATCGCTCTTATTGCTGACAAGGTTCATGACGTATCAAACCACGAAGTGCTTACTATACAGGAGCCAAGTACCTCAGTCTTGCAGTCACAGTTGGACAACATCGCCCAGACAATTACTCGACTGGAAGCACGTTTGTCTCGACCTCGCTCCCCTACTCCTCAGCCATCATCGACAGGTCGAAGCACACGGTACTGCTGGTATCATCTGAAGTTTGGCAACCGGGCCCGCCAATGCAAACCACCTTGTGAATTTCCTATTCAGGGAAACGGCAGACGTGGCCGCAATTAGAGGCAAATGCTGCCACGCACCCTAGTCGCCTCATTGTACACGACCCGACCACCCAGTTGTCATTTCTCATTGACACTGGAGCAGATGTATCAGTAATTCCTCCAACGAAACGTAATTTGCCTGTAGATTCGTATCGCCTCTATGCCGCCAACGGCTCGGTGATCAAGACCTTCGGACAGAAAACCCTGAAAGTTGGACTAGGCCTTCGTAGACTATTCAAGTGGACCTTCATTATGGCCGATGTGACTAAACCTATCATCGGAGCCGATTTTTTAGAAAATTTTGGTTTGTTAGTCGACCTCAAGAACCGCTGCCTTATTGACCGACTAACTTCTGGGCGTTCACTATGTTCTGTCGTCGGCAGTCCAATTCCCAGCATCAAGACCTTCGACCAGCATATAACGTACCACGATATTCTCTGTCAATTCCCGGCTATAACACGACCACCAGAAATCGTCCCTAAAGTAGCAAAGCACACAACAAAGCATTACATCATCACTAAAGGGCCACCGGTGTTCGACAGAGCTCGTCGGCTTGCTCCAGATAAACTTGAGGATGCTAAAAAAGAGTTCCAGTTCATGATGGATGCAGGGATCTGCCGCCCTTCCAAAAGTACATGGGCGAGTCCATTGCACATGGTTCGCAAGAAAAATGGTACCTGGAGGCCTTGCGGAGATTTTCGTCGTTTAAATGCCGCAACAGTCCCTGACCGGTATCCTTTACCACATCTCCAAGACTTTTCGCACTTGCTACAAGGTAAAACTATCTTTACTACGCTGGACTTAAATAGAGCATATCATCAGATTCCAATTCAAGAAGAAGACATTCCTAAAACCGCAATAATTACACCATTTGGATTATTTGAGTTTGTAAAGATGGCGTTTGGGCTCAGAAATGCTGCTCAGACAATGCAACGCTTTATGCATGAGGTTCTGGGAAATTTATCTTTTGTCTTCGTGTACATAGACGACGTGCTCATAGCCTCCCGGGATGAAAACGAACATCGAAAGCACTTGATACAGGTTCTCGAACGCTTAGATCACTTTGGCATGACAATTAACATGGCAAAATGCCACTTTGGACAGAACGAGGTGCCCTTTCTCGGTCACTGGGTCACTGCGGAAGGGATTCAACCGCTACCCAAACGCGTAGAAACCATCTTAGAGTACAAGCAACCTTCTACGATACATGAGCTTCGTCAGTTCCTCGGCATAATAAATTTTTATCGCCGCTTCCTTCCCCAGGCAGCTCATCATCAAGCTGTTTTGAATGAATATTTAAAGTCATCACGGAGGAAAGACAACAGGAAGATTGTTTGGACGGATGCTGTTTTTGCAGCGTTTAACAAATGCAAGGATGACCTCGCTTCTGCAACACTCCTAGCACACCCGTCGACCAGTTTCCGTCTTGGCTTGTCCGTCGATGCATCAGATTTGGCAGTAGGAGCGGCGCTACATCAGCTTCACAACGGGAGTTGGCAGCCGCTCGGGTTCTTTTCGAGAAAACTCAAGCCTGCGGAGCAGCGGTACAGCACATACGATCGTGAGCTTCTAGCTGCGTACTTGGCTGTAAAGCACTTTCGGCATATGGTTGAGGGCAGAGAGTTCACGCTGTTCACTGACCACAAACCCCTCGTCTATGCATTCTCGCAGAAAGCTGACAAATGCTCCCCGCGTCAACTAAGACATCTGGATTATATTGGGCAGTTTTCCACTGATATTCAACATATCTCAGGTCGGGATAACATAGTGGCCGACACGTTATCGAGGCTTTGCACCATCGAGATACCATCCCATATTGACCCAGAGACCTTGGCTGTGTCTCAAGGGCAAGACGAAGAGTTATCCCACCTGTTACAATCGAAGAAGACCTCCCTCAAGCTTGAAGTCGTCCTGTACAATGACTGTGAGTTGTATTGTGATACCTCCACGGATCGAGCTCGTCCTTATGTACCTTTTACACTACGACGATCACTTTTCAACAGCTTACATAACCTGTCTCATCCTGGCATTCGTAGCTCGGTCCGTTTGGTGCGGCGCCGATACGTTTGGCCATCGATGAACTCTGACTGCCGCACCTGGGCCCGCAACTGCGTCCAATGTCAACCCAGTAAGGTTGGTCGTCATACACAGGCACCCTTGGATAAGTTTCCACTAGCGGAAGATCGTTTCGACCACGTCAACATCGATATAGTCGGTCCACTTCCACCATCAGAAGGTTTTCGCTACATTCTAACATGCATCGACCGGTTCAGTAGATGGCCTGAAGCTTTTCCAATGAGTGATATGTCGGCGGATACCGTAGCGAAGACTTTCTTCGGGAACTGGATATCACGCTACGGCGTTCCTTCCCGGTTAACATCAGATCAGGGCAGGCAATTTGAATCTGAGTTATTCCGATCTCTGGCCAACCTGTTAGGAGTCACTAAGTTCCGTACTACACCTTATCATCCAGCTAGCAATGGAATGATTGAGCGCTGGCACCGCTCACTAAAAGCAGCTCTCATGTGTCATGCTCCACGTCCGTGGACTCAGGTTTTGCCAACTGTACTCCTTGGATTACGCACCGCCGTGAAAGAGGATTTTGGATGCTCATCAGGCGAGCTCCTCTATGGAACAACGCTGCGGCTCCCTGGCGACTTATTCGAACATTCAAGAGTATTTCACGGCTATGGTAATGAATATGTGGACAATCTACGCCGTACCATCAGGCTATTGAAGCCCACTGCAGCCGATCACGGAATAATGAAAACTTTTGTGCACAAGAATCTTGCTACATGTACTCATGTTTTCATCCGCTCAGATGCTGTAAAACCTCCACTACAACCCCCATTTGAAGGACCCTTCCGTGTGCTGAGCAGAATGGGCAAAGTCTTCAAGCTGCTTGTTAAAGGATTAGAAAAGAATATCAGCATAGACAGACTTAAACCGGCATTTTTGGAAAGTCAGTCCATTATCACAATACCGTTAGCACCTCCATCTGTTTCACCAACTGCCCCTATTCCACCAACTACGTCTACCGCTAAAGCTGCTCCTGACACTCCAACCAAATCTGTTATTCCTGTTCCCTCTACTTCCCGGCCCCATGGTACTCGTCAACGTCCCGTGCGTTTCTGTACGTACACCGCTGTCGCTAGGGGGGGAGCACTGTAGGAGCCTTAGCGTCGCGTCATGGAAACCAACATAGTTTAGTTTAGAGTTGATATTGTCATTCTGACATAAGCATGTATTAGTTACTGAATAAATATTTTAGGTATACTACGTTCAGTATCTACATATACATTAAATGTGTGTCGTGTTTTTTTAAACTACTATTAAAAAACACGAGAGTATGCATTTAGTACAGTGTAATTGTATACATTTGTTCGCAATCCGACCTAATACATATTAGTCCGGGAGCCAGCGACCGTTTAGAGTTAGTCATTTCACAAAAGCTGAAAATTTTTCCTGAGCTTTATTTGGTATCACTAGTAAGTGAATGGACCTCCAGCTGGCGCACTTCCGGGGGGTGTAGCTGCGGCAGCCTCCCAAACACGTAAAATAATAATTAAAAAAAACTAATACCGCAAAAGCTGAAACTTTGTTAACATGTTGCTTATGTTATAAATAAATGAAAAAACGTATCCAGCCGAATTTAGAGTGGGGGATTATGCCCCAGCTATTCACGTAAAGAAGTGAAAAATATGCGCTGAATAAACTGATACCGCAAAAGCTGACATTTGGTAAACTAATAGTTAAGTTAATAACATAAACGAAAAAAACATCCAGCTATATATTTAGTGGGGGAAAAGTGCCCAGCTGATGCAGTGAAAAACGCTGCGCGTCGGTATGCGCTCGGGCGCGTTGTATCTTTGACTGCATCAGCTGGACACTTTTCCCTCACTAAATATAAAGCTGGATATATTTTTCGTTTAACTTATTCAGTTAACTATTGTATTACCAAATTTTAGCTCTTGCGGTATTAGATATCTATACTTTTCTCATTAAACACGCGCGTCCATGCAGTTTTTATATTATCTCACAAGTTTTTGAATTTAAAGGGTTTTAGTAAATATTTACACATTTAAATATTTATCCATAGCATAAACAGTCAATATGTGGACATTAAAATGCGAAAAGTAAATATTTACACATAAAAGTGCAAATAGTTTTTTAAATTTTTTTAGGGTTTTTTTTTTATAAATAACTGGTTCATAACATTTCATTGTATTAGCGAAACGGATTGATGTTGAGTGTCGAAGTATTCTTGGAAAGCACGGAAGGGCGCTTTGCGTGGTTGGGGGGTACAGTATATTTTTCTTTTTAATTTTACCAACTTAATTTTAATTTAAAAATTAAACTGAATAATATTTATAACAATTTTGTATAGCATGAAAACTTTTTTTATAATTCATAATCCGATTTGGGTTACAATTTTGCTCTCGCGTGTTATACGTTTTTATATTATTATCATCTATATCTTTTAATATATTATTATTATTATATATGTTTATAGATGATGACGAAGATATTTTAAAGATCGACATCAATTGCAGCGATAACGAAAGCGATAATGAGTTCGATGGCGATGAATCCGAAGAAGGCCAAATCTAAAAAATTTGGTGATACATTGTACACTATACAGTGCATTCCAATTAAAACAAGCCACCCATTAAAAGACAACTTGAGTAAAGATTATGGGAGTTCTAGTTGTTACCGGTTTTATTTTAGTTTTTTCTCTTGCAAAAAAGGTGTTGTACTCACAAGTGAGAAGGTTATAAAAGGTGTGAGCCCATAACATTACTTTTTTGCGGGTTACCATTTTTAGGGTAAATTTTCTCGGAAACTACAGAACCGATTTTGAAAAACTAAAAAGCATTAAAAGAAGAATTTGATACCCTTTAAGATGAGGTATTACTCGACCCCCTTTCCTATTTGAACTTTTTGACGTTTGTGTTGGTGGGGGGAGGTGCTAACTCTGAACGAGTAAATTTTGACACAAAACTGTGTCCCCCTAAAAAGAAAAATTGACGTACTTTAGGATTTTTATATAAATATAAAAATAACGGAATTATACGGGGTGGCCCGTTTTAATTGGAATGCACTGTATACGTATCTTTTTATTTTTAGTATGTTTTTTGTAAATAAATGCTACAAAAATTTAATAATTCATAGTAAACCTATTTTTTATTATCTTTTTTTAGAGCAGAAAAGTTATACGTATATATCATCCAATAACTGCATGGAGGCGCTGTGTTTAATGAGAAAAGTATAGATATCTAATACCGCAAGAGCTAAAATTTGGTAATACAATAGTTAACTGAATAAGTTAAACGAAAAATATATCCAGCTTTATATTTAGTGAGGGAAAAGTGTCCAGCTGATGCAGTCAAAGATACAACGCGCCCGAGCGCATACCGACGCGCAGCGTTTTTCACTGCATCAGCTGGGCACTTTTCCCCCACTAAATATATAGCTGGATGTTTTTTTCGTTTATGTTATTAACTTAACTATTAGTTTACCAAATGTCAGCTTTTGCGGTATCAGTTTATTCAGCGCATATTTTTCACTTCTTTACGTGAAAAGCTGGGGCATAATCCCCCACTCTAAATTCGGCTGGATACGTTTTTTCATTTATTTATAACATAATCAACATGTTAACAAAGTTTCAGCTTTTGCGGTATTAGTTTTTTTTAATTATTATTTTACGTGTTTGGGAGGCTGCCGCAGCTACACCCCCCGGAAGTGCGCCAGCTGGAGGTCCATTCACTTACTAGTGATACCAAATAAAGCTTAGGAAACATTTTCAGCTTTTGTGGTTTTGGTCATTAAAAAAGGTCGCTGGCTCCCGGACTATATCGCATAATGCAAACGTTGTTGAATCCTCATTGTAGTCATTCGTAGTATGACACAGAAACTCGACACAAACTGCCGAGTCTTGTTTACAAACACTAAATTGGCACGCTTCACTAGTTCTTAGCTGCTTTCCTTTCGCGTGCATCAAACCCCGACGGCTAGAAGCCCGAGTCGCTCGGTGCTGCTCGTGAATGGAACGCGATTTAGCGGCATAGCGCACATCTAGCGCGCGCCAAAAGTTTTAAACAGTCACATAACCTTAAAACGTTATTTTGAGAAATTTTTGTTTGGTGCTGAACAGTAACAAAAACTCCCTGAAATTCATTTTCATTTTTTATTATAACCAAAAATATTCCAACACTTTAAGAACTTATAGTATACTGAAAAATTAAATCTATGCACCCACTATTTTACTACAATATCACAAGTGAATTGTCTTCTTCTATCAGTCTTTGTTTTCCTAATAGCAAATGCTTTAGAAAATGAAGCAAATTTAGATGTAGGAATTGTAAGCGTTTAATAAAATGTTTAATTAATAACTTATTTATATAAAATTTAACAAATTCAAAATCCTAACAATTACAAAAAAATTAACATTCCTATAGCTAAAAGTTCTTTTCATGCGCAAAGATGAGGCTTTATTTCAATGATGACATTTTTTTTCAAAACATTTAGCACGGCACCTAAAACCAAGGAGAAGTTGCACCTAACCTCAAACGATTTCGCCTTCGCGTCTTTTAAAAATTAAAAGTATGCCATGCTGGCTGGCTGTGGCTTCGCGCCCCGACCAACGAGCTGGTCCTTGAGAGGAAAGGAGAAATAAGCCCAGAGCGACTCCGAGGTTAAACGCCCTTGTGAAAGGAACGAGGTGCGCGAGAGTTTGGAGCCGCTCCGAGCTGCTCCCATGGATGAAAGGAAAGCGCCTCTTGTAACCTACTTTGCATGCACTTTTGAGTTTACACAATTTCGGTTCGTTTTACACTTTTATGTTATATTCATTATCAAACAGAAGTTTGAACAGAAAAACTTCAAAGTATTTTATTGCTAAATTAAAAAAACTACCCATTTACATGCTTACATAAATTAGGCTTAATTTTATTAGTTATTTAGTTTTGAGGCCCGGGGGCATATACGTATTCTGCAGACGCATAAGGTATAGACCATCACGTCGTGTATTCTGAAACCATACGGCCAATCAAAAATAAGTAAACTGCAGACGTGTTGAATTCTAATACGTCTGCACTTTACACAAGCACTGCGAGTAAGTACTACTATACTACTTACAATTTCTTATAGCAACAATGATATTAATTATAACAACAGCGGTTAATGTTCAACTGTATTAAGGTTCAAGCTGAAAAATAAACGAGTTTCCGTATAGCACGTATTT
The DNA here is from genome assembly GCA_940337035.1 of Agriotes lineatus. Lineage (NCBI taxonomy): Eukaryota > Metazoa > Arthropoda > Insecta > Coleoptera > Elateridae > Agriotes > Agriotes lineatus. The sequence goes on from OW679195.1 coordinate 9,977,511, forward strand.
TGGGCTTACACTTTTGAAATTATGTATTTTTTTCTTTCTTTTATAGATGTAATGTATTGTGTCTTTTGAGTTGAAAAATAAAGACTGCTATTATTATTATTGTCTTCTTTCTCAAAATAGTTTGTTTACTATTTCCATTTAGACAAGCTTTTTGCCAGGTCTAGTTATTAGATTCTATTACATATATATGATTTAGGAAATTGCTCACGATACCTACTGCACGTTTGTAATATTTGTTCTTTGTATTTGTGTGAGTACATTGTCATTTATGTTTAATTGTGTAATGTGTTTTTTTAATGAAATTGATTAGATGCTGGTCGTTCAGACGACGAGTGGTATTATTGTGATTTGTTTTTGTTTTTCAATTGGTCTTACTTCTAATGGTAAAAAATCTATTTTTTATTTTGCTAAGAAAGTCCTTAAAATAAGCTTGTTCAAATATGATTAAAAACTAGTAATTATAAAATCCGCAGATTGAGTCAAATTGAACGCTTTCGTTCTTTCTAACATCATATCTTTGAGTCATTGAAATATGACTTCTGTATAATTATTTGTATCACTAACATGCACCATCAAAGTATTTCTGTAAAGTAAACACCATGTTTCGATCAATAATATTTTCCACTTTACATAATCAACAAAGTTTTTGATGATTTTTGATATTAATGGTAGTTTGTATAATTACAACATTTTAACTAACATTTGTAGGCTATATTGACGTCGGTTGACGTTTACCTATCGTCCCGCCGCCTACAAAAAGTCGTGAAACAATGGAATACTTCACTGCCGATTTCTTGTATTTTAATGATGATGTCGACGTTCTTCACTACCGATCTAAAAAAAATCTCTTCTTGATGAAGAAAGTACTTTCGTTTTGCACTTTAATGTCAAATCATACTGATTGGCTAAAATTGATATATGCCATTTTTAGCACTCGTTTTCCATCTTTCACATACGTTTTCTAATGGCATCCTTTCCACACTCGTATTACAATATACTATTAAATAACTTATAAAGAAGCTGAGTTTCGCCTTTAAGTACCCCAGTCATAGTAAGTCATTTCCAAGAGATCTCCAAGAGATGGAAGGTACATGGGAGCATCATTGCATTCGGCCAAATGGTTTGAAGTGCATTTCTTTCACTTAGATCACCATCAGTTTAGATTATTTATGGAACAACTTTTCTTCAAGGAAGATCTGAGGACTTTTGATTATTAGTCACAACACAACCAATGGGAATTCAACCAACGGGCGATTGATAGACAAAGAAATACACTTCATCCTTTTCTACTTAGCAGTTGCCTGTTGAATCTACAAATAGCATCTCATTTGTTTGTAGTAATTTTGGTGCACGTTTCATTATGGGAGCACACAATGTAAGTGAAGTCTTCTACACGTAATAGTTTATATAAGATACCAATATTTTCCGCCTGTTCGGCAAGATAAAATCGTTCTAAATAATTTAGCCCCTTTGCTCCAGTTCTTTTCCTATAAAAAGCATGTGGAAATAATTCAATAAATCGTTTTTTGTTTTATCCTCAATTGGTTTATGACGCAATGTTGCTGCTGTTGAGATAGTACGGTTAGGGTCATTTTTAAACTCCATGACACATGGTCAATCACAAACAAAGACGTTAGACTTTGACGATTTTTTTTTACGATTTCTCGGTGAATGTTAACCAATAACTGGTGCAAGCAATTTATATTTTTTCTTCGCGGTAAAGATTCTCCTTTTTATTTAGTTAGGTTAATTTATTTTATTTTATTTTATTTAGTTACTCCCAACATTTTAGAATACATATTTTTAAAAAAATATTTAAAGCCACAGAAGCCAAGCTTGAGCGTGGCAAAAGAATTTAAATTATCATGCTGCACAGTGGTTCAAAATCAAAAAAAGTCGATCGAAATTCATATCTCGTGAATGAATTGCATTTTTCAATTAACATATTGTTGTGTAAGACTACAAATACAGACTAATGCTTTGATACTAATAATATTAAAAAATAAGAAAAATAATAATAATAATAACGAAATGTTTTCTTTTGCGATTTTGCAAAAGAAATTATTTTAAGCTGTTTATTTATATGTTTAAATATTATATAGAAATAAAAAAATTAATGCATTGATAATAATAATAAAATGACAATAATTTTATTTTTCGCGATTTTGCAACTTAGAAATTATTTGAAATGTTTTATTATTATGCAAAACTGAAAACAATTGCACAATGTTTACATTTAATTGATCATTGTACCGCCAAATGCCAGCGCATAAAGCACCAGCCTCGGCACCGCAAGGTAAATGAGGTTACAGATAATACATACATACAAAAACATGAAGCTATAGAAATACAAATTAATTAAGGTATTGAGATTGTAAAATGATATAATAATATCTAATAGCGCAGAATACGATATAATGCGAAATCATACCTGTCTTCTTCAGAAATATTAATCAATTGGAGGACATCAACATCAGTAATCTTCTGTTTTTGTTTGCCCTGTAAAAAAGAACTTGATTTGGGATCTGAACTTAAAATTAATTGGTGGAAAACATCCTCATTTATGTTCAGGGCACTAATATTCCCTGGTGTGGTGTTCCCTATATCGCCGCAAATCTTTATTTTTTGCTTATTGTGCCTCTTCGGATAATTTATAGAAGTAGGTACACAACGAAGAACATTATCCTGGAATTTTATTTCTTCGTCAAGCCAGTTGCCAAATAATTCGTTCATTATTTCGTTTTAAATTCTTGCAATTTCTGATATATGGTGCGAAAAAATATGTTCTAGTGAAAACTATAAGTGCCTTTGTAGCAACCTCATTTCCGTTTGTATGAAAAACATCTTTTAGATACTCTATAACACAATTGTTTCAAACTTCAATGGATAATTCGATATTTTCTATAAACTCCTCGTGTAAAGAGAAACTGGGCGAACCGCCATTGTTATAATATACACAAAACACACAAAGTAAAGTTATACAACATATTAAATCACATCAAAACAGCCACTAAAAATGCAAGCAGCAAGCGACAATGATGCACGCTAAGACAGCAATGCTGCACCGCGGTAAAATAGTCTACGGACACCGGCACCGACCGCCCCATTACATGTCGTAAGGGGTGCAGGGGTAAATCGATGCAAACCAATGAGGTGTTTTTGTTTACCTAAGATCCTAAACAATAATGTGAACTACGAATCCTTTTGTCCTCTTTTGTCCTCTGTTTCGTAGAATACAAATAGTGCGAAATTTACTCGAATATGAAGGGTCCATTAAGTACCCGCGAATTTAAAAACGGGTAATTTTTTTTAGAAAAATAAAACACTCAGGTGATAGCTAAAGGTCCAAACTTTCTCAACATATTCATTTTTCTTAAATAATTTGCAAGAGGACGTCTACACAGCTCATAGAAGAGGACGCATTAAAAAAAATTTCTTTTGTTCGAAATGCATGTGTTTCATGGCACGTTTCGGGACTAATATTGTCTTTCTACGTAATTTAATTTTGGAATTATGTATTTCAGAAGTTGGCCAGATACTAGAAGAACAATTATGTGTCATGTTTAACATCATATAAAACAATAAAAATTTTGACTTTCGATCGACTTCTTTTTATTTTGAACCACTGTGAGACGTACGTTTCATGGATACCTTTTTATAAGACTTGAGGATTCAGACGTTGGCAGCGATAATGAATGTGGTGCAGATAATAATACAACTGATACTAATTAAAAACTGGTTACATTTTGTACTAATGCGATGAATGTAATTATTTTCTGAGATAATATTTCATCATACTGAAGTTCGAAATTAGTACATCCTATCATTAAAGTTGTTTGCAAATGGTCATCTGTTAATAATGATCTGTATTGCGATTTTACATCCTTCATTTTTGAAAATGTCCTTTCACATTGGTAAGTACTTCCAAATAAAGATATCAAATCCCGACCATATGATTGAACGTATTTATCTTCCGAATGATATTTATAGAATTGGGTTAGATCCATTTCCTTAAACATCATTTTTAGCCCCTCAATTGTACAGCCAAATGGATTTTGAAATATGGAAATGTCTTTTGCACTTGCATCAAGATCCGAAAAACGCTGTTGTAACTGTAGTTTAAGTTCAGAAAATATATCCACCGCGATTTTTTTTGTGAATGAGGATTTCGCTAATATTAAAAAATTTTTACAGCATGGAAAATGGTCAAACTTGGTTAATGTGATTTGTGTTTCAAACAATGCAAATTTTTTGGCAATATGACTTTACTATGGAATACAGTTTACATGTGAGCAATGTTTTTTCCTGTAATTTTAAGTTAAATTCCTTAAGATACCCCATGATGTCTGCAGCAAATGCTAATTTCCATAGCCATTCATTGTAAGATAATGGTGGTTGTGGGCAGTTTCTCTCATTTAGAAACATTTCTATTACTTCAGTCAGTTCATTTATATATGTCAGTGGTTACAGCGCGTAATTTGATTTATTTTAATTTTTTTCATGAATTAACCCGCGGGCCTGATTAAAAACAGACATCGGGCCGGATATTATGGCCCGCGGGCCGTAGTTTGCCGACCCCTGCCTTAGACAGTGGAAAAAGTCCGATAAAACATATCATAAGCTCGGTTGTACGCATTTAGTTGAGCATGAAATTAAGACGACTTCGCCCTCTATCAAACAGCGATATTATCCTAGTTCCCCTGCTCTTCAGAAACAGATGGATCTGGAGTTGCAAAAAATGTTGGGAGAGGGAATTGTGGAACCGTCGATATTCGCTTGGTCATCACCTATCGTTATGATCAGGAAAAAAGATGCTAGTTATCTCTTTTGTGTTGACTTTCGCCGTCTTAATAAAGTTAGTCAGCCTGATGCTTACCCTATCCCGTATGTATCGAGTACGCTGGATAAACTTCGTGATGCCACTATCTCACCACTCTCGATATTAAATCGGCGTATTAGCAAATTCCTGTTGCAGCTTCCTCGAGGCCTTTGACTGCGTTTACTGTCCCCAATCGTGGGTTATATCAGTTTCGTCGCTTACCGTTCGGTTTGCATACGGCTGCTGCCACTTGGCAGCGGTTAATCGACCGTGTAGTTGGCGCCGATTTAGAACCCTATGTGTTCACGTACCTCGATGATATTGTGATCTGTACGCCCACCTTCGATAAACACCTGTCAGTTCTTCGCGAGGTTGTATCTCCATTATTGTCTGCCGGCCTTACCTTAAGTAAAGACAAATGTCACTTTTGTAAGTCAGAGCTTAAGTACCTTGGGTACTTGGTGAATTCCAAGGGTTTGCTAGTCGACCCGGAGAAAATAGATGCTATTACGCGTATTCCCACTCCTGGTTCGGTTTCTGAGGTGCGCCGTGTTATCGGTATGGCGACATGGTATCGACGATTCGTACCAAACTTTTCGTTTTTTATAGGCCCGCTGACGTCTCTTCTTTGGAAGAACGCTAAGTTTATGTGGGATGAGCGTTGTGAGGAAGCCTTTCGCACCATCAAGCAACACTTGATTTCGGCCCCGATTTTAGAATGTCCGGATTTTGCCGGATGCCTCGGGTTATGGCATTGGCGCGGTCCTTACCCAATAATAATAATAATAATAATAATAATAAATGTCTTTATTACTATAAACGAAATACATTAAAAAGAATTGAAATTTATAGTTAGGGCGAGATTCGGTACATATGCTAATTGTATTCTACATATAATGATTAAATCCAAGTAATTAGCATACGTCTGCTTTTCCATCTAACCCCAAAAGTTTGAAGATGACAAACAGAGCAGCTAGAAATGAAAAATGAGAAAAAAGACAAGAAAAAATTACACAATAATTGAACAAGATAACTTGTGAAGAAATAATTACCAATTTACGGTAACTAGCAAATATAATATTAGCCAGTTAACAAATGACCAAAATGACAATGACCCACTACGAGCAACCAATGAATTATTGTTTCAAAAAATAATAGTGAAAAAGAGCTTTTCTAAGTTTTTGACCAGTTAAATATCGAAGTTCTTGCGGTAAGTTATTGAGAACGTTAGCAATGCAGTACGAGAAGGACCGTTTAAATAATTGTGTACGATGGCGAGGTAAAGTCAGAGTATGCTTATGCCTTAAATTAAGGGTATGCACGTCTGTTCTATATTTAATATTATGACACAGATATGGTGGAGATCTTTCCTTTAATAGCTTAACATAAAACAATACCGAATGCATCTCTCTACGATTTTTCATGTTTAACCATCTAATGACTTTAAATGTATGCTTGATTCGCTTAAACTTACGGATACTAAAAATAAGTCTAAGACACGAATTTTGTAATTTTTGTATTCTATTGATATCAAAGGAATTTATGCAGGAATTATAGAAAATGTCACAATAGTTTAATAAGGATAAAACCAATGTATCACACAGCAAGATTTTAGCCGATCTATCTAAAATATGACGAGATCGAAATAAAAGTTTTAGAGCTGCATAACTTTTTTATAAACAGATACTAATGTGATGAGTAAATCTTAAATCCTCATCAAACCATACACCTAAATTTTTAACCTTAGATCTGAAATGTACGTTATGGCCATTGATAGAAATTGCAGAAAAATGTTTTTGTTTGAACAGCTGAGCGTGTGCTTTATTTCCAAAAATTATTCCATTAGTCTTAGACTCATTTAATTGCAAACAGTTGTTAACAGATAATTCAGAAAGATTATGTAAGTCATAATTTAAAGCGGTTACTGCTTGATGAGATTCACCCGGGTAAAAAGACAAATATAATTGTGTATCAGCAGCGTAATAATGTTGTGAGCAAGATAAAAAACAATCTGTGAAATTTGATATATAAATAGAAAAAAGTATAGGACCTAAAATAGATCCCTGTGAAACACCCGTGCTCGCGGGTAAAAAACTTGATATATTTCCTAAATATTTTACAGCTTGGCTTCTGTTAAATAGGTACGACTTAAATAATTCAACAGAACTAATTTCTAAACCACTATATAATAAAATAGAAAAAGAAGATCGTGATTAAGAGTGTCAAATGCTTTCGAATAGTCGAATAATAATAATACCGTTAATTTACCTTGGTCAAGAGCAGTCATTATACCGTCAGTTATTTTAAGTAGCGCAGATGTGCAGCTATGGCCAGATTTATATCCAGATTGACATGCAGGTATTATAGAGTTCTTGTTTATATGCGCTTGTAATTGAGTGTTGATCGCTTTTTCCAAAATCTTCGATAGGGTTGGCAGTACACTTATCGGTCGTAACTGTTGCAAAGTTGTTCGATTATTAACTTTAGGTAAAGGAGTTACAAACGATTTTTTTCCAGCGATTGGGAAATATAGAAAGTAGTAGTACAAGAGGGGTTCTGGACCAAAGTGTGTCTCTGCGCATGTGTTAACGCAGGTTGTTAATAGGGGCGATATTTGCGCGCACCGGATGTCTCGGACGCACCGGATGTCGCGCAGACGTGTGGGGTATTTTTTGCGAAGTGATTGACCTTAGGGTGACGTCATAGTCTGGGAAATTTGCGTTGGCGCACATGTGTTTGTGGATGACTCATCACAGATGTGGCCACATGTGTTATGATGACCGGATGTCGCGCAGACGTGTGGGGTATTTTTTGCGAGGTGATTGACCTTAGGGTGACGTCATAGTCTGGGAAATTATTCTCGACATGTGCTTGTGGATGACTCATCACAGCATGTGGCAACATGTGTTATGATGACTCATCGCAGCATGGGGTAAATTGTCTCCCCAGTTGTGGGTGAGAAATTTGCGGGTGATGACATCATTGCTCGCCAGATGTGTTTTCTCTCTAAATACGCAATTTCGGCTGTCTGCAAAATCAGTGTTGCAGCGACACGCGTACTTTTAGCATGTGTGCAGCAAATATCATTTCAGATTTAAGTTCAAATTCTATAAAATCAATTAGGAGCGCATTACAGTTTATAAAATGTAGTGATGAGGTTGATAGGTGGATTAAGCTTGTAAATAGAACTATTTTAACTGTTAGGCGGTTTATTCGTGATGGTGGTGGTAAAAATGAAAATCCTTTCAAGTTAGAAGCAAACCTTAGTTTATTAAAGGGTCAGCGGCAATTATTAAGAAATTTAAAAATTAAATTAGTAAAAAGAGGATCAGGTGTAGGATATTATTTCTATGATATGATTTAGATAAATAAAAACATTTATATCTTTACAATTGTCTTGGAGTAAAAAAATCAGGTGGTGGTGGTTAGCCTGACCCATTGAATTTTAGGATGACGGCGGAGCATCAATATAATTCGTATACGATTTTCTTTACACATTCTCGTTTTAATCTCTGATCTTTTAAATACTCTTCAATGGGCTCCAACACGTTATACACAAAAAAATCATCCCGGTCTGGGAGTCGTAGTTTTGTACTAGTTGTATAAAAGTCCGGATGTCCATCCAGCTTAACGGTAGCACTTATACGTTCGCTGCCAAGCCAAGGAAATAACTCCGAAAATTCCTTGTAATATTTCCCATATGTCTGGAAAAGGCAATTTTCTGCAGACATGTTGAAAGTACGCGTGTTGCTGCAACACTGATTTTGCAGACAACCGAAATTGTGCCAAGAGGAGGCAATTTACCCCATGCTGCGTTGAGTCATCATAACACATGTTGCCACATGCTGTGATGAGTCATCCACAAGCACATGTCGAGAATAATTTCCCAGACTATGACGTCACCCTAAGGTCAATCACCTCGCAAAAAATACCCCACACGTCTGCGCGACATCCGGTCATCATAACACATGTGGCCACATCTGTGATGAGTCATCCACAAACACATGTGCGCCAACGCAAATTTCCCAGACTATGACGTCACCCTAAGGTCAATCACCTCGCAAAAAATACCCCACACGTCTGCACGACATCCGGTGCGTCCGAGACATCCGGTGCGCGCAAATATCGCCCCTATTAACAACCTGCGCAGAACACATGCGCAGAGACACACTTTGGTCCAGAACCCCTCTAGTACTACTACTATAGAATGCGATAAGCAAAAGTTGATAACATGAGTAATGTAAGGTAAAAGAAAAAGCATTCACAGATTTATGGTAAGAATATTTATGCCGTCTAGCCCAACAGCTCTACTTTTAATACTTTTTATTATATTAAGAACATCAATTTCAGACACTGGCTGAAACTTTAAAGACGATTTTACAGAACTTTGCGTCATTTTGTGTCAAAACTGACGGAAAACCTAACCTGATAACCTCGAATTTGACATTGACGTACAGTGTCACCAACATATTCATACGTTGAATTTCCACAGCCTACTGAGGAACAGTTTTTTTTTAGATCTCTCGATATTAATATCTATAAGATCAACATTAAAATCACCAAGGCAAAAAACATAATCAACTGTAGGTTGAATTGAGGATACTGCAGTTTCAAAATGTTCAATAATATGTTGGTGACACTGTATGTCAATGTCAAATTCGAGGTTATCAGGTTAGGATTTGCGTCATTTTGTGTCAAAACTGACGGAAAACCTAACCTGATAACCTCGAATTTGACATTGACGTACAGTGTCACCAACATATTATTCATACGTTGAATTTCCACAGCCTACTGAGGAACAGTTTTTTTGAATCTCTCGATATTAATATCTAAAAGATCAACATTAAAATCACCAAGGCAAAAAACATAATCAACTGTAGGTTGAATTGAGGATACTGCAGTTTCAAAATGTTCAAATAAATATTTATGGTAACTTTCATCGGGGTTATAAAGTACGCCAAAAGCGCAGCACTCAGAACAGGCCGATGGCGAAAAGGTCGTCTGTTACATTAGCCGTTCGCTTACCAAGAATGAACGCAACTTTAGTTTAGTCTGGCTATCGTTTTTGCGATAGAGAAACTTAGACCGTATGTTAAGGGGACAAAATGTACCGTGGTGACAGACCATTATAGTCTGAAATGGCTTAGCGATATTAAGGACCCTGTTGTTCGCATTGCGCGTTGTACTGTCCGTCTTCAGCAGTATGATTTCGACATTGTCCATCGCAAGAGCAAAGAGCATGTTGTTCCGGACACTCTGTCTCGTGCCGTCCTGGTTATTGATGTAGTTGATGTTCCACTCGAGCCTATTCGTGACCTCTGGTATAGGCGTATGTGTCAACAAGTTAGAACTAACCATCGTAAATTTCCTCAATGGCGACTTAGTAACGGTCAGCTTTATAAGTATGTCCGGTCCAATTATCCTAATCTAGCGGATGATGAAGAAAATCATTGGAAGTTCGTGGTCCCTAAGCCCCAACGCCGCGAAATTATTAAGTAGAATCACGAATATCCTACCGCTGGTCATGCTGGCGTTAATAAAACTTTCCATCGTATATTACTGGCCGAAATTACGCTGTGACGTTGCAGCGTATGTCCGCCGTTGCGAAACGTGTCAGCGTGTTAAACCCGAATAAAATGCTCCTGCTGGTTTTATGGGAGGTCACTCCCTCATTTCGAAGCCTTGGGAAGTCATCTGTGGTGACATTGTAGGCCCGTTGCCTCGATCATCGCGAGGATACGCGTATATTCTGGTTGTGGCTGATTGCTTTAGTAAATTCGCAATGACGTTTCCTTTGCGCTCCGCGTCTGCTAATTTGGTCTCACGTCATTTTGTGGAAGATGTTTTCTTGATGTTTGGCGCTCCGAAGCGCATCGTGTGTGATAATGGCGTCCAATTTCGTAGTCGCGAATTTCAGTCTCTAGCGAACCGGTATGGTTGTGTTGTAAGATCTCGTTTACGGCCAATTACCACCCCCAAGCCAATCCGACCGAACGTATAAATCGAGTGTTAAAGACCATGTTGACTGCGTATGTCGCCAATCATCATCAAGATTGGGACAGATATCACTATCATTTAGCTTGCGCAATTCGCACTTCGGTTTATGAGGTAACGGGGGGGACCCCGTACTTTATCAATTTCGTTAGGGAGATCTCTCTAAAACACGAACCTACTCCGGATAATGGAAACCCTGAGCTCCAATTCGACCGTAGCAGAGACTTGAACACCCGCGCCGCTCTCATTAGTAAACTTTATGCAGAGGTAAAACGTCGGTTAGGTAAAGCTTACGAGAAATCTAAAGCGCGTTATGATCTTTGCCACCGTTCCTTAGAGCATGTCCTTGGACAAGCCGTGTTGCGTACGAACTACGTGTTGTCAGATGCTGCTCTCCAGTTCACGGCTAAGCTCGCCGCTAAGTTTGTTGGCCCGTTTGTTATTAATCGGAAATTTTCACGGTGGGTTTATGAGCTTCAAGATCCTGATGGGAATGTGATGAAGGGTATGTGGCACGCGAAAGATTTGAAGCCTTATGACGACTCCGCCACGAACTAGTGTCCCTCCCGTCTAGTGTTAGGGTAGTTGGTTGGGCACTGCAGGGAAGGTCACTATCAGGGAGCGTTTTCAGATTGCTTTCCATTTTGTAGAGTTTAGGGTGGTTGGTTGGGAAACATAGGGAAGGTCACTTTAGGGAACATTTTCCATCTTGTTTTCCCTCCTGTGAGGCATGGCAGGGAAGGTCAGTTTAGGAACTTTTGCCATCTTGTTTTTCCCTCCTGTGAGGTATATTGATTGGTCACTATCAGGTAGGTCACTACAGGGAATTTTCCTATCTAGTTTTTTTGCCGTTTGCTGTTGTTACTTCGGCTAGTGCCGATTTATTTTTCTTCTTGAAGACCGCTTGATAAAAGTCAGATATCGCGGTCTGATATGATTTTGTGATGTGAAATGTTGTGTTGGAGCCGGTTAGTCCTTCACATTTTGCCTTCTCGTCTTATGATCTGTTATCTGTTTTCCCCTTTCTTATCTGGTGTGGATGTGGTCTCTGGTATCAATGGATTCTCTGGTGCGAATGCGATGAATCTTGCTGTGCTTCTAGTTTACTTCCCTTTGAACTGGTGTGATCGTGGTCTTTGAAATTGAATGGATCTTCGGTGTGGATGGGATCAAGACTTGTAGAAATTTTCTCCAGGCCGTTCGGGGTGCTGTAGGGTCTCTCAGTCGGTATGCGTGTCGGTTGGCATGTATGTTGGCTCTGCCTATCACTTCTCTGGTTACTGTGGCCTTCTTTTCCCGGGGTCACCTTCTCCCCTCTATGTTGTCAGAAGAAGAACCCTAGCCGTCCTCTTTGTTTATTGTAGTCCCATTTCGGTTTCGCAGTACTTTAACTGTGGGGGTTTGCTTCCGCCTCGGGGGTTTGTTTTGTAGGAAGTTGTCAGGGGGGAGGGTACTTGAGGAGATATGGGGTAATTTTGGGGGGTTCTTGGGATTAGAACTTCTTGGCGATGGGTTGCTACGGGACTTTTTACCGGCGCAACTTTATCATCCAGCAGCGACGAACAATCTCGATCCTTGTCGTGGAGTTGGTCTGGTCTTGGGTTTTTCCTGGAGTCACTACCGTCTTCGCAGGTAGTTGCCATATCGTGGAGTGGGTTTGGGTTTTCAAGTGTGTGTGTGTTCGTGAGTTTGTTAGCGGAGTAATGACCCTTCCTGGTTTTTTTCTTTTTGGTCGAGCTCTCTTGCGTAGGATTCATCTGAGGGTAGAAACATTTTTGCGAAATTTTTCTGTTCTGGTAGGGGAGGGGGGAGTTGTTAGGCCGCCTTTCTTAATTTTGAATTCGAATGGTATTTTCCCGCGCATCGCGTGACTGGGACATTTGGCCGTGATAACCCCGATGTGGTTTTATCTGGGGAAAGCCGATTGGGGGCTTCGACGCTTTCTTTTTCCGCTCGCAGCTTGAAACGAGCAGTTTAGTGGCGTAGCAATTCACGAGCGTCGGGCATGTTTAGTAGGGCTTTTGGTTAGTTTTATGAGGTGGTGATATGCAAGCCTTCACGTTTTCGTGGCTTTAAGGCCCCAAGCTTTTTAAAGGAAGTTTTTCCTATGCCTTGTGTGGATTTTTTGTTGATAATTGCAACCACGAACTGTTCTATGTGCCCAAAACCATCATCTTGGGTGACGCGCTAAAGCCCCTGTCATTGTGTATTCTATTCGGACCTCTTTCTCTTTTCACATCTAGCAGTACCAGGCAGAATTAATGCCGGTTTTTAATTAGCCAAGCCAGCGAAATTTTGGACCCGGTTGCAGCGCTGAATTCTGGCGCGCCGCTCGTTTGTTCCCGTGTCCACGGCGACCTGCTGCAGGTGTTATGCGAGTCGACGGTGTTAAGCCCTCACGGAGCCGCTTTCCCTTGTCGTCTACGCTCATCTATATAGGGCAAAAGAAGGACCCGTATTGGGGGTTTATTTGACCTCCTGGTTTTGGCACCTTAACCCCGCTGCCGTAGCACCGTTTGCGCTGGAAAACACCACCTACGGCCGTATAAACTTCTCGAGAGCTCGAAGACCGCGTTCAGTTTCCTCCAAAACTGAGCCCAGGACCTCTTGCGGGCTAAGTAGCTTGCGAAGCTGCTTTGTTTGAACGTTGTAAATTACTGTTTGCGTCATAAAACTGTGAGTATATTATAGCATGTATTAATTAGTTTAGAGCGACCTTGCAATTTCGATTTATGCTATTTGTTGTGATAACTACTGTAAGGTTGTACTGTGATATTTACACGAAATTATATGATCTTTATTGCCAGTATACAGGGTGAGTTAGTTACGGTTGATTGCATTTATTTGGAGCTATCTTTCAGGAAGTGTGATATAGCCTGGGTATTGAGTTTACTATTTCTCGTTAGATCACCGCGGTGCATTCGCCGTTATTTCAAAAATTGTTGGCGCTCTGGGCATTCAGGTAATTCTTGTTCTACCGTTTCACTTTAGTTCTTAAGAACTACACACCTTCAAACGCTGAGCTGGCGGCCGGCATTTGCACCTAAGTGTACCTAATTTTTGTTTCCTTGGTAGATCGCCCAGAAATTAATTTAAAAAGGCCTAACAAACTAGTGCGTAAAATGTGCCAATTAAACTGTTTGTATACAAGACTCAGCTTTAGTGTCGTAAAGACTGGGTCACGTTGTAATACTATAAAGAGTCGTTTTGCAGACAGCAGCATAATAATACTATCATTAGGTCCGATTTCACACACATCGTTTACCAGCAGAGTATTTTTATGCAAACGTCGTGTTTTTTGCCTATGTTAATAGTAAACACGACACACATCTAATCTTATATATATTTCTAAAAGTCCTGACTGACTCACTGACTCACTCATCAACGCCCAGCCCAAACCCTTGGACCTAGAAAGCTGAAATTTTGCACAGAGGTTTCCTTTATGATGTATACAAGGAATAAGAAAGGATATTTCGAAATTCAACCCCTAAAGGGGTAAAATGGGGGTTCCAATTTTGTATGGAAAAATAATATTAAATAGACATTTCGACTTGAAACTTCGTAGGAGTACTCCTAAAAACAAATAAGCAAACACGTATTTCGTGATTTTCCGAAAATCAACCCCTTAGGGGGTGAAATGGGGTAAGTAAGCCTAAAAATCGATATGGGTGTCGTTATTGAGGTTTATTGGGACGTTGATTGCGAAAATGGCATTTATTTTTAAGTCCAAGACGGTGAACATGACATAAGGGAAGAAACGGGACGGGACGGGACTAGACTGGGCGGAACGGGACGGACTGGACGGGACGGGACTGAGCGGGACGGGACTGGACGGGAAGGAAAGAGACGGAACGGGACGGGACGGGACGGGGCAAAGCGGGACGGGGCGGGGCGGGACGGGTCGGGGCGGGGCGGGACGGACGGGACGGAAAGGAAAGGAAAAGTATGGGATGGAAGGGGAGGGGATGGGATGGAAGGGGAGGGAAGGGACGGGACGGGAAGGAACGGGACTGGACGGGAGGGAAAGGGGCGGGACGGGACGGGACGGGAAGGGTCGAGACGGGGCGAGGCGGGGCGGAACGGGATGATACGGAAAGGAAAGGGAAGGAATGGGATGGAAGGGGAAGGGACGGGACTGGACGGGACGGGACTGAACAGGAAGGGACTGGACGGAAAAGGAAGGGACGGGACGAAAAGGAACGAGACGGGACGGGACGGAAAGGGAAGGGAAGGGAAGGAATGGGATGGAAGGGGAGAGGACGGGACGGGACGAGACGGGACGGGACGGGACGAGACGGGACGGGACGGGACGGGACGGGACGGGACGGAATGGGACGGTACGGAGACGGGGACGGAGAAAGGGACGGGGACGGGGACAGGATGGGATGGGATGGGATGGGATGACAGAAAATAATTAGTCATTATTTAATACACAAATAACGAACCTCGCGCGAACGAAGTCGCGGGTAAAAGCTAGTTATATATAAAAACTTGTATTTATTTAATATTTCAAATATACTTTCGAACTCTGAAGTGTATTAATTTGTGACTAAACGCAGGTTACAATAAATTGTTTAAGGGGTACTTAGGCCTAGCTACTCCAGTTACATCTTATATCAAATAAAACTTTCATCTGCTTCAGTAAAACAACCTGGTTATATAATTATACAATTTGTGTTCCGAAGTGCGTCATGAACGAGTGCAAAAAGTAATCCACGGAACTACGCAAATCGAAGGCTTACATAAATTCAAGGAGCATCGCGGACATTGTTGAGGAGGACCAACTTTGATTTAGCTGTTAGCAGTGTCACTGTTGTGGCCCCTGATAACCTTCTTCGGTTGTCCAAAGAAGATATATTCCTTCATGAAGTTTTTGTATTCGGACTCCAAGTTCTTATTAGTTTCGAATCGTTTTCCCATTTGCAGCATCCTGGCGACTGGCCTCCCTTTTGATTCTCCTAGTTGATTTGGGTCTTCTTTGAACGGTATGTTCATCACATAGGTTCCATCTTGTTTGCGACAATGGGTTGCTTCGAATTGTCGTTCACACTCGTGTTCCTCCTGTGAGCCCCGTTTCTCCATCAGGACTTCTTCAATCTCCCAAAACTTGCTGAATTGGTGATCCTCTTCGATGTTAGACACCATACTGACCACTCTCATGTTGCGTTACTTCTACTGCCCCAGATAGGATCCATCATCTTTGCCTATGTTGTACCATCATCCCTTTTTCCGTCTTCTTTACTCCTTCCAGGATATATCTTTATATAGATTTGCCCCTATGAGGATGTCTATTGGACCTGGCATGTTGTACTTTGGATCGGCTAGTAGGTATTGTTACCATGCGACCTTTTCCTTATTGCTTATTGCGTCTCTTGGCAATGTTCCTGTCAATTTTTCCAATATAGGTAGATCCCCGAAAAATCTAAAATCAACCTTACCATGGCTATTCAACATGCAGCCTGGGAAACAACCCCCCAGCCAAATATTATAAATAATACTCGCAACTGCTAAAACGAAGTTAGAGAAGCCCTGTGGGAAAACCGGAAATTAAAGAAAATCTGGGTAATTACTAAAGCGCCTCACGACAAAGCCAAATTTAATCAAGCTATTAAAGTTCTCAAGAAACTACTCTCTGATGAAAAGAACAAAGCCATCCACAACTATCTCAAAGGTCTAACACCCACAGAGGCCACTGATTATTCACTGTGGAAAGCCGCAGCTACAATTAAGAAGAGTCGGGAACATATTCCACCTACAATTATGAGTAATTGCACATGGGCTAGAACCGACAAACAGAAAGCTCAGGTATTTGCCGAACATCCGGCCGAACTCTTCCGACCTTTTCCTTCTGAAATACCACAAACGCAAGAAGAGAGCATCATCGCGGTACTAGAACATTCCTACCAAATGTAACTACCAATAAAAGCTATAAAGGTAAATAAAATCAAGGACATGATTAAAAAAACCTTAATCCTAAGAAGGCTCCTGGATATGACCTTATTAATGGGAAAGTAATCAAGCAACTACCAGATAAGGCAATAGTAGTAATAACACACATACATATTTAATGCTATTTTAAGAACTGAACACTTTCCAAACCAAGGTTGCTCAAATCATACTCATGGCAAAACCTGGGAAACCTGTTAAAGAGGTGACATTCTATAGATCAATCAGCCTGCTTCCCATGTTATCAAAATAATATGAGAAACTATTCCTTCAAAGATTAAAACCGCATTAATCGAACTTAATACCGGACCGGGTTCGAATTCCGCGACCAACACTCTACCATAGAGCAGATCCATCGAGTAGAGCAGGTAAACAATACATTCGAAAGTAAAAAGTATTGTTCAGCTGCCTTCCTGGACATTACTCAAGCATTCGATAAGGTCTGACACGAAGGATTGCTAAGCAAAACCCAGTTACCTGCCCCATTCCACCAGGTACTGAAATCGTACCTAATAGACCAAGAGCCCATAACACTTAAATTTCTAGTCATAGCGGCAAGCTCGGTAGGTAGTAAACCTTTTAAGATTGCCCAAGTAGGTGTAATAAACGCAGTATGGCAGCCGAACTGCGGTTAGAAATATTAACGGCGGTTTTGGAAAATTGTTAATAAATTTAAATATATTTATTTAAAGCGGCAAGGCTAATTTTCGTTGTAATCGATGACAAGGTCCCTAAACCCAGACGAAAATGATGTGCCATACTGATAAAAAGGGTATAAAGGGCCGCCATACTATGTCAAACTGGTAACTTTTTTAGTGCAAAAAAATAATAGCGGCAAGCTTTAATTTTTGTTTACTACTTAATTTAAACACCAATTATCCAAAAATATAATTGGCATACCGCTTGAATGGTTATGTGGGTAGTCATACTGGTACAAACATGTATAATTTTTTGGCGAAAATTAGTGATAGCAGCATGGCTAATAAAATCGTGCTTGTTTGTACCAGTATGGCTACCCACATAACCATTAAAGCGGTATGGCAATTATATTTTTGGATAATTGGTGTTTAAATGAAGTAGTAAACAAAAATTGAAGCTTGCCGCTATTATTTTTTTGCACTGAAAAAGTTACCAGTTTGACATAGTATGGCGGCTACCTTAATTAAACGGCTTTTCCTGGCTACGTCGGTCGAATAATCGGGCTGTGACTTGCTGTGTGGGTGTGTACGATGTCCGAAGAGTCCCCTTTATTTTCAGGGTAAAAAAACAGAGCCCGCTTGGGCAGCAAAGGAGACTGCGAGACCTGTAGATCGCACGCTCAATGGAATCCCGACCACGTGGCGGACCAAATTGCCATACAGGCTTTCGACGAGGAGCGAGCAGCGGCGGTCATCGATAACCACACGCACTAAAGCACCTAACAGCACGACCTTTCACTGTCACGACCCGTCAAGAACTCTTTTAAAACCATGCCACGCGGTCCCCGACACCGCGCTAGGCTTGCAACATTCAGGGGAAACCGGTTAGTAGCATGATCTGTGCACATGTGACCAATTACGAGGCGAGAAAAGCCCGACGAACTTTCTAGAACAAAGCTGTGTTTAAAATCTTTAAAATTCTAAATAAACCAAAAGATAAAAATAAATAATTATGAACGAGGAGACTAAAGTGGCCGTTATAGATGCTTGAAATTGTGAACCACCAACTGCCTGAATGCCATTTGATGAACTACCACGCGTAGAAATATGACTGGAAAACCTATATACAGCAAAGTTGTAATTATCAAACAGAAAATAGTCCAAGAAGTCGAATTTAAAAATATCCTAACAGTGTATCACAGGAGTCCACGTTTTACTAAGCTCAAAACCATCTTCCCTGTTTATATTATTTGAATGTTTTTCTATGGTTTCACGTATCACTCGTGGGAAGTAGTGAGGTATTCTGGCAAGTACTCTGACGTGCTCAAATTACTACGCGGTCTACGTCGAAATTCTATGGTAACAAGAATAATTTAAAGTGTTATCTTTCAGCTTAAAAGCGAATTTGTGATTATCTCACACCAACTTCCCATGTTGCCTGACTGTCGTGTTTTCTAACAACTGTAGGCTTCTACAAGGTACGTCAGTGAAGTGGGAAAATTTAAAACTGCTCTATTTAAATAAGTTTTTATTTTAATATGAATATTTCTACAGTTTTCTGTTAAGTAAGACACGCCATTTTATTTAAAAAAAATAACGCTTGACAGGTGGGCATAACGGCGTTACGACATGAATGTGATAATTAAACTACTCAAGCGTCAGTTACCCCATAAAACGACACAAATCGGGAAAGTCTTGGATTCGTTGCTCCAACTGCATTACGATGGGTTATAACTAAGGGTGCCTATACATTTGGCGAGCCGCGCGCGAGGCGAGCGTGAGTCGCGCCAACAACGAGCCAAATTCGTCATATTTATACCGGGTTGCGAGTCTACCACGAGCCGCGCGACGGAGGCTCGCGGCCGATCCATTTTCTGTCGGTTTTTGTGGCGAGCTCAAAGGGTTTTTGCGGGTGTAGTGGAACGGGTTTGTGGCAGACTCGTGCAGAAATTTAATTTTCAGCGAGACTTCGACCGCGATAGTTGTATATTATTATATGAATATGGAGTGGTCCGAAGAAAGTATGTTAAATTTAGTGGAGACCTACAAATTATATAAAAATGTGTGGGATCCCAAAGACAAAGATTACTTTAAAAAAGAAAAGAAGGTTGAGGCGTGGAATGAAATTTAGTCAGCCGTCGGGAAATCTGCAGAGGCCTGCAAGAAGAAAATCTCGAGTTTATTGGCGACCTACAGAAAGGAAAAAAAAACAAAGTAAAGTCGTCTATGGGAACAGGAACATAATAATACCTGCTAACTTCTTCGCTCGCCTGGACAGGTATTAAACCTTTAAGTTCGTGGGAAGCTCGCGTGGTGCTCAACTTGCCATGCGGATCAGATAAAAGGAGGCTCGCGGCAGGCTCGTTGGTCAAAAAGCGCGGCTCAGGCGCGACATAGGCGCGACTCGAACGCGGCTCGCCAAATGTATACGCACCCTAAGGTTTCCAGGTTACTGAAAAGAAGAAGAGGGGATTCTTTACGATCTTAATTAGGACAACCACCCTGTAAACAAAATGCAGATGTTAAATGCCAGAAGCCACCACTAGATCGGTAAATCCGCTCACTCAAAAGTGGAAATAGTGGACGGACCTTAAAAGATGTTTGCAGTGCTCGATTCCAGCCAGCGTACAGCATCGATGAACTTACCTTATATGTATTCCTTCAGCTTTCCCCTAAACTTCTTACAAAATAAAAAAACCACATTTACTACTAAATTTGCATGCAACATGCGCAATAAGTACGCACTACTAATTTAGGATAAAATGTATTGATTAAAAAGGAAACAAAGACATAATCGTTTTACAAAAATCAAATTAAATGTACAGGGGAGTAATGCTTTAAAATTATTAGTATCGAGACGGTTGGACATAAACAAAGTCCACGTAGGACATTAAAAACAGTAATCGTTAAACATACAACAAAAGCTACATAAATTACTTCAATATCGTTCCGTTGTTGACGAACCACAAAAATCTAAGCATAGCGACGCTACCAATCTGAAGGTACATCACGCATGATTTAAATTTAACGCAGCTGTCATACTGCGTCACACAAATTGAGAATGGCGGAACACTGAACGGAATGAAATTCACTGTAAAATGTAATAACACAGTACCTGATTTAGAATTTTTGGGAGCCGTTGCTTGATTGTCGAACGAAGCCGCTGGCCGGGTGAAACAGCAACTGCTTGATTTATTCGACGGGGTGCAGGAACAGGGCTTCAATGAACCAAAACGCTGCCGGTAACCGCCAAGGGGAGCAGACAGGATTAATCCTCCACGTACGGGAGCAATAGAAAGTGCCATTAAAGATGAACAGTTTTACGACCGACTAAGCCTTCCTCGACATAAGCTAGCGTTGCATGAGACCCCAAAATAAATCCGCCCAAAAGCGTAAATGTTGCGGTCTGCCAACCGCCGATATGGGTCACACCGCTGCCATAGTTTCTTATTGTTCCTCGAATGGTCCCTCAACGACACGACTCTAAATAATACCCACAACACAACATCAAAAGACTGCACTTAATCCAATTTCAAAGGTAATCAAGGGAAACGCTTCCAACAACAGAAACCTCGACGACGCGCGAGCGCGCTCCCGAGGGCGCACTCAGCAATAACTCTCTTAGAGCGGGAGCCTGACTGACGCGAGACTCGAACTGCGCAAGGAGGGGGGGGGGGGTAGCCGGAAGACAGGCTTGTTCTCTCTCTAACTTATATGGAAAAGTTCGAATTGCGTGATTATTGCATAACTTAATGCAACGCTAACATCAGAATTTCGCATGAAGAAAGGTACGCCGGGACTAACCCTAAACGTAAAAATTGCAGACAAAACTCGTAATTAAGGTAAGATAAGCCGACTTACGTCATCTATTTGGCAAGCAAGCATATTTGAATTTAAATCGACGATCATAAAATGAGCCGGGAAGCACTAGTAAATGAAAAGAACGAAATTGGGTTTTGGAACGTAACTCAACTATCAGTTTGGGCGATCTACGCAGAAAAATTCATGCGAGTAACCAAATCAGCATTTTTTAATTCCTGGACAATTTGAATCTTATAGGGGTGGAAACTAAAGTCCTCATGTAAAATTCGACTGATCGATGGCTCACTGATATATTCAATGCGAATGCATGTTTAATCGCAAAACGTTTTGGACTGCGTGATATGGCAGGTCGAACTCTAACATTGTTTTCTGTGTTCTAGTACTTTTTGCTGCTTCTTTATGTTTTGAATTTAATGTGCACCCAGTTTTATCAAACCCATAAGTTAATTGCATGAACAGACGGTACCCGCCCATGACGCGGAATATTTTTTAAAACGATTTGATACAGAAAGCACGATGTGTACCTGACCACTGTTCCATGTTTACTAAATGGCATTAATTTTATTGACTGATAATATATCATTAAGTACAGTGCCCTCACACAAACGTCAAATGAATAACGAAGCTTTTAATTTTTTTCGCTTCACTGACGTACCCTGCATGTCTTCCCAACTGTTTGACTTCTCTTATTGTCATTCCTCTTCTTGTTACTGTTTCTTGTATCTGTCACTCTTATGTTTTGCTATAACTATCTCTTTTTGCAGCGTAGCTGTGATACTTTTTAACGTTGTTAATTAGAGGAGACTGATTCAATGTTTTCTTATTTCGAATTGCTACTTGCTACTTCATTTCACTAACTGTTATTTTGGATTTACGTTTTACAGTTATTGCCTAGCATTCTGATAAATGTGTTATATATAATTCGAGCATGCTAGGCCTGCAGGCATATAGCTTGAATTCTCTTCTTCCATTGTTTTCTATCCTGGACCAGCGTCTCCCAGTTTGTTATCCCCTCTTCTTGCAGAACTTCTTTTATATTTCCCCACCATGTTTTGTTTGGGCGTCCTCTTCTGTTTCTTCCTCCCAGATTTTTCTTAAATATTTCTTTTGCTAAATGTGTTTCATTGCTTCTCATTACATGTCCCATCCAACGTAATTGGTTTTATTGGATGAAGGTGTTTATTTTCGGTTCTCTATACAGTTCTTCTAACTCCATGTTTGTTCTACGCCTCCATCCTTCATTATCTTGTATTCCACCATAAATTTGCCTTAGAATCTTCCTTTCCCAAATTTTTATTCTTTCATTATTTTCTTTTGTCAACACCCACGTTTCACTGGCATATGTCACAATAGGTCTTATTATTGTTTTGTACACCTTTATTTTTAAAGATCGCGAACTGTTTTTGTTGTTTAAAATATTCTTTAACGAACCTGCACATCTGGAACCAGCCGCCAAACGCTTCTCTAATTCTGGTGTTATGTCTCCCTTGCTATTTAACTCTACCCCTAAATATACCGCCCTGTCTGTCAACTTAAATTTGTATGTCTTGCTTTCTCGTATGTTTTTTATTATAAGGTTTTGATTTACTTCTTTTGCTTCCTTGCCTAAAAACATATACTTAGATTTTTCTTCATTTATTACCAGCCCTACTTTTTCAGCTTCATCTTCTAACTGCCTTAGTAACATTTTTAGCTCTTCTTGCGTTCTTGCCATTAGTAGTAAATCATCGGCATAAGCCAGACATTGATATGATTGTGTCAAAATGTTGTAATTCATGTTAAAGCGGCTTTTCCTCAAAATATAGTCCAGCACAATATTAAATAAGATTGGGGATAGGGGGTCTCCTTGCTTTAAGCCCCTGTTCACGTTAAAACTTTTTGATAGATGCTTTTGGGCCATTATTTGGCTTGTTGTGTTCCTCAGTGTCATGCTGATTAGGTCCCTAGTTTCCTTTCTTATATTAAGTTCTTGTAATGCCTCTAGGATCTTTTCTCTTTTTATTCGGTCGTAGGCTTGCTTGAAATCAATTAGCAAAACAAATAATGTGATGTTTTTCATTTTACATTTTTCCTGTATTTGTCGTACCACAAAGATATTGTCCACTGTTGACTTCCTTTTCTTGAAACCAGCTTGGTACTCTCCTATTTTTCCTTCACTCTCTTCTTGCACTCTGTTTTTTTATAAGGTGGGTTATAATTTTATACGCCACATTCAATAACGCAATAGGTCGGTAATTTTCCATTTGTTGCATATCTCCTTTTTTGGGTATCGGGTGTATGATAGATTTATACCAATCATCTGGCATGCTCTTCTCCCTCCATATTCTTACAATGAGATTGTGCAGTCTTCCTATCCATTCTTCTCCTGCATTTTTAATGAGTTCTGCTTCTATTTTATCAGAGCCGGCACTCTTACCATTTTTTAGTCCTTTGATCACATATATTACTTCTCCTATTGTGGGTATTCTTGTTTTATCTTTCTCTTCATATGCTACTTCGAATTTTTGTTCTCTCTCTTGTTGGTTTTCAGTTAGTATTTCTCTAAAGTGTTCTACCCATGCTTCTTCCATCCCTTCTTTGTCCATACATAATTTCCCTGATTTGTTCCTTATAGCAGTTGGTTGCGTTTCGTATCCTTGTTTTTCTTGTCTTAAATCTTTGTAGAATTTCTTAATATCTTTTTTATTGTATGCCTCCTCTATTGCCGTTATCTTCCCTCTTAATTGTTCCCTTTTTTTTCTTCTACATATATCATGCGCATAGTTCCTTGTTATTCTGTAACTTTCTTCTTTCTCCTTTAAAAATCCTTGTAATAATTTAAGTCTTGCCTGTCTTCTAGCTTCTACCGCCTCTCTGCACTCCTCGTCAAACCACTCTTTATTATCTACTCTTGTTCTAGTTCCTAAATTTTCTGCTTCTGCTAATATAGTCTCTTTTAAAGTGTCCCGTTCTGTTTGAATATCTTCATTCCTATTAGTTCCTTTCATTTTCCATTCTATTACCTAGGTAAATTTTCTTTTATTTTCCTCATTTCCTAATTTTTGTGTGTCCCACCTCCTTCCCCCTCTCCTTTGGTCCTTTTTTAATTTTGGTACTTGTTGCCTAATTAATGCTCTCACTAAAAAGTGATCCGAGTTTATATCAGCTCCTCGACATGTTCTTATATATTCTACACATTGTTCATGTACCCGATCAATTACTAGATGGTTAATTTGGTTGCATGTTTTCTTATCTGGACTTTTCCAGGTAGCTTTATGGATATTTTTCCGCTTCTGGACTGTGCTTTTTACCATCATTCGTTTTATTGCTGCAAAATTTATAAGTTTCTGTCCATTCTTGTTCGTTTCTTCATGGAGACTTTCTTTCCCTGCTATCGTCCTGTTCCTTTCTTCTTTCCCAATTTTCGCATTTAAATCTCCAACTACCATCTTAATGTCAAAATTGGGGATCTTGTATATTAACTCCTCTATTTTGTCATAGAACTCTTCCTTGTACTTTTCCTCGGCATCCTCCGTGGGTGCATGGACATTTATGATGCTAATTTTCCCGTGTACTCCTTTTAATCTCAGGTAGCTTATTCTTTCGTTTACAGCCTTATAGTCTACAGTCATCTTTCTAATGTGTTGCTTATACAGAATGTCTGCAGGTACTGGGTACACACGGTAACTACATACATAAACGGATTATTTGTCTGACAGCACTAGCTGTATCTGTATCTAATTGCCGTGTGTACCTAGTACCTGAAGGCAATCTGTATAATACAGGGTCCGTCAGAATGACGGACCCTATGTAAATTGTTAATAACTGTTTCAAATTTTAAACTATTTTTAATTTTTTTTTCAATCTTACCATTTCTTGTAATAGTAGTACGTAAATATTCCGAACGTCCCATTTCTTCTACGATTTATTTGTTTTATTCCCATATAGTTCGT
Source organism: Agriotes lineatus (assembly GCA_940337035.1). NCBI lineage: Eukaryota > Metazoa > Arthropoda > Insecta > Coleoptera > Elateridae > Agriotes > Agriotes lineatus. The sequence goes on from OW679195.1 coordinate 10,002,662, forward strand.
ACGTTGTTATTCTTTGCCAATTTTCATTACGTTCCTTTTGTTTTTACTTAAGTTCATCTCCTTATTTTCCAGTTCTTCACTTAAAAATATCATTGTAACTTTTCTTGACTGATTAAGTGTTTAAGTTACACAGCTTTCATTCGTAGACTGCCAGTTTGTAAATAGTTGAATAAAGACATTATTGTTATTATTATAACATTTGCATTTTATGAACTCCTCTTGATTGTAAAGCTGAATGCAGACGATTTCAGCAAACAGGTAAGTCGTTCCTTGAGCCTGGTCAGTTCTCTTGTAACCGAGTGAGAAGCTATTTCCTGTTGGAAAGTTTCCCACAACATCACCAGGCTTCGATAACAGGTGTCAACCAACAATTTATTTGTCTCGAATTGGTCAGGTATCTTTATGGTAAAACCTACTTTAAGGTGCGGTGAGCAAGCAACCTTTCAGCAGTACCTCTTCGCTGAGCTATCGGTGCTACACAGAGAAGTCATATTCCTCTATGTCCATATCATATATGGACTGGTCTCCTTTTTGTATTGGTGTCATAGCTGCAACTTCCCATTGTTTTTGCCCCCCCTCTCCCCCTCAACCAATATTAATTATTCTTTGAAGCACGATGATTCTTCTCCTCCCATAAACTTCAGAATTTTAGTTTTTATGTCATCTACAACTGTTACCCTTCCTATTTAGTACACCTATAGTTGTCAAAATTTTATGAAATACATTTCAGAAGTGAATTTTATTGTTAAAGGTGTCGATAAATAAACCTGTTGTACAACAAAAAAATAATAACACAAGTCAAAACCTTTAAACTTCTAAAAAGTAAATTATACATATATGTAGAAATAAACAGAAATACAAAATTATAAAAAAATCTAAGAAAAAGGATGCTGTGATGTCATAGACAAATGTCGCTGTGATGCAGTTCTATGTCTACTGGGTATCGATTTTTAAATTTTTCAGTTTTCTTAAATTGGGTTTAATTTTCTGGAAATACAAAATCAGTAGCTTAATAAAATACATAACTAATATTAAAATTACCTCCGTTGGAAAATCATGGTTCAAGCTCAGCACTGGTGCTAATGTAGGCCTTCCATGAGCACACTGGAACGGTAGTGTACACTCTGACAAATTTTTCAGGTGGGCCACACATTCAGCATGGGTCAGCTTCTCCCCAAATTTAATAGCACCTAAGTGAGAAACATTAGGGCACACAGTTAGTATCTAATACATTTGTTTTTACCTCTACACGCTTCAGAATTTATAATATGCTGCAAAACTGTTGGCATTCTGGATTTAACGCTCTGGGTAGATGTAATCATGGTAATTTGTTCGTATATTAAGGAAGTTACAAGGTTTCTTAAACTTGTATCGCCAGTGTTATGTTTCTGCAGAAATTTGCTTTAATTTTAACGTACGGGTAATAGAAACGATACCTACACTTTTAATGAATTTGTTGTAAATGCATGTCGGAATATGAGTAACCTCCATTTGATTTGGCACCCTTTCATATGATAAACCTACATCTTTGAATGTGTGCCTGTATTTTTCCACAATATTTAAGTCTTCTTCTAACATATTCAAAATAATTGATTCCTGGCATTTTGTAGACTTGAATTTTATTTTGTGATCCTCATCATCTTGTTCTTTGTAATCTATTATATTTAAAATAAGGTTAGTCTTCAACAAATGTCCAACGAGTATGCATATACAGGCTGAAACATCATTTATGATAACATCGTTTTCGATGGAAAAACTACCTTCCAAGATTTCTTCAGATCTTCATGTTTCAAGGTCCCTAGATAGTCCAGTAAAATTGTCGTTTTACCTTTAAAAAATTGGCGGCGGCGATTCCTCTTGCCCAGTGGTTTAGGGCCATTAGACAAGTGTAGAATCCAAAAGACGTCAAACAGCTGCAATCTTGAAAACATTTTGAAATTGTCTTTTCTCGCCATCCATTAGTCGCACAAAAAAAGTTATTGAACAAAAATGTTGGAAATAAAATTCTACACATTTTTGTTGGTATTTCGAACGGTAAAGGGCGCCAAAGTTACCAAAGATTGTTTTTCGCCGTGCATGAAAAGCGATAAACCTTTTTACCAGGTATTTTCCCTGAACACCTGCTGTTCTTAACGTGTTACAACTTGCATTTCATTGCATTCTACGCATCAGTTTGGAGTAAAACTTCATGGAAAAACGTTCTGTTCTGTTCATACGCAATGCCCGATTACTGTTTTGTTTGCAAAGAAGTCGGCTAGGACCAAAACCCCGTGTACGCAAAGTAGAAATTCTCTTATCAAGGCCAGTGTGATAAGAGAAGATTCTGAGAACGAAAATTATCTAAAATATCGGAATATTATTGTTGTTTTAACTCGCGAAAGAGAAATGGTTACTTTGCAGCACCGGAATATACATTTTTCACGCAGCGCGGACTTTAAACGGCTGTAACTCGGAGACTATTTAAAGCAATCACATTATTAAAAGAGATTCGTGCACATTTTTTCAAGCACTACAACCTTAACATACGCAATTTTCCGAAAAAAAAAAAACACCCCCGCAGATCTACAATGGCGGAAACCGATTTTTGGTAACTTTGTCGCCCTCTACCGTTCGAAATACCAACTTCTCGGTATCTCAGCAATGACCAAAAATGTGTAGTTTTATTTCCAACATTTTTCTGTGCAACCAATGGATCGCGAGATAAACGATTTCAAGATGTTTTTAGGATGGCGGCTGTTTGGCAGGGGGTGGGGGCACGGCTTTTTGGTTCTACACTTGTCTAATGATCCTAAATCACTGGGCAAGAGGAATCGCCTCGGCCAATTTTTTTAAGGTGGCGGGGTGTTTTCCGACAATTTTACTGTACTAAGATGACCAGAAACACGTTTTCTCCTTTGCGTATATCTGTTGACGATATAAGTATCTCAAAAACTATTTGTTGGAGGAAGACGCTATTTTGCATGCGGATTAGATATTTATCTGGCTCGAAACCAAATATATTGTTCAAACATATACAGGGAGATCATCTTAAAAATAAAATTCTGTCTATTTTTGCTTTAACTCGAGAACTCTTAGTTAAAAACTGTTAGTAGCACATAGCTCAGGTTTCTACCTTTGACGTAATTATGAATATTTTGACACAACATAATACACAGGGTGGACATCTTAAAAACTGAAGGTCGTTTTTTCCTTTGATATTTCCAACATTTTTAGTGTCAAAACTTTCACTTGCAAGAGAAGTTCCGAGTAAATATTGCCTAAAATGCCATTCTAATAGTTATCTATTTAGTATATGTACGTCTTACTAGGCATACAAGAAACGCAAGAAAATATAGACACGAGATCGAAAGTTGAGTGTTTAATTTTTCTCCAATGTCTTAGATGCCAATAAGACAGAACTACAATACAATATTTTATCCACAACCCATAACTTGACGCTACGCCGAAAAAGATCGGTTGTCATCACAATGATTAATAAATTATAAAACACTAGTGTCTTATGAGCTGTATTAAACAATGATGTCGTATGAATTCCATGATACATGTTTTTTAATATATTTAAAATGTTGCTACAATCTAGTCTAAGACTAATAAGTAACTTATTTCTGATCCTACTATATTAAATAACTTAAGATCTAAAAGTCACCCATTGATGTCTTATTAGCTTATTCTAACTACTAAAGCACTTGCGCAGATCACAAACGTTACTCTGCTTTTACACTAACTAAATCACTACACTTGTTCGTGAGGTTTAATCCTCTTAAGTCTTCTTATTTGGTTGGAGTTGTCGAGAAGCTGAACGGCCTCGATATTTTCGTGTTGTAAAAGCCTTTCTTCATGGCGTCTTGCAATTTTTTACATTTCTTTCTTAACGTAGTCCACTCCAAGGTTCCCATGGAGGTCTTCATTCCTAATGTACCAGGGCGCATCCACGATGTTCTTCAATACTTTACTTTGGAAGATTTGTATAATTTTAATATTTGACTTTCTGGTACAGCCCCTCAGTTGTATTCCATACGTCCACACTGGTTTTAATATTTGCTTGTACAGAAGAAGCTTATTATGTATTGACAGAGCTGAGTTTCTTCCCAGGAGTTTTTGAATTTATTAATGGCGTTTTATAAATTTATTGTTGGCTGTTTCTATATTACTTTCACCCACTGCACTGCTAGTATGGCAATGTCATCAGCAAAAGTAGCAATAGTATTATTTGCTGGCTTTGGTGTGTAAAGAAGGTAGAGGACAGGACCCAAGATACTACCTTGTGGCACTCCAGCTTTAATTTCTTTAAGGTCAGAGTAGATGTCATCCTGTTTTATCCTAAAATGTCTGTCTGATAGATAGGAATTTAAAATATCTGCATACTGTTTGGGAATCATATATTTTATTTTCCAATGCAGACCTTCATGCCTAACTTTATCGAAGATCTGTGCTACATCTAAAAATACTGCAGAGCACACTCTTTTTCCTTCAAGTGCTTCTTTTATAATATGAGTGATTTTGTGGATTTCATCTATTGTCTAGTGGTTATGTCTGAATCCAAACTGATGACCCGGGATTAGGTATTTTCTCTCCATGACTGGTTGCATTCTTTTGAGAAGTAATTTCTCAAAAAGTTTAGACATAATAGGTAATAATGATATCGGCCTATAAGAAGAGGTTACTGTGGCGGCTTACCCGGTTTTGGAATCATGACTATCAGCCACTTTCTATAATCTACGTAAAGTCCGTGTCAATTCAATTCTTATATACAGCGTGCTTATGCGAAATTGAAAGTTTTGTATCCTCATAGGAATTACTTACCCAAAAATATAAAAACAAACCTGTGTAATACATTAATTCTGTCACAATTTTCATATTGTTCTCCTGTTTATAGTCCTTTCCTTGACAGCAGTGGAATTCAAAAAGTGCAAAATTTCTGTATTCGTTTTATCTTCGGTTTGCGTAAATACGATCATGTATCATACAAACTTCAGGTATTAAAGTGGCTTAACATGAGAAATCGCTTTATGCTTCGAACCGCATTCCTATTTCATAAAATAGTTACGTCTAAGAGTCCACCGTATTTATATAGCCGGATATTTTTCAGAACTGATGTTCACAATTTAACTATTAGAAACAAGGGGCTCATTACTCCACCCCTCCCCAGAACTCCACTGTTTCAGAGATCCTTTTCATTTAATATATACAAAGTATACAACTATTCCTAATGCATACAAATCCCTCATCTCTCTTGCCTTTAGAAAATGTATGTATTTATGTCTTTTCGGAAGTCAGTATACATCTACTTCTTTCTAATTTGTTATTTATGTCATTTAGGTGGTGTATAAATATTCAAAACCTGTCCATAATCAGCGACAACGTATACCATTACTATTTTTAGTTTGAGTTAATAGTGCTTATGGTTTTTTTTTAGTAATATTACACTCATGCAATTATAGTATTTTATTTCCTTTATTGCAAGGTTTAAGTGGAAGAGCAGATGGTAGCTTGTTACGCATCTGAACTTCACCTTGGGATTTTTCCCACTGATAATTATTAATAAATTTTTCTCGTGTGTTATTTGTTTATATTTGTTGTTGGGAAAAATAAAGACATATTATTATTTATATTATTATTATTATTATTAATTTCACATGACACCGAGTAAACCATGAATTGAAATTTTTTAGAGTGTACTGAGCGACTGACACCTTAAAGTCATTCTGACAATTTATCTTTTGTACTTACGTCGAAATGACATTCACAGAAAAAAATGGCCGTACACTTACAAAAAGTGAAATAATAAACGCGGCAGCAGAGAGTATTCATAACAATTCTGCAGAGATTTTTATTGTTTTGCTGATAGGTATCCAGAGCAAAGGTGTACAAAATTGTGCAAGATGAACCCAATTTGGCTACTACTAAGACGGGAAATAATTTAAAAAACGCAACATACTGGAATTTCGCATTTAAAGAAGACCTCCAATTAAAAATTTGGAATTTACATGAAAAAATGAACTTTACTGTGCAAGATCTTTTAAATTATGCGAAAGAAGAACTACAGTACAATGGATCTCCTAGTACATTATGGAGGATAATCTAAAGCATGGGCTATAAATTTAAAACCGTGAATTCACGAAAACTATTATGTGAACAGCAATACTTTGTCGCTAAAAAAATTCCTTCTTGAGGCAGTACCTTCAAATGGAAGATTCTAGTGATAACCTATGTTTTGTGTACTTAGATGAGACGTGGATATATAAAAACGGGAGTCTTAGAAAACGTTGGGTAAATGATGATTGCAGAAAATGAAATTCAAGTCAAACTCGCCAAGAAGGAAAACGGTACACAATTTTGCATGCGGGATGGTCTAATGGATTTTTAGAAGTTTGTGAATTAAACAAAAAATGTGTTATCATTATGGATAATGCTCCTTGCCACTCAGTTCTTTTAGATAAGAAACCTACTATTTCAAGTAGGAAAAAACAATTACAGGATTGGTTGCTACAGCACGACGTAACTTTTGACAACAAACTGACGAAAAAACAATTGTAGGAATCTCGACTGCCGAACAAAAAAAACTATGTAGTAGACGACATTTTAGAGCGCAGTGGTTATAGAGTTATTAGATTGTCCCCGTATCACTGCCAATACAACCCCATTGAGCTGGCATGGGGATTATGTAAGAATTATTACAACAAGCATGTAACTTCTCGCGCATCATCAAAAGGAGAAGCAGAAAAGTTATGGCGCAAATCAATTTCTGTGTTCCGCTGACTTTTGGACCAAAAGCATACAACACTGCAAAAAACAAATTCGCGATGATTGGACCAGATATATGGGATGCAGCAGTATTGAAAACATTCCTCCTTTTATAATTTTTTTGTTTCTTCAATGATTTTTTACTTATCGTTCGTTTTTGCTTCAATTTAGAATGTTATATTTTACATTTTGTATTTTTCGGCAAAATTCTAGTGGGGTGTGGCCATATGACCATAGAAGTGGGTGCCAAGAGATTCGAAGGACCTTACGCATCCCGAAATCTCGCCCAAATACAAATACAAATACGAGTAGATAAGTACTAGTTCAATAAGTTTTTAGAACATTTTACAAATATAAGTTAATTTGTATCTTGCCTTTGTGTGCTGTAATAACATTCCGGTGTTAGTTTAGATAATGGTTCACATGTTTATAATTAGTGTATCTTCTGGATCAATATTAAAGTATTGTTGAAAAAATAGGTTAGCAAGCTTAAGTATATACTTATTAATAATTAATCTAAAAAAAATATAGGTATATTGCATTTTCAATACTTAAAGATAAGCTGATGCGTCAAACATTTATAACCTTACATTTAAACTGACACTTTTTCTACACTGTTTTAAAAAACGTTTTTAATTTCAACGTCTACTCGGTGTCATGTGAAATTGAAACGGACTTTACATACGTAAGTCTGAACGCGGCATTGATAAGATTAGTCAGCTTAGAAAGCGCTCTCTTTGGTAGTTGCTATAATAGTTCTGCTGTTATCAAGTCGACCTCAGGAGCCGTTTTTGGATTTAAATTATATTTAATTTCCTTCACAACTTCACCTGCCGATAGCAATGTAATGTTTTGGTCGTCCTTCCGGACAGTTTCTTCTAGTACCGCTTTTTCTTGTAGGTTATGGGGTTGAAAGATGTTCTCCAGGTGACTAGCAAAACATTCCGCTTTTTGTTCATTACTTCTGGCCCAGTTTCCGTCTTCTTTTTTAATCGGTGGTATCTACGTGATGGGTCTTTTAAATCTTTTTGTTGATTTCCATAGGGAATAATCCGTACTACTATTGTTAGTCAGGTTTGTCAAGTAGGAGGTAATAGATTCTTCTTTCAATTCTTTAATTTCTCGCTGTAGTTATTGCGTGAGGTTATTCAATGTAGTTTTGTCTTGGCGGGCTCTGGTTTGCAATCACTTCCTTCTTGCTTTCCTTTTTTCTATTACTAATTTCCTAATTTCTTCCGGACAGCAACAGCCTTTTAGTCGTTTTTTAACTGCTGGTGTACATTCCCAAGCAGTTATTTGAATGTCCGATGAATTTCTCCACCTCGACTTTCAGATATTCTTTTCTATGAGGTACATCTAGTTTTATTTTATTCTCCTTAGCATAGAATTTCGGCTTAGACCGCGTAGTATTTGTATATGAACACCCAGCATTTTCTGGCTTAATGTGCCTTGCACCTTGTGAAGTCGAGCAAAAACCCGCGCGATGGCCATGCTCTTTGGTGGCTCGTGTTGTTTGAGTATCTTGAGAACGAGGATACTTAGGCAGATTTGGCCGTTTTTCTGTTTGTACATACATATTCACTAACGTTTCGCAAGACCTTGCAGCTTGCATCATTAGAGTGGAAGTCGTACTAAGAACCGAAGGTCGGTGTGGAGCTATTTATAGTCCTCTGTGCCAGGTGCGCGGAGTGGCGTAACGCTGGTTGGTCGTCCGAGTGCAACGTAATCCGTGGGGCGTGGCCGTATGACGCACAGTGGTTGTAATGCTTTAGATCGTGTATCACAGGGGTCCACGTTTTACTCAGCTTAAAGCCATCTTCCCTGTTGATATTATTTGGATGTTTTTCTATTTCTATGGCTTCACGTATCACTCGCGGGAAGTAATGAGGTATTCTGGCAAGTACTCTGGCATGCTCAAATTCTAAAGTGTGCCCATTTGTAAAAGTATGCTCAGCTACGGCTGATTTTGTGATGCGTTTGTGTTTGCAATCGCCTTTATGTTCTTGGAGTCTTAGATCAACGGAACGACCAGTCTGTCTAATGTAACTCGAGCCGCAAGAACAAGGAATGCGGTGTACGCCAGCGGTTTTTAAACTTGGAATCTTGTCTTTTACCGATCTGAAGCCGTTACCCAAAGTTTCCTTGCTCTTGAACACAGTTTTGATGTTGCATCGTTGCAGGACACGTCCTATCTTATCAGTCGAGCCTTTAACGTAAGGTAAAAATGCTAAGCCTTCCAGAGGTGGAGATTCTTCTTTAGCCTTTTTTGTCATAGTCTTTTCTAGTGCTTTTCGTATGGCGGTAGTTGTGTATCCGTTCCTGTGTAAAGAGTCAAACACACACGGACAGATATCTAAATGCTGACTCACACCATCATCCAATGCAAAAAGCAACAGTTCTCCAGACTCTGGCGACAAGAGCCGTTTGTATCTCAGACGAAGAAAATCTAGAGAGAGAAAGGCTACATCTGTTTGACTCTTTACACAGGAACGGATACACAACTACCGCCATACGAAAAGCACTAGACAAGACTATGACAAAAAAGGCTAAAGAAGAATCTCCACCTCTGGAAGGCTTAGCATTTTTACCTTACGTTAAAGGCTCGACTGATAAGATAGGACGTGTCCTGCAACGATGCAACATCAAAACTGTGTTCACGAGCAAGGAAACTTTGCCAGAGTACTTGCCAGAATACCTCATTACTTCCCGCGAGTGATACGTGAAGCCATAGAAATAGAAAAACATCCAAATAATATCAACAGATGGCTTCAAGCTTAGTAAAACGTGGACCCCTGTGATACACGATCTAAAGCATTACAACCACTGTGCGTCATACGGCCACGCCCCACGGATTACGTTGCACTCGGATGACCAACCAGCGTTACGCCACTCCGCGCGCCTGGCACAGAGGACTATAAATAGCTCCACACTGACCTTCGGTTCTTAGTACGACTTTCACTCTGATGATGCAAGCTGCAAGGTCTTGCGAAACGTTAGTGAATATGGATGCACAAACAGCAAAACGGCCAAATCTGCCTAAGTATCCTCGTTCTCAAGATACTCAAACAACACGAGCCACCAAAGAGCATGGCCATCGCGCGGGTTTTTGCTCGACTTCACAAGGTGCAAGGCACATTAAGCCAGAAAATGCTGGGTGTTCATATACAAATACTACACGGTCTAAGCCGAAATTCTATGCTAAGGAGAATAATTCGAGTAACCGCGAAAGCCTCAAACAGTACATAGTTTTATTTTCTCATCAAGTAATTGTTTGAAGCTTATCCAATCAGTGTATTTGTTAACTAGTGTTGTGGAGCCTTCTCAGTTTTCCGTTATTTGGAAAATTCCTGATTGCCAGCTCGCCTTGGAATTTGTGGACTGTATGAATTGTAGGTTTCACGGAATAAATACACTCGTTGAAAGCCGGAAATATGTTACTTTATTAGCAATAAACAACACATTGAACATTTGAACATTTACAAGAATTAGCTTTCGTAGAGCGGACCGGTTCGCATGCTGCCACGTTGACAGATGGAACGTAAGTGTTTTTAGAATCGGAAGCACGCCCGGCAGTCTACTGCGCACAGTATGAATTCAGAATGCAAGAGAGGCGGCAAAAGTTTATAAAGTCCTTAACAACTAGTATAGGATTATTTTCTTTCTGGATTATATTTTCACTGAGCGTTAACGTTATTGTTGTACGATCAGAACATAAGTCATTACATTCATCTATCTGAGCATAATTAAGTGATATATATTTGACTATAAAATTCGATCAGATCAAGTACCTTATTACTCTTATTAGGGTCCGTCGGCCAATATGTTGGCTTTACAGTAGATATAGCTGTATCTCCACATTTATTGGCTGCATTTAATAGTTCCCTAACTTTAATCTGGATTCCCAGTGTGTGTTTTTGGCATTAAAATCTCCCCCATTATAAATCTACTGCCTAGATGGTTAAATAGGTTACGGTATTCCTCCTTTTTTATGGTGTGCCTAGGTGGACAGTATATTCCTGTCACTGTTAATGAATATCGATTTGTTTTTATTTTAATTGCTGTCACCTGCATTTTCTCTGCAGGATGGATAGGATTATAAATTCAATAGCCATAACATTTTGTGAAGTGAGTCTCAGATACGAGACATCCATCAATATTTTCTGTCTGTAGAACCAATTGTAGTTCCTGCTGGTGGTTAAGGAGTCCATTAGCGTTCCATGTTTTGTTTGGATTTGGGTATATTTCCCTTACCACTACATTCAAGTCTTTTCATACGCTCATCTAGAGTTGAGATAATCATTTCTTGCTTATCTAATGTAGCTATTATTAGTTGCAAGGTTTGCTGGATTTTGCTGTTTTGTTGCTCATATTTTAATGTATTTTGTTCATTTGACGTAACATTTGCAAATGTTGCGTCAGCGGTAACTTTCTTAGTCACTGTAGTGTGCTTTTCGACAACCTTTAACAGGTTCTCCTCTTTTATTTTAATAGATACGCTGGGCGTATTTTTATTCATGGCTTTATTTTTTATTTTTTGCAGCTCAATAACTACTTTACATCGGCGATAATTCGCTGGGCGCTCCACCTCACAGTGTAGACATTTTGGCTTGACACTTTCCGGTTTAGGGCAATCAGTACAGTATCTTTGTGTATGTCCATAAGCCTGGCACTTCGTTCATTGTGGGATCAATTTGGACGTTGTGTACGGTTGCATTCCACCTTACATTGCAGTATATGTTTAATAGCGTGCCTTTTATTTATATCCTCACTGGACTTAAATGTCAGGATAAACATATCGAGAGGCTCCTTTGTTCTCCATTTAATTTTATTTGCAGCGTTCAACGCTTTGAATTCTGTTGTTCAGTTCTCAGACTATAGTATCTGACTGACTAGCTATTGAGTATTTTGACTACACCACGATAGGTATCATCATTTACTGGATTGATTTGAGTATTATCTTTGTGATAAATTTGTCTTTGTGTATTTGTTTCGTAATAAGTCTGTAGAATTACGAATCATTGGAAGTAGAGGATGTATTTTTTTTTGCTTTACGTATGGACTGTATATAGCCTCTTCATTACTCTTTTGAGGAGTAGGCGATATTAATGTTATTAAAGAAGAAGTATTCATTTTTTCCTCTTATTTTGCCTGTTTCTAGCCCTCATCGACTCTGTTTCTTTGCGTAGTTCTTCTTAGTCGGTCCAGTACTCTACTTGTCTGGTTGTTTTTTTTCTGTGTTTTTAGCAGTGCTAACTTGCCCACTTAACTGTTTGATTTGATATCCAAGCTTACTTATATGTGATTACATTTGCACAATCACATTGTTTAATTGCATTTTTTCATTGTTGGCTTTGTGCCACTCTATATATAATAATTTCTCATTTTGGGAGCGTTTAACGTTCTCCTGGAACAATTCATTATTTTGTTGTATTAAAAATACTTTTTTGTTTATTGTAGTGTGCTGTATTCCATTGACCATTATTATATTATTTCCTCCGTATTCGAGGTCGTCGCCAGGATGATTTTACATTTTTATTAAGTTCCGATATGGCGGTCACGACTACGGCCACGGACACAACCAGGTGTGTGAAGTTCGATCACTAGGTAAAGGTTCAAGGTAATTTCAATTCCCTCAACTGGGGGCGGTCTACAATACGGACCTTGCGTCCTTCTTCAGCCAAGAACGAGAATTATAAGATGGGCGAGAGAAAGGAGGGGTGGAAAATGGAACAAAGGCCAGGAAAGGTGGAGAAGTACTGCTCCGGCATTCGCCTCGGAGAAAGTACTGTAGCGTATGCGCATACATGCACGCATACATGCAGCCTTAACAGCTATTACTTAGTAACATAAACATAAATAAACAGTTTGGCTTTTGACTCCATCACATAAAGACATATGTTTCATTTCCTAAATTTAATGTAGATATAACGTAGACCCTTTTGCCGTTATAATTTGGTGACCCCGATTTTAAACAACATAGCAACCATCTGAACAACTCCCCCCGTTTTGGATCCAACACAAGCCGCAAGCAGCAGCCGACCTGAATCGTCACAAACAGCAGCCTACCTGAATTGTCACAAGCAGCCCCAGACGCATCCTACTTGAAGCCACGTCAAAGAAACAGCAACCAGCTATACCTGGTCTACCTTTGACTCTCTTCCTTCAGGATATCCTGGAACATGCGACCGACCTGTCACTGTCATACAAAAGCTAAGTTCCTCCGTCAGTTATATGTGTGCGCGTGTGTTGAACGTTGGTGGCTGCGTCCGTGGTGTAGCTTGGGGTTGGAGATAACTTTATAATATGTTGCCCAACTCCCGCTGCATCCGGATGGTAGTTTGGCCGGCGTCGATTCGCGTGCGTATGTGTGATTGGTGTGGAATTCGTTTGGCTTATGCTTCCTTTTTGTCAAAAACGCTTTACTCGGAATGATGACCAATTTATAATAATTGAATCATTTCCTGGATAACCTTTTGACATTTTTTATTATTTGTCTAATATTTGTTTGTTGCAGGTTCTTTTTTTTTGCCTTGTGCCGCCTTTTTTCTGATTTTTTCAGGTCATGCTTCAACGCCGCTGCGCCGCCACGGGCTAATCAAATAATTAAGACTTGAACTGTACATACATACATACTGTAATTAGCCCTAGGGATTGTTGAAAATATCTATAGAGTTTTTGTAGCTAAATATAATTTCTTCAAAATTATATATAGCTTTTCTCTATAGCAAGCAAAAACTACTTTTTGCGGGGGGTGTAATGTAGCGTATGCACATACATGCACGCATACATGCAGCCTTAACAACTATTACTTAGTAACATAAACATAAATAAACAGTTTGGCTTTTGACTCCATCACATACAGACATGTGTTTCATTTCCTAAATTTAATGTAGATATAACGTAGACCCTTTTGCCGTTATAGTACCTACCCTTATTCCTGAAGATAACAGGAAATGTTACTTCGAAGAGCTATTCGGAATAAAAAGATATGCATAATTATGAAAGAGCAAGGTGTTAGACATCGAATCCGCATGCAAAATATCTTTTTTTTTCCAACAAATAGTTTTGGAGAAATACTGCCAACAGACAGAATTGAGAAAACATGTTTTGTGTCATCTAGGAGCCCTGAAACGTGAAGATCTGAAGAAATCTCGGAAGGTGATTTTTTCGGGATTAGATTACTTCTTTGCCTTATGCGAGGGCAGTAAAAAATACATAGCGCAATTTAAAAATCGTTGTAGCTTTTCAAAAACAAAAGAACAAAAACATTTAGTATTATCAAAATAAATGAGCTTATTGTAAATGATGCATCAGCCTCACTCTGTATACGTACATACATTTAAAGCAACTACCAAATGTTTTGGAAACTTGTAAAATACGCCTGCATATAATATTTTGTTTACAGTGTAACAGAAGTTTTGTAGTTAAGCAGATGTTATATTTATTACGCACAAGAAATAGTTTATTTATCAAAATACAAACAATTGTTAAGAGAAAGAATATTTCAAACATTATGTATGTCACTTGGATAAATTTAAACATGTTATTCGTTTTTTTTTAAATGCATTAATTGGTACCACATGTAAAAACAATTATGTTACCAACCCAACAACAATTGAATTTGGAATGAGTTTTGGGAACAGATAACACATACAGTATTCACTTTTTTCTGGACAATATGTTGGTAATGAAAACTGGGCATCTTTAACGGTTTCTTTTGCTTAATTCTAAGTTATGTAAGATGTAAAACCATGGGTGCCATGCTACTATGATGTAAAAGATTACTTGCTAGAGTTGGACCACATTACTATGGCAGTCGGTATTTAAGGTACCTCTTACCTAGATCTTGTTCATAGCAAACAACAAAAACAACTCGTAAAACTAAAAAAAGTATACATCAGTGGAGTATGGGTACAGTCATGTAAGTAGAATCAAAATTTTGAGTGAATAGGGACATATTGTGGCCAATTTTTTGTAATACTTGCAATGGAAAATTTGTCACTCGTGCCTGTAGACAAATTGTTAACCTATCAAAACTAATCATCAGTTATTCGATAGGTGCAAGAATCAGATTTTCAATTTTTACATGCGAAACTTGTTTTGGTTTCTTGGTAGCGTGCGAGATGTTGCCCCACTCACATATTAACAACAGGGATTAAGACGATGAATGTCGATTTTTTCATCATTGGGTGAAATAGTATGTTTTGGTTATGGACAATGCACCATACCATTAGCTTCACTTTGATTAAGAGAAGGCAGGGTAATCGTAGTGTAGAAGTTGTCTGCAAAACTAATAAAAATTGAGTTTGGGAGCTAACAAGACATTTTAGATTGGATAATAAATGAATCTGTGTAATATACAACACGGGAAGCGGTCCTGAACCGCTATACCTCAGCTAAACCTTGTTAACTAATGATATTCCGATATATAGACAAATTGCGTGTTTATTTGCTTTGTAATATTTTGATAGAAGTGTATCTGTTTAGTTTGAACTTAAATATGGTAGTTTCTACTGTCAGTGCTGATCAGGTGTAGTTCTTGCAAATCTGGTTTAAGCGAGTGGAGAAACCAGGTACACAGAGAAAACGAAAGACATTAGCAGCCTGCATTGAAAGAGCCGGTAAGGCCTTCTTGTCGCTAAAAGCGAGTGACGCCAAAAAGTAAATCTGCAGAACTTTCAGAAAGTGATGCTCGTTTGCAAGCAGCAATAAAGATTCAGTCAGTCAGAAATCTTGTAAGGGGAGCATTTGAATGCAAACAATAAGGGAGGCCACTTTCGCTTAGGCCCTGAACACACGGGATTCCGTATCCGAGATTCGGTATGCGGGATACAGAATCTGAGTCTGTTCAGACACGGTGACTGAATCTCAGACGCGGGCCTTCAGTCACTTGCAGTGCCGTGCTGTTATGGACCTAGCATTGTTGTTCTTTGTTTCTGTCGAATTAGTCTAGATGTGCTGTATTTTAAGTCAGGGATTGGGCTCTACTAAGCTAATAATTTTTTCATTGTCAAATAATGTACGCTCCATGATCTTTGTATAGTAACGAACGCACTGATTATTCGAATTAAATACAAGGTGAAGAAAATCTGCTACGCCTATGATATGATATCGCGTGTTGTGGCTCGCAAAAGTATGCGCGTCCAGACCCTGGACACACGTGGATTCTGTATGCGAGATACGGAATCCCAGATACAGAAAATACACGCGCTGAAATGGAGCTGTTCACACGGCATTCAGCGACGCATACAGTATCTGGCTGCAAATTTTATTTATCTCTCCTTTTCGGCCGCCGGCGACAAATTCTGTATCTCGGATACCGATTTACCATTGGAGCATATGGTGCATATGAGTCCACGTGTACCAGGGCCTGGACACGCCTACTTTTTCCAGCCAGAACATATGATATCATATCATAGGCGTAGCAGATTTTCTTCACCTTGTATTTAAATCGAATAATCAGTGCGTTCGTTACTATACAAAGATCATGGAGCGTACATTATTTGACAATGAAAAATTTATTAGCTTAGTAGAGCCCAATCCCTGACTTTAAATACAGCACATCTAGACTAATTCGACAGAAACAAAGAACAGCAATGCTAGGTCCATAACAGCACGGCACTGCAAGTGACTGAAGGCCCGCGTCTGAGATTCAGTCGCCGTGTCTGAACAGACTCAGATTCTGTATCCCGCATACCGAATCTCGAATACGGAATCCCGTGTGTTCAGGGCCTTAAAACGGTGCATTTCGTAAAATTGCATAATTTCAAATCAAACATCCCAACGTGGGGATTTTTCGTTCCATGTAGTCCAAACGTCAGGCGAGTGTGGATCGAGTATCATATTTTTCCACGCACTGGCCGCGGCCGGTAGAATCCCTGAGTGCAGCATTATTTTAAAATAAGGACGGATTTAGTGCGATTTGAAATTCGCCCATAAGACCATTTGGTTTATCTCTTTTAGATATTATGTAATTATTATTGTATATCAGTTATCGTTATACATGCTAGCTACTTTAACTGTCGATCGCGAGTAGAAACATGTCATATCGCCCGGCGTTTTGATTGTATTAATTTAACCCGTTTGGTCGTCAACAACTATGTACGAGGGTAGCACTTGAAAGTCATCTGAGAAACAAGGTTTTTGAAGCTTTCCACAGCATCTTCGGTAATTTCAAATAGCTCACCACGCATTTTATCCTTTAATTGGGGAAATAAAGTAATCGGACTACCAGGTCGCGACTTTATGGGGGATTTCTAGCCATTTTAATCCCTTAAGTCTCTAAAAATTCTTTTGTTTGATATGCGGTATGATTTGAAGCATTGTCAGGATGCAGAACGATCTCACTTCTTGGGCGCCGTAATCGGCCTTTTTCAATAACGTCTGGCAGACATACTGTCGTGCACCATTCTGAGGTAACCGTACGTTTATTTTCAAGTACGACAGTTGTGATAGTTCCTAATTTTGGAAAGCAAGCAATCATTTTCTTACCAACACTTCGAGATCGCTTCACTTTAACTAGATTAGTGTGGTATCCACCGACAATAGACTTTTCTTACACCCAAATGATATGTAAAATCTTGGTTATTGCAGTCATTCCAATGCCCAATGTGCTCCTAATAATTCTATTTGTGACTCGATTGTCCTCCTAAATCATTTTTGGCATGGCGTCTATGTTTGTTTCGGCAACTGCTGAAATTGGTCGTCCTTCACGAAAATCGTCGCTGAGTGAAAAAGTTTGATTTC
Source organism: Agriotes lineatus (assembly GCA_940337035.1). Taxonomy (NCBI): domain Eukaryota; kingdom Metazoa; phylum Arthropoda; class Insecta; order Coleoptera; family Elateridae; genus Agriotes; species Agriotes lineatus. Next base: position 10,020,152 of record OW679195.1, read on the forward strand.
TATTGCACTTGCACTTGGTTTATTAGTTTGCGGAAGTTATAGGCGCTACCCTCGTATTTCGTAGGCGTTTTTATTTGACTTATTGTTTATGTGTATGTGTTCAAAGCCGATATATTGCAATGCAATGCTGTATCAGGCTCCACTATCTGGTGCCTGTTTGAGAATTTAAATAAATTAAATTAGATAAATCAGGGCAAATCCAAATCACACAATTCTCAGATTTATATTTTTACTACTGTGCTTTTACTTCGCCTGTCAGTCATAAATTATGGGCTGGTTAAAAATAAAATGTAATAATTAATTACACAAATGAAATGGTTGAAAAGCCCTTCTTTCTATTTTTATCTAATTGCAATATCTATTTACGCTAGCTCTCGGCAAAACACAAGCTCTATTCTCAGGGTGAGTTCAGAATTTAACTATCGCCATAAATTTTAGATTATTTGAGTTGGAGTAGCTCATTTACTCGCTCTCAGCAGATAATATTAGTAATCTCTATTTGACAGATAACACACAAAATGTCGCCAGTGCACAGCGTATCTGAACGTTTAAACCCGTAAAAATATTGTGAAAAACGCGTCATGTAAGTTGTCTGAATTTTTCCGCTTGGCAACTAATAAAATTTCATCCCCTTCCGTTGTTTTATAGGATGTCGTCACCGCCTCTTGCTTGTTCTGACGTAGAAGATACGCCGATTTTTCAATTGTTTCTGGACGCTTCGATTCTCGCTAAACCCAGCACAATCTAGTGACGCCACGCAATTTCCGAAAAACACGAAGCAACTGGGACCTTGGGAATACGCTAGGCCTCTCCGGGAAGGTTTGTTCTTGTAGTTTGATGCGTTATCCCAAACCTAACCCTCAAATTACAGGCTTAATCCTACCTCGTAATGATGGCTTCAAAGCTGCTCGTAGTGATGCTGCTTCGATTTCTTGCTGGAGACGGTCCCCTGATACAGGTGTCTACGGTGGCACTCTGGCAGACTCGGTTGATGCCCTGGACTGCTTTGGCTCTGGCTCTGGATACTTCATTGGGCCGGAAACGATGCTCGCAAATTCAGCTGATCGGCTGCCGTTCACCCCCGGAGATGCGATTGGAAAATTTTATATTTTAACTTCATGGAAACCCTCATAAACACTCCCACAGGTACTCCGAGATGGGCACAATCAAATGAAATACTTTTTAGACGGTAATATGCTCGTTTATTAATATACAATTGTAGTTAAATATGGAGCACAAATTCGACAAACTTCAAATAAAAATTAATTCAAATGTTCTTTCTTGTTTTAAACAAAATAGCATCAGGTTGCTAAGTTACTGTTGATTTTCTTATGTTAATGGAAATTAATTCTGATAATGAAAGGTTACAAATGGAAGTAAATTTGAGTACATAATTAATATTTACAATTTTCTTAAATCTAGATTATTGTCTTTAATCTTATAATTAAAATTGTTCGATAGCGTTATTTATTTATTATTGTCACTGCTCTGCTCTGCACTATTGCACTTTATTTTTTAAATTTACTGATTTTTGAGTTCCGTACTTTTCATGTCTCTTGCTACATTCTGTTGCCATCTTCTAACATTGCTCTTTGCAATTTTCTATATTATATTATGGTTCATCTTGTTTTACCTTTCTGCTTTGCTCACTATTTTCACTATCCTTTGCTTTTACTTAACAGCTACGCTCCTTTTAAAATGCAGCTAACAAACCTTTTGTGTCAAGTAAATTTTTATGTGGTCTGGCTTTACATGTGCACAAACCTTTCCTTTTAAATTAGATTAATTTATTTACAAGCCAATTCAAACCCTTTCAAATATGCTTTGCTTTAGCGTGCCTTCCTCAGACGAATTTACTGTTTCTCGCATCTCACCATCAATGCATTCAATATCCCATCTGGGATGCGGAAAGTTCGTTCCCCATATTTAGTTCCCCACATTTCGTACCCCACATTTCATTCCCGGGATATTTCGTCTCCCCACATCTCGTACCCGGAAACTTCGTTCCCGAGCGAGTTCAATTTGTCTCCAAGATGGAGGGTGTTTAAAAACGAGTGCAGCTATCGGAATACAGTTAGATAATGAAAGATATTTTAATTAATTTATTTATTATAATAAACTTATAAGAACAAAATAAATTGTATTTATTAAAAATGACGGTTTAATCTAAGTATCTTCTTAGTAATATTTTGCCGTATTATGAACAATAAAGGTAGTTTACCTGAAAAGAAAATAGTTTTTGCTTAACTGTCAAGGCCGACTTGTTTTTGAAAAACTGAAAATTTTCTTAAAATTCTCTACAAACCAAACAGGAATTTAAATTTTATAACATTTTTATGTAAAACTAAAAATAAAATTTAATTCCCTCTTGTAAGCTCAATCCGGGGACATACTGTTCTTATACGTTTTTTATAATAAATAAATTAATTAAAATATCTTTCATTTTTCTAACTGCATTCCGATCGCTGCACCGGTTTTTCAACACCCGGTAATCTAGGAGATAAATTGAGCTCGCTCGGGAACGAAGTTTCCAGGTACGAGATGCGGGGAGACGAAATATCCCGGGAACGAAATGTGGGGTACGAAATGTGGGAAACCAACTTTCCGCAAACCATCCCATCTTTGTCCAAAATTGCAACCATACAAAATATCCCAACTCTGTGCTTTATTGAATCTGTTAATTATCTTGCACTGCAAACAGAGCCAAGTTGTGGGCTTAATACCATCTCAATATATTGGTGTATTATACTTATTGTAAACGGATTAGCTTTTATAGGAATGGGAGTGTGCAGTATTTAGTTTCAGATCTTAAACATTGTCGCATTTATTATCCGTGACCTCGACTGGGAATAAAGGTAAGAATTCTTTATTTAAACTGAGCTAGTGGGCAACTTACAAGGCAAATAACATTTAAATATTAAAGTGCGAGAGACGTCTTTTTTCAATACGATTTCTAACGGTGGGTTCGACCCACAGTAGGACTAAAGAAGCAGCGTTATACACAAGCATTAGGTTTTTACGTTACTCCTATACTATTTCCAATATAATCCAATTGAAATGGCATGGTGGTTTCCTAAAATCTACTGCAACAAACGCGTAAATTCTCAACCTGTAATTTAATTTTCTGAGTTCAATCAATTTATAAAACTATTAACGACATCTCTTACGTCTTCCTTATATGTACTTTGCAGGGTTCTGCAAATGCGAGCTCTACTTTTCAGATTTCGCTTGGCGCATGTCACGCTTATTTAAAGCTCTTCCCCAGGCCAATAGAAGCCGCCTTAGGTATTATTTTAAAATTCTTTGCTCACGTAACTCAGACTTCAACCAGATATGTGTTGGCGCCCGGTTGTCGGCTAGTCATCGACGATTACCAAAGAAAGTCATCAGCCAAACGGTCGTGCGTGCCACAAAAATCCAATCCAGCATATGTGCGCTGTAGCTATTGCTGGCAGTTGACCTAAAAAACTTTCCGTTGTATGAGAACAAGGCAGACACTATTATTAACGAAAGATAGTCAGATACCCCGTCGATTATTATCTTGGAAGAGGAACGAAAACACGGGGAGCAGTTTTAAACTTTGTCCTCACTGTGCACCAGCTACTAAACGAGTTAAGATCTTGTTTGTTTGTGCCCCGGATCGCGATACTTTAATGTGATCCGGGGTGGCTTTTCGTTGTGCAAAGAATTATTGCAGTGCATTGAACTCTTCGTTGTGCCGTGAACTAAAGCAGTTTTTCTAGTTTTGAACTTGTACCGTTAGCCCCTAAATTAACATTGATCAGGGTCATATGAGATTTGCGCGAATTATGCTGTTTGTTTTTCTTTTAGGAAATAAACATTCCCGTGTGTGTTGAAGATGCTATTCTGTGGGAAATCGCCAAAATAATTCCTAATAAAAGGAAGCACAAGTGTGTTTTTTGCGGATCTATCAGATCCTCGGGAGCATTTGCTTAACCAACCTCGATTATGGCTCTTTATTCACTTAGATCCAAAGCAGATAATCGAGATACATATTAGTTCCAGAGAGCAACAAGACCGAAATGAAACATATGTTATTACTATAAAAGATACTAGTATGACAACTAACCTTGTAAAAGTTTTCTAAGAGACTAGCTCACCCGGAAAACGTTGTTTTGGATTATGACATGATGAGAAAAACCCTTCAAACCATTAAGCACAGAATCATAAAAGTATGACCGCAAATAGAAAGTCGTACAGTGTATAGAAAAACAGGCTTTCGATATTTTCCAATTTTCCGGCTTTCCCTTTGGATTTTCCGAATTTTCTTTTTTGCTAAACCACCTCGAGAGTAAGACAAACAAAACAAAAAAAATAATCCAAATCGATCAAGTCGTTCTCGAGTTTTTGCGTTACTAACGCACGGCGATTGATTTTTATCTATACAGGGTGTTTGTAGATCGCTAGACAACTCGTAACTTCGTTAATAATAGAGATATCGCAAAGAACTTTCTTTTGTTTCAAATGCCAGTATACAACCTACAAATGGACTTAAACGAATTTAAGCCATGGTCCCCTATTTTTACGTAGTGATACACAACTTTGGTTTTCTAAATGGAACACCCTGTATACTTTTAGATATTTGAAATCAGCACTAAAAGTGCTCTATGATAGCATTCTTAAATTTACATTTTGGAACTTACTATTTTTCAAAATTAAAAATTTTTTTTAGCTGAAGTTAGCCATAAATTACGCAAAATCACTGACAATCGAACAAGAAATGCAAAACAAACTCCACTTGGCTCTAAAAATGTCTCATGGCAGAATTATAGCGCCAAACGTACTAAAACAATTGAAAACTATGTTTTTCTAAATGGAACAACATGAGTTTCATTTAACAGTTGAAAACTACAATAAAAGGGCTTTCCAACAATGTACCATATTCGCCATTTCGTTTAGAAGTAGCCTTTAAAAATCAAAAATACGTAAAACGATTCAAAAATAAATGTTATTGTTAATGAAACTCATATTATTCCATTAAAAAAAACTTATTTTTCAATTGTTTTAGTACGTTTAGTGCTATAATTCAGTCATGAGAAATTTTTAGAACCAAGTGGAGTTTCTTTTGCATTTCTTGTTCAATTGTTAGTGATTTTGCATAATTATTGGCCTACTTTGGCTAAACATTTTTTTCATTTTAAAAAATAATAAGTTTCTAAATTAAAATTTTTCTAAATAAATAAAAGTCACTCGGTATATATGATACGAGTTAAATAGGTTTTCAGACAAGCACAAATTATTCACGTAAAAGTTTTTTTGAAAAATCTAGAATAAAAAAATTTCTCATATTATGCCGACTTTTTGTCGGACACTGTATAAATAAGTTTTAAAATTAAATACATAATTTTAATCATATGACTTGGTTGTGGAAGTACTAGTACTAGTTCCCACGGTAACATGTATGTATTTTGTTAATTAGTATGGGTTATTGACTATTTTATTCACTAGTGCATAAAGTAACACTTGATCCATCTTCATCATTAAAATGTTACTTTACCATGGAGATCATAGATAATATACAGCTTTACAAGTAGGCATTGAAAGGAAACAATTATTGTAAACAGCGTAACAATATTAGGTTATGTTACACTTACAAAAATATAAACATTAATACTAAACATTACATAATTTATATTTATGAATCGTCAATTTTAGTAATTACAACGGATAATAAATGTAATAAAGCTATTATAATGGATAAGGCTGAACATGAACAAAACATGCTAGATTTAATAAATAATAACAATCCTTGAACTCTAACAGCCGGTCTTATAAAGACCACTAATTTGATGTTAACTTTAATTCGTTGTTAAAATAAATAAAACACATCGAAATTTGTTTACTAATGAATAAAATATCATAAGTACTAATATTTTGATGCGATTTTGTTTACTTTAACAAGGAATTACAGTTAACGTAAAATTGGTGGTCTTTATAAGACCGGCTCTAAATCTGGTAAATTTCCTAGCCAACTGGACTATGTTAGAATAATCTATATATATATATATATATATATATAAAAATGAATCCTCATTTCCCTTGGCCATAACTTGAAAACGACTTTACCGATTTCATTCATCTTTTTTTTTAAGTTTTCTAATACTTTGTAGAAGGTTCTTACGGAAAGAAAAATTAAGAAAATTGCGCAGATTGGAAAATTTCAGAAAACTTAACGACTATGCGCGCCGCAAATGTCGTTTAACAGCTGCATCGGTCGGCATATATCGATCTAAAAATGAACGGGAAGAGACGGGACTGGACTGGACTGGACGGGACTGGAAGGGACAGGAAGGGATGGGATGGGCTAGTAGGGGAGGAGACGGGACGGGGACGGGGATGGGGACGGGATGGGATAGGATGGGATGGGATGACAGAAAATAATTAGTCATCTAATACACAAATAACGAACCTCTCGCGTACGAAGTCGCGGGTAACAGCTAGTTTATCATAAATTTAATGAAACAGGTGATATAAATACAGTTGTTAGGAAGTGAGAAATTGGCCACAAAATGTCCGGAAAGTTGAATTCGCTGGTTATTTCTTGTTAATTCAGAAGTCAGGTTTACTATATTGGACAAGGTCATACTTACATCTAGAAATCTGTCACCCTACCATGGCAACTATTCTCCAGAAAACAAGTGCACAATGTATTATTTTGATCTATGCCTTTGTACAAAAGCTCTCACCTATGACTGTCTGTGTTTGTACTTTTGACTAAAAGGCATTCTATTTCTGTCTGTAGACATAGGTGCTGCCATCATATGTTTTTAACACGAACAGAGGCTATTTGACATTGAGCAAACAGCTCTTGCGCAGTGGGCAATTTCAATGTTCAAAAATCTTTATAAAAATTCAAATTGCCAATCATGACAAGAGCGGTTTGCTCAAGGTCAAACAGCTCTTGTCAGTGTCAATAGTTATTTACATTACAAGTGCGGTAGGTTGCATTTTACAACGCGAGGTTTTAATTATTAACAAACGACGCGAAGAGGAGTGGTTTAATAAAACCGAGCGCTGTAATATGCTCAACGCTCCGCGTATTGTATTATTTTTTTGGCCGCCATATTTTTTAACATTTTTTTATAAATTCAAGATTTTGCTCTTCAATATCAAAAATCAATACCACCACTGCCATCAAGCAAGCCCACTTCATTAAATTTTGTAGTTGACGCTTTGAAACGTCATAAATATTAATTTTCATTATTTTTTCCAAACTCAACTGAAAGAGGAATTATGTAACTAGAGTTTCTGCAAATACCCTTTATTACTACAAAGCAAAGTTTTTGCTTTAGGGTCTCTGAAAGCTAGTCATTTTACCACACCGGGATGTATGGAGAGATAAAAAAAACTTAGTTTCATGTGACAAGATTTGCTCTATATTTTCATATCTGCCCCAGAATTGGCAATAAAATGACAGATAGTCATGTAGCCTGGCGATTAATTCTGACTAATATCAATACTAAAAAATATGCAATAACTATTATCTATATTTATTAAGGTAGTAGAAGGTAAACAAGCTTCAGATTACCTTGTAATAGTTGTTCCAAGCGCACACGCTCATGCACAGCATGCTGATCGAAAAGCAAGATTAGTTTTTTTTCTTTAATCAAAGTAACAATAAACTTATTATCCAATTGGCCAAGCACTTCCAACCCAGGAAATATGTCTTTTGTGAATGATTGTGCTTGTACCTGCTTATGTAATTTTATCATGGATCGGGGTAAATCATTAGCGATCATATTGGGAACAATATATTGCAACTGCTTAGTTTTTTCCTTGTACAGCTCCTCGAAGAATTTGTTGACCTCTGAAAACACCAGTAATTAAATATTCTGCTGCTACTATTTGCAGTACCTACCATTACAATCGTTGATGTAATTCTCCCATTTAACAATGTTCAGCTCGTCTTCGTAGCTCTTTAGTATGGCTTCGTGTAAGAACTTCTTAGAAGTGGGGCTGAGAGAGACGTCTACTTTCTTCGTTTCAACAAAAATCGGAGACAAGCCCTTCGGAACAAATTCGAAGCGTTTTACGAACTTGAAACTGGTGTCCTGTCTTGGACTGTACATGGATGTCATCCCTAGAATTTGCAAAATTACATCTGAATTCATTGCTTTTACCTGAATATTTATTATTATTATTATCAGCACTGTAGCACTGATTGAGAATGGTTGCAACGAGCGGACAAATAGTATTTCTTCTGCTCTTCTGGCCCAAGTTCGGCATGATTAGAAACTATTTTTAAATATGAATTTTCTGAAATTCAAGATAACAATAGCACTCAACAAAATACCATTTGTATATAAGGTAAAATTCATTTTTCGTCGAAAAAATTTACAATTTATTAATATGGTCCTAGTTTAAAAAGTAAATAGCATATTGTACAACAAGTTGAGAAATGTGTTCTTTTCCGTGCACGGCCTGACCATAGAGAACAGCTTTCTCACGTGTTTAAACCTGCTATTTTTTCACGTACTGTAGGGAAATTCCTAATAATGTTGATATAAAAATATCAGAAATCGCGACAGAATATAGTTACGCTGCGACGTTTCGCGTGCCTCCAAATTGTTTTAGAACGTTTTAATTGCCGTTATCAATTTGTAGGTGCTATCATTGTCACAAGAATGCGTGACGCGCGAACATTTGGAGCCACGCGGAGGGTAAGAAAAACCGTACAAGAGATCCTGCTGATAGTCCGATAAGAGTCGAGGTGTAGAACCGACGAGTTGCGCAAGCTTCACCGCGCCGCTTAATCTGCAAATCCCTACTTTCAGTCCGCACGGAAGTATTACATTTAATCCCTCTTAGATTTTCTTAGGTAGACGACGTGGAAGGAGATCGAAGTATTATAAAAGAGCGTTGCCCACTTAGTCCTAAAACAAATCTAACCCGTTCCTTTCAGAATCCAAACCAGAACTTGAGCCGCAGCCGGGGTGCTCACTTGGGCTCCTAAGCCCAAAGGGCTTCACCATCCATCAGTCCAGATACCTGTCTGATAAAACCAGAATCCTGTCCTGAACTACCTGTCCTTTCTAGTCCATGTACATTCGATTCCCAGCTCCTAACTGAGAAGTTGAACTACCTAAGCTAGCCTTACCTGACCAGAAACCTCCCTTGCCTCGTTTAGTAAAACTGCCGAAGCAATCCGGTCCGGAACCTACCCTGTCCTGTTAATCGTGGAGCGCATAGGAACAACATCGTGCTACTCACGATTAGCCCCAGACCTACCCTGTCTTGTTGATCCTAGAGCGCATTATAACAACATCTTGACGCTCAGGTATGTCTATCTGCTCTGTTCAGTAACCTGTGAAACCACCCTGCTAATAAATAACTTCTCCCGACAGCTCGCCATGAAGATCCACCAGCCCGAGATTCAAGGCGGCCTAAATTCAGTTTAATTCCCAAGGCGAGATCTTGCTTCGTATTTCATTACAAATCGAGCGCGCACCGCGGCCGCTCAAATTTTGCCGGCAAATTCTTAACGAAACGCGAGGCGCGAAGTTCGCGGCCGGACTTGACAATTTTCAAATTCATTTAGCTAGCGTGACGAGCGTTCTCGTTTGCTTGGCCTGAGGTGGCTCTTAACTGCCCCAGAATCATTTTGGCTTTTTCCTAATCAAGTCCAAAATCTGGAGAAACCCGAGACCGATGAATTGAAGCGAAATTATTTAATATTGGTCTGTTTATAGCTATTCCAATCACAGAACAGGGAGGACTGTCCGTATCCATCACCAGTGAATGCCACCCCTCCCGCAACGCAGAGGACACCAGGGTGAACTTTATTTTGTTTAGTTTTGTAAATAAGTTTAAAACCAATATTTTATTTTGTAAATAGAGTTAGGCAAAATAAAAATCTGTAGATACTCTAGAATCTCTCGTACTTCAGCTGTTGACAACCTTGGACCAGAGCTACCCGCGTCACCCGCGAGAATTAAAAACGTAAGGTAATCAGAATTTAATCTTGAGCATAAAATTAAAATTGCTAAAATTACCAAGCGTTACAACGCTACGCGTTGCTATGCATAAACGTGTTGCTATGCAAAAAAGTATGACTTTTCTAAACGATTTTGTATTTAGAAATACAGTACATTTCACCCACAGTATGTGAAAAATATTTTCGAATGCATCTAGCAGTCACCTAGCTAACTACATTTATACTCTACCTGTTCTTTTATTGATGTAAAATATACTGCCGAATTTATTTATCTTTTTAATCCATTCCTTTTCTAAACTCGTTTGTAAATCAACAACATTATTACTATTAACAACTTCGCCACTACCACACTCCAATTTTTCTAGATTACAGTTGTCATAATTTACAGAATCCGCATGTAAGTACTCACTTTCACCACTATCAGATTTTTTGTTAAGTTGGCAGTCCTTAACCAGTTCAGTTTCAATTAATTTAGTTTTATTAGTCCGACTGACCGGTATCTTTAACAGACTCCAAGGTGATTTATCTAAATCGTTTTGACCTCTCTCCATTAATTCCATTTGCACATCTTCTGCACTAGAATGTTTCATGGGTATGCAAACATTGCTAAATGGTTCACATTGCTTAGTTTTGGAACCCCGTTTATTTAATTCCGGGTTGTGTGGAGGTGGCATAAAGCTGGGTACAGGAAAGCTTTGAAAGTTTGTAGGTGTGACAGCGACTATGTCAGTTCCCAACTTAAGTCTTGAAGATGACAAGTTTACCCCAGCTGGATTTTGATCAAAAAGGTCTAGACGCGTGCTACAAAGTGCTGGTTTAAAATTAATTGAACACAAAGAGGAGTCAAGTAGATCCGTTGAATCTAACTCAATGTGTTGAATAGCTTCAGTGCTTGACATGTTTATGTTTGGCGTTTTCACATTATACTCTATGTTCCCTTCAGACATAAAATTCTCATGTAGTTGGCATTCACGCTTAAGAAAATTGAAACTAGAGTTGTTGCTTCTAGTAATTGGAAATTTTTGGTAATTTTCCACAATATTTGAATGAGAAGGTTCTGTGGCATACCTTTTCAGACTTAGCTTCGATTTCCTAATATGAAAATTTTGTTTTTGCGCTTTTAAGTTAGCGAATGAAGTATGAAAAAAGTGATTTATTTCGTTGCGGTTGTTATGGAGAGGCTTCGTACTGAATTCTGTTGTTATAGGTAAATTAGTGTCTTGATTTCTTCTTTCGTGGGGCACTAAAAAGTATATTATTAGTGCAAATTAATACAGTACAAATGCTTACATACTCATCACCTTGTTCTTTTGGTGGCAGTAAACAACTATGCTGATGTGGGTCATAATTGAAAAGAATGTCTTGCTTGCTATTTTTACATAAATGTTGTCTCATTTGAGGTTTTTTTTGACTCAACGAGAAACAAGATTGTTCTAAATGATCATTATTTGTATCAGCTTTCGCTAATACATCCCGCTGTTGTTGTTCATAATTTAAAAACGAGCCTTGAACGTTTACGTCGTTGCTATTTTCACAGAAAGTTTCTCTTACATATTGGTTAGTATGCGTTGGTGAAAAGTCAAATTTTTCTAGGCAATCATTATTCGTATGATTTTTGACCACTGCATCCTGCTGTTGTTGCTCGTTTAAAAAATTGCCTTGAAATAGTACGTTATTGCTATTTTCACATAAATTTTGTCTTGGGTGTTGGTTGTTTTGCTTCGATGAAGACCAATGTTTCCCTATATGATGATTATTAGTTTGATTATTCACCAATATCTTATTTACAACTGCTTCCATGGTGAGAGGTGCATGCAAGGGAGTCCTTTTTTCAGCACGAACTGGAAAGACCGGCATTAAAATTTTAAACGAAATGCAGTTCGGTTCTTACAAAAAGGTGACCTAATTTCTGTTTTATGACTTGCAACATGAGGTATTAAACTGCCAAAATATAGATTTTGTGGTATTAAGCTGCTCATCGCATTACTTGATGCTTTAAAGAACGGAGAGAAATTTTGTTTGTTATTTATTTCACTTGCTGAATTATTTGTACCTTCACGGAAAAAAGGAGAAACGTTCTGGTGTGCTCTGGTTGGCACATTTCTCAAATGGTTCCTTTTGATGTTTCGGTGATGGTAGCGGCGTTTCTGATCCCAGTGCCGATTTATAACCTGGCTCTGCTTTCTTTTACTAGGCTGACGAAAAAAAGGAGACCTGCGTTGTTCTTCTAAATCAACTTTGAACGTATCTAAAAATGTAGATTAATTAAAGATTTGCACAGTTCATGTAAGGTATGTAACAATAAAACAGACACTATAGTGTGCCACAATATTAATTTATTAAAAAATATATTTTGGCATTTGATGTTGCCATAAACTACTTCATCCTAAATGATGTCAAGTCTGTCTATGATCCTGTAGAGGTAGTCGATATTAATGATTCGGTGTCTGCCCTAATCAGCTTTGGTAAATTGTTTTTGAGTGTATTAATTGTAATTGCTAACTTTTGTAGATATTTCACCCCACTAAAAAAATTAAAATATTAATATACGAAGGTTTCCGTAAAATATTCCCCTTATCAACTCAATAAAAATGACTAATTATAGTTTTGTTCCAAGCATGTTTTGCAATTTTAAATCGTAGTCGATACTTATCAAAACCAAACTATTCTTCAAAAACAACATTCAAAGGTTTATAGATATACTCGCTTTTGAGCCCACCCTATAGGTGGCCTTTACCTACTTAAAATAGTTTTTCCATTTATAAAATTGAACTGTAAAAAAAAAGTTGCAGAAGAAAATGTTTTGACGTTTTTAGTATAGTGTACAAAATAAGTAAAAATATCTTAACGCTGCTACTAATATTGAAACAGCAAATGGAAACGCTTAGCAATGCTAATTACTTTAATTCGCAACAAAAAACCTGCCGTCGGTGGGATTCGCACCTGGGGAATCCGTTTGTTAGATAAACGCTATAACCACTCGCCTACAAAGCCGTACACATCATGCTTGTTTGTCGCTGCCCTATAAATGACACGCGATACCACTGTCGATTGTGGACGTGCGCCCGATAGTTGCCGATGAAAAAAATTTGGCGGAAACCCATGAAATATATGACGATCGTCTACACTGCACTTTATAAAATTACATTTGTAACAGGCTAGTTCGTGTTACCTCGGTATTTAATAATCACCTTGCTAGATTTAAGTCAAACTGTATTTCTTACATTGTAATATTTATGTTAAGACGAATTGTGTATTGGAAACATGCATTGAGGGTTTAGCACGCCAAATTGTACGTTTAGCACGCCAAATTGTACAGGGCAAATCAGCTGATTCAGTCGTTGCGGCTATTAATACAATCAAAGCGGGTCGTGCGCGAATGGAGGCGAGTGGAAGCAGTCGCTTACCAGTAGATCAAACGAAAGGGACGCCATGCGGAGCATTAAAGTGCGATTGAGAGTTTATGTGTTGGTCTGCGTTAAGAGCAGTCGACGCCTCATTCTTGAGCCGAAATACAGCCTCGAGAGCAGATGTCCACTTTGGAAACAACATCAAGGTACCGATGATTCTTCGTAGCAGAAAGCTGCTATTTGAGCTTCAAGGAAGCCAGCCGATCTCGTTAATGTACGAGACTATTTGGAGCAACTATAACGCAAGATTAGTTATTATAGATAACTACTACGATTGGATGCCCGGTCCAGAAAACTGGGAAAACTAAAGGCGTAACTATTAAATTACACCTAGTTACATCATCCTTCATAAGCGTCAGTACAAAGCGATAACATCACCCTGCTGACACATCGCGTCAGCCTGATGTCAAGCTACCGAAAGCAGAGCTGTATTAAGTGAATTTGTGGGCGATAGTACGCCTTGTTTGCACGATTTGTTTTTTAACTTACCCTTGCTCATTGGCAATCACACTCCCATTTAAGGTGTATCTAAGCAAGTAGATTCAACATTAAGCTCGTGGACATTTCTTAGCTATGGTTGATAGCGTAGAACATTTCGATATTACTGTTACAGTATCAAATTGACTTATCGACACTCACGACTGTGTGAGTACCAAATAACTAGACAAGTCCGGGAAAAGTGCACGCTCACCCTGAAAATCGTAAGAAACAGGCTAAAGGTCTCGGTTCAGATACGCTCAGGGAGGGGTTGGGGTCCTAAAACGAGACACCACAAGGCAAGCGTGTTGAGGTATATATAGGATGTTACCAAATAAATAAGCGCCACAAAGTCCAAGTCCAAGAGACCCACGTTTAACTGGACCTTGAGAGTCAAACGGGGCGATAAATACTCAAATAACTATTTCTGAAAGCCACAGCGCAGCGACAAACGCAACAACCTACCTGCAGCACGCGTCCACCCCGTCCGAGACTCGCCTTACATCGATCGTAACATAGTGACTCAGTCACCCTGTAAACAAACATGCACAAGACACAAAGGGAAAAATCATAAGACGGTATAGTTAATACATCTATTGGGGTCCCTTCACATGACCAACTAACAGCTTACATGGTACCTACGTGGTCGGCACGTATAACAATCTGTACTAACTACTTATGGGATACGCCCAACTGGAAAGCGCTTAACCTAAAAATTACGACGTATGCTGAAGCTTACAAGACAAAATTAGTTCTAGCTAACTGACGACAAGTATATTACAAGTATATTACACATGCGTGAGATTCACACGTGGGTGTACCAAAACACGAGATTAATTGTAAAACAAACAAGACCGCTCGAAGCAAAGCACTGTAGGTACTTTATATGAGTTTAATGCAAAACAAACGAGGCTGCTAGCAGAGAAGCCGTGTACGACACTGTATACGAGTTTAAGTGTAAAACAAACAAGGCTGCTCGCAGCGACGCTATGTACGACGCTGTATATGAGTTTAAACGCAAAAAAAACAAAGGCTGCTCGCAGCGAAGCCGTATGCGGCACTGTATATGAGTTTAAATGCAAAACAAACAAAGTTGCTCGTAGCGAAGCACTGTAGGTACTTTATATGAGTTTAATTGAAAACAAGAAAGTCAGACTCGTAGCGATTCGATGTGCGACACTAACATTAAGTTAGGCACATGCTGGCGAAACAGTTTATTGACACAATATTGTTACCTGGGGACTGACTCGGCTTCAAAGACGGAAGAAATCCGCTGCTTGCAGGGGTCGCAAATTGCTGCAGTGGCGTCCGGAATGTTCCCCGTTACGCATCAAACGTGGGTGTAATGTTCATGCCCGCGCGATCACGAGCCCAGCTGTCGTCACACGCGGCCGGAGCGACCAATGGGGAGCCAAGGACCCGTGTCACACCACCGCAGCTGCCTCGGTTCGAAAGAGGCCGACAGACGTTTTACATCAAAATTCGGGAAGGTTTTCTCACTCGCTCTCACGGGGTAAATTTTGAATAGATAGAAATTTAGCGTTCCTGCATGCTATGAAATCACCAGTTACAAAAGCGTCTATATAGAGGTGCGCGCGGAATATCAGCCTGCTATGCTGAACCAAGAGCCAGGTGCGGGCTAGGATTTCTGTGGGATGCGGAAGGCTGCTGTCTAAAAGATACTAGATTGCCGAAACGAGACCGACATACAGGCGGACTAGCCAAATATGTACCAAAACTGTTCTAAATGGTTATTTAATTATCCGAATTAAGGAAAGATAAAAAATGGCCTGACATACCATTGTTTATCCTTTTTATGTATTTTCATGCATGAATGTTCTTTTCCAGAGTATATGTATTTTCATGTAAACTGTTTGGCTTTTATTTCTAGCAGGATTTGCATGTATGAATACAGAATTATAGATGATAGCAAGCAGGCTGGAACTAGCTATATTGATATTTCTCTTAGCCATACTAATGTAAAAACGGCTCTTGTACTTCTACGATCGGGTTAACTAGAAAACAAAGGGAAATCTAAATTCATAGTAAAGTAGAGTATAGGGCACGGGAAAACGCCGCATTACAGTTTATGATGCCCAACGCAAGGGCTAAATAAAAATACCATTACACATTTAAACTACAATTAACTGTATTACTAGTTCATGTCATGTGACTTTAACAGTCTAATAAGCTGTTCAAATGTGCAAAAATATGCAATTGAACACTAAAATAGCATGTGGATAAGTTGAATAAGATGTCGAAAGTGAAATTTAAACTTCAAAAAAATATGGAAATTCTATTTCAACAAAAAGCATGTTTTATTGTTTTCAATGGTTTCCGCGATAAAGTTTATTTTTGAGCTCCCTGTATATAGGAACATACTAGGATACTAGGATAAATGCTCAGAGGTCGTTTCACTAAATACGCTAAAACTACATATTTCTTAACATTTTCATTCATCGCTCTGTGAAATACCTACATCAAAAGGGAACGGCTGTATGTAAAAAAAGATACAATCAGACGCGAGGCAATACTATAACGAAACAGGCGGCTCGCGTATTTCTCACACACACCTTGCACCGCTGACGTAAGTCGCGGGCTAGGCAGTCCAGTCACTATGTACAAAAAGAAGCCCTTTGCTTAAAAGTGAACCGAAATTTCAAATTCGTGTTTGGGCTGTTGGGGTTCGGGAAAGCTTAACTTCAAGTTGTTGACGAAGATCTCCTATGTGCTATTTCCGCCATCTTTAAAAAGGTACCTGCGATTTTTTGCGATAATTCGATTTCCGTTAACGGTACAAGAAAATAAGGGAGTTCTTTTTTAGATTTTTTGTACTCTACAATTTATGGTCGATTACTTTACCGCGTACGAGCGATATTTGTCGAGATATCGAACGCGAAAGAGAAGCGTAAAGTAGTCGAGATCTTTGTTCACGTTTAATCACTTGTTTCGCTTCTTGTCCTATTTAGCAAAAAATCTGGTGTGATACACGCACACAACTTCCTTTTACAATGATCTTATAATTAGTCAAAAATTTGATTTTTAATTTTTAAGCATTTGTCAAAATTTTCTAAAATTACAAATTCTACAGAAACCCTACAAAATAGAGTGTTAGTTGAAGAGACAAATTTTCTCTAAAATCTTAGGCTGAATTAAAAAATTTAATAATAGACCGGGTGTTCTATTTAAAATAGGAGTTAATAAATAAGAAAAAACGTTTTTGAAAAAATCTAAAAAAAACTGAAAAATCATCTACTTCCGGTTATGCGATTTTCTTCAAACGCTTGATGTAGCATCTAGATAGTACACAAAACTTATATATGAGGTTTCAGCGCCATACCTCTTTTCGTTTTTGAGATATTCTGTTCACAGTCAGACACACACACAGACAGACCAATGAACAAAAACATGTTTTTTGGGTTCAGGGAACTCGAGAACGTGAAGATCTGTTAAAAACTCAATTTCGAATTTTTCGAGTGAATCCAATACTTCCTTTATTGTAAAAGGAAGTAAAAAGTAATTACTATCAAACTTGTAGAGCTTGAAAATATCTGTAATTCGAGCCTCAAATTCATATGTGACTTTTGTAGTATATGACGTGTTATTTTATGTATTCTGAAATGTAAAAATGTCAAAACCTACGATTTATAAAAAAATAAGTAGTCACAATTGGGAGAATTTAGCTTCACTTCTGTATATAAAACCGAAAAAGTTTATCTTACCATAAATAGTAACAATTATCATTCATCATCACGTCAGAGATTAAACCTTTTGGTTTGTTGCGATCTCACAGATTAAAGGTGGTCTTTCCAGCGTTTTTGGTCGTCCAACGTTAATTCTTCCGTCTGTAGGCTGGCAATGAAGTAGTTGTTTCGATATACGGGAGTCGTCGATCGTATTGGTATGTTCCTGCCAATTGGTTCTGTATTATTTAAATTTTTTATTGAATTGAATATACCTAATTCTTGTCTAATTTTCCTATTGTGTTTATGGTCGAATATAGTGTAACCAGCAATGTGCCATAATGATCTCATTTCAGCTGTTTCAATTCTTCTGGCTTGGCTTTTAATAGTTCAATTTTTGCATCCGTATAGTAGTACGGAGACAACCTTAACCTTATAAAACTTAAGGCGTGTTTCCCTCTTTGTATTTTTAGATATATTTGTATTGTTCCACACATATAGTTGAATTTTGTTATTTTGCTGTTGATGCCTCTTTGTTCTTCTTGTTCTTCATATGTAATTTTGTATAGCTAACTGAAGCAATTGACTAGTTCGATTGGCGTATCATCAATAAATGGTTTTCGCTGAAAAGGGATTTTGGCCTTTAAAAGCTGTCCCTTAGTCTTTGAAGTAGAGATTTCTAAATTCTATATTTTTGATGTTTTGTATAGCTTTTGAGAGGAATAGACGCTTTGGAAATGTTTTGCTAGCGTAGAATGTTACGAATCCCATGATCTGCTCATAGAAGCAATTCGTCGGTTTTAGAGGAAACAAATTCAGAAAACGCCACTCAAGCATCGTGTGTACTAAGATACTTCAATTCTTGGGCCAAATTGCTACAAAAAACCGACAACTTCGTGCAAAGTATTGTTCAAGGAAAACCATATGGCAAATGAAAGAGAGGCAGATCCCCTAAACCCTAAACGATGGCTTGATAGCACTCGGGCAGTATTAGACGAACTACCTTCAGTTGCCATGCAGAGCTCAAGACCGGCTGAAGTGGAAAACTCTTACTGGCGAAAGGGTTGAAATGCTGAATGCATAATGGACCATAACACATAAATAATGATGTAATGAGACAGAGAGAGAGAAAGAGAAAGCGAAAGAGAGAGAGAGAGCGGGAGAGGAGATAGTTTATGTATTGCTCACAATAATTATCGTTCCAACGAGTTCGAAAATTTTTAGTAATATGTAACCATATAATATTAGGTGCTGCATACTCGATGAAATATGTATAATCATTTTAATGATGTAATGACATTTTTATTACAGTATACATAAAATAACATGTCATATCCTGCAGAAGTCACATATAAACTTGAGACTAGGATTGTAAGTGTACGTAGTACTTTGACCAATGTTTAGTAGTAAAAATTCTTATGAACCGAAGATTTAAACTCCCTTTTTGGGATGTTGGGGTGTCCAGCAAAGTTGAACTTCAAGTTTTCCACTAAGATTTTCACAAATAATGTCATAAGAGCATTCCTTTCCGGAAATTTGCTCAAATGCAGATTCGGTAAGAAAATCATAACGACACAAACCCTCACAGTTAGGTTTGTCTACCTACAAAAAATTTCCAAGAAATTTTGTTGTTGTCTTGGTTACGGCTCGTAAACTAATTTTTCTATTGGTCATTAATGAGTGTTGTACGATTTTCAGTTGTAATATAACAAAGGGAATGATTATATCGATGATTTTTTTCCGAGTTAAAACCGGAACCTAAATTTAACGAGTGAAATTTGCTGTTTCGGTTTTAACGAGTAAAAAATCTTCGAACATTAATCATTACACGATTTATATTTGGAAAGAGAATATATTCAATGAAATGCAAAATATCATTTTTTTTTTCTTAGGTTGGCACTGTTAATGGTGGTTACCCTGCTGTCAATTTTAAGTCTATGTCAAATTCGAGATTAACAGTTTAGGTTTTCCGTCAGTTTTGACACAAACTGACACAAAATTTATAACGCAACGATAAGCAAATGCATTTATCAGTGAACGCGAGTTCGCATCCCACTGGCTGCAACGTTTTTCTTAATTTCCAAATTCATATGATTTGCATTGCTAGTGTTTCAGTATTATTAGCAACATTACGGAATGTTTACCTATTTTGTAGATAATTTTGAAGACTTCCAACCATAATTTAATCTAGCAAAAGTTGTTTTTCTTGCAGCGTTCTTTCTGTATTAAAGACGTTGTAAACATTTTCTTTTGTAATTTTTTATGTACAAATTTTTAAAAATGTTTGTTTTTTATTTGTGCGGAAGAAATTATTTTTTTCAGTGCAATTTTGGCGCCCCTTGCCGCTTGCATCTCTCTCACATCATTGCGTTGCAGGTGACTTAACCTTTTCGCGCTGGGAATGGATTTAACTTTCGTGCCGAAGCGAGGTGGGACACACGTTTCAACCAAGTCAAGCAGCGGAAAATAAATTATATTTTATACAACAGTAAATCAATGCAGATAATTCTTTCACTAAAAATTTCTTCATTCATTTTTACACATTTCATACGCTGGATGTACACATTTATGTGCAATGGTTTTCAAAATACCTCTTATGCTAAAATTTATACTGATTATTCCCCGTACGTGTTGTTTAAACAATTTATGTAGCAATTGTTAAAAATAATTTTGAGAGTAATTTGATATCATCTAAACCTAGAACGAATAAGCTTTCCACTAGTTTAAGAATCATTGAGAAATATTCACAGCTAAGCTTGTAAAGTCGATGTACGCATAAAATTCATCAATTTTCAGTAATAAAAAATCAGA
Organism: Agriotes lineatus; assembly: GCA_940337035.1. NCBI lineage: Eukaryota > Metazoa > Arthropoda > Insecta > Coleoptera > Elateridae > Agriotes > Agriotes lineatus. The sequence continues at coordinate 10,040,488 of OW679195.1, forward strand.
AGATATTGTTCTCTGTTTTTTTTTGCAATCACACAAATAATGGAGCCAGGCAATAGATAGCGCGCTTTTTTTTAAACTATATCTTCGAGTGCACATCCTGTGATCGAATTTATGGCCCGTGCTTCCTGACTATAATGCGAAGGGCAGCTTCACGCAAAGATTTGCGCATTTACGCGGCTCCCGGCCTAAGAGAGTCAACATAACGCACTTATTCTTTACTCCTTTTTGCCTCGTACAACATTTAGTAATTAGACGGACGGAGGGAAGAACGGACGGACGGATGGACGGACGGACTGACAGACAGTCAGACGGAATTAAAAAAACCTTTTTTTCGTCGTCAGGGACCCTGAAACTTGAAGATCTGAAGACATTTGAGAAGGTGATTTTTTCGCGATTACAATACTTCGTTCGTCTTAGTAAAAATAGGCGTACCCGTTTCTTGGCGACAACCCTACATCCGAGTGAAAGCAGAAGGTTTAGAGAATTAAACAAACCGCACGTGGCCTACGTGCCTACGTATTTCCATTTTTGTGCTGCTATGTAACTGGCTATTTACGATCGTGAAAGCGCTTCGGTTATTACAGTATAATTAACTTTTGCAGTGCTTAAACCGTTGTGGTTCCGTTTTTCGTTATCGTTGATTGAGTTACCGCCGGACTCCAAAAATCGCATATATATTTTTTTTCAGATAAAAACTGCACATTATCGCCCAAATTTTTACTTCGGCTTGGTTTACCTCAACGCTGGCTGAATTCCGTCAACGTCACTTTCCTGCTACCATTGTATAACGCGAATGAATATAGTTAGCAACAACTAGCAATAGCATTACGAATACTGTAAATAGCAAAAGAATCTTTAGACAGACTTCACGTAACAGCACAACTAATTTGTTTGCTGTGTAATGAAAACACTTAACACTCAGAAACTTTAATTAATTAATTGCCCTTACCTGTATTTTTATGAGATTTTTCAAAGATGAAAAATGGATTTTCCTTGGTATATTGTATTGGATGCGGAATCATTGCTATAAGTTTCTGATGGTTGGATGCAATATTTTTATTTTGTCTCTGTATCCCATAATTATTATCATTTTCACTATAGTTTTTTAGAGGAAGCAAACATTTGGGTGTCTCAGTAACACGGTTAAATACAAGCATAGAATTTATAGTTTCCACGTTATTAATATCTGAGGTTATATTGTTATGAAAATTTAGGTTATTATGTTCATAGTGAGGTGATCGGTTACCAAACACATAATTATTTAGTTCTTCATTTCTTGTAGTATATCTTTGATACAGTGGCACAGTAATATTGCAAGAATCAAATTTCAAACAATTTTCTACAGCTTTATCATCATGACGAATATTTTTAAGCCGCCTCTGGAAATTACTCATTTTAAAAGATTCAAAACGGTTGTGTGGATTCAAAAACTTGTCTTGTTCTTCTAAAAATTGCTTATACGGTTCACCCGATATGTTTAAATTAGAAAAATTAAAATTGTAGTCTGAGTCGTATCTTTGTATAGGCCTCCGAAATGTATCGGCGTGGTATAAATTGTATAGTGCAAAATTATCAATTTCAAAATTGTGATTTTTATTACTATATCCATTATTGCTAGCAAGAATCGTGGGTTTTAAAAAGTAGTCGGTGCTTCCAAAGCGAGGAATTTTACCACCATTTGAATTGAGGCTTCCAAAATGCACAATTGGCCTACTCTGCTCTCGATTGTTAAAAAAACGAGGCATTTTTGGTCTACAGGTCTCAACATTTATATCGAACGAGTGGTCATTCAAATGATACAAGCTGGGAAGTTCGTTAGAAAGAGGTTTATGCTTTGGCAGAATTTGAAGTTGTTTTTTTCTGTGTGATTTTCTGAAATATTTAGAAAATGTAACATTGTATTCGTGAGGAATAAAATTTGAGAGATGAAACTCGGAGGTGGTTTCACTGTCTGGTTTATTTGTGCAATCAAAATTTAAGTTTAGCTCTTTCTGTTGTTCAACCATAGTTCTTTGGATGGATTTTGAAATCACCTTTTCATCTATGTTCGGATTATATTTTGGATTTTGGATTGATCTAGTTGAGAGTCTTCTTTCTAGATTCGTCTGACGATTATTTTGTCGATTTTCATCCATACTCTGAAGGATGTACATGGAGTTAGTAACAACCGTTCTTTTGGACACCATTACGGACATGTTTATAGTAGTGTTCTGATTTCTGCATTCAGTTACCAGATTTTCTTTAGTAGTTTTTACAACTACGGTCTTTATTGTGTTACTGTCCGTTATTTCAGAGCTTTTGTTTGGATAGATCAACGTTGATTTGAGAAACATATCCATAATTAAATTTTTACCATTATCTTGGTTGTTCAAAGTATTCGTATTCGTAGTAGAGTTTAGCAAGGGATTATCACCCAGGGGCAAAGAATCAGCGTCAGAATTAAGAACTAGGCTTTGTGTGTTTGCGTGTTTATCAAATATGGTTAATGAAAGCATTTGGTTATTTTTATTTTGATCATCTACGTTGTGTTTGTATGTTTCATTAACTTCCAGTGACCTTTTCTTCTGAAATTTATATTTCTCGTTGTTATTTTGAGGATGATTATTATTTATATGATTCATATCACCAATTTTTGAAAATACCAGGTCAGTGAACATGCTATGGTTGGACACCATATTTTGCAAATTAGAATCTTGATTCAAATCATTATTATTAAATTTTGAAAGATTTTTTCTCTGACTTTTCTTCATGCAGCTTTTTATTTTGAGTTTTTTTACTTGATTAGTACTTTTTTCATTTTTACTGTTTCCAGAAATCGTGGTGAAAAGATTATCTTTAGCAGTGCCTATAAGTATACCATTTCGTTCTACTAAATTTTTGTGTTTTTCCTGTTTATTGTATGTTTGCATCTCTTTGGCTTGTGCATTTTTATCATTCAATGCCATGTTATCAGCAGTTTCACTACCCAATCCAAAATTAACGTTTTCTGAAGCTAGAGGTTCCTTTCCTATGTCTTCATTACCATATTGTTTATCAGAACCTACAATATCCTCATTATTTGCATCAGAAGCGTACTTTACCAGTTTCTCTGGTAGGTCCACAATTTCTTCAGTAGGTTTACGTTTAAAGGGAACACTAGTTACAGCTCCTCGAATTTGAGACACTCCGAACTGGCTCTGAACTTCATTGTTACTAGCTAGTTGACTTTTTTTTATTTTCTTCACACTAGCAAAGGTAGGATCTATCAACTGCTTGTCTTTCAAAAGTTCGGCTATTGCCTTCGTAATGCAGGTAAGCACCACATCCCATTGCTTGAATTCAACGGTTGTCTTCGCAGGGCTCAGCGTTAGATCGATTTCTGAATAGGGGCAACGAATGTGTAGTACGTATGCTGGATGTTCGTCCTTCTCCGGAGGCCCCGATATCACTAAGTGGCGTAGAACCTGTGGAGACTTTTGAAAGATGCAACTTTTCAGCAGCAGGGAGTTAGCCAGCTTTTGGATTTTTGGGGAAGTAATTGGGCGTTTGTTGAGGTAAACGAGCTGAAGTTTGGTGCCCGGATGCGGTTTCTTGTAAATCAGGCCAGAGATGCTGGTTTTGCTTTTGTGGACTTTGATTTCCATCAAATCCTCAACTGACATGTCCGGGTGGAGACTAACGAGAGCCTGAGATACGGTCTGGGTTTGCTTGCTTTGCATTACGATCTTTCCGCTAACATCGTTTCTTAAACTAAATGAAACGTTGGGGTGTATGATCGCCAAACTTTCTAAGACGCGTTTGGTTTCGTTCAAGTCAAGGCTTTCCTTTATTCTCTTCTGACGGACGGGTAAGTTGTGCATGAAACCTTCAATTGTGACAGTTGTTCCTTGACTAGGCCTCTGTTTAACCGCTTCGACCGTACTCCATTTGCCATTTTCATGTGTTTTGCTGCAAGTTATTTCGATGTTTTGGGGTCTGGATGTAATGAGTAGCTTTTCGGAAATTCCCCGAATGCTAGCAAGAGCTTCGCCTCGAAACCCAAAATGCCTTATTTTTTTTAGGTCAGTTAATGACTGGCACTTGCTAGTCATATACCGAATACCTACTAAATGCATGTTCGATTTTGTAATTCCTCTGCCATTATCCACCACTTGAATTCTGAATTTGAGCAAGTTTATCCGGACAGCAACTGCTGTTGATTTTGCATCCAAACTGTTTAGGACCTAAAACAATGTTTTCTAAATTTGTTGTTGAGAACTCTGTCATTGAATTGTCTTTATGTGTAGTGCCATTTTTTTTTTTTAGTGAACTGAATATTCGAATGGAGGGTGTCTATAAATGTTTAATCGGTTATAATACTACAAGAGCATAAAAATCATCAATTATTTTACTTCTCGACCAACGAAACGTATTTTGCGAAAAAATCACGACAGCTCAGGTGGAGTGATTTTTTAAGGAATACGTCGAGTTAGAGGGAAGTAATCGGTTTTTTTATGATCTAGTGATATTCGTTACGACTATTCATCGCTATAATATAGAAGCCAATCATATTGCAGAGATTTGCTTCTTTCAACCAATAGAAAAAGGATATCACCAAAGAGCATATAATGCTCTTTGATATCACTAAATATTGGGCACCATGCAAAATATTCACAAAGCAATGTACCTACTCAAAAACTAAGTAGCCTTGTTGCGAAATATCGCTTAGCAACAATGTTCTGTCCTTAGTGATATCGCTAGGTCACGTAAAACTAAACACCAACAAACTGTGTAAACAAAGTTTGGCTTGCGTTAAAAATATTTTAAAATGTTATGCTTTGGAAGTATTCCTCTGAACTTAATTGAGAATGAATAATTATATTCATTGTTGGATTATTTTTCAATAAAGTGAATTGTTATGTATGAATATTGTTAAATAATCGTCCCAAATACCACTCAAAGTGAATATATATTTTTTTAATATTTTGCTATTTCCATAAAAATTATTGCATTTTTTAATGTGATTTTGTATCGTGAAACTTAAACGCAATAATTTACATGGAAACGACAAAATATTTGTCACTGCTTGTGGTATTATCCTTGATTATATAATGAATGGAAAATTAATTAAACAAGAACATATTAAAATCCCAACAATGTTACTATAACAGCGATGTTCAAAATCATGGCTCTAGATAGTCTAGATTGAATATTTTTAACTGTTGGACCCAGTGAAAAACCAAAACGGTTATATCACGTTTTCAAGCGTATAATCGCTGATCTATACATTGTAACTATGATAAATAAGAATTTTCTGTTGACTTACTATGTAATTAATTATATAATCTTTAGTAAATTTTCTAGTGGTATATACTACATATATCCTTTATGAATTATTTTTATTGCAAGGATTTTTTAATAATGCCCTTCATCTACTACATGAAAATATTGCGACCTTGAATTGCACATGAATATTCGTTACAGTGCTTCTTCAGCATCGCTACCATTAAAAAATACACATACAAACGATGTAGTATCAAAGAGTAGACTCATTATTTGAATATATGCACGAGAAAACCTATCGTGGTGTTACTACAAACAGTATGAAATATAATTTATACTCCTACGTTCTTGGTTGGTATAACCAATGAGTATATTAAAACTTACGCAAGGTAATAGTATATTGCATACCGAGGTGGGAAGTGTTTCATTACTGTCGAGAGATTAGGTAGTTTACCGAGACGCGTAGCGTCGAGGTTAACGTTATCTCGAGACAGGGATGAAACTTTCCACCGTGGTATGTACGTACATACATAATCTGCAACCCCTTATACCGTTACAGTGTCGGGGTGCCGGGCGCACCGAGCCGCTGAAGGTGTGTGCATTTTTAAATTCGGCGGAGGTACTTGAGGTAGTGGAGCCAGTCTGGCTAGAACACTACGCCCGCTCTCCAGCTGGTCACCCATCCAAGTTCTGACCGAGCAGACTGGTTCTTAACTGTGGTATGTATACTACTTTATTTGCAATCATCTAATTTTAAAAATAACTACAATTGAATTCTGAATAATAGATATCTTGATGTAGCTAATATTTTTGTTACCATGAAAACAACCCACTCAATGTTTTATTACCATGGAAACACCCCACTCTTCAGGTATGTAATATTTTTCGGAGTATGTAATAATTTCCTGGCTAGTTTCAAGTAAACATCTAGTTCCCAGCTGTTGTCATGTCATGAAATTGACACATTACAATGTGATTGCGAATAAAATTGTTATTCTTATACTGTCTGTGAATATAAAACAACATTACGTTTGTTGTTTACAGATTGTGGCTTATAAATTTTGTCTACTTCCACATGTGAATATTCCATTTTCTTCACAATTCACAGAATGGATAAGTAGGCAATTCTAGTTAACTGAACGAATATGAATTCATACCCTCCAACGAAATACACCAATCACAAACCACGTTAGCCGTGGTTGGCAACTTTCATTTATTGTTTGTTTTGTTATGGGCACGCCCTGCTGGATTGTGTGTGGCAAACGTCTGTGACGTTTGTCAAACAATTTAGCAGGCCGTGGTTATGGACAAGGTAAAATATCAATAAGCGTAATCGGTCAAACTAAGGGCCGGTTGCAGAAAGCAATGTTAAGTCTGGTGTTAGCAAACGCGACGTCAAAGTGAACAAAAACGAATCAAATCTCAAATCTTTATGGTAACTAATACATTAGTAAACAAAATTTGATGCGATTTTGTTCACTTTGACGCGATGTTAGCTAACACCAGACTTAACATTGCTTTCTGCAACGGGCCCTAATAGTTAAAAATGAGTGATTCTAGTGATGAATCGATTAACGGTACTAGGTCAGATATTCGTTCAGCAGCTAATGAAACGTACAACACGTTATTACCCCAGCAATACCAGAGTAAATACGAATTTACTCACAAGACGTTCAATAAGATTATTTTGTTCGTTGATAGGTCGTAGAAAAAATATACTGTACAACTCGAGTAGAATGTCCATATTGCACGAGGATAAAGTTCTTCCTCATGTGATATGGACATCATATCCACTCTCGTTGCACAAACTACTATAGCATTTGCACAAACTTATTTATAGCGAAAATAAGGTATCGTGCTAAACTTTGCGTAATATACATCAGCATAAATCAGGTCAAATTAGTATAGAATAAATAGTATGTTTTCATAACCGTAAACTACGTTAGATGCGAGCTGTGACTTCCAAGAAGGAATCAGTCTGGGAAATCGTGTATTTAGAAAAGAACACACATAACATTTCTAGAGCGCTAAGTACGTACTTAATAACAAAACCGTCAAATTTTAAAAAATCTCCAATACATTATTACAAATTCTGATGCAAGTAGTGATGTTGATAAAAAAGTAGTAAAAAGAGAGAAATTTAGATACACTGCTAATTTCTACCAAACAGTACTTTAACGTTAGAGTTTCCAAATAATTCCAAACCACCGTGACTACATGGGAACATTCGAGAGCCGACTAGCAAAAATAGAAACGGCATGTATTGACAAGCGTCCAGCAGAGCTAGAAAATTAAGACAATCTTACACATGGTTTCGTGAGAAGTGAAACTATATCACCAAATCTCGGCAAAGCACCAACGCAGTAAAAATAAATAGATCATAGAGAGAAGTAGAGCTAATAAGAGAAAACCTCGCTTTCCCAAAATACGGTAAGCTAATCTGTCATCCTGAGGTGAAATTACTTTTCCAAACAAACGTCGCCTTTAAATCAAATCCATATAATAAGTGTTACGTGCAAAAAATCCCAGGCTCAAATTTGCACGAGACACACAAAAAACATGCAAATGAAGCGACGGCTCAGCGCATATTAACTCTTTTATTCGCAACCATATATGTAATGTTAACATTCCTGACCTCATTTGAGTGGGGGAAGTCGTACATTTCAGCCCGCTACTTCCCGCTCACTTGCGGGAAGTGAGTGCGGGAAGTACATTCCCGACCGCTGACTAGGTAGGGAAACTGGGAATCTTGTTGATCCATTCATGCGCGTCGCAACCTGTCGTATCATAATATAATAATTTTTTCAATTATTGTTTAGAATAAAGTGGTTGCGAATAAAATAGTATACAAACCTCGACAGGAAGTTTTCTTAGTCTCGAGATAATAGCTGATTTCGACGCTTCGCGTCTCAATCAGCTAAGTAATCTCTCGACAGTAATGAAACACTTCCCATCTCGGGCTGTAATATACTATTAAAGTGGGCAAGCAAAAGACACGGAAATTTAACAAGCTGTCACAAACAGAACGTTTGAATGGTCGAGACGAAAATCGGTACTGAAACGAGTAGGCGTAGCTTTTAGCCCGTAACAACATACCGACTTGGAAAGTGAGGATGAAAGGAATATATGAAGATGCTATTAGGTCATGTGATTTTGAAAATTATTGATGGGAAGGAAAATAGGAAAGTACTAACCCAAAGAATAAATTAATTTGAAGATATACGGGAAAAAATAAGAAAGAGGAAAAACACTAATACCACCATAAAGCAAGTGGCATTTAAGTGTGAAGGCAAAACTCTCGAGGTTCAAGAATAATAAGCTGCAATTAGAGTCCAAAATAACGACAGCAAATAAGGTCAGCTCCCATAATTGTTTAGATACAATTTGGGTAAAATTAGAGAACTGGTAATGGAAAGAAAAAATTATGAAGCAAAGCCGAAAACCACGGAACACTGAAGTGTACTTATCTTCATAGTAATGTAATATACTATTGAAATGTAGCAACCTCAAAGAAAAAGACAAAAGGAAACCTGGAATTATTTGAAGCAATTTTACATAATAAACCTGAGGTGTTTTATCAGACTTTTCATTATCCCGGGTGTCTACCACGCAACGTTTCGAGTGATTTTGGTTTACTTCCGCCCTTAGGTGAATGAACTCCTGAGGACTGATTTTTTTGTAAGTATTTTCACGTACACTCGTGCTTACCCCGGTGTTTGAACCCAGGACCACTGGTAACTTGTGATTGTGACTCTGTCACTCTTACCATTGAGCCACACGCGAGGTCATATATTTTTAGTTACAAACCTATATATTGCTAGATTAGGCCTGACTTTAAAATCTAGTGCGCTTACGCCGTAGGTCACTAATACTTGCTATGATCTTGCTATAATAATATGTTTTAACGGACTTTTTCCACTGTCTAGGGTGTATATTACACGACGTTTCGGAAGTTTTGATCTACTCTCGTCTTCAAGTGTTCCTGGTTAGTCCTGAGAAGGACTAATATTGTTATGTTTTTTCTACATAAGCTCGTGCCTACCCCGGGGTTTGAACCCGGGACCGCTGATCGTTGTGATTACTAGTATATGACTCTTACCACTAGGATACCAGCGCAGTTATATATTTTAGTTGTAAACTTATATACAGGGTGTTGGGTAAAGAATGGGCCAAACTTCAGAGATAGTTAATTTCCACAAAAATAAGCTAATTTAACCCAACTTACCTTAGTCCAAAAGTTAGTATACTAACGGAGCTACAGGGTGTCAAAGTTGAAAAAAAAGTAATCACATTTTTTTAATATCTTTCGATCACTTCCAGCTAATTTCACGAAATTTCGTATCCGGGAGTTTTTTGGCATGAGAAATTCAAATTGATCAAGGATGAAGTTATATCTTCTAAAGGGCGCCACAAGCGACCATTAGGACACTGTTAAACCGCTGCAACTTTTTTGTGCCACGGTGTATATCATTTTCGACTGGAAAAATCTTTTTCCCTATCTTTTCTGCTTAAAAAAGGTATATCTTATTGAACTCGCTAGAAGTAACGGTTTCCCAGAAAAACGCATCTAAAACTGATCATGTGTGTAAATTATCCTAAAAAAAAGTCTGATTGTTGAGTAAATACTTTGACATCCTGTATCTTTGTTATTAACTACTAGGGTAAGCTGAAGTAAATCAACTTATCACGGTCTAACTATTACGCTGTTGCGGTATGGTCCATTATTTACTCAACAATCTGACTTTACATTAGGATAATTTACATTCATGATCAGTTTTGGATGCGTTTTTATGGAAAACCGTTGCTTCTACCGAGTTCAATAAGATATACCTTTTTTAAGCAGAAAAGATAAGAAAAAAGATTTTTCCAGTCAAAAATGACATACACCGTGGCACAAAAAAGTTGCAGCGGTTTAACAGTGTCCTAATGGTCGCTTGTGGCGCCGTCTAGAAGATACAACCAAATCGTTGATAAATTTGAATTTCTCATGTCAAAAAACCACCGGATACGAAATTTCGTGAAATTAGCTGGAAGAGATCGAAGGATATTAAAAAAATGTGATTTATTTTTTTCAACTTTGACACCCTGTAGCTCCGTTAGTACTAACTTTTGGACTAAGGTAAGTTGGGTTAAATCAGCTTATTTTTGTCGAAATTAACTACATCTGAAGTTTGGCCCATTCTTTACCGAACACCCTGTATATCTTACGGCTGTATGCGCAGTAGACTATTTTTGTAATTCTCTGCGCAGTAGTGGCATCCAAATGGACTTTAGTTCTGCGCTAGCCTGGCTAATTGGTTCTGCTGCCGACGTTATGTATGTAGCTTCTTTCAGCTTCCTACGGAACCTGTTTTCCTCTTTAGCTACAATTGATGCGTTATCCCATTGTATGTGGTGGTCTTCGTTCCAGACGTGTTCTGCGATCTTGGATTTGATGGTTTCGCCCATTCTAATATCTTTGAGACATTTCGAAATCAATACGAAGAGATATTAGAAATCATAACACAAACGAAATATCTAAGATTATAGAAGAAAATAAGGGCACAAAGTCTCTCCGGAAGACCTTTTCAGAAGGTAAAAGAAATATTAGCAAACTGGAAGATTTAAACGGACAAACAACAACAAATAAAACAAAAATCTTAAATATAGTTGAGGCCTTCTATGCAGCGCTGTACAGTGAACCAAATGAGCAAAAACTAAATACGAATATATCAAAAGTTCAAAATCAAGGGTTTGAAGAACTCCCGGAAATTACACTTGAGGAATTAGGGACAACCTTACGAGAAATGAAAAATAATAAAACCGCAGGTGAGGACGAAATCGAAATCGAGGCCATAAAACACGGTGGCGCCCCTCTACTCAAAGAGATTTGTAAACTGTTTAATGCTTGCTTAATAAATTGTACAACGCCCTCTCAGTGGGACAGAGCTAATATAATAATCTTGCATAAAAAAGGCGATGTAGCAAAACTAGGAAATTATAGACCTATAAGCCTCCTGTCGCACATGTACAAATTGTTTATGAAAATAATCACGAAGAGAATTACATCCAAACTCGACCTCTACCAACCATGCGAACAAGCAGGCTTCCGTGCAGCATATGGCACAAATGACCACCTATAAAAACTTATCGAAAGATGCATAGAGTATAACAAGCCCGCCCCTCTTCCTAGTATTCGTCGATTATGAAAAGGCATTCGACACAATAAACCAAAACAAAATGCTACATGCCCTTACAATTAGTTACTGTTTTGTGCCCTTACATAATGCCGAGTTGACCACAGGTACATAGCTATCATTAAAAGCGTATACGGAAAGGCCAAAGCACATGTACAAGTTCATGCCAATACAAAAGACTTCCCTATCGAAGGAGAAGTGCGTCAGGGTGATGTATTTTCACCAAAACTGTTCACAACGCTTTTGGAGCATATGTTCAAAAAAATTTACTTCCAAGATATGGGTGTAAAAATCAATGGCGAAAAATTAAATCACTTGCGATTCGCCGATTATCGACGAAGCTAAGGAGATGTTGCGAAGATTGAATAAAGCATCAAAAACTGTTGGGCTAAATATAAACAGTAATAAAACCGAATACATGACAAACCTCGTTATGAGCGAACTGTAGATGAAAATTGCATAAACCAAGTTAACTCTTATAAATACTTGGGCCATGAAATCCGCATTGGGAGAGACAATCAGACCTGCGAAATAAAGCGCAGAGTAGGTTTATCTTGGGCCGCCTTTGGAAAATTGCGGCATGTCTTGAATTATATATACTATATATTGCTATGTTATGCTAGCTGATAAATTTATTTAAATTATCGTATTACTATTTTGCCCTTTATTTTTAACTTTCAATTCAAATCCGTATTTTACAATATTTTTAATGAAACTCTCTCAGGTGGTTCGCAATATCTAGTAACCCAATGATTGATTTGTCAAATTCTCTTTGTTTAATTGCAAGTTGATTGACTTTCAAAAAAATTGACAACTAACGTCAAATTAATCAAAATTCAGAACGAATATCAAGGTTTTTACAATAAGATCTAATATGTAATTCTTTCACCAATCTATTTTGTAAGTATGAAATTCAATTATATTTTTTATACCTTCTTAATGGTTATAGCTTTTTAAATGTTTCATTTAACCTTTTAAAACACAAACCTGATTTAACACTTTGCTTGTTAATACTGCCAAAATCCTTCTAAGCTGGATCCTCACTCCGACTGCACTCAAACACCTGCTGAGTCCTTATCCAAACTGCATCACCTACGATGAATGTAAACTCCCAGCCTCACCTTATTGCCATCCACTTCAAAACTTCCACATCCTATACTGGATTCCTGTCGTTGTCCCCTGCTGCTGTTAACTTCAAGTCTCCTAGCTCCTGTACTGGATTACTGCGGCTCCGATCCCTCTCTGGTAAGTGTCAGCATAAATCTTGTTCCAAATATGAATTAGTCTCTTTTTTTTAGATGGTCCTACGTCTTCAATGATACCCACAGGTTTCCCAAAAACAATTCGCTGCACGTACTAACCTCTTGTTTGTGTCTTGTATTCCATTTCCAATGTAGTATCAATAAATCCAATTCTCTTCATATAATGTAATCTTCTGTATTGATTATTTATAATTCACTGCATTGGTTCAATCTCTTCACCGATTGTATTCCTTTATAAGTTCCAATTTATAATATTATACCTCCATCAAGTATATTTGTTTACAGCCTTTTTAAATGGTATTTGATCAAATAATTACATAAAGTAAGGCATAAATTCTGGTTTTTTTTTTCCAAATTCGTTATATTCAAAATTACATGTCTGTTTTTTATGAGTTGTTTCAGTAACTAATTAAACAAATTACAAATTATTACTATTAGACACGATTCTTGTTGCCTCCTATCTACACTTTTTTATATAATCAAAACAGATATTTTATTTTAATTATCATAACAGATACATTTTAGTAGTAACCTTGGTATTTATTCCTATTCAGAATTTTCTTATTACAGATTAAGTTTGAGTAATCAATCATTATGCTATTATTTGACTAACCAATAATAAGAAAGTTAATTTCATTATACTTTAACATGTATTTAGATCCATTAATTTGCTTATATCTGACTTCCAAATTTATTTGACTAAACTGTTTCTTTAGTATTCATATTTAAATTATCAAAGAATATAGTGTATCATAACATAATTCCTCAATTAAGAAAAACATTTTTAATAAACTCGTTTTATTTCAAATGTATTTTCTTAATTCGTTATTTAATTAATAAATTTTGTAGAACCCAACCAAATATCCTATTATCTAAATTAATAACAATCAACACCTATTTACATCTATCTATTTTAAAATTACTATAGAAACGAAATAATTAACTTTACCAACCAACAACATTTAATGCAATATTTACAGATTTTCATGTTTTCTAAGTTTTCGATATATATGGGTAAATCATTGTAATATGAAATCTTCCTCTAATTCGTCCATCTGTATCATTTATTAATTCATATGTATTGTTATTAAAAGTTTTCTGTATCCTATATGGTCCCTCATATGTGTATAATAACTTTGCACATATTTTTTCCTTTCGGTTAGCTACTTTAAGTTTTTTAACAATTACTAAGTCCCCTATATTAAATTGTACTCGTTTCTTAATTTTCTTATTCTGTTTATTTTCGTACCTATCATGAATTATTTTCAATCTGCTTTTAGCTTTATCTAACAATTGCATTATCTCAACATCACATTGTTCTCTTCTCCATGGTCTAGCTGGAATTATTTGTTGACACAAAGTAATTGGACTAATCTCGGTCGTTGTATTTGGAACATTGTTTATGAAATTCTCCACATCTAGCAAATATTGAACCCATTTATTATGCTGTTTATATGTTAATATTCTTAAATATTTAATTACTTCTTTAATATACCTCTCTGCAATGTTACTTTGAGGATGTCTTATGCTACAGAAACAAATCTTAATCCCCCTTTTATCTAAATTGTTTATTAATCTTGCATTTCTAAAATATGTTGCGTTGTCTGCTAAAATTCTTTTTGGTTTACCTACTTGTTCTTCAAAATTTCTAATTGACTTAATAACATGTTTAGTATTACAATTTTTCGCTGGATATAACTTTATAAATTTTGAAAATGCATCTACCATAATCAGAATATGCTTAAACCCATATTGTCCTGTAACTAAGTTTGATAAGTAATCAATAGCTACTAGTTCCATCGGTTCATTTACCCTAATACTTTTTACAATATTCTGATTCTTGAAGTTCTTTTCCTTTGCGAATTGACAAATTTGGCACGTTTGAATGAGTTTTTTAATTAATTTAATATCATTCTTCGTATAAAAACATTCCCTAAACATTAACCAAACTTTTCTAGTTCCACAATGTCCAAATATTGTATGAATTTCCTCTACGATTTCTAACATGTCTTCTTTACTTAAAACCAATAATTCTTTATTTTCTATTACCTTTACCAATAAGTTTTCCTTAATTTGATACCCTTTATAATTTTTATCTTGACTTTGTAATACTAACGTTTTTAATTCTTGAATTTCTTCTACGTTCTGCTTATTTAAAACTTCTTGTTTAGACAATCTTCCTTCCTCATAAATTTTCTCAATTCCAATCAGGATCTGTTTCGGTTTTTCATAGTTAGGTATATCTTTTCTACTTAAGAAATCTGCAACTACATTTAACTTTCCTGGCCTGTGTTTGATATCAAATTCGTATTGTTGTAAATACAATGCCCATCTGTATAACCTGTCATTATGGAAAGTTTTATTTTTCAAAAACGAAATCGCAGAATTATCCGTTTCAATATCAAATTTGTTCCCTGTTAAATAAAATTTCAGCTTATTAATTGCGAATATAATTGCCAACATTTCTTTCTCTGCTACCGTGTATCTAATTTCATACCCTTTTAATATTCTTGATATAAAGCATATGGGTACTTCTATCCCATCTTGAACTTGTATTAGTTCTGCTGCAATTGCTTGATCAGATGCATCCGTACGTAGTATAAACTTCTCTTCAAAATTCGGATATTTCAGCAATAATCCTTCATAAAACCTCTGTTTGATAGTATTCACTGCCTTTTCTCTTTCTTCATTCCAAAACCATTTAACATCTTTTCTTAATAATTGCACTAATGGTAATGTCAACTCTGAGTAGTTACTTATGAACCTTTTGTAATAATTGAAAACACCTAATAACCCCCTTAATTTTTTTAGATTTGTTGGACGAGGTAAATTCTTGATTTCTTCAAGACGTTTTTCATTTATGGTTACTCCATTTCTACTTATTTCATATCCCAAATATGTTACATTATCCTGCATAAATTCACATTTTAAAATATTCAGTTTTAATCCATTTTTGTTTAATGTCTCTATTACAATTTCTAAATGTTGTAAATGTTGTTGTTCGTTTTTAGAAAACAATAAAATATCATCGACGTAATGCACACAAAAGTCTTCAAATTGGTTTAATATTTTCTGCATTGCTCTAACTAAAGCTGCACAAGAAGTCGATAGTCCAAATGGTACCACTTTAAAGTGAAAAATCTCCCCATCAATACTAAAACCAGTATATTTTCTCGATTCTTCATGTAGCGGAATCAGCCAAAACGAATTTTTCAAATCTAATTTTGTAAAAACTTTCTTATCCCAAATTCTGCTTAACAATCCATCAATCGTTTGTGGAGATTCGTATTGTGGCTTTGTTATTTGATTAATTCTGCGTGCATCCAAACATAAACGTAAAGAACCGTCACGTTTTTTAACTACAACTAAAGGATTGATAAAATTACTCTTTGAAGATTCTATTACTCCATCTTTTACCATTTTTTTAATTTCATTTCTAACTTGTCCTCTTAATGTAAATGGAATAGGGTAAGATTTACTATTAAAACTTTTTTGTTCATCAACCTGCAATTTATGAATATATTTTTGTGCTTGTCCTACCTTTTCATTAATAACCTCCTTATTTCTATAAATTATTTCTAATATTAGGCCTTCAAATTGTTTATTCTTTTCAGCTATTTTCAAATCATTCAGCAAAACCCCCTTATAATTATTATCACTCTGTATATCACATATTACATTATTATTAATTATTATACCTTCCTTATACTTCATTGTATCTCCAATTCTATCTAATTGAACACACTTATTTTCTCGGCTGACACTATTGGTACAGTTCCAAGATTTTTTTACCCCTTTTAAATGAATACACTTTTGTGTTCCATCAATATGAATCCCTAATTGCTGAATTACATCAATTCCTAACACCATATCGACAGTGAGACCTTTTATTATAAACAATCTAACAAAATCTTCCCATTGATTTATACTTATCTTTACATTTAACACTCGGTTTGTGGTTGATATCTTTCTTTTGGTTGCTGATAGCAAATCTATTTTATTTACTTTAATTATATTCTTGTACAGGACATCTAAATTATTTAAAATTACTTCCTCATTTATTAAAGATGTGATCATATTTCATAATAGAATACTGTCTTCTTTTTAGTAGTATAATGGCATCATCTATCTTTTAATATTTAATATTCATAACTATTTAAATGCTAAAATACGTGTGGTTCTTCATAAAAAAATTTTTTAAATTACTATTTACATATTTACAAGTTCCGAGTTTCCTTTTGTTATCTTAATACTCTTTTAAAAATATTTTCAGTAGTCTTTTGAACATCCTTGTCTTCTTTAGCTGCTTGTTTTAATTTTCTTAATTCATCTTCTAACCTTGGTACTTCATTTTGTCTCAGCTTTTCTTTTAACTTCTTTGCTTCCTCCTTTAGTCGTCGTTTAACTGTTTCCTTCTTTGTTTTCTTCTTATTTTTATTGACATTAACTACATAACCTCCTGTAATTCTTCTTAAATATTTGTTATTTTTGTTCCTCATAATATTACTCAATATACCTCTTGTTACCACGTTTACTTCTATATTACTTACCACTTCATTGTATTTTACCTGTTTACCATTTTCCATATCTTCACAAGTCTCTAACATTTGATTTATTTCATTAGTTCCAAATAATAATTCTTGTTTTTTATCCAAAATTCTGTTTTCATAAGTATTGTATCGAAATCTAACTTCTAATTTTTCTTTATCCTGTACTGACTTAGTTTCCATAATCTTTGTTAAATTTTCTTCTATCTCTTTGCGTTCCTCCTGTCTTTCTTTTCTCACCTCATTCTTGAGTTCCTCCTTATAACTTCCTAATGTTTCACTCATCTTATTAATTTGTGCTTGCAATTCTTGCTTATTCTCGATTTGCACCTTATTAAATTCTTCTCTTAATCCCAATATCGATTCTTCCATCCTTTTTGCCTGTTCTTTTTGCTCCTCAATTGCCTGTTGCAAATCCTTTTTCAACTCTTCCGCATTCTTCTGTATTGACTGTAATAATTCTTTCTTCGAACTGTTTTCCCTTTCCTCAGCTTCCCTATTACTTTGCTGCATTTGCATTTGCATTTGCTGCATCATTCCCATTATTTGTTTCATCCTGTCATCTTTTTCTGTATGTTCTTCCTGTAACCTTACCTGGTCTCCTTGTACTTCCATTTCTAGCTGTCCTTCTTCACCTTCTACTCCTGCGCTACTCGCCACTACTTCCATCTGTTCTGGTCCTTCTTCTTTCTCTTCTTCCACCTTCTTGCCTTTCCTTGTAACCCTTTTATCTGCCATCTTTCAGTTAAATTGTTTAAATGTACCTATTTTTTATTATAACCCTTTATAATGAATCGTATATCTTTATATTTGATTTACCAATTGAATCCGTTATCCAATACTTTATTTACTCAAATTAAATGTCCTATTCTGTTACTCTATTTTTACTCAAAAGAACTTAGTTATGATACCCTTTTACCTTTTTACAATTCTGTTCTTTTATTCGTGATTGTTAATTACAAATTAACCATAAACCTGGTTTATCAGCTATATTCAAATAAACGGGTTTGATTGTATTTTCTAATCTTACGTTTGACTTTTCAATTACCTGACATTTGCAAGCTTCATCAATTTGCTATGCCCCACGTTGGGCGCCATAAAATTTGCTATGTTATGCTAGCTGATAAATTTATTTAAATTATCGTATTACTATTTTGCCCTTTATTTTTAACTTTCAATTCAAATCCGTATTTTACAATATTTTTAATGAAACTCTCTCAGGTGGTTCGCAATATCTAGTAACCCAATGATTTATTTGTCAAATTCTCTTTGTTTAATTGCAAGTTGATTGACTTTCAAAAAAATTGACAACTAACGTCAAATTAATCAAAATTCAGAACGAATATCAAGGTTTTTACAATAAGATCTAATATGTAATTCTTTCACCAATCTATTTTGTAAGTATGAAATTCAATTATATTTTTTATACCTTCTTAATGGTTATAGCTTTTTAAATGTTTCATTTAACCTTTTAAAACACAAACCTGATTTAACACTTTGCTTGTTAATACTGCCAAAATCCTTCTAAGCTGGATCCTCACTCCGACTGCACTCAAACACCTGCTGAGTCCTTATCCAAACTGCATCACCTACGATGAATGTAAACTCCCAGCCTCACCTTATTGCCATCCACTTCAAAACTTCCACATCCTATACTGGATTCCTGTCGTTGTCCCCTGCTGCTGTTAACTTCAAGTCTCCTAGCTCCTGTACTGGATTACTGCGGCTCCGATCCCTCTCTGGTAAGTGTCAGCATAAATCTTGTTCCAAATATGAATTAGTCTCTTTTTTTTAGATGGTCCTACGTCTTCAATGATACCCACAGGTTTCCCAAAAACAATTCGCTGCACGTACTAACCTCTTGTTTGTGTCTTGTATTCCATTTCCAATGTAGTATCAATAAATCCAATTCTCTTCATATAATGTAATCTTCTGTATTGATTATTTATAATTCACTGCATTGGTTCAATCTCTTCACCGATTGTATTCCTTTATAAGTTCCAATTTATAATATTATACCTCCATCAAGTATATTTGTTTACAGCCTTTTTAAATGGTATTTGATCAAATAATTACATAAAGTAAGGCATAAATTCTGGTTTTTTTTTTCCAAATTCGTTATATTCAAAATTACATGTCTGTTTTTTATGAGTTGTTTCAGTAACTAATTAAACAAATTACAAATTATTACTATTAGACACGATTCTTGTTGCCTCCTATCTACACTTTTTTATATAATCAAAACAGATATTTTATTTTAATTATCATAACAGATACATTTTAGTAGTAACCTTGGTATTTATTCCTATTCAGAATTTTCTTATTACAGATTAAGTTTGAGTAATCAATCATTATGCTATTATTTGACTAACCAATAATAAGAAAGTTAATTTCATTATACTTTAACATGTATTTAGATCCATTAATTTGCTTATATCTGACTTCCAAATTTATTTGACTAAACTGTTTCTTTAGTATTCATATTTAAATTATCAAAGAATATAGTGTATCATAACAATATATTCCAATATGTCTAAAACGGAAGGTCTTCAACCAGTGTGTTCTACCTGTGCTTACCTACGGAGCCGAAACTCTCTCTCTCTTACAAAGCTCTGTGAACAAAATACGCATTGCTCAGAGAAAGATGGAAAGATCAATGCTGGGCATTTCTCTGAAAGACAAGGTAAAGGTAAAGTTCGGGCACTTCATTCCATGTAAGAATATGGCCTGAGACTCGACGAGTCAGCGTCGCCAAAATATCTCTTTACGAAACCCAGTCATCTGGCACACCGTTAACGGCGTACTGGGTAATGTGGAAGTTAACGGAGAGAAAGACGAGAACGGAAAGGAACATTTCTCAAAAATTTTCCAAAATTACAAATTCTACAAAAACGATACAAACTAGAGTGTTAGTTCAAAAGACAAACTTTCTATAAAATCTTAAGCTGAATTCAAAAATGTAATAATATACCGGGTGTTCTATTTAAAATAGGAGTTAATAAAAAAAATAGAAAAGAAAACAAAAGAAATCCATTTTAAAGGTATTCAACTGGAAAATCATCCATCGCACATCAACACACATTAAAAATGTAATCAAAATGTAAAGTTTGAAAAAAATCGTTAATTCCGTTTTTGAAAAAAATTTAAAAAACTAAAAAATCACAAGAGCAAACACCATACTTCCGGTTATGCGATTTTCTTTAAAACCTTGCTGTCGCATCTAGATAGTACACAAAACTAATACATGCAGTTTCCACGCCCTACCTCTTTTTGTTTTTGAGATATTCTGTTCGCACACAGACAGACACACAAACAGACTGACAGACAAACCAATGAACAAAAACATGTTTTTTAGGTTTAGGGGACTCTATTTGCTATTTACTGAATGGTTAGTTGTACGTAAAAAACCTATATAATCTTTTTTGTAGAGAATTTCCTAGCCTTCATTTTTCTGTAATAGTAACTAAAAAAGTCATACGACCCCTAGAAAGCGAGATATTGCAGCACAAACAAACGTCACTATTTTGTTGTACGTAGTAACATTTCAAACTAATAATGACATATTTATAGGTATTCCTAGGATCTAATAAATAACAAACAACATCTTATACATCTGATTAATTAACTACACAATTTTAGTTGTTTAAATTTCACAAAAAATGGTCTATACTACACTTAAGTGACAGAACCCCTATTGTCTCCAAAATCGTTCTAGCATAAGGTGTATTTCTTTTTACCTCCAATTAAACACGTGCGTTGCTAAGGTGTTCACAACCCACCCTAGTAAGGTTGTCAGAAACCACAAAGATAACTTAAAAGTATGAAATAGAGCTCTCAGAAAGCTTATCCAAGATCGGTACGTATCAAATATAAAATGTTGCTTTATTGCGAAAGTCTTAATTATGGTGTATACCATTGTTATTACTTGTAAGAGCCCTTTAGACGTAAAAATAGGGCTTATTTCGTCGAATCCACATAATAATTTATTTCATTTCACAAATCCTTCGTTAAACTCAAATATGTATCGCTTAAATTGGTGTGTAACCATAGTAATTTCTATTTTTGATTACCTATAAGGGTCTATTAAAAAAGTATTTTAAAGGGAAAGTCGTATAACCAATTAAAACATGACAAGTTTCATTTTTTCTAGAATGATTTTTATGTTGTGGCATATTTATTGTATGTACTCCATAACTTCACACATTGTGACGATCTTATTTAATTTCATAATTTCATGTACCCTTTTTTTTCTACAAAAGATAATAGCATAACAACACGCCCATTTCAAATAAAACAATTGCTTCTAATCTATTATCTTCTTCATCTTCTGCTAAGTTTTCTTATAAAAAAAGAGGATATTTAAACAAATGCCTTTAAAGGGATCCCAGAATAATTGTGTTTGATGATTATTATATTTTTGAAAAACGACCTGGTTTGTGAGCCTTTACCTTATATTCCACATTCAAAGATAAACGAAAGTAGTCTTCTGAAACTTAAAATAAAACTTGGACAAGTACTTTCTGAACAATGTGCATATCGATTATGTAATTCGCTAATGACATTGTGTTTGGACATTTATACACTCACCGGCACGAAAAACGGAGCACTTGCATTTTTACTTCCTTTTACAATAAAGGAAGTATTGGATTCACCCCAAAAATTCGAAATTGAGTTTTCAACAGATCTTCACGTTTTAGAGTCCCCTGAGCCCAAAAAACATATTTTTTTTCATTGGTCTGTCTGTCTGTGTGTGTGTCTGTGTGCATGTGAACAGAATATCTCAAAAACAGAAAGAGGCATGGCGTTGAAACTTCATATATAAGTTTTGTGTACTATGTAGATGAGACAGCAAGCTTTTGAAGAAAATCGCATAACCGGAAGTAGGTGTTTACTCTTGTGATTTTTCAGTTTTTTTCGATTTTTTCAAAAACGGCTCTAACGATTTTTTTAAACTTTACATTTTTATTACATTTTTAATGTGTATTGATGTGAGATAGGTGATTTTCCAGTTGAATACTTCTAAAGTGGGTTTCTTTTGTTTTTTTTCTAGTTTTTTTATTAACTCCTATTTTAAATAAAACACCCGGTATATTATTATATTTTTGAATTCACCTTAAAATTCTAGAGAAAATTTGTCTCTTCAACTAACGCTCTATTTTGTACCGTTTTTGTAGAATTTGTAATTTTTGAAAATTTTTGACAAATGGTTAAAAATTAAAACTGAAATTTTTGATTAATTATAAGATCAATGTAAAAGGAAGTTGTGTGAGTGTATCACACCAGATTTTTTGATTAGATTTAAAATTGTATCCCTTTGTGATGTTTTATTATTACATTTATTATTATACATTTAACATTATAACATGTATAATAAATGTATAATAATAAATGTAATAATAAAACATCACAAAGGGATACAATTTTAAATCTAATCAAAAAATGCAAGTGCTCCGTTTTTCGTGCCGGTGAGTGTATTAGCAGTATATGTGGACTTGAAATTTGAAGGTCGGTTATCCCACATCAAAAATAATTTGGTCAATAGTTTAAATACTGGTCACTGCAAATACTGTGAGAAATAGTGGTAGTTTTATCTATTGCATTGTCTGACTGCACTGTCAACAAGTTACTAAGGAATGATTGAAAAACCGAATATGGCATCAAAATGTAATACCTACTCCCAACTCTTATTAGTATAGACATAGGCCTAAAAGCTATCTATCATTAGTAATAATCCTTGCTGGGTGTTCCAAAAAGAATGAGACACCGATTGATCATAGATTCCTTAGGTTATAATAAACCGATTAAACCTAATATACCTTAGTACAAAGTCCCTCCAGTAAGAAGTTATATGGCCTTGAAGATTTTTTTTCTTTTATTTTTGTTAATTTCCACAAATATAAAGTTATCTATTTAAATTTTGGTACACAAACTTAATATTTTGTAGGGGCTGCACTAACGGTAAAAATTTCGTAAACTAGCAACTGTTTACCATAAAATGCCTATCAAAGGTTTTTGATTATAATTAAATCGTGCAATTATCAAGTAGCCATGATCACAAAAACAATGGGTAGTGATTGTGATCTAGTAAAGAGTAAACCACAATGACAAATCGATTAATGACGCTGGTGACATAAAAAAGATGTATTTTGTGCTTATGAAAATCCTGCGACATAACGAACATTTCAGCATTTGAGAATTGGCATTTTTATAAACACAAAAAAAAATATGCCACCAACTTCATAAATTAATTTATAATTGTTGTTTACTAGATCACAATCCCTATCGATTGTTTTTGTAATCATGGCTACTTGATAATTGCACATCTTAATGACAACCAAAAACCTTTGATGGGCATTTTAAGTTAAACGGTTGCTTTTACACTTATGAACTAAGAGCACTTTATTTTTACGCTTTTTAATTTCCTTTCAGATAGTAACTTAAAATTTAAAAAATGTTACAGATAGCAAAGTTATAGCTAAAAAAAAGTTTTCAAAGTGATCATTTAGTTAAGGCCTATTTTTTGAGAGAATGTTGCTGGAGGCATGTGTATGTGCCATCTGTAAGGATTATCTTTGATAGCGGTATCGAAGGGAGGCAGAACACCCCCAATTTTCACTATAAGTATATGGCAAATTCGAAGTTAGCAGGTAAGGTTTTGCCTCACTCTGTGTCAGAACTGACGGAAAACCTAACCTGATAACCTCGAATTTGACATAGACTTACAGTGCCACCAACCTATTATTCATACGTTTCAGTTTCCACAGCAGCCCCTTATGGACTTTTTAATGTAAGTATATGTCAAATTCGAGGTTAGCAAGTTAAGTTGTGCGTAATTTTTGACACAGACTGACCCAAAACCTAACCTGCTAACCTCGAATTTGACATATACTGTTATGAAGTTACTGACCTGTAATTATTTATTTGTGGTATAAAAACGATATAACTTAAATTTACGGGCAAAGATCCTAGTACACAATTCTCGGTTTTTATATTTTTATATTGTGGTCAAACTTTGGCTGTCAGTAAATTAAGGCTGGTTAAAATGAACTGTAATAATAATTAACCGCACAAATAAAATGGTTGAATGCCCCTCTTTCTATTTTATTTAACTGCAATACCAATTACACTAGCTCTCGACAAACACAAAACTTCTTATCTCATGGGTTGGGTTCATAAATGTACTATATTCTTAAATTTTAGGTTATTTGTCTCAACGTAGTTCGTTTGCTCGTTTTTAGTACACAAAATTCACAATCTCGTAAATTGACAGATGAATACAAAATGGTTTTTGCTTAGGCTACAGCGTGAAATTGAACAATCGTGAAATAAAGTGAGAACGCGTCAGGTAAATAATTTAAATATTCCCGCTTGGTAGCTATTGAAACATCGCCTTCATTGTTCGGATGACGTCGAACTCGCGTTAATTGTTTGGATGACGTAGAATGCACGCCGATCTTCTTTTGTTTATAAAGCTTGATTCTGGCCGATTTCCCAAAACCTCGTTATAACCTTCTCGTGCTGGCTTCGGAGCTAGTCGTAGTAACGCTGCTGGAATATCTCAGGTTGTAGCTGCTTCTCTGCCCGCCAATGTGGATTCGGACGTTCTTGCAGACTCGGTTGATGTCCTGGACTGCTAACCTCTGGCTTCCGATGCTAATTTTCGTTGTAGTCGAAGATCGTAATTTTCAGTTGGACGGCTCCCGATATTCTCGGAGATGAGATTTGCAAAATGTAAATTTTTCGTTGCGGAAACTGCTGCAAACGTTAGTACAGGTACACTACCACTAGGGCAATAAAACTTTTTATGTTATAAAACACTCATTTATTGTTATAAAACATTAATTAAATGTGGAGCACAAATTCAACAACCTTTCAAAGTAATTTAATTCAATTGTTCCCCTCGTTAATGACAAAAAAGCATCATGTTGCTAAGATACGGTGTTATTCTACTATTAATTGGAAATTAGGTTTGACAATATTTACCACAAATAGAATAAAGTTTGATTACATAACTTACAATCTAACATTTTCCTAATCTAAAATATTGTCTTTTTGCTAATAACTAATATTGTTCTATAGCGTTTTTTAATTTCACTGCTCTGCTTTTGCACTATGTTTTTAATTATTAACGCACTGATATTTGAGTTCCGCATTTTTCACGTTGCTTGCTTCTTTTCTGTTGCCTCCATTCAGGAATTGCTTTTTGTAATTTTCTAAATTTGTCTTCATCTTGAGTTACCCTTCAGCTTGCTCACAATTTTCACAGTCCTTTGCTTTTATTGATAACTACGCTCGTTTTTATGCACGTAACAACCTGCTTGTGTCAATTACTTTCGTTCAGTCTGGCTTTACATGTGCACAAACCTATCATTTTAATTATATTACTTTATTCACAAGCCAAATTCAAACCCTCTGAAATATGTTTTGCCTTTGCGTGCCTTTATCCGACTAATTACTGTTTCTCGCATCTCATAATCGATGCATTTAATATTTTTATTTTGGTTTAAAATTGCAATTATATAAAATATCCCAACTCTGTGCTTTATTGATTTGGTTGAATATTTTGTACTGCAAACAGAGCCAAGTTGTGGGCTTAATACCATTTCAATACTTACAGTGAAAATTGGGGGTGTTTAAACTTGATTTAAACACACATAAATTTTATTTTCTAAAATTTACGAAATCCAGTTGCATCCTTTTAAATGCAATTCCCATTTATTAGCAAGAAAAATTTAATGTTACAATCACCAGTCTTTGCCTCATAATTACTAAATTTAATATGTTTAAATTAGATTAAAAACTATATATTTCAGTTCAAATTTACGAAACAGTATTCGTAATTTAAAAGCCAGTGTTATTACGCAATCATACGAGTTAAAGACCAGGAAAATGCAATTCTGCACTCCTTGCATAATTGCGACCTACAGTAGTAAGTTCAACGGGCGACCTTCGCTCTATCAGGAAATAAAAACTGCACAAATTGCTTATCTGCTGTTTTGTAATTTAAACACTTTGCCCTATTAAACTGTATATATGAACTTTGATATTGTTACTGCGTTAAGCATTTTTTGTTTTGTATAAATACTAGTCTATTTTCATAATAAAAATCAATCTGCATTTAATGTTTGATTCATTCACTACGTCGCCACTTCTATACCAAGCCATAATACTGTCGAGATGTGAGGCTGCATCTCAGAAGTGGTTTTTACTGTCGTCCGTTCAAGTACCAATGACTACATTGGTTTAAAACGTAAACACAGTCTTGTTTACGTGCTTGACGGATAGAATCAGCGCAAAGTAACGGAGTCCTGACACAGCCTCTCAGGCATCTCTGTTCATGGTCCTTCGAGCCGGATTCGTCTCCAACTAACGAAAAAACACATCCCGAGAAGAAGACAACATCTGCCAACCACCCAGTTCCCAGAAAATGGCCAACAACATGGAGGAATTCAACAACTTAGCTATCGCCCAAGAAGAGCTCGCGCAGAAGATAAAGCAAATATTATCCAACAGCAAAAAGGACCCTGCCAGCCGAAAAAATGAAGCCTACATCGCCAGTCGCAACAAAACGCTGGACGAACTTTGGAACACTGCAACTAAAAATCACGCAGAAATGGGGCAGCTAAGTATTCCAACTCATAATTATTTTAAAACAGGGTATTACGACCAAATTAAAGCCATATACGGCGAAGCAAAAAGTTACTTGCAGAGCTGTTCAAAATCAACGGAAATTTCCAACCCCTCCGTAAGCAGAACGCAAGAGGAAATGGTGGCCAACCCCGAGGAAAAGGTTCGTATCCGAAAACTGCAGATTCGGATCCAGAATTTTAAGCAAGCGATGGACGACGCCGAACTAACACAAGAATTAGGGAGGTTCGCCATCACGACAAGGGAATTAAAAGAAAAATGGGATCGTGTGGTCGAGATGGACGAAGAAGTTATGTCAAACGACATGGCTTCAGAACAAATGCACTTCAGTCCTGAATATACTACGTTGGAAGACAGGTATAGAAATTTAATTATTTTATTGCAAGCGCCGACAAGGAACGAGCAAGCAGCAGCCATCTCGCTTCCTCAAGTCAAAATTCCCATATACGAGGAAAATTATGAGGAATGGGCCACTTTCAAGGACCTGTTCACCAAATTAGTAGATGACAACCAGAATATGGACGATGTCATCAAGATGCAATATTTAAAGACGCATCTTAAGGGAGAGCCAAGCCGACTGATCCAGCATCTAGCTGTTACCCAAGCAAACTACAACACCGCCTGGAATCTGCTGCAACAAAGGTATCAAAATAATCGCCTTATTTTAACTAAATTGCTAGATACCATATTCGATCTGCCGGTCCTCTCCAAAGAGTCAGCCCAAGGGTTAAAAAGATTGCACGACTCCATCAAGGAATGTGTGGAGGCAATCAAAAATTTAGGCATCTCCACGGACAGTTGGGGTCCGTGGATTAACAGAGCTATCGCTCGAAAATGGGATCCTGAAACCAACAAATTATATGAACAGTCGCTTCAATGTCCAAATGAAGTCCAGGATCACCAAAATTTAATGGCTTTCCTGCAAGTGCGGTTCCAATCCCTAGAATCCATAGATGGAGCTCGAAAGCCCACGCAGGAAGGACCACAGAAGAATTACGCTTCCGCATCCCTAAATTGCAAGCTGTGCCATGGAGATCATTACATCGACAACTGTAGCCAATTCCAGAGGCTACCTACCCATGAAAAACTAGAAGCAGTAAAAACCAATCGATTGTGCTATCGATGCTTGCGGCACGATTCAAATATACCATGTCGTGCCTATTTTAATTGTAGGATCTGTCGCTTCCCGCATCATACACTGCTTCATAAGGCGCAGCCACCATCAAGGCCGCTCCCTGCCCAAAGGATGAGAACGTCAGCTCATGCAGCAGCTATGAAGACTTCCAACGCTCCAGAAAGGAAGCCGAAGTCGGACATCATCACCGCCAATTTAGGCGCACAAGAGAGCCAAGTTCTACTTGCCACAGCAATGGTTCAAGTGAAAGCAGCATCCGGGATGACTCATCTATTACGAGTATTAATAGATCCCGGGTCTCAGGGGTCATTTATCACGGAAGCATCAGCCGAATTATTGGGGTTACCCAGGACCAAAGTTCGAGCTGAAATCACAGGAATCGGGAACAGCGAGCCAAAAATTGCCAAATGGAAAATCCCAGGTTTGATCACACCTAGATTTTCAAGTAACTTTTCCCTACCTGTCAATTTATTAATACTTCCTAAACTTACCAAAGCCATGCCTTCATCCCCCATCCCAAACATAAATATCAATTCCTGGAGCAATATTTTCATCGCCGATCCAACCTTCAACCAACCTGGCCCCATAGATATAATTCTAGGCGCCGAAGAATATTCAAAAATAATTCTAGAAGGAATCACTAGAACAAAGGATGGCATCTTGGGACAAAATACCAAACTGGGTTGGGTATTATCTGGAACCATTGGAAGACAACATAACGACAGCATTAAAGTCAACACCATGGTTGCCAAAATTGGTGAAGAATATCAGTTGCAGAAATTCTGGGACACAGAAGAAGTACCTACACAAAGAACACTTACCCCAAAATATCAGGTACGTGAAAAGAAATTCACAGAATCAGTACAGGAAAGACCGCAGAAAATCGAAGCTTCCGAAACTCTTAATCATGGAGGTCACTACATCAAAAGCTGTGGTCAGTTCCGAAGTTCACCTACCAATGACAAGCAAACAATCCAGCAGGTGAAGAAAATATTAACAACCGATCCTACAGCGGAAGAACGAGCAATCGCAGCTGCCAATATAAAGAATACAGAAGTTCAACATCCTGTTATCATCGAATGTGAAAAGGTAGCATCTTCTCATCCACAAGAAGATCACCAAGTGCATGGAACCTCCGAAGTCCTCACTCACGAAATCCTCGTTCATGAAGTCCGCATCCACGAAGTTCCCATTCAGGAAGTTCCCATTCACAAAGTCGATGGACAGAAAGGAAAGGAAATTGCAGGCCACGAACAAATCGTTGAAACTCCTACAGCAGCTCCAGGTAATGAATACAGCCCAGAAGTTACAGCAATAACTGCAGAAGATGGAAAACCCTCCGACTCCATTAAAAACTTGACACCCGGTGGAGAGCGGCACCAAGACTTGTCGGCAGGGGATGCAGGAAACGAAAAATCAAATGCCAAACACTTCGCGCCAAGCGGTGGAAGCAGCCCAGAAGTTGCAGCAGGAACTGCAGCAATCGAGAAACCCTCCGAGTTCAATAAACAATTAGCACCTAGTGGAGGGTGGCAACAAGACACAGCGGCAAGAATTGCAGTACACGAGCAACCCTCCGAGTTCACTAAAAATTTAGCACCTAGTGGAGGGTGGCATCAAGAAATGACATCAAGAGATGCAGCAAGCGAGCAAACCTCCGAGTTCGCTAAGCACTTAGCCCCTCGTAGAAGATGGAATCAAAAGGACAGCTTATTAAATTCTGCGAGGAAATTTACCGAATACTCTCAATGTGGAACACCGATACGGAATCTTTTAAAACAGCTAACCTCGGCAAGAGTGATATTAATTATCGTATTCACTCATATAATGTTCGTCTCCAAAGGAAGAGGCAGCCGATGGACGTTGGCAGGATGTTCCAAACCAATTGGTAACCTCTTCAACGACACAATAACACAAAAGCTCTTTTACAGAAATAGCAAAGGAGCCAGTGTTGCAGCAACCGAACCACTTCGAGGATTTACAACCCTCTCGGTTGGACCTGCAACATCATCTGAAGGAAGTAGCATGGAGAGCCTTCCGACAACGCTACTACCTATCCAGAAGAATCATCAACAGCGTCTAAAAGACGTAACATGGTAAACTATCAGCCATCATTCCTATCTATCCAGCGGGATCACAGGCAGCCTATTGGGAGGGGCTATTCTAATATGAGCCTTCTACTACATTCGGAAAAGGATCAACCGAAGGAAGCATCAATCCAAACAACGCCAGTCAGCCGTAGAAGAATATCCTCTAAAAACCCTTAATGTGGAAGAAACAATATAATTTTCCTTTTCTTTTTCTTTGGCCTAAAATTGGCAATATGTTTAAACTTGATTTAAACACACATAAATTTTATTTTCTAAAATTTACGAAATCCAGTTGCATGCTTTTAAATGCAATTCCCATTTATTAGCAAGAAAAATTTAATGTTACAATCACCAGTCTTTGCCTCATAATTACTAAATTTAATATGTTTAAATTAGATTAAAAACTATATATTTCAGTTCAAATTTACGAAACAGTATTCGTAATTTAAAAGCCAGTGTTATTACGCAATCATACGAGTTAAAGACCAGGAAAATGCAATTCTGCACTCCTTGCATAATTGCGACCTACAGTAGTAAGTTCAACGGGCGACCTTCGCTCTATCAGGAAATAAAAACTGCACAAATTGCTTATCTGCTGTTTTGTAATTTAAACACTTTGCCCTATTAAACTGTATATATGAACTTTGATATTGTTACTGCGTTAAGCATTTTTTGTTTTGTATAAATACTAGTCTATTTTCATAATAAAAATCAATCTGCATTTAATGTTTGATTCATTCACTACGTCGCCACTTTTATACCAAGCCATAATACTGTCGAGATGTGAGGCTGCATCTCAGAAGTGGTTTTTACTGTCGTCCGTTCAAGTACCATTGACTACATTGGTTTAAAACGTAAACACAGTCTTGTTTACGTGCTTGACGGATAGAATCAGCGCAAAGTAACGGAGTCCTGACACAGCCTCTCAGGCATCTCTGTTCAGGGGGTGTTCTGCCTCCCTCCGATACCGCTATCAAGGATAATCTTTACAGATGACACTTATACATGTCTCCAGCAACATTCTCTCAAAAATAGGCCTTAACTAAATGAATACTAAAAAATGTCACCGGCTCTCCTACTATAAGGAGTATATGACCAATCGGTGTCCCACTCTGTATACATAGTGATTTATGAGTATGATGTACGATGAGACTAAGTGAATAGCTAGAGGGAGCCAAAATAAAGTTTTTTTCTTATAAACTTTCAACTGAATCCCAATAACGGGAAAGTTATAGTTAAATCAATTAATGAAAATTGGTCACTTTCATTTTAAATTCAAATTGAGAATATTTGAGGGTTCATTATTTAATGTTTAGTTAAAAAATTTAATAACAAAAGGTACAGATACTCAAAATTTTCTTGGAATGTTCAAAAATTGGTGTTCGGATATTGAGAGCTGCTGACTATCTACTAAAGCAAGAAAACAATGGGAAGTAGACATTTACTTAAATGTCAATACATAATTAAATTAGGACGGCTAAGCGTTTAGCTAGGATAAAATGGCTAATTTCAGTAACAAAAAATATGTAGACAGGATTATTGTTTACGCTGCAGCTGAAGAAAATGCTGCACGTGCAAGGCGTATGTATTTAAAACGATTTTCAAATGAACAAACACCTTCCGAAAATACTTTCCTTCAGGTGGTGCTACAAGGAAGAAAGACTAATACTTACTTTACAACCTAAGAAAGGCTATGATGGTGGTAGAACCAATAGACTCGGGGTGAATGTGGTAAAAGAAATTTAAAAAATGGCAAAAGTCGATTCAATTATAATTACACACCAAATTTCTACAAGTTGAAGTTATCAGGAATGATATTCCCAACTATTATAATTTCCATATTTGTTCCTTTCAGCAGCGTTTTAGTTTAAACCTATGGTCTGGGATTGTGAACAACATCTTAATAGAGCCTTTCCAATTACCAACACGCCTTAATAGCAAATCCAAGAAGCCTATACTAAGGAGACTCAACTTCCTATGACGACTGTATATAAAAACGGCCCCTATGCCGGGGATAGCCGTTGCGGGGCTGTCGACAGCGTGTACTATCTTCGGTCATTTTTGTTCGTTTTCGCTGCCGTTCGAGAGTTGGCAGCGAGCTAATTTAACCTGTAATCGCGGTTAAAAGTCAGTTTACGGTTGTTAATCAAATGGAGTGTATTTCAAGTGGGTTATTAATGGTTAAAACATGGTCTGTAAAAACTGTACCTAATTTCCCGGTACACTCAGCAAGTATTTGACATTGACAGTTCACGAGTTTTGTAAATGAATACTAGTACTAGTGATGGGACTATTCGAATGCAAATTACTACAGTATTCGATTCTTGCAAGATCTCGAATGCATTCGATTCTTTTGAGTGTATTCGAATGCTTCGAATCGAATACTTAATCGGTGTTTGTAACTGCCCGTTGCCATTCCGAAAGTTTCGGCTTTAGATTATATAGACATTACATACCTATAGGTATTTTGATTTCCATAGAAGACAGGAATGGAATCAACTCTTAAACGACAGATTTTTTTGATCCAGGTCTCACTTGAATAGTTGGTGCTGAAATGTTTCTAGTTAAGAGCGGGACCGTAGTAGTGGGGATTCGATTGTAATTTTAATTTCCACACGAATTACGGAATAATAGCACAAGAGGGCGGTAGTATAAGAAATACCTCTAATAAATGAATTTGGGTAGCAGATGTATCGTTCACGCCTCTATCAAAGAGAGGGCGCTAAAGTTTTAGACGGAGGCTACCTGCGTGCATTACCAAGAACAGTTATTCTTATCTTATCGATATGCAGCAGCCCACACGTGTTTACTGGTTTCGTTTTTCGTGCTGCGCTCGCATGTTTGACTATTTTCGGACTTCGGCCGTTGGCACGAAATTGTTTGAAGTGCAAGTTGCCCTTGCTATCGAATTTGACAAAGAGATCGCTTCTGCCACCCCCAATTTCATTTTTCGAGATGACACGGGTTATGTATGTGCATACGCACTTTGAAGGATTTTTAAAAAAGTTGCCCTGAACCGGCTTCGAACTCGCTACCTACCTAACGCTCGTAGAAGCATTTCTTTCTCTGTCGCTCGCGCACGCAAATCTCGTGTTCGTTTTTACTAGGGATGTTCCGAATACTCGTATTCGTATTCGTATTTGCGAGTATTCGCTATATTACGAGTCAAGATGGCGCCGAGTGGGTCGGATGTGGTTTCTGCTCTGTACTGTAAAAGGTGTAAAAGTAAATTAGTGAGTGGTGTTAAATGTAATATTTGTTTAAATAACTTCCACCCAAGTTGTGCTAAGCTTTGCCCAAATGTGCAGTTTCTAGAAGACGGGACAATCACATGTTGTACCAAAGAAGATAATAACATAACCTCTGACGACGCATTTTACGATGCACTGGAAGAATTTATAAATAACGGTAGTAAAGTGGACAGTCAAATTGTGAAATATATAATTAAACAAAAAGATGTACTGATAGCTGAGTTACGGGATAAGATTGATCTACTTCGTAAACAGCTGGAGTTCGTAAATTACAAAATGGAACCAACGAATTGTGACGTCAATGTTCAAAATTCCCTGCCTGTTCCAAAACCGAAGATGCAAGGCAACCAGCCATACTCAAAAATCGTGAAACGGCCTGCCGATTGTGATAATACTGCTCAGGACAACATAAATAAGCGCAAAAACTCTGATACTTGCGAAGGTAAATCGCAAGCCAATCCAATATCTAAAAGTGACGTAAAAAACGCTATCACGCGCGAGTTAAGTTTATTTAACGACGATTAGTGTTTTTAAAAAGCATTTATTTATACTTAAAACACTAAACACTTTACAGACGTCGGAGCTCTGCTCCACACACTTGATTCAGGACAGGCTAACCTGAGTGTCGAAACAGAACTGAATGCAAGAAGCATCTTAACACTAAGGAAAACTCTTATCCTAAAGAAATGCAAGGTAGTTTCCGTTCCCACAGGCGTTATCATAAGGTTCTAGGAACAGAGTACAAATCTAGCGGGTTCTAATCTTATCTCTAAGCTAGTAAGCGTTTCTAGTCACGTAATTCCTCCCATCTGAGAATCTTAAATACCGTGAAGCTGTATTTAAGTTATATTTTGACATTGAAGTAAAGAATTTTGAGTATCGTTTAATACGATGGCTTCATTCTGCGATTTTCGCAATAGTTTTATTAGTTTTGATTTGAAGGAGTCACGTTTACAATATAGATATAATATAATGATTACGAACATAGTGATTAATAATATAATAATAATGAATGAAATTAAACTTAATTTATTTACAAAATGGATATCGTTGTTCATCAACTTATCCTTATGGTTTGTCAGTTTTAATTGATTATTGACTAACTCTTGTGTGTTAATAGGGGATAGGTCAATTTTTGAAATATTGATTAGTTTTGATTCATCTATTCGCAATTTACTTATACTAGGCAATTGTAAAATAATCTGTTTTGTGGACGCAGATTTCATGGTGAACAATATTTCGTCGTGATTTATTAGAACTGAACAGTCAGGAGTTAGATGTATTAAATTTGATCCTGTAATTTCTCTCCTTGCAATAACCTGATTGCATTGAATATCTAAAATTGTTTTAATGGGCGAACTAATAAGCCACGTAGCTGAATCTATCTGCAAAATTTTATTTGTGGTTAAATTGAAAATATATGGTCGACAAGTTTGATTGTCGTGAAAGGACAACAATTGTGTTTCACACAATTTTGAATTTGGGATACTGAAATGATTATCTCGAGAACAGAAGTAGTTATTTACTGAAGTTTGTTGACATTGATTAATATCGATAGGTACACTAAAATCAGGATTAAATAGTAAAGTGTTGTAGGAAGGGATTATCATTTGAAATTGGTTATTCGTGTTGTATGCCGGGAAAGGAATCAATTTAATTAATTGATATTCTGAAAATGTTCGAATTAGCGGGATTTCGAAAATGAACGTGAAGATTTTATCTTTTTGGTATATGTTACCGGTGATGAATTTTATTACTGTGCCAAGTCCATCTATTAATCCACGTTTTTGTCTGGTGTTTTGCATTTCGGGAAATAATTGAAATAGCAGCTGATCTGCTTTATTAATGTATTGTTTGAGAATTAAAAGCTGATTGTTATGATTGATTAAAATGTCTTTTAAATCTACAAAGTGTCTATAGCCTATTGGAAAGTTTTTGTTTTCTAAAAGTGAAATTGACGCTAGAAGGTTATTTTTAAGAGTTTGGTAGTCAGTCAATAAAGGGGTGTAGTCAAGGATTTTTATTAAGGTCCATTCGGATTCCTTTAATAGGGCTTTACCTTTTTGTAAGGGGTATAGTCCAGGATTGTTGTTTAAAGTCTCGATTGTTATGTCACATTTGAGGTGGTGCCAGGCGATGGCGAAGAGGATGATCGATAATGTCCTGTAAAAGGCATCAGATCATTGGCATGTCTTTTTAATATTGTATTTTTGTGTACGTGTTTAACATCGTACGTGTCATGTTCATTAATTTTGTCTACTATATAGGGACCTGCAAATTTAGGATCTTTTTTATTACGTGCATTTGTCCTAATGTAAACTTGGTCTCCAATTTTGAATGATTTGGAATTTCGGGATTTATTGACTTTGTCGTTTCGTGCTTCTTTTGTAGAGCTTTGTTTATTTTGAAGAGCGTCGTAAAGATGTTTCATTTTTTCTCTGTGATTTACTACATAATTTTCGAAAAATGATTTTTCATAGTCTAGGTCAAAAGGGTTCTTGTTGTCGGTATGTCCAAATACTATTTCGAAAGGTGATAATTTTAGATTTGAATGGATAGTATGATTGTAAGCCATTACACAATATTGTATTTTCTTGTGTTCGGGCATTTCTCCTAAAAGTCTATAGTGTTCTATCAATGTTGAATGAAAACGTTCTACTGGGGAATTTGATTCGTGATGATAAGGCGTTGTTGTATGCAATTGAATTTTGTGTACTTGTAAAAAGCTTAGAAAAGGTTGTTTATTAAATTCATTATCTGTTATCAATGTGTTAGGGGCCGTAAAGGTTGTAATGAAAAAGAATAGTCGATCTGTCACATCGATCATGTTACTGGATCGTAATTGATAGGCTTGAGCGAATTTGGAAAAAGCGTCTATTAACGTTAAATATTTAATTCCTTTTATTTGAAATATATCCATATGAATTGTATGAAATGGTCGATTAAAAGTTGGAGTTAATTGAAGGGGTTGCTTTATGGGATTTCTGTTATATTTTTGTGTTCTACAGATTTGACAATTGTTAATAAAATTTTTAATGTCGTTGCTCATACCTTTCCAAAAATATTTTCTTTGTAGGTGTTCTATTGTTTCGGATATTCCTCTGTGATTCGTTTTACCATGGTGATAATTAATAATTTGGTTGTGACGTTCTTCAGGTTTAATTATGTATGTAACTTGTGTCGTACATCTGTGGAATTTGGGGGTGTTTTCATTTGTGATTGAATTGATATATTGAGAAAATTCTTGGTATAATTTATCGTTAGAGAAATAGCAATAATAATGAGTTTTGGGTTGACAGTGTTCTATTAGTAACTCGTTAAATTTTGAATTTTTATTATTAGAGTTCACGAAAACTGAATAATGAATGTTTCCGTCGAATTTGGTGATTTGAATTTGTCTAGGTAAATTGGCTTCAATAAATTCTATTTGTTTACTAAAATGTTGCAAAGGTTTGTCGCAAATATCTATTACGGGTGCTGAACTTAATTGGGTGTGTACTGTGTCTACTAAAGATTCGTTTCCATTATTTGATGGTGTTCTAATA
Source organism: Agriotes lineatus (assembly GCA_940337035.1). Classification (NCBI taxonomy): domain Eukaryota; kingdom Metazoa; phylum Arthropoda; class Insecta; order Coleoptera; family Elateridae; genus Agriotes; species Agriotes lineatus. The sequence continues at coordinate 10,077,383 of OW679195.1, forward strand.
ATTGGTGTATCAAATAAATCTGATAAGTTTGGTGTCTCTGCACGATTGGGAATTATGCTAAAATTATCTGGTAAGGTTTCGGGTGTGTCTAATCGGTCAGAGTCGTTTAAAATTTTGTGGATATCTTCAAATATATTATCGTCGATGCTTAAGGGATGAATTTGAATTCGGGAAAGAGCGTCTGCTACTTTATTTGTTTTTCCAGGTAAATACTTAATGTCAAAGTTAAATTCTTCTAGTTTTAAGGCCCATCTGGTAAGTTTTGAATTTGGTTCTTTAAGATTACGGAGCCAAACTAGAGGTCTATGATCCGTGAAAAGCGTGAATTTAGTTCCAAATAAATAAGGTCGGAAGTGTTTTGTAGCCCATATAATGGCTAATAATTCGCGTTCTATGGTACTGTATTTTTGTTCAGTATCGTTTAATGTACGTGAAGCGTAACTAATGGGTTTACCATCTTGTGAAAGAACTGCACCAAGAGCATATTTTGAGGCGTCAGTAGTGAGTTCAAACGGCTTGTTAAAATTTGGGTATTGTAAAATTGGTTCATTGATTAAAAGGTTTTTACAATAGTCGAAAGAATCTTTAAAATTTTGGGTATGAATAATTTTGTTGTCTTTCTTTAAGCAATAAGTGAGGAATTTAGTGATTTTTGCAAAGTCTTTTATAAATTTTCTATAGTATCCAAAAAGTCCTAAAAATGATTTGATTTCTGTTCTAGTGTTAGGTAATGGGAAATTTTTAATGACTTCTATTTTTGAGGGATCTGGTTTTATTCCGTCAGGTGTTATTATATGGCCTAAATATTTTACATTTTTCTGAAGAAATTCAGATTTGTCGAGTTGAATTTTTAGATTGGTGTCCTTACATTTTTGAAATACGTTTTTAAGTCGCTCGATATGTTGTTGTAATGAAGTCGAATAAACAATAATGTCGTCGAGATATACTAAACATTGATTTGGTGTTAAACCTGTTAAAGCGGTATTTATGGCTCTTTGAAAACTGCTTGGAGCGTTTTTCAAACCAAAAGCCATTCTTTTGAATTGAAATTTTCCATCCTCTGTTGAAAAGGCTGTTTTTTCTCTATCTCGGGGATCCATTTCAATTTGGTGGAAACCGGAGGCTAAGTCGAGAGTTGTAAAATAGTTTGCTCTGCCTAAATTGTCTAAAATTGTCTCTATTCGGGGTAAGGGAAATTTATCGTCGATGGTCTGTTCGTTAAGTTTTCTATAATCGATAACGATTCTCCATTTTTGCTTGCCTGAGGCATCACGTTTCTTTGGGACTACCCAAATTGGAAAATTATATGGTGATTCGCTAGGTTCGATTATATCTTCTTTTAGCATTTTATCAATTTGTTGCTTGACTTCTTGTCGGTGTATGTGTGGATATCGGTATGTTTTAGTGAAAATCGGGGTGTCTGTTTTCGTTCGTATGCGGTGCTTGGTTAAATTTGTAGTCGATAGAGAAATCTCGGGGGTATAAAATATTTCTTTATAATCTAAACAAAGATTTGTTAATAAAGTTCTTTCTTCTGGATTTAAATGATCTAATCTTAAATTATTTTCTAAATTTTGAAGGAGTATTTGTTTTTGACGAGGGTTTGAATTAAAATGACTGTTTATTTGAATTTTTTCCTTTACAGGAGTATAGTCTTCTAAAATGAGAGGTTGTGATATAATTAATGTTTGGGATGTATCCGATGTGTTTATTAAACTTGTTTGGAACCAGTTGTTTTTTAATGTAACCATTGCTGAAGGCATTATTATATTTTTGGTAAAATTTAATTTAGGAGCTAATTTATATCCATCTTTTCCTACTGCGGGTAAAGTAACAAATTGTTCTGTTCGCGGTGGTAACGTAATGTGTCTTAAAATGTCCTTAGAGGGTTTAATTTTGGAAAAATTGCACTGATTGCGTTTTTGTTCTTCTTGTTTTAATTTGGAATAGTTGTAGTAGAATGGTACGGTTGTCTTTTCAGTTTGAATATGCATCCATCGATAGTCGATGTTTGCAGGGAGGTTAGCTAGGAGGTCTGTGCCTATTAGTCCTACATATTCTTCGTGAAAATCGAACAAATAGCAAAGATGTGTTCCATCTTCTGAAAATAAATTTTGAATAGGTACTTCTGCTACCAAATTGTGATAAGTAGTTCCATGAGAAGTAGAAATTTCGAAAGGATGTTCGTAAATTGAGTCGGGGTAATATGTGTGTACAAATTTTGGTGAAAGAATAGTACGTGAACTGCCGGTATCGATTAGCAATTTATCGCCAGTTTGAGGTATAATGATATAGGGTAAATTTGATTTTGGGTTTAATGAAAAAGTTTCTACCGAGGCATTTAACGAAAATTTACGGCTTCGCCGGGGTCTTCTTCGATGTCTGAATCTGATTCGGGTAAAGAGAAAAAGTCTGTGGTTGGGTCTAATTCGTTGAAGTATGTGTGACAGTTATTGTCTTCTGTTATTTCAAAGTTTTCGGGAGTTTCCTCATTATAGTAAGGTTGTTGGTCATATTCGGGTTCATATTGTGATTGATTAGCGACATGTTTGTTAAATAATTCTTCGGAATGGAAGTTTCTCGGTTGATTGGATTGTCGAATGTAGTTATTTGGTCTAAAATTGGGTTTATAATTTTTATTTTGGGTGCCTAACTGTTGTGAAGCTGGGCGTTTTTGAATGGTACTAGTTTCCATAGGTACGGGTTTAAAGGTAGGCTTAAAATTTGGTTTTGGTGCAAATGCATTTTGTGTATGTATCACGTTAGATTTTCGATAAGTTGGAAATCTAAAATTTGGAAATGGATTTTGATTGGTTTGAAATCTAGGGTTTGGTTGAAATTGTGGTGGCTTTTGATAGTTTTGTGAATGATTCGGATAATATTGAGTCTTGAATGGTGTTTTAGATTGATTTTGTGGTGTAAATTTGTTTTGTGGTTGACTAGTATTATTAGTAAACTTTCTATCATTCTCTTTTAGTAATAAATTTTTTCCTTGAAAATAACGAATGTCTAGTTCATCTTTTACAAATGTTAGTGCTTGTTCTAAAGAATTTGGTGCACGACTTCTTATGAAGCTGCCAAGAGGTTCTAATAAACCACTTATGAAAACTTTTAAGGCTAAACTCTTTGAAGTTTGCAGTTTATGATCTTTGATTTCTTGAATTTCATTTCCTAAAGATATTTTTGAATTTAGGATGGCTAAAAGAGATCTAATTTTATTGAAAAAGTCGATAGGGGTTTCCTTTTGATTTTGTCGAAGTCTGGAAAGATCCATTTGAATATTTAATTCGGAACGTTGGTCACCGAAATTATTTATCAAAACTTGTTTCAGTTCTAACCATGAAATATACGTGTGTCCTGTCACAATTTCTAAGGCTTGCCCTTTTAAACGGTTGCGAGCAGCAGATAAAAGTAATTTATTGATATAGGCATTGACATCTGGTTGCCAAAATTGATTGAATATGTCCTCTACAGCACGGATATATTCGCAAAGTTCGGCGGGGTTGCCGTGAAATGTTGGAATTTCATTTAGCATACTCATATGGAAACCTAAAGGGTATCCATTAAAGACTGGTGCTGGTCCGCCAGCTTGATTTAAATTTTGATTCTGATTTGCCATTGTTAAATTTGGTATTAGACGGGGTGGTCTTAAAGTTATTCTATTTTGAGTTAGGTTATTATTTCGAGTTATACTTTCGAATTCACTTTCAGATTCGCTTTCAGACGATGTGTCTGTATTAATCATTAACACTTTGATTTTAAGAATTCGTTTATGTTAGTAAACAATGCTTAAGATTAGGGGTTCCTAATTGAATTCAGGGTACCTACGCATGATTGCAAAGTCGGTTGGCGATTATTAAGTACACCTATCGTGTACGCCAGTACCTCATCTCGTTTGCAACCACCTGAGCTTATAATTAAAAATTGTAAAGCTATGTTAGTAGCTGTTTAAAATATTAGTTTAAATTCACTTGTAACAAAATAATATATGTAACTTTCTTACTTATTCATTGTTGTTGATCTCGATGGATCTAGTTGTTGATCTCGGTGGATCTAGTTGTCGATCTCGGTGGATCTAGTTGTCTTCGATAGACGGAGTTGTTCCCAATGAACTGGATGTCTGCAATAGACAGGGTTGTTCCCAATGAACTGGATTGATTGCGATGATCGGCTTGAAAACTGCAACCAGCGGGCTCGACGCTTCGGCGATGCTTGTCCTATGGTCGGCTCGAGGGTACAGGTGCGGTTGTAGATCTTCGGAGGCAGGGATCTTGCAATTAAGGGTTGAAACCCACGGTGCAAAATTGGTTTTAATGGTCGAAAACTCTTGAGACCGTTGCAAATATCCGAAAGACTGCGCCAGTTAAGTTTATTTAACGACGATTAGTGTTTTTAAAAAGCATTTATTTATACTTAAAACACTAAACACTTTACAGACGTCGGAGCTCTGCTCCACACACTTGATTCAGGACAGGCTAACCTGAGTGTCGAAACAGAACTGAATGCAAGAAGCATCTTAACACTAAGGAAAACTCTTATCCTAAAGAAATGCAAGGTAGTTTCCGTTCCCACAGGCGTTATCATAAGGTTCTAGGAACAGAGTACAAATCTAGCGGGTTCTAATCTTATCTCTAAGCTAGTAAGCGTTTCTAGTCACGTAATTCGCGCACAACAGCAAAAGTGTGATCGGTACATCAACCTGGATATAAAAGAAGACGAAGGAAAAGTACAAAAAGTTGAAGAATGGACGCGCGTTCAAAACAAGCGTAAACATAAACGCAAATCGCAAGTTATCGTAGGTAGCAATAATTCAGTTACCACCAGTGGCAACGTTTCATTGAAAGGTGTTCCCAAAAAAGTTAGCTTGCATGTGTATAGAATTGATCCAAGTGTAACATTGAAGATAATGGAGGATTTTCTGAAACCCCATTTCCAGGAGGTGTTTTGTGAGAAATTAACCCCCAAACACCCCCAGTTATATTCGTCCTTCAAGGTAACTATTAATAGTGACGATTTGCAACAAGCGGTGAATGCAGAACTGTGGCCAAAAAATGCGCGGGTGAGCCGTTTTTTCGAGATCCGTAGGAAGACCCAGGTGGATATATAACAACTGACGTGTCGATCAACTACAAAGATATAGGGGTGCTCGTAAAAGCCCTTTATTTTAACGTGCAATGCCTAACAAACAAAAAATCTGAATTTGAGGTAATTCTAAATAGATTAAAACCTAGTATTATCTGTATAGCGGAGCACTGGATACCATCTGGTGGTGCAATTCATCTAGACAATTATTACATAGCAGCCCAGTTCTGCCGCAAAGAACATATACATGGTGGAGTTTCCATTTACATAACACGAAATTGGACAAATGCTGCAAGTGAAATAAAATATATCAGTAAGTTTAACAGTGAAATAAACTTTGAGTGTGTTGGTGTTGAGTGTGGAGAATCGGAGAATGCAGTCTGTATTTTATCCATATACAGATCACCAGCAGGAAGCTTTGAAATAATGATGGAAAAGTTACAATTAGTATTTAACTATGTTTTTAAAAAATATAAAAACATCATAATGACGGGCGATCTTAATATTGACTCGATCACAGACAGTGTAAACAAAGATATGTTGTATGACTTATTTTACAGTTACAGCTTGAAATCTTATGTCAATGAGCAACCAACGCGAATAACAAAATCCAGTCAATCCTCTATTGATTATGTGGTATCTAGTGCAGATGTAAATCTTAACATAGAACTTATCGACCTAGAAATGTCAGATCATAGGGCAGTTATGCTATCAATTCCGTTAAACGGTAGTATAGGTAAATTAAATAAGGCTAACAAAAGTTGTAAGCTGATAAGAAACCTAAACGATGAAAATGTGGCCAAACTTAGGCACTTGCTAGAGATAACTCATTGGGGATCGGTTTACAGCAATAACAATGTTGATGAAGCTTTTATCAAATTTATTGAATTGTTTAGTATTTGTTTTGAGAAGGCATGTCCAGAGAAAAAAATAATAATTAATAATAATAAAAAAATTGCAAAAAAAGCGTGGATCACCAATGAGATTATCTCAGAAAGCGCTAGATTAAAAAATTTACATGTAATGCGCAAAATAATGAAATGCGATGCCATTGACGCATGTTATCGCCAGTGTAGGAGTAATTATAAGAAACTACTTAAAAGAGCCAAAGTAAATTACAATAATAATCTGATTTCCATGTCAAGTAACAAATCCAAAGCAATGTGGGGCATTGTAAACAAAAATGTAGGGAAGAAAAAGGCTCCTCATATTGATAAAATTAATAAAATCGTGGTTGATAACGCAGAAATTAGTATACCACATCAAATTGCAAACAATTTCGGAAAACACTTCTCTGAAAACGTTAAAAATAAATTAGATTCTCATTTTGACAGTTTGTCAACAAACTGTACTAATTGTGTAGTTAATGATTGTTCAATGAGTTTCTGGGGCATTACCAAAATTGAAATTGTAACAGCAATTGGCAGTTTAAAAAATAAAAAGTCTTGTGCTGCCGATAATATAAGCAACGCTATTATTAAACGTGTTATGGCACCTCTACTGAACCCTTTGGTATATTTATTTAACTTATGTATAGGAAACGGTCAATTTCCGAATTGTTTAAAAACAAGTATAATAACCCCGGTCCTGAAAAAAGGGGATCCCGAAGTAATATCAAATTACAGAGCAATTTCTATAATTTCCACCGTCTCAAAAATTTTTGAAAAAATTATAGTCGATCGCTTAAGAGGTTTCTTGAATAAATATAAAATTTTATCGCCAAATCAACACGGGTTTACGGTAGGTAAATCGACTGAAACGGCATGCTTTGACCTTCTAAATCAGGGGTCGGCAACCTGCGGCCCGCGGGCCGCATGCGGCCCTTTGCAACTTTTTGCGCGGCCCGCCAAAGCACCAATATAACTTTAGGAAAAATCAACAAACTTAGAGCGTAAGCGTGCCGAAATGTGGCCGGTGACAAAAATGCGCGACAAACAGAAGCATAGTGGGAAACCTAGCAAGTGTAGCATTCTTTCTAGTGATGGGCATAATCGGATGATTTCAATAATCGGAATGTTTCATTTCGGAATGTTGATAAAATCGGAATATCATCCGATTATTTTACATTCCGTAAATGCAAGCAAGGGAAAACGAGCGAAATAACAACAAGCGGAAGGAAGATGAAGTGCGTGCAAATTTACGATGAGAGCACTCGCCGTCGCGCCGTAAGCCCTTATCAGCGTTGGCATCTACTGTTTGGGTTTGTAGGACGGTCAGTAATAGCTATTTACGTTATTAGACCGGTAGCAACATTTTTATGGCCGCGCCAATACTTTACACGTCGAACCGTAGGGCGAGACCTGTATGTTTGGCAAGGCCATAAGAATTCTACCGGTCGTGTATCGTATAAGATTTTTTAGGATACTGCATTGGTAACTATGTAGACGCTAGTTAGCAATGCAGTATCCTAAAAAACAATTTATGAGTTTGAATCGCACAGTGGGATATGAGGAAATAAAATATTTTTTCAAATTATTACAGTAGTTACGTTAATAGACTTTCGGAAAATGGTAGTGATATTTTAAAGTTTAATAGCACATAAAGTACATAATAGATAGTATAAAACAATACTTGAATTTGAAGTCTGTAGGTGTACTATCTAATAATTAATCTACGAAATACCACTGCCATTAGTGCCATTCACGTATCATACACGTGCGCACACGGCGCGACCCGTCGACATTCGCCAACCAGCATATAGCAGTCAAGTGAGTCAATACAACATTCCGTATTCCGTTCAGTTCAAATTGGCATTTCGTTTTCTCATTTTGTGTACCGAATAGTAAAACAATCGAATTCCGAAAGTTCCGAATTTTGTGCACCGAACAGTAAAATAATCGAATTCCGAAAAGTTCCGAAATAATAGGAACCTTCCGATTTTTTGAACAATCGGAAACTTTCCGATTATTCATTCCGGATAGGCCCATCACTAATCCTTTCATTTCGCCAGTTTGCTACTGTATGTTCATATGTGCGTTCATGTTGACAGCCGTATGACGTTTCACTACAATATTTTATATTTTTTATATTTATATATTTTATATTTACATATTTATACATATTTAATTGGAATTGTATTTTCTTTTTTTTCCCTTTTAAGAATTGTAAAATTTTTGTTCTCTAACGTTATTGTTATTATAGCATGTCAATAAAAAAGAATTTTTTTCTATATTTACTTTTAATAATATTTATACTCGTATATGATATAAAAGCACTATTTAAGTTAATTTGAATGTGCGGCCCGCATAAAAAAATTTATTTTGAAAATGGCCCGCCGTCCGAAAAAGGTGCCGACCCCTGTTCTAAATTGTATATGCAAAGCTTTGGACAACGAACGAATACGTTGTAGGATTATATTTTGACCTTTCCTGTGCGTTTGATTCCCTTGACCATGGCTTTCTTAATGAAAAGCTGGATCATTTGGGAATCAGGGGCATAGTTAGGAATTTTATTATGTCATATCTGACTGGTCGTAGCATGACTGTCAAGGTCGGTGACTGTCAATCTGAACAATTCTCTGTAGATATAGGAATTCCCCAAGGGTCGGTATTGGGGCCTCTTATTTATATACTTTTTGTAAATGATATAGAACTCCATGTCAATTCAGATCAGCTGATATTATATGCAGATGATACGACTTTCATACTCACTGCAAAAACTATCAAAGAATTGCAGCTAAAAGTAAATAATGCGATTCTTAAATTTTCAACTTGGTGTAAACGAAATAATCTAATTGTAAATATAGAAAAAACATCTTGTTTACACTTCCATAAGCAAAGAGTATTGCCCGATCTGAGTTTTCATTGTGATAATGTAGTTATAGCCGCTACTCGTACTTGCAAATTTTTGGGAGTGACTTTGGATGATAATCTGAACTGGACAGCACAGATTGATGCCATCTGTAGTAAGTTAAATAGCGTATGCTTTGCTGTAAGAAATTTGAAGGACGAGTTATCTCAAGAACACTTGTTAAATGTTTATTATGCTTTATGTGAATCAGTACTATCGTACAATATACTAGCCTGGGGTACCGCTGTGGCTATTAATCGAGTTTTTGTGCTACAAAAAAGAATCTTACGGATCATTTTCAAATTGCAACCGCGAGCCTCTTTGCGTGGTATCTTTAAAAGTAAAGGGATTTTAACCGTAACTGCTTTACTTATTTATAAAGCTGCAGTATTTTATATCAATAATAAAAGCAAATTTGTTATCAATAATAGTTTACACCGGTACCCTACCAGTAAGTGTAATAACATACATGTGGGGGTTTACAAAACGACAAGCTATGCAAAATCTCCTGTGCACACCTGTACTACAATAATTAATAACTTGCCATCTGACATTAAAAATTGTAGTCCGAGAGAATTTAAGGGCAGATTAAAGAAATTCTTAGTTTCTAAAAGCTATTATTCTTTAAAAGATTTTTTCCAGAAAGAATCATAAGGTGTGGTTGCTTTTGCAAAATTTGCGCTTGAAGTGGTGTGCTTGCAATCCACAACTATATTTATATATATATTCTCCTGATTTTTATTGTACTGTATTGTGTAGTATTTTATTGTGTTTTTAATATGTTAAAATAGCAAGTGCCTATATGTATAGATTGTACGTCTTTCTATAATAGTGATATAATATTATGAATTTTTATAAATTAAATTACGACGACTCCATTCATGTGTAATTACAGTACGTGACAAAAGGACAAATAAATATTAAAAAAAAAAAAAAAAAAAATTTCAATATTTGTATTCGTAATCGTATTTGCCAAAATTAACACGAATATTATACGAGTATTTGACATTAAAATTATAGAAATATAGATAAGAATTTTAATAAAAATATAAAACAGGTATTCATACATTAAATAAAACATTTTTTTTAAATATTAACCATTCTATAACATTAAATAAAAAACAAAACTATTTTCCATACTATTTCTAAAATTTTGCAGCGCGTACAAAAACGATGTTGATGTTGATATTATTCACTCAAGGTCATGTATTCGTATTCGTATTCGTATTCGCGAATATTCATAAGAGTATTTGTATTCGGTATTCGTATTCGCGAATACGAATTTTTGTATATTCGGAACATCCCTAGTTTTTACTGCCTCTAACCCGCGCCTAGTGCTTGCGTCGGCTGCTCCTTGCTACTTGACCAAAACGGTTCGATCTTTCTCTCTCTCTCTCTTGAATTGAACTGTTCGGTCGAATATCTGATGTGCTTCTGTGTTTCGGATCCGTTGTTCGTTCTCTACTTATTTTTTTTTACTTAAAACCCTTTCTATTTTCTTCTTAATACAGTGCTTCTTACGTACAAGTCCATCGTTTTTTATATGTATCTTTATTTTAATTCCATGCTTAAATACTTTTAATATCAATCTTTCACTTGTTCATGTCTTGTCTTACGTTAACCTTTTGTTTTTTAAATCTTTTCTTGAGTTTTAGTTTTAAAAAACCCTTTTTTCATATGGACCTTATGTTTTTTAAATCTTTTCTTACGTTTCTCTTGTAAAAAATTAGTCTTAGGTTTTCCTTTAAAAAAACACGCTTTTCATGTTAATCTTTTGTTTTTTTAATGTTTTCTTACGTTTTAGTTAAAAAAACGCTTTTTCATATTAACCTTTTGTTTTTTAAATCTTTTCTTGCGTTTTAGTTTTAAAAAACTCTTTTTTCATATGGATCTTATGTTTTTTAAATCTTTTCTAACGTTTTTCTTGTAAAAAACTCAGTCTTAGGTTTGCCTTAAAAAAACACGCTTTTGATGTTAATCTTTTGTGTTTTAAATCTTTTCTTACGTTTTAGTTAAAAATACGCTTTTTCATATGGATCTTCCGTTGTTTAAATCTTTTCTTACGTTTTTGTTTTAAAAATCCCTTTTTTCATATGGATCTTTCGTTTTTTAAATCTTTTCTTGCATTTTAGTTTTAAAAAAACTCTTTTTTATATAGATCGTACGTTTTTAAATCTTCTCTTGCGTTTTTCTTTAAAAAAAACTCTTTTTTCACGTGCATCTTACGCTTTTATGTTTTTTATTACGTTTTAGTTTTAAAAAACTTTTATAATCTAGAAAGTATTATCATCAGAAACTACCATAAATAGAACGAGCATTTTTTTCTTTAGAATTCATAGCTTGTGTTAAAGTTTGTAGCATTTTTATGAACTTATTATTAATTACTATTTTTGTTCAATAGAGAGGACGAAAACGACGATGTATTGAAAATAAATAGTTTATCCGCAAACGTCACAAAAGTGACAACTTATGTGTCTTTATTGACGAGGTAAATGTGTCACTTTATCTGCCTAAGCAGATAAAATAGCAACTTTTGCGTACTTTATCTGCCTAAGCACACAAAATCGTTGCTCTCTTTCTTTCTTTCTATGTTTGTTCGCTATCTCCTCCGAAGATACTGGACCGATTAAGTTGTATGATGGCTTAACATTTTGCTAATTTTTAGACTTAGATCGTAGGCTGGTTTTTATTTTCAAAAAGAGTACGAAATAGCTATTTAAGTCACAAGGAATGTAAGGATCTATTAACATTTGAGGTAGGCAAGTACAAGCCAAGACGAAGTCGCGGCTTGTTGCCAGGATTAGTTTCCGCAATCGTGTTACCTGTGAGTGTCACATGTCACATAAACACTTGCAATTTATAAACAAAACGTCTAAATCCGCATCTTGCTTTGCTAATTTTATTATCCTAGGAACTTAATAATAGTATTAAGTTCCGTTGTCAAGAAAAAGCAGCAAACAAATATAATCACCGACTTACACGTTTTGTTACTAAGGCTGTATCACTGACTTACATGATCAGCAGCGGGAAAAAGTTTTAATTTAAATAAATCCTTTAAGCAGAGCGGAGCATCTGTCGCCGTGGGTTATGGTGTGACAGTTGCTGTGGCCGTGTGCTATTAGCTCGGGTGATTCAGTATGTTCATATATCATTACAGTGGCGCGTTATTTGAACAACAGAGGGAGGCGAAGGGGTACAGTGCTCGCCTGTCACGCGGGTGGCCTGGGTTCGATTCCCGGCCGATGCATCCTTTTTTTAAAAATTTATATTAATGAAATTTACCTGACTACGTTTGCGGATAAAATAGTATATGTTATTCGGAGTAAAAGTGACTTTATGTGGCTTAGCTGAATTATTTGCCTCACTAACGTTCGGCTAAATAAACTTCAGCTTCGCCACATAAAGTATCACTTTTACTCCTAATAACATAATCTACTATTAATAATAGGTACTCTCTGTTTTTGTTATTTTCTCTGCGTTATAGTGCGACTATAAAGTTTCTTATTATTTTCCATTAATAGTATGTTGTAGATATTAACTATACAAGTTTGATTATGAGCATCTTCACGATACGAGTTTGATTGCCAAAATGAGGCGGTGAGCCGAGTTTTGTAGCAACCAAACGAGTCTAGTTAAGATGCTCATAAGCAAACGTGTATTTTTCAATATTTTATCTTCATCAATAAATTCAGGCAATTGTCAGTACATTGCAAAGTTTAAATTTCCCGCCATAGTGCTCTGCATGACCATACGAAACTTCTAACTTGATAATGAGTTTTATGTAGCACTGTGTCCCCATTGCTTCATCATAAGCCAAACGCATTTCAGTTTTACCGCTGTTTCAATTCAAATTTTGCGATAAACGCTCAAAACTTTGCCGCTAAAACTGCATCCCATTTACATAACCAAAATCGCAATTCACAAATCACCAGGCATGTCATGTGACGTCACAGAACAGTTGACGGCGCCATCTATCAAACAGTTGCCCAAGTTTAGGGCAGCTATTATGGCGAAGGCATATTCCAGTGTCACAATTTTCGCACTAAAATCTGTCGTTTAGGTTTACGTGTCTAGCAATGTGGTTTATATTCCACAATTAGTTTTATAATAACATTATCTAGGGAATAAGCTATTAACATGTCAAGTTTGGACCAAAAAGAAATTCAAATATTTATATTTTATTTATTTAATATTTCTGTTATTTGACTTCACATCCAGGTGAAATTTGATCACACCCTTCAGCGTGTTGTTTTCTAACAATATATATATGAAAATAATTGGTAAATTTTAACTGTGAACGACGTCTAACAGATTTTAAAATACCGTGTTGTTTCTATGGTGCTGCCATCTTATAGGAAAAAGTGCAGCGGTCCCCGTCTTAAATATGGATTACAGAATTAAATATAAAATTAAAATATTACCACACAGACTGAAGATTGCACACTCAAACGATATAGCACCACCAAAATCATAAAAGCAACTAAATCTACTAAAAATTTAAACAGATACATCGAAGGGAAAGAGAAACAAACCAGGGCCGGCGGTTGACGTGGGTAGTATGGGTAGTATTACCTACTCGAAAATGTCCGTGTGGGTAATTACCCGCTCGAAACTTTCGAACAAAACCTAAAATTTGAAATTGGGGGTGGGCCTTATTCGGAACTACAGCCAGAGGTAGTCATACCACGTTGCTATTTTGCATTCCTACCCGGATTCGGTTGATGTGCTCGATTTAGAAACTTTAATGGATGAATTTATTGTTCGTAATAGAAAACGAACGTCTTGTTTCGCCCTACGAAAATGATTTATTTGTATCTTTAAACGAAAGCAAATAAATTGAACTTTATGACATCTCAAAGTATATTGTTATCAATATTTGATCGTAACCCTGTATCTCTCATCCCTTTATATGAGTGTACCCCCATTTTACTACCTACTAGGGCTAAAAGTGTGATGCCGGCCCTGAAACAAACGCTGGGGTTCTTAATAATTTATTTTTTCTTCAAACGGCAGTAAAATATGGCATTATACTGCTGGATTGATGATGCTAAACAGTCACTTTATTGCCAAGCGGCAGACAATATTATCTGCCGCTGACGAGCGGCAGATAAAGTTATTATCTGCCGCTGACCACTTTATCTGCCGCTCGTCAGCGGCAGATAATATTATCTGCCGCTGACGAGATCAAGTAATTTTCTTCGAATTTTGTTCGCAAAGTTGTAAATAATTTGTTATAAAAACGTTTGAAGAAAAAATACTATATGTTATTCGGAGCAAAAGTATCTTTATGTGGCTCCGCTGTATTTATCTGCCTCGCAAGCTCGGCAGATAACCCGTCCAGCCTCGCCACATAAAATATAACTTTTGCTCCTAATAACATAATATACTATTAAAGAAATACATATAGGACCGTAACAACAATAAAAACAACTATTTTATAAACAGTCCTTTTCTCATATTCATTTTCGGTACTATAAATTTAACATTTAAGTATTTCAAAACAAATATACGTTATTAATAGGGTAAGCTGAACCGCCTACAATCAAAAGAATTTTTAATTTTTGCTTTGTGCACGTGCAGCGTCTCGTTATCTCTGGTGTTGCGTGTCGCCCAGCCGAGGTCACACGTCACCACTCCCCCAGTACGAGAGCGAGCACACAACTCGTATCTGAATTCGAGTGCGTTTTTGCATTCGAATTGTTTGCATTCGAATGATCATTCGATTCTCAAAAGTATTCGAATGCGATGTATTCGATTCTGAAAAGTATTCGATTCTGCCCATCACTAACTAGTACATGACGACCGCCATATTTGTCAACTTTTAGGGGTTTGCTTCGAAACGGGAGTTGCGTCTCCTTAGTATAGTCTTCTTGAGCAAATCTTAAGGTGTGTTAAAAAAACCATTATCAAGTGGCCTTGTGTCAACCATAATTTTTGAAAATCATGTTGTAAATTATTTTATCTACGACCACTACTAAAAGTAGGCCTTTTAGCGCTAGCTTGTTTCACTAAAAGTGACGTTTTATAGTTTACCGTGTTTAAAGAAATCAGCTGTTTACTTTTAGCACATGTGCTAAAAGTGAAGCGAGGTTCAAAACTGCAATTTCGAACTGCAAGTGAAGTTGTAAAGCTATTCTAGTTGCTTCTTGCGTTACAGGTAAAGCGTTTTTGAAATAATTAAAGCGTTATGTAATGAATACAGTCATATGTGGAGTATCAATAATTACATTTCGTAAGTCACCTTGACAGCACGGGCGTGGCCAAACAATCGCCACCGCGGCGCAGGCCTACTATTCATTATGAGATTATGACATAAATTAAAAACGTCGCAGATGCGAACCTTTCTTAAATCGATATTTATGGATTAATAACGGTAAAATTAAGGTCGTAGATAAAAGATTGTATGCAACGTGTGCTAAAAGTCGTTTATGCGCGAGACATGTTATGAAACTCAGCCTTCGGCTTCGTTTCATAATTTTCATGTCTCGCGCATAAACGTCGACTTTTAGCACTTGTTGCATAAATAGCTATTATCTACGACCACTACTAAAAGTAGGCCTTTTAGCTCTAGCTTGTTTCACTAAAAGTGACGTTTTATAGTTTACCGTGGTTAAAGAAATCAGCTGTTTACTTTTAGCCCATGTGCTAAAAGTGAAGTGAGGTTATAAAACTACAATTTCGAACTGGAAGTGAAGTTGTAAAGTTATTCTAGTTGCTTCTTGCGTTACAGGTAAAGTGTTTTTGAAATAGTTAAAGCGTTATGTAATGAATACACTCAGATGTGGATTATTAATAATTACATTTCGTAACTGACCTTGACAGCACTGGCTTCGCAAACATTCACCCGCGCATGGCCTACTATTTATTATGACATAAATTAGAAGTGTCGTAGATGCAAACATTTGTTAAATCGATATTTATGGATTAATAACGGTAAAATTAAGGTCGTAGATAAAATATTGTATGCAACGCCTGCTAAAAGTCGTTTATGCACGAGACATGTTATGAAACTCAGCCTTTGGCTTCGTTTCATAATTTTCATGTCTCGTGCATAAACGTCGACTTTTAGCACTTGTTGCATAAATAGCTATTATCTACGACCACTACTAAAAGTAGACCTTTTAGCGCTAGCTTGTTTCACTAAAAGCGACATTTTATAGTTTACCGTGGTTAAAAAAATCAGCTGTTTACTTTTAGCTCTAGTGCTAAAAATGAAGTGAGGTTATAAAACTACAATTTCGAACTGGAAGCGAAGTTGTAAAGTTATTCTAGTTGCTTCTTGCGTTACAGGGAAAGTGTTTTTGAAATAATTAAAGCGTTATGTAATGAATACACTCAGATGTGGAGTATTAATAATTACATTTCGTAACTGACCTTGACAGCACTGACTTCGGCAAACATTCGCCCGCGCATGGCCTACTATTTATTATGACATAAATTAGAAGTGTCGTAGATGCAAACATTTGTTAAATCGACATTTATGGATTAATAACGGTAAAATTAAGGTCGTAGATAAAATATTGTATGCAACACGTGCTAAAAGTCGTTTATGCACGAGACATGTTATGAAACTCAGCCTTCGGCTTCGTTTCATAATTTTAATGTCTCGTGCATAAACGTCGACTTTTAGCAGTTGTTGCATATATAGCTATTATGAATTGCATATGCACACAACCTCACTTTGACAATTGACAAGACAACTCAAGTGACAGAGTGCGTTGAATTCTGGGTAGAGCGATGTAATAATCACCAACTTGCAGTTGTAAGACCAAATCTAGTTCAAAGCCCTCTCGATAACTTTTTTTATAGCACTTTACTTGCAGTTTTTACAAGAAGTTCAGCCAGAACTCCTACAAAAAATTCCTTTGGATCTGTGATGTACCATGCGGTTTATGGTGGCTGTCCTGCACATTTTAGTCATGCTGTACGACATTATTTCGATGCCACCATTCTGTAAAGATCGGTCAGGGTGGGTTTATTCCATGGCCTCCCGTGAAATTCCGATCTCAACCCACTGGACTTCTTATGAGGATACATGAACGAACTGGTGCATGCCACTGAGATGCACAGAGCATTCACACCAACAGTTTCCACGACTATTAGGAAGTTGGATTTGTCATGCGTTCGAATGTAAAAGTTTTGATGAATATACAATTTGCAATTCGTATCTTGTGATAAGTTTTCTTAGTTCGGAGTTTTAATGTTTGCATCGTGCATTGATATTATTTTTAATGCTAAGAGTCTATTCATAGCAAGGCAGTCAGTCATACATTGCCGGCAATCTCCTGATTAAAAATGAGCAAGCAAAGAACTTTTAGATATTACCTTTTTAGGCTTATTCTTGTTAAAAAATGAATTTTATTTAATGATAAAATTTGAATTAAAAAGGTACCTCCTCACTGTTTTTATTTATTTTCAATTCATGCTGTTTATTGGGTATTTCACCTCACTACAAAATGATGGGTTCTTTCTGCATAATTAATATTAAAGTAGCAGTAAATTATCTATAAAGTTCTGTAATGAGTATTTTTTCTTAGATCCGAGGAAACAACGATATTATCAAAAGAAAACCCATTTTGGTCGCCTCCAGACATTATGAAGCACTCTATATAATTCATTTCTAAACTAAAGAAATTAGAGCATTCCTAATAACAAAAATCAATGACTAATATTAATTACTATGCAAATTATGGAAAAGAAAACAGCTTAATGAGAAAACAACTTATAAAGCATAATAGTTCTTTATGGTACAAGTGTGTTATATTACAAATAATCCATGAAAGAAAAGTTGAGGCCTCGAGAGATCTTTTCTAGAGATTCACAAGTTACATGCTGGTTGGTTTGTGGAGTTTGATTATGTCACAAAGCACGTTCTAATGTCACTATTATTCATATTTTTATTACTGCTAGGGTTGAATGTAAAATGCAGTGGGGATTAAAAGAAGTAGAATTGAATTAAATTAACTGTACTTATAGAAAAGATTCGCATAAATTCAGTTTTTGCTGTGGAAAGTGCCTTTTTAAACTCTTGAAAACATTTTATGACATAGTTTTTCTGATCTTCTAGAATTACATGTTCATTTGACAGTTTGATATACTACTACGTTAGAGACATCAGTCTTGATTACAGAGAAAGTGACATTAACAAAAAGGCTGATGACCTTAGCTCTAAGTCAAAAGTAGTGATTAATAAACTTATGGCAAAGAGAGAACTAAAAACTGAATTTGAAATTAAACCATGGTTGCAGGAGGACATACTTGAGTACATTAGATCCAAGTTTCAATAGGTTTAAGTATACGACAGTTGTAAGGGATTATGAAAATTATTATAAGCAATACAAAAATGTTGGTAATAGAATAAGAGATGTCAAGAAAAGTTACTATGAACAATGCATTGATAATAATAAACATAATTCTAAACAAATATGTGGAGAACATTGAAGTCTTTGGTGTCATGCAAAGACTGAAACTTCTACAAATGTAGAATTTGACAGTGTACTTTATCATAACTTAAATATTATTAGTAACAAGTTTGATAAGTAGGTACTACGAGCCCAGGCACATAATAGTTCGGCCGGGTGAATTTTTTTAATTGGACTATTTATCATACCTTAAAAACTAGTCAATAAACTTTTGTTTGTTCAAAAATATGAATATATTCACGAAACCTGAGCCTTTAACTTTTATTTACGGAAAAAAATATTTCAATATTAATAATATTTAGAAAATTATTCTCAGAATCAAATTATAACTACCGGTTCATAATAGTTCGGTCGCATATAAAATTTGATCATAACAGCCGTTTAATGATGCAACGTTTGACAAAACAAAAGATAAATCATTACAATCTACAAATGCATGTCATTAGTAGTTGCTGATTAGTTTTTAGAGCAAAATGGCTCATGGTATCTATTATTAATGCCCATAAGAATGGAATTTCTGCACGAAAAATTTCGATTTCTCATTCGGTTCCACAGTCGACAGTGCAAAATATTATTAATTTGTTTAAAGAAACTGGATGTGTTACGGAAAGTAAAAGAACTGGTCGTCTATCAAAAATTTTTAATGCCCATACGAGCTTTGAGAAGAATTGTCTTATACAATACCGCGAGCGGTCGACGAATTGCCGAAAATTTTTGTCAAAGTGTATGAGTGTTTATTGCTGTCGCACTCGACCAATTTTGAAGCAATAAACACGAATAAACACTTTGACAAAAATTCATGCAATTCGTCGGCCGCAAGCGGCATTTGAAGGACTATTCAACGAACAAAATTGACATTTCTTAGTAATTAATCAATTTTATCACGTCCTCTTTGAAAATAACAATCTGTTGACGTAAAATAAATTGTTTGTCAAATTTGACATTTCTAATATCATATTTGATTAATTTTACAGGAAGTTAAATAAATGTCACAGGAAGAGAAAAAAATTGTCATTAAAACTCCGCTAGCGGAATTGTTGCACAATTTTACGCTGATTGGTGGCAAATGACATAAATACTAAATTATGATTGGTGAATAGTTAACTTGAAGGGGGTGAGTTGAATAGTCAAAGAAAATCGGCGATCAAATGCCCAAAAACTCACTATTCTATGGCGACAAATGATTCAAAAAGAAATTTCTTTACCGACTACCAAAAGAGCAGTTAGAACGTTAGGCTACAAGTTTTATAAGGAAATTTTTTTATGTGATTTCACTGTTACTAATTATTCTAAATTTATTATATTATTAACTAGGCAAAAGAAAAGCCGTTGCTTACCAAGTTATGAAAACGCAACCATTTAAAATGGGCTAAATCGCACAAAAAATTTACTTCACGTCATATATGTATTATACATATATTGCTAGTAGGCCCTGGAAACGGCCGAAAACATTACGGCGTCGACATAGTCTCACTCTGAGTATAAAGCGTCTAGTGCGCATGCCTGAGAATTAAAACTCCGTCATTAGAAGCGAATTTAAAACTTGACCACTTCTCTACCGCGCGGATGACGCTGACGCGCTTGTGCACAGCTCACCATATACATTGAAGAGTTGGTTGTCTGTCTCATTTACTTCGTGACCTCCCCATTCATAACCGCTAGCAATATAGTAGTATAAATATATGCTTCACGTCAATGGCATACGGTGATTTGGAGTGATGAGTCAACTTTGATGTGTGTGTAGAGGACACTAGGAAACGTGTATTACGTACATCAGTGGAAATATACCATACGGACTGTTTGGTTAAAAAGTCAAGTTTCCAGCATCCGTCACGGTCTGGGGCTGTATGTCTAGAAGGGGAGTTGGAAAGCTACAGATCATTCACGGTACTGTTAACGCCAATAAATATAAAAACTTTCTTGCTGAAAGTTCTTTGCCATCTATTCCGATATGAAAAGCTGCCCAAGGGAACTTTGTTTTCCAGCAGGATGGTGTTCCGTGCCATACGGAAAAAACAGTAAAGGCCTGGTTTGAAGAATATCAAATTCCGACCTTACCATGGACTTCAGGCAGTTCGGACTTCTCATCAATCGAGTCTCTGTAGCAAAAAACAAAAAACAAAAAAAACTGCGTAAAGACCCAGCACTCACAGTAGCCGACCTTAAAATAAAGTTACAACAAATATGGGATAATATACAACCACATCAATGTGAAAAACTCGTTAACACAATGCCTGATAGAATTAAAGCCAATATGGCCAATAAAGAGGACGTAACGCAGTATTAAAATAATGGTCGAACTATTCTGAACTGTCAGCCATTCTTTATTTATTATTGTTAATGTTGCAAATTTTAACAAATGTAAAATTATTTTTTAGCTAATCTAAGCTTCAAGTTTATGTTTTATTGTATAGTAATATAGTTTTTCGAAGAATATGTCTTTTATTGGACCTTTGCTATGACTTGATAAATCACTGAGTTAAAACTGTTAGCCGGCAGAACTATTTTGGACCTGGGCTCGTATATTGACAGCATAGATGAGTTGATGTAATATCTTCCCAGCAATAGTCATAACAATAACAATAGCGATATTGCAACCATAGATAAGCTCATGAATGTAGCTTGGGGCCACACTTTGGAGGGGGGGGGGCAAAATAAAGACTCCACAATAGCTATTTACGTTATTAGACCGGTAGCAACATTTTTATGGCCGCGCCAATACTTTACAGGTTGAGCCCGTAGGGCGAGACCTGTATGTTTGGCAAGGCCATAAAAATGCTACCGGTCGTGTATCGTATAAGATTTTTTAGGATACGAGTCCGGTAGATAAAATTTACCGGCCGGTAGTTCTACTACTGGTCTAGGCCGGTAAATTTTATCTACCGGACTCGTTTGTAACTATGTAAACGCTAGTTACCAATGCAGTATCCTAAAAAAGTTTTAAACCTATATTGCAAAGAATGCTGCACTTGCACTTTAAAATGAAAATTTTAGGGGGCTCCGCCCCCCCCTTGCCCCTCCCAAGTTATGCCTTGATATACAGTTACTTGATTTTAGATTAATCAATTATCAGGAATTAGGTAAAATACCAAACACAAAAAAGCAGAAAACATCAGACCAGTTAATATGTTACTGGCTCAAATTGTATACAATTGTATCTATGTACAGTTGCGGAAACATAAACCGGGACAAGTTGTGTAGGGTCATTTTTTACTATTTGAACGTTGTAATGTTGCCTTCCTGATTTTTTATGGAATGCTTTCTATCATGTGTCAATGAACAAAGACGAACAGGTTAATGCAGTACAAGAAGCTTGGGATAGCATCGAAAATGAATTTATTCAAACAATTTAACTTCGGCAAAAATTTTGTGTCCCGCTTTTTATTTCCGCAGCTGTACCATTGCAATATTTTTGAACTTGAAAAAGGCTTTTGAAACAATTAACAGAAACAGGTTATTGAATAAACTCAAATTATTTGTAATCCAAGGTTGCGTTTTAAGGTGGTTTGATAGTTATCTTAATAAGAGATGAAATGTTAAATGTGGTTTAAGCATTTTAGAGAAGTTAGAAACGATTCATAGTGTCCTTCAAAGAAGCGTGTTGGACTCCCTATTATTTATATTATACATAAATAATAAAGTTAAAGTCATAAACATTGTGAGGTACATATGTTTGCAGATGATACTGTGCTATATATTTCAGAGATTTAATGTGTTTAGTTAGATAAGAATAAGTTATTCTTAAATGTAATGAAAACCAAGGCTATCATATTTGACAAAGGCAGGCCAGTTAATTAGCTGCTGAGTGAAGACCCTAAAATCCAAATAAGAAAGCTGGAGGTTGAAGTTGTTAACTGTGTTAAATGTGTTTCAATGAACATTTGAAATATACTTGTAAAATGATGTAAAAAAACTGGGCGTTTTATATAGGTGTTCTAGCCAGTTAAATAAATGGACAAGGAAAACAATTTTCAACACAATTATCTTGCCTCAGTTTACTTTTGCTGCAACGATATTGTACATGTAAAACAAATATATTTTCATGTAGAGATTCCAGGCAATCTGTAACTGTACATCGTGTACACAATATTATTATTATGTAACTTTAGCAATATTAAAAACTGCTGGTACATTTGATTGTTATTAAGGATGAAATAAAGTTTGAATAACAATAGGTTAGAAAAATTCTGAAAAAGTACTCACCAATTCCATAACACACTGGCACACACTATTAATGTTTATTCCACTTCTAAGATGCCTTCTTACATCAGGTGGTAGACTTTTAATATCCATTCCTTCTTGACTTCTCGTAAATTACTGCACAAAACCATGGCAAGTTGTTACTTGTCATAATTATACAGGTTACATTGTTGTGATTTTATTGATATCAAGGCCTGCTTAATTCCATCAAAAACAATGAAACATTTGTCAAATAATTAGAAGTTTGCAGATTAAAAAAGCATACCTATTTTGAATTTCTAGCAATATAATGAAACCATAATTGTTGGTTTTAGTAAAATTGGTACAAAAACAATGTGCCAGCCAACGCATGAGATCAATAATAATGAAATAAGTGATTCGGTATTCAGTCAAGATGTGAACAAAATAGAAATCACAACAGTCCACAAAGTCAACTCTTTCCTATGTGTTTCACATACAGTAGAACCCCTCTCGTCCGCCCTATGCTGGTCCGCCACTCCGGTTGATCCGACAGTGCTTGAGCCGGACTTGTCCCGACTTGTCGGTGATTCATTGTTGTTTACTTGCCTGTTATCGCTTCTCTGCTTTAGTACTCCGTCATCTCTCGTATCGTTTCTGTTGTGCGTGTTTTTTGTACTGTACTGTGCAGTTTTTAGTGCTTAGGTGGTTTTACGACAGTGTCAATTATATAATATAATATTTTACATACTGTAAATCAGTATTTTTCTGTATTTTCTGATAATCCGACCTTTTTTGCGTTCCGACCATAACCCCAGTCCCAAAGGTGATGGATTAGAGGGGTTCTACTGTACTACATTTTTCTCTAATCGGATTATCCAAAAATGTATTATTATACACAACATTTAACGAACAGATTCAGTAGCAGCCTCTCCCAGAAAAGAGCACTATATTTGAAGAGAGTATTGCTATTAGTAAGCCAATTGTACGCAGCTCGATTTTATTTGAAATTAAACCATTTTGAGTTCTTCTGAATTTTTACTTCCTTTTACAATAAAGGCAGTATTGGATTCACCCCAAAAATTCAAAATTCAGTATTCAACAGATATTCACATTTCAGAATCCCCTGAACACAAAAAACATATTTTTGTTCATTGATCAGTGTGTCCATCCGTCTGTGTGTCTGTCTGTAAACAGAATATCTCAAAAACGAAAAGAAGTATGGCGTTGAAACTTCATAAGTTTTGTGTACTATCTAGATGAGACAGCAAGCTTTTGAAGAAAATCGCATAACCGGAAGTAGATGTTTACTCTTGTGGTTTTTTATTTTCTCAAAAACGGCTCTATTGATGTGAGATAGGTGATTTTCCAGTTGAATACTTCTAAAATGGGTTTCTTTTGTTTTTTTCATATTTTTTTTATTAACTCCTATTTTAAATAGAACACCCGGTATATTATTACATTTATTAATTCAGTTTAAAGTTTTAGAGAAAGTTTGTCTCTTCAACTAACGCTCTATTTTGTTGAGATTTCCTTAGCAATTACTCTTGTTTCGAATATAATAATAATAATAATACACACAGCAAATCAATAGAGTTATACAAAAAGCACAACTATGTCCAATAATTCTAGGTAAAACATATCAAACCTAAAAACAAAGACACAGAAAACCCAGCTAACTATATATTAACATTCACAATCTGCAGAAAAATAGATCAACATCTGACAGAAAATAATATTATCACAGAAGAACAGAAAGATGCAGAAGACAAAGTCAAGGCTGTAAAGAAACAGTTAAATATAGACAACGTTATCAAGAGATAAACATAAAAAGAACAAAGAAGCCTACATACCTGGTACATAGACTATAAAAAAGCCTTCCGTTCCTCAGAGCAGGCTCACAACCATTCCACAAATATACAGGATACACCCAGTCTTACAAAACTTTCTATCAAACATATGCAAATTTGGAAAACATGCATACATTTAAAAACAGAAGCAGCGCTCATTCAAACTGACAAAGTAGATATAAAATGACGAGTATGCCAAGATGACGTACTCAGCGCTCTTTGGTTCTGTATCTCTCTAAACCCCTTATCGAACACACTGAATCAAACAATGTACTGCTTTGACATAAAACATAGAAAAATATCTCAGTACAGATTAAACCACCTACTATATATAGACATTAAGATATACATTTATATTCACAAACACACATGAAAGGATTACTCAGAATCATAGAGCAAGTCAAGAAGTCCGATATAAAAATGTAATTTGAAATGAGCAAATGCACAATGTTGCACATAGAAAGAGGAAGGTGGAAGAATGAAGCTGACACAGAAATGCTCAACAATGAAATAATGGAAAACTTGAGCAACGACGGAACATACTAACACCTAGGATTGCAACAAGGCACACAACTTGACCATACAGCTATTAATAACCACTTAAAAAAGCAATACAAACATCGCCTAAAACTACTACTCAAAACCACATTTGATTCGAAAATTTTTATTCAAAGCCATTAACACTTTTACCATCCTCGTTCTCACATATTCATTTGGAGTCATAAACTGAACAAACACTGATACTGAAAATATAAACATACTCAACCGTTCAGAACTGATAAAACATAGAAAACTACACCCAAATTCAAGCATGCAAAGAATCACAATAAGTAGGAAAGAAGGCGGAAGGAGCATGATAGACATTCACTCACTACACCCATTGCCAAATAACTTCACTTAGACAATATTTTCATAATAAAAACACTGCATGAAGCAATAGTACGAGCAGACCAAAATTACACACCACTTAATTTGGCAGCAGAGAACGTTCATATAGAAAAACATACACAACAATAGGATAAAGAAGCCTGGGCAAGAAAGAAACTACATGATAAACACTGCTGCATCGTGAACAGCCAACATATTAATAAAGAATACACATACACATGATTCACAAAAGGATAACTCCACCCGGAAACAGAAGCTTTGTACTAGCCATTCAAGATCAAGTAACAACCTCCGTAACTACAGAAAGTATATAATAAAAGACCAGAACATAACAAAAAATACATGTAGGAAATGTCATATATAAAATGAAACAATAGAGCATGTAATAGGAGGTTGCAAACTACTGTTGGGAACAATACACAGAATAACATCTTGGCAGCAAAAATAATTTCACCAAACAATGCAAACAAATAGCTAGTGCAAAACGCCTACATGCCGTACTACAAATATACACCAAATAACATAATAGAAAACGAAGATTATAAACTGTACTGAGATATAACAATACATGCAAATAAAACAGTAGCACATAATAGACCAGATATTGTTTCAAGACAAAAATCACATAACAATACTGCTAGATACAAACGTAACATCCAACAACAACAAAAATAGAAAAATACAAACCCCTAGCACTTGAAATAGAACAGATATGAAAACGAAAAGAAGCACACGTCATCCCATTCATTATATCAACAACAAGAATCACACCAAACACATTCATACAACATCTCAAACAACTTAAGCTAAATACAAAAATTAATTATTTTAAAAAACATGTAACATAGTCTGATCCTTCCTTCATAACACTCAACAGCACTTCTTTTCTAACTTGGCACTATCTCGTTAACAAAGAAAATGTTACCATCAACTAATGAGAAAAATAAGAAAAGAAAATAATGATAATAATAATAAAACCGCAGGGGTGTACACCGTACATTTGGGAAACTGCGCTCCCATGGATCCGAGCACTCAATAGTGGGCTAGAGGACCATTGAGAGTATATACATTTTAATTGCCATGTTCGACTGTTGATCCATAAGCCATCACGCTGCTGTTTTTATCTTTTTCACGTTGGGTTCACTCACCAGTATTATATGAGGGACACTGCTGAAAATGTAAAACAAAACACAAATTACGTTATATAAATCGCTTTATTGCTTCTCAAAATATTCCCCTTTAAAATCTATACACTTTTGCATCCGATGAAACCAATCTGCAAAACACTTTTTCCACTCGCCGCGCATTTTATTTTTTATGTATCCGAATAAGAAGATGTCATTGGGCGCTAAATCAGGCAAATATGTGCAATGAGTCATTAATTGAATGTTGTTACTGGTCAAAAACTCGACAGTTTGTCGTGCTGTGTGAGCGCTTGCATTGTCATGATGAACAATGATTCGCCAGTTTACGTTGTTTCTTCTGATTTCAGCGATAACTTCCGGCAAACAAATTGAAGTATACCAGTAAGCATTAACTATCCTGCGATCCCCTAATGCAACAGTTGCAACATGACCCGTTTTTCCGAAGAAACAAGCAATCATTCTTTTTGAAACGCTTCTTGAATGCACCACTTCTGTTGGTTTAGGTTCATTTTGAAACACCCATACAGTCGATTTCTGTTTAGTTTCAGGCTCATATGAATATATCCAAGATTCGTCACCTGTTACGATGTTATATACAGAATTTGAACAACCACCTTCGAATTTTTTTAGCATTTCCTTGCACCACTTGACATGTGCCTGTTTATGTTCTTCTTCAAATTGTGAGGGATCCAACGACTACAAAGCTTCCGGACATGCAAATGATCGTGCAAAATCGTATGTATTTGTTTCGCCGCGATGCCTAAGGATGTCTCTATTTCACTATATCACATGCCGATCTGATAAAATCATTTCACGCACAGCATCGATATTTTTCGCGACAACAGAGGTGCATGGACGAACTTCGCGAAGATCGTCATCAAACGATGGTTTTCCACGCTTGAATTCTGCGATCCATTTGTAAACCGTAGTTTTGGATGGTGATTCATCCCCAAATAACGAACTAAGTTTTTCAACACATTGCTATGGTGTTAAACTGTATTGAAAATAATTTTAAAAAATCCATTTTTCACACAATTATTACTCTGTTAAATTCTGTTGAAAGAAAACTGCTCGGTTTGAAATCGAACTGTCAACTGAATTATAGATTAAAAACGTCAAATTTTACGAATATGAAAATTGCAGAACGCTAGCAATGCAAGGAGTACTCGATTTCGCAAACTTTAGCAGTACACCTCGTATCGATATTAAACTCTTGCACTGTCTGCTCTAAAAAGCCATGAGCAGTGGTAAACTTGTGTAAGTTGACTTGTAGGATCTTTATTATTTTAGGTTGGGAGTAGCACCCTTTATCACTCCTGTATTATTGTTCTATAAACGAGGAACCTCATGGTTTCTGCTCTATGCCCAGGAACTTTATACAGATAACATAGTTTTTTGTTCTTGCATACCTTAATTTGGTGGTCTGTTTCTCTGCAGCCATGGCACCCCTCTTTCTTTAATTTACAGTCTCTTGCTGCGTGTCCGACTCTACGGAATTTATAACATTTGGTTGGAGTTATTACTTCTCTACAGCTGCTTAGCCGCGTTTTCCCGTATACTTAGAAACATGTAGGACACTAAGATTTTTGATGCACTCGCTAAACTCAATTTCACTATCAACTATCACAATATTAACGTAAAGATTAAACAGAGCTTTTCTCCAATGAATTGGTGAACCAATACATGCATAGCGATTTTAAAGCATTAATTTTTAAACCATTATCATTTGACCACTTATAAATGATGAACAAGTATCTATTAAGGCATTTGGCAGCAATATTAATTCTTCTGGGTTCATCACAAACATAAAGTTGTCTATCATCCACATATAATATAAGTGTAGGTATACTACAACAATTTAATAATAGTTTTGGCAAGTTGGCTGTGAAGATAAAAAATTGTATGGGGCCAGAAAAGCTCCTTTGTGGTACACCTAAAGTTACAGTTAATTCCTCAGAGGTTACATTTAGGATTTTAATGAGCTGTTTATGTTAAGATAATATGATATCTATTCATGCACATATTTTGTCTCCAAATCAATATTTAATTTTAGGGACGAGAAATTTGTGGTCAATGATCGAATGCTTTGGTGTAATCCAGAAGAACAAGTAGTGCTACTGAGATTGATCGATGGCTGTTCCTACATTATTAGTAATTTTTGTAAGCACGGTACATGTACTGTGATGTTTGCGAAAAATTGATTGGATGAATGACAGGATATCTCCATTACGTTACGTCTGGTGTGCCTCAGGGCTCCCATCTCGGACCAACTGTGTTTCTAATCTTTATTAATGATTTATCATCTATACTGTCATGTGCTCATTTAATGCTAGGTTCTTTCGGGTTATGCCGTGGTCGTCGATTTGAACTTGACGTTTCGCTGCTCATGCTGTCAGCTTTTTCAGAAGTTTTCTAAAGACTGATGATGGTGTCTTTTGCTCTTGGTTATATAACGAGGAGTCGTTACGGTTGGCTGCTCATGTAGATCTTGTATGTTATTGGGATTTGTCGTTTTTCCGTTGCTCACGTGAAACTTGTTTATGGATGGATTGGTTTTGCAGAGCTACCTTCCATGTGTTACTAAGGCGGTAGCTGTCTTCTCGGTTGAAATTGTTTGGATTTTTAATAATTTCTAGGGATTCACGAATAACACGAGGGAAGTATTTGTTAGTCCTGGCTAGTATGTGTACGGAGTCGTAATTTATTCTGTGATCTCCCAGTCCTAATACGTGTTCTGCGATTGCTGATTTTTATGTTTCCAAGTTGTGTGTGGAAAGTATCCATGAAGTAAATTTTATGAAAGATCTTGGTATTACTTTTGATTCTAAATTAACTTTTATCAAACATATTGAAAACATTACAAATAAAGCAAATTCTATGATAGGATTTATTTTAAGAATTACAAATTCTTTTAAAAATACTAATACATATCAACTGTTGTATTCTGCTTACGTTAGATCAAATCTTGAATATGCAAGCGTAATCTGGAACCCTTGTTATGCAATTCATTGTAATAGCGTAGAAAAAAATCCAAAGAAAATATATAAATTACTTGTAAGTGACTCAAAATTGACTTACCTAACTATGACTATAAATTGGCGATTGTTGGCTTAGTGACTTTGGATAACCATAGAAAGTGTAATGTAGTTACTGTTCTATATAAGATTCTAAATAATATGTTCAACTGTCCAGATTTAATTTCATGTATTATTTTTAATGTGCCTCAGTTCAATACCAGACATTTTCAACTGTTCAAACCGGAATTTGCTAGTATAATCTATTCCATCTTTAAAAAAATGATAGGTTGCCATGCTTTTCTTTTCTTAAGTTGGCAGTACTAAAGAAAGCAGTAGTTATATTTCATTTCTTTGTGGTGGCAAACTTTTTCTAACTAAATTTGAAATGCCGTGTTGCCAATGCTACTAAAACAAAAAGTAAAAAAAATATGTCAATAAATGTCATTATGACAGTTTCCTAAACTAAAGTGATAGAGAAGTGATTATTGTAAAAAATTCAATAAACGGCATGCCCAAAGTTGTCTTTGGAGACGAAACGCAGTGTGTTGAAATGCTACACACATTTCAGACGAGATGGACCCGATCTAAGTAATGATCAAATTATTAATAGATTGACGGACATTTTCATCGTGAGTACACTGAATTCATATCCCATAAATGAATTTTCTTAAAAGGTGCTTCATTTATTTATAGGTAGGAAGATCTGTTATTTATTCTATAATTACTAAAAAACCTGGAAGTCTGGAAGGTACTAAAACTACAAGAGGAAAAACAGAAAAATGGAATCATTTTTTTAAAAGAGATTTAACTGAAGTTATTCGTGCACTAAACAAACAAAACGAATTCTTTACTTTAGACACTCTGCTGGAAACAGCAAACAATGTGTTAGAATTTACGGGTGGCAGAACAACTTTATATAGAATATTGAAATCAATGGGGTTTAAATACAAAATTGTGAATAATAGAAAAATTCTTTGAGAACAAAAACACGTCAAAATTTCAAAGGTACAGTTTTTAAGAAAATTTCTGCAGTTTAAAAATTCTTGTGAAAATTACCTGTTTGTGTACTTAGACGAAACTTGGGATATATCAAAACGGATCTCAAATTCGCCGATGGGTTCACGATATAGATTTTAAATGCAATCCATCAAAAGTGAAAAGTGAGGGTAAACGGTTTACAATATTACATGCAGGTTGTGAATTGGGGTGGTTGGGCGGGTGTGATCTATTTTTAGACGCAAAGAACAACGATAGAGATTATCACAAAACAATGACAGGAGAGATTTTCCAAAAGTGGGTTAAAGACCAGCTTATTCCTGCTTTAGCACAAATTCAGAGGAAATGTGTGGTGGTTATGGACAATGCTTCTTACCATTCTATGCTTTTGGATAAGCCGCCAACATTTTCCTCTAAGAGGGGCGAAATGGAGAAATAGCTAATTGAGAAAACTAATACCGGCAAGGAACAGTATCAAAATTTAAAGAAAAAAGAACTTTGGGAGATAATAAAACCTTTTCGACAAAACAACAACCAAATTTATGTAATTGACCAACTATTAAAAGAACAAAACCATGAAGTTCTTCGTTTCCCACCCTACCACTGTCAATTCAATCCAATTGAAATGGCATGGCACGTAACAAAGGACTATTATAATAAGCATATCAACCTTCAATCTTCTTCCCAAAAGCATACTAATAGTTTATGGGTCATGTCTTTGTCGCAATGTACTAACCAAATGTGGAAAAAATTTTGTAGTCATTGCGAAAATCTCATAAAGGAAGAATGGGTGCGTGAAATGGGGCATATCTCTTTTGAGAATATGCCACCTCTCATTATTTCGTTAGATGATTCAGATTCTGATGACGAAGAGGAGTTACATTCTGATGATGATGATGAAATAATGGAGGCGGTTCAAATTTAGACGGCTGATGACTCCTTTTTATTCTTTTTCTTCTGTTCGAGACTGAAGCCACTTCCACTGGATGTATTCTGTACCTTAACTATTTTAAATAAAAACACTACTCTTGTTCTATATATTTCTTGTTAATACTGTTTTAAAACCATTTCACAAAAATGTAGCACATTATGGCAACATCGGGCATTCTGAACCTTCAAAATTCCTAACATAACTTTATTGCACTTTTGTCAGTTCATATATTATCCATTCACAAAGCTCGTGAACTGTCAATGTCTAATTTTTTAAATATTTGCTGAGTGTACATGGAAATTACAGTTTTTTTTGGGAATGTACTTCCAATCTGGTGATTTCTAGTAATATTACAGTCAGGTTATGTTACATGTGTCAAAAGTTAAGCGAAATTTTTTGTAGTAATAATTAACTATAGCTTTTTTTTCTTTCCAATAATAAAACCTCCTTTCGTTTCTGTTCCATTGCGATTGAGGTGTATGCACAAAAATTAAAGAACTTTGGAGATTATTTTTTTACAAGAAAGTGTGACATAAGTGAAGTTTTTAAATTGCAAAAATTTCAGTGCTGCCAAAATCAGCAAGCAGAAGTTCCAAACCAGAATTTAAAGGAGGTACCAACTTGACAGCGTTTTGACAGTTTACGAGTTTTATGAATGGATAGTACAGAGTGATATCTGTCAGATTGTCATGGCCAACCATAGTTTTTTTAAAGATGGAATAGATTATAGTAATGTTATTTTAAACTCACCATTTTGGAGAATTATGCTGGGTGTATCGATATTTTCTGCATGTCTTTTCCAAAATTCAAAAATCTGCTAATGCAAAATCTTTAAATTTGTTTTGTTTTTTGTTTTTTATTTATAGTTTTCTATTATAATATTATTGTACTACCAGTACCACAATACTGCCGTGCTTGGCTGGAGAGTAGTATTTCCATTGGTGAACAGTGGAGATGCTGCTCTTTGGCTAAGTACGGTAGAATAATAATAATAATAATATCTTTGTAATTAGTGTCAACCTGTTGGTTTACCATGTGATATTCTTCTAAATAAAATAAAATAAAATTTAAAAAAATATTCAATTTCTCTAAATGCTCATTTAATTTATTGTAGATAATTCTTTCGATAATTTTTGACGCGCAGTATAAAATACTCATAGGAGGTAACTGCTCCATATTTGTAGCTTGCGGCAGTTTAGCTAAGGAAATAATGAAGGATTTTTTCTACAATGTTGGAACATTACCCGATGATAAAGAAACATTAATCATATGAGTAGGAGGATTTTACAGAATGCAAATGCTGTAACCAACATTTTAAAGTTGATATCGTCTACACCAAACGCAAATGACTTGCATTGGTTTAATGCCTTATCTACATCTTCTGTAGTTGCAGTTTCACGATCCGTATGGATGTCTATCCCAGGTTTTCCATTATTTAAAAAGTTCTCAATGTAATCAGTGTTAACTGGAGTAGTTTGTATTGCTTCTGCAAAATGCCTGTTTAATTTGCCAAGATCTAACAAATCCACTGAAATTTCGTTACAAACCTTTATGTGAACGTTCCAACTGGAAAAATTCTTCCAGTCATTTGGGATTATTTTTATAAAGGAACAGTTGTCTGTTTATATATGCTCGCTTTTTCTGTGTTATTGCAAAGCACGGTAATTTTACATAGCCTTCTGTCTCCTTGTTGGCAATATTTTTATTGTGTTTTCTTCAACTTTATAATTAATTTCATAGTACTTGTTATACGTATATGGACACTGAGGTTTTTTAATACTAATAGGTCTTAGTGGAGCATGCAAATCGAATGGATTTAATGAATTCGTTAAAGAGCAAAAGTTTGACATCAATGTCTTTGAGATCGGCGATAATATTCCAATTTTCATTTTTGTTTTCTTTCCCTGATCAAAATCTTACTATACCGATGGGGCCACAATTATATATAACAGCAATAAGATAACATGAACAAGAAAATAACACGTATTGCTCGAGTAAGAAAGAGATAAACACAGTAGTAAATATTCGAGTAGACATGACGCTTATTTTAATTATGACATAAGTCAGCTAAACATGCCTACTAAAATAATTTTATCGTATGGTCATCTCTTTCTTACTCAAGCATTCTATTTGGTTGTTCATGTTATCTCATTGCTGTTATATATAATTGTGGCCCGTTCCGTATTTTAAAATACTAATAAGCATGAGTGCAAGTGCAAGTGATGTAATGGTACGACAATCAGTTATGGCGCAACAGTATTATGACATACCAGTACGTCCGAAAACAGTCAAATTAGCAAAATCAAAAATGTATATGTATGTTAGTAGGTCATCAAAAGGTTTTTTCTAAATATTGGGTACGTCACCAGACTAGGTCAAATACATCAAATAAAATTAGTACAGTAGTCAGCTGGTGGTGTCACTTTCAGAAAACGTACATGTACGTCAATCGTCATGAAAAGGTTAAGCATGGGGATCTCGCTTACCTTAAGAGATAAGTCGGTTAAATTGGGGCAAAGATGTATTTTTCAATGCTGAATAATGTTCAAAAAAGAAATTGGACCTCGCAGTCTTGGTTCTTAAATTATGCCCAAAAAAAGAAAATTTAAGATATTCATTGTCGATTATTATTAGCTTACTTAGAAGCAAACTATCTTGACATTATTACTAATTTATTAGGACATTTTTGAAAGAAGAGGTAAAATCTGATTTTAGATTTTCATAATTTTCGAGCTATTGACACCAACTTTCTTATTCTAAATTCACATAGTACTTAATAATTTTGAGCAATAGAACGTTGTAACATACTAACAATATAGTGACTCACTATTATCTATTTAGTACAAATTACCTTGCTTTTGTCTGTCAAATAAAATAATTTAGAAATGTCTGTTGATTTTGTCAATTTGTTTTGTGGTATAAAAAAAAAATGCAAAATGGGAAAATAATGTTAAATAAAATAGTATTATGCTTTTCCTCATATATATTTCAAATCATTATATTCCTTTCTTATCAGTGGGTCTCACAGGGAAATTATGAACGGATCACCTATTGCTGTGTACGCATCGAGGTACGCCATGAAATAAAAACAATTTTAAATTAATTTGACGTTTTGTCATTTCCGACCAATCACCTACCTCAATGAATATACAGCAATCGCCCAATAATTTTCCAATGTTAATTTGGTTGTCTGCTAGTTGGTGAGACACTATAATTCATAGTAGCATAATAATCTATATTTTTTTTAATAAATATTTTTTTATATCAAAAAACTATCGATAATAAATGTATACTTATTATAATACCCCTGAAAAGATAAATCATTTTTGGTAATACTTACTTGTTAAAGATTTCTTTAAGGACTGGTTACTACTACGTAAGCAACCTGTTTACGGCTGCAGGCCATAATAAGTGTCCGTAAAGACCACGGCCTGCTAAATTGTGTGCCAAATGTCAAAGTAAAGTTTGTCACCTGCTTACAGCCATACACAAAATTGGAAATGAATGACATGTATAGACAACAGTTGCAACGTCCTACGCACTCTCAATCATACTAAAACGCTATTACACAAATCTAGCATTTTGATGAAAATAAATTAGAAAAAGATAGGTATGATCGAATTGTATGTAGGTATTACAAAAACTATTGTACAATACACGCCCGTTAGGGCTCTTCGAGCTCGTCTCACAAACTCTCGGCTCGGCCGTAAAGGCTATCCTAACAGACTTCTACTGTAACATACTATATTGGATGCACAGTCAACTATATTCGCATTGAAGAAAATAAGTGCTATTTTATAAGTTGAAAACAAAAGAAGGTGCAGCTGTATATTGACGATACCTTAATCCTTGCTTCTTACTAGATAAGAAATTTATACAACATTCTCTTCCATTTTTTCAATAGGGAAGATATTTCAAGATTTTAAAATTTATCTAACAATCAAAAATGTTTAAAACAATCTACTACTGCAACCCGAAATTTAAAAAAGAGATCGTGACAGTTCTCACTGTAATACACTTCTTCAATAAATTAACGGATCACCAAAAAGTAGTTAAACGCTCAAAGTTAATTTTTGTCGAAACCACTTATCCGATTTGGACGATTTTATTTAATGACAAGTTGCCTCCTTCAGAAAGTTAGTATACTACTCTATTCGCATACAAACTTATTTTTTTATAAATACCGGGTGTAACAATTATAACGTGTTTTTTCCATAAAATTTATAACACACTGTGGGGTTCAACAGTTACAATATCAAGTTATAATTCAAAGCAAACTCCAGCCTCATCTTCTTATAACATTTTGTTTTTTGATTTACTCTTTTATCTTACCTACCGCAAGAGAAACACAATTTTATAGCATAACATGTTTTTTATTGACTTTAATTTACATTAAAAGCACTAAAGTAGCAGGCTATGGAAAAACAGAGAAAAACAGTAATTGTCATCAGGTAAATACATATATATAATACACATATATTGCTGGTAGGGCCTGGAAACTTCAGAAAACATTACGGCGCCGACATAGTCTCACTTGGAGTATAACGCGTCTCGTGCGCATGCATGTGAATTGGAACTCTGCCTTTAGAAGCGAATTTTAAACTTGACCACTTCCCCATTGGGCGAACGGCGCCGCCGCGCTTGCGCACAGCTCACCGTATACATGAAGGAGTTGGTTGTGTGTCTCACTTCATCGGTGAGTTTCCCACTCATAGCCGCTAGCAATATAGTAAGTATTAGATATATGGGTAAATACAGCTGTCAAAAAGCAGTTGATAGAAGTGTGTTTTCGGTTGTAATCCTTAAGGTTTATTTTTTTGCAAAATCTTTAATTGTCAGTATGCAACGTTGGACACGAAATCTTACTCGCAAAGAATGTGCTCAAGCATTAGTTCTGTTTGAGGAAGGTTGGAATTACCGAAGAACTGCTTTTTGACAGCTGTATTTACCTGATGACAATTACTGTTTTTCTCTGTTTTTCCATAGCCTGCTACTTTAGTGCTTTTAATGCAAATTAAAGTCAATAAAAACATGTTATGCTATAAAATTGTGTTAATTTTGCGATAGGTAAGATAAAAGAGTAAATCAAAAAACAAAATGTTATAAGAAGACAAGGCTAGAGTTTGCTTTGAATTATAATTTGATATTGTAATTGTTGAACCCCACAGGGTGTTTTAAATTTTATGGGAAACACACGTTATAATTGTTACACCCGGTATTTATAAAAAAATAAGTTTCTATGCGAATAGAGTAGTACACTAACTTTCTGAAAGAGACAACTTGTCATTCAAAAAAAAAATTTTCCAAATCGGATAAGTGGTTTCGACAAAAATTAACTTTAAACTTTTGGCTACTTTTTGGTGGTGCGTTAATTTATTGGAGAAGTGTAGATGCAGAGTTAGCTTTCCTGACAAACAAAATATAAATACACTGTACATATAAAATCTATTGAAAGATAACAACGCAAAAATGCAACAATTATATTTTATTACAACTACGTATAATATCAAGCTACAGTTAAGAGAGACTAGATACAACAACAATGCAACTGCTATTCGTACAGGAATGCTGCAAGAATCTTGTGTTTTAATTGGTTAGAAGTAGCGTCCCTGTATATCAGTTAGATAAAGAGTTGGGACAACGAAAGAATCGATTGTGATCGGTGAATTCACAAGTCCCGTTGATTTGAATACTTATTACTGCTATTACCTTAGAAACCATACTTTGGCATTAATTAAATTTGGCAAGGCAAGGTTTTAGAGGTTATGTGGTTTACTACACCAAACACCAACAAAAAAGCATTCGTAAAGTACTCAACCCGATCCATCTGCTGATAAAGCAGCTAACTACCAAATGGTAAATTGTAGATACCTACCGGTATAATTTTCTTAACGCTTTGAATTTACCATTTTTTGACAATGTCAAACAGATAACTAATTATTATGATGTGTTTTATCGGACTTTTTCCACTGTCTAGGGTGTATATCACACAACGTTTCGGGAGTTTTGATCTACTCCCGTCTTCCGGTGTTCCTGGCTAGTCCTGAGAAGGACTGATATTGTTCCGTAGGAAGCTGAAAGAGGCTACATACATAGCGCTGGCAGTAGAACTAATTAGCCAGGCTAGCGCAGAACTAAAACCCATTTGGATATCACTACTGCGCAGAGAATTACAAAAAAAAGTCTACTGTGCATACAGCGGTAAGATATATATAAGTTTACAACTAAAATATATAACCGAGCTGGTGGCCTAGTGGTAAGAGTGACAGACTAGTAATCACAGCAATCAGCGGTCCCAGGTTCAAACCCCGGGAGAGGCAAAAGTTTACGAATAAAAGCGTACAATATCAGTCCTTCTCAGGACTAACCAGGAACACCTGAAGACGGGAGTAGATAAAAACTCCCGAAACGTTGTGTGGTATACGCCCTAGACAGATTGTCATTTTGACAAATATGTCATAATTTAATATCGCTTGCTTCATTTTTGCATTTAAAACATTTCTTGGTTTTCTTTGTTTATCCGATTTTATTGATGATGATGATGATTCCATGTTAAAAAATGAAATTTGTCAAGAATTCAAATTAAGAAACTTTGACATTCAAAATTGACACATAACCATAATTTTGAAAAAGTTCTACCAACACGAGGTATAAACGTTTCCTAGCGTTTTAATCACATTTCTACCAACATTGTAACACTTTGACAGTTATTATAGAAAAAAAAACGTACTTTAATTATTAAATTCATCTATTATAGGTGACACTAGGATGCTTTGATGTGAATTTGACGTATTTGTCCCTTACCAGGGTACGGACAGATCGTTGTCCCCTCTCACTCTAAAGTACTTTAGAAGAAGACATATACTTTTCGCCTTGTTCAATTTTAGTAATAATAACTAACTACTAGTATGTATGTATTATGTGTAACCTCATTTACCTTGAGGTACTACTTGGCATTGCAAAATTACAGGTTATGTTTCATCATGATGGGCGTGCATTGGCGTAAAATCTATAATTTAACTTCATCATAGATTAAATAAATATTATGATAATTCCGCTGAATTTATTTGTACACACTAATACCCAGCACTTTTCTATTATGCAGATTCTAAAATGCAGGGCAAATAGTTTTCATTAATATAATGCAATAAAATACCTTCTAATAATTTTTTTCTAGAACATTTATAGATGTCAATTGAAAAGTAATGCCAACATGCTAGTAATTATTTTACTATGCGATTGAAATAGAGAGGAAGCTATTTGTGTTCCTACCCTGTTAACGGACAGATACGTCAAATTGACATCAAGGCACCCTAGTAGCAGTAGTATCAGTTTTGGAGAGACTGATGTCAGGCAAGTAAGCCTTTATAGGCCCTTTTTGCCAACTCTGTGGGCAAGGTCTAGGCATGCAGAGTACCAGCTACCTTAGTCCTACTTAGAATTTTGCCGAGACTAAGGAGTTCCAATCTTAGCAAGGGATCTTTTACATGCTACACATCGCAGTAACATGGGACCCACGGCTTTACATCGCTTCCGAATGATGGCATTCTGTAGAGGTTTTCATCCGCATTTTTTAATTTTTTTAAAAACCACCACCGGGATCGAGGATCAAACTCTCAGTAGCCATAATGCTTACAACTGAGCTATGGAGCCCGGCAAGGCACCCTAGGTGATGCATACCAAGAAAGACAACTCTGGCCTTGTAAGCAATCGTTTATTTTTTAACCCAAAGATGGCCATTGACGTTGTGTTGTCCCAACTCTTATCAAAATATTATATAAGAAGTTAGGAGTAACTTTATAAAGGTTGTGTCAAAGTTGCAACAAAAAACTGGAATTTTTGTGTCACCTTCATAAATTAACTTACTTTACTAGCACTAGCTTCACGCAATTGCATCTGATACGCTTGCTTCAGCAGCTTCAAGTTCTCCTGCAAGGAGGCGACTTCTTCGAAGCGCTGTGCCTTTCTTGCTTGCTCTATGTAATTCCTCACTATATTAATTTGTTGAATGAGGGGGTCGTCTGCTACTTCTGGCACAGCTTCCTCGGTTACATTATCGGGGGACCAACCGGTTGTAACAGCGACTTTTCTTACGTTGGCAATACCAGTATGTTGAACCTCAACATTCCTCATAGCTCGTTCCTTCTTTATTTTATCCAATTCTGCTGGACTGGGCAAGATGGGTAGGACCAGCAAATAGTCTTTGATATATTGAGATGTAGCACGACGTATGGCGTTCTGTAGAAGAACGACTTTGGGTGTTTCCGGGTCTGGAGGAATTGCCAAAATTCGCTTGCTGATTGCGTCTAAGGTTTCAGCCTGCTTTGCAATAGAGCTGCGGAGGGCCTGTGCATCTTGAAGTTGGAATGTTGTATCGCCCGATGTTAATGAGTTGTACATCTGTTGAAATTAACTTTATTATTGCAGAGATAAAGTATTTGATTTAATACCTTTTCATATAAGTTAACAGACGGCTGAAGTTCTGATTTTATCTTTTGTAAATGCATGTATAGCTGGCATAGGACTGGTTGAACAACCTGAGACATTTGAACGCACCTACGGTTCTCCAACATACCCATGCAGTGAGTACATATTCTTAAACTATCGGATTCATTTTTTGAAACTACAGGATTTGTTTTGTTTGATTCAGTATACACAGGGGCAACTATGGTTTCTGTAAAGAATTTTGTAAGAGTTAAATTAATTCTAAGGATTGAAGAAAATACTCACTGGCTGTATCATATGATAGAAAGCAGGAACACGAGTTGCACATAATGCTTCCACAAAGTCTACAATGATGCTGCCTTCGAGTTATATTA
The DNA here is from genome assembly GCA_940337035.1 of Agriotes lineatus. NCBI lineage: Eukaryota > Metazoa > Arthropoda > Insecta > Coleoptera > Elateridae > Agriotes > Agriotes lineatus. The sequence goes on from OW679195.1 coordinate 10,117,480, forward strand.
AAGCTAGCAGCACAAGAAGGGCAGCGAGTTACAGTTGTGCCATCCAACCATGTCACAAGCTCCTGCTCTCGTTGCTTTCTGTCAGATCCATCTACGCGTAGTAACTTATCTAACCGTATTATTAGCCTATTAGTTTCAGTAGTTCTATGGTCTAAACGTTCCCTACGGACAGTTTTAAAGAACTCCGTATGCGAGTTGGCATGTCCTGGCTCTTGTGGCTCACTGTATTCAATATAATACTTCTGTAGCGATAGTTCGGTTTTAAATGATTCCAATTCTTGCTCGTCTAATTTTAAGATCTTTTTCTTCGCCTTTCCCACCAAGTCTGCGGACAAAAAAGTAAAAAAACGAATTAACCGCCAGAAGCTTAACCTAAAAACTCACCTTTAATTGACTTTAAAAGGTCTTGCTCTTCCGAATGCAGGTCTTGAAAGTGGGCCAATAAATTGTTAGGAGAGCGGAGATCTTTGTGGCACACTGGGCACAGGAAACCTTCCTTTATACTATTTCCTGTATTTGATTCTGCCATCGTAACCCAAATGTCATAGTTGCCAAATTATGCTTTGTTTTGACATGTATTTGACAGAATGTGAATGAATGTCGGTGGCTCTACAGTTGTCAACGGTTGATTATTTGTGACAGCATTTCGTAACATAAATACCAATGGCGCCAGGGAATAGTTTCCAGCTGTATTTAACTAGAGATCCTGTACTATTGGTACCACAAAAAACTAGGACAACTTCTAAATCCATTAGCCATGCATTTTTATTGTTTTAGTTGATTAAATGACCTTAAGAAACTGTCATATGACAGGTTAGAATTATTTACATGTCATAAAATTTTAATATCAAAAGCTACAATATAAAATAGTTATAAAAATAAATCAACATGCAATTTGTTGAATAGTTACACCGTTTTCTAAGCAAGCATAATCCTAGCTTTTAAAACTGAACATACTTTAGGCATGATTAACAGTGACGTTTTGAAATAATTTGAAAGTTAATCACATCTCAGTTGCCAATTCAAAATTCAGATTCACACAGCTAAAAAAACGTTGTCCTAGTTTTTTTTTATAGCAATAGTACATAGTTTACTAAAGCTGGTATGACACGATACTAAATTTATGCGAAAATTTACGAGTAAATTTTTTCATAAATTATTTTTAAAATGCTTGCACATTGCAAACAGAAAATTGTATAAGAAATTTACTAGTAAATTTTTTAGAAGCACTTTCTAAATAATCTGGGCGTAAACATAAATGTGCGCGTAAATCTGCGCAAACGGTAACTTCACACTAGTTAGAAATCTAGGGACCCTAGTTTTAAGTGAATGTTGACCGCAAACAAGGTTAACAGGTTAACACAACATAACCGTATTGTTCTGCGACATAACATAACAAATATAAATCTTCACTGTCGCTCATGATAAAATAAAATTCAACTCAATTTACTAATTCTCGCAAATCGTACAATTTTTAGGTTACCTTTGTGTTTATCTTTGCCAAATAGAAATTCTATCAATTTTACTGCATATAAATTATAAATTTCCCTAAAATATTTGACTACTGCCCAGGTTTACAACCAAATTTACGAAAAAATATTGAATACGTTGCATACGTATAATTTTCTGGTTAAGCAAATTTAAGCAAAAAATTTACTAGTACATTTTTTACAAAATTTATTTGTAAATTTTCAAGGGTGAAATTTTTTTGACTATTCAACTCCCCCCCTTCAAGTTAACTATTCACCAATCATAATTTAGTATTTATGTCATTTGCCACCAATCAGCGTAAAATTGTGCAACAATTCCGCTAGCGGAGTTTTAATGACATTTTTTTTATCTTCCTGTGACATTTATTTAACTTCCTGTAAAATTAATCAAATATGATATTAGAAATGTCAAATTTGACAAACAATTTATTTTACGTCAACAGATTTTTATTTTCAAAGAGGACGTGATAAAATTGATTAATTACTAAGAAATGTCCATTTTATTCGTTGAATAGTCCTTCAAATGCCGCTTGCAGCCGACGAATTGCATGAATTTTTGTCAAAGTGTTTATTCGTGTTTATTGCTTCAAAATTGCTGCACAATTTGTATCGAAGCAATAAACACGCATACACTTTGACAAAAATTTTCGGCAATTCGTCGACCGCTCGCGGTATTGTATATGAGAATTTCTCGATACCAAAACTGCGTTAAAAATTCCGCGAGGCCGCAGGTCGAGTGGAATTTGAGCAGTTTTTGTTGAGAGAAATTTGCAATAATTTGCATGTTGACGAAATAAATTCTCTTAAAAAATTTTGCCTTGAGTGGTATTTGGAAAGATTATTCAACAATATGGGCAGATGACTGTTACCGTGTTCGACAGCACACATTTTTAACGTTTTCCACTATTAATTCAATACTGGAGCTTCCAACACGATTATTATGAGTTTTTAGAACGACGCTGATTTGCAAACTTTGACTTTGACGTTTTGGTGAAATGTCAGTCAAAGGCTACTCACTAAATTGAAATCATTAAAACCAATCGGGCTCGCGTGAAAACACTGTGACATTAGGGGCCGGTTGCAGAAAGCAATGTTAAGTCTGGTGTTAGCTAACATCGCGTCAAAGTGAACAAAATCGCATCAAAATTGTTTACTAATGTATTAGTTACCATAAGCATTTGAGATTTGATTCGTTTTTGTTCACTTTGACGCGATGTTAGCTAACACCAGACTTAACATTGCTTTCTGCAACCGGCCCTAGGTGTTTTCAATGACAGTCAATTTTGATTGGCCGTTTCTGACAAATTGAACAATTTTCATTGGTTCGTTCATTATAGTGTTGAATAATCAAGGGTAATACCACAAAAGTTGAAAATTTGTTGGGAATTTTTTTCCCTCACATACAAATTATTGCGTTTAACTTTCTCGAAACTAAAACTGCGTTAATAATTCCTCGAGACCGCAGGTCCACTATTAATTCAATACTGGAGCTTCCAACACGATTATTATGAGTTTTTAGAACGACGCTGATTTGCATAGGCTACGTTGACTTTGACGTTTTGGTGAAATGTCAGTCAAAGGCTACTCACTCAATTGAAATCATTGAAACCAATCGGGCTCGCGTGAAAACACTGTGACATTAGGTGTTTTCAATGACAGTCAATTTTGATTGGCCGTTTCTGACAAATTGATTGGTTCGTTTATTGTAGTGTTGAATAATCAGTAATAATACCACGAGATGACTATGAATTATCAAAAATATTTTTGCTTTCTCATGAAACGGGTTGCTTAGAAACACCTCGAGCCGAAGGCGAGTGGTGTTTCTAATAAGCAACCCGTTGAGTTTGCAAGCAAAAGTATTTGTTAATTCTGAATCGTCGAGTGCGTATTCGATTAAATTATACCATGAACATCAATAAGGGAATTACCCTAAAAATGTATTTATTGCGTATCTTGAAACTTTGTTGGAAAGGGTATGACATTGACAGCTGACAGCTCAAATTTGAAAACACCAAAACGATAACACCACGGTGTTTTCATTTATTAATACATGGTCTGTATAGGGATCTTAGGCATTGTGAATGGTATAATCACATAAATTTAGTATAGTGTCATACCAACTTAAGAGTTGGGCAAACAACCTGATTTGACATAAATTTTTCATCCAAATTAGATATTTGACATATGTCGAACAGAGAGGTTATAGAAACCAACTTTGCTAACTCGCCTTTGATGGGAGAGTTTTCAGAGTATTGATCATTCTTAAAATCTCTAGAAGAACCGAATATTAGGAATATACGGCCAATTTAGTTAAGATTTAGATTTGCATGTGTGAATCTATCGGTCGTAAGATATGTAAAAACGGCACTTTTATCACACATGCCTTGCAAAAAGTGATCCAAACCAATCAAAATGTATCCTGTTGTTTGCCCAACTCTTATAGTAACTTATATACAGGGACTTTATATTTATCTATAAACCACGGTGTAAAAGATATAGTTGAGTCGACTCCATAGGATTTTGAAGATTCTGGTGGCTAATTTTCGTCGCCTGCGTTGATAAATTATGTTTTTTTTCTCATGAGGAGGGGAAATCTTCGAGAAGATACCCTTTTTGGGCACTCCGGATTCACCTGGGAAATGGTGTTCTACCCAGGCGCCTACCGACCTAAAACCCCTCCTCGTTGGTACAGAAGAGGACACCCCGGAGCCGCCTGAGCATTACGACAAGATGCCTTGTAATCCAATGTGTGGTTCAGTTTTGTGGACCTTTGTTTTTGCTTTGTGTGTAGCGCTACTGTGTTACCTTAGTCTGTTAATGATATTATTGTTCTCGTTGTTCTTGCTGACGACGCGCGTCTTTTTCCTTCATTTTCATGATTTTTTTTAAAAGTTCGATTGTTGTTTCGATCGTAGCATGCGGTCTATTAAGTTGTCCTGTGTTGGTTCCTCGCCCATTATTATTTCAAGTTCCAGACGTAGAGTAGTAAATCGCTCACAGCTAAATAGAGTGTGCGCCGGTGTGTCACTTTGGCAGCAGTACTGGCATTCGTCAGTTTCACGAATCTTCATGCGTTTTAAATAAGAGCCGAAGTTTCCATGCCCAGTCAATAATTGGGTAAGAGAGCATTCGATATCACCATGTGTCCTGGATACCCATGCTTCTATATTTGGGATGAGAGTTTTCGTCTACGCTGAGGTTGCTGTGTGGTCATTCCATCTGTTTTGCCACCTTGAAATTGTCTGTTGCCTTATTTCTTCTTGAGTCGCACGTATGTTGGTATTGTGTACGCTGCACCTTTCTCTTACCAACTCATCGATAGGTGGTATTGCCGAGATGACATGCAAAGCCTCTGTAGGTGATGTCCTGTAGGCTGAGGTGACCCCCAGCAGAACCTTTCTTTGGGCCTTTTCCAGAATCCTCACATATTTTTTTCTTTTCGATGACTTTGTGCCAGATGGGTGCAGCATATAAGATTACGGACGCGACGACTGTCGACAGAATTTTTCGTCTAGCATATTTTGGGCCATATGTGTTTTTCATCGTGCGCGAGATAGCTGTTGCCGTTATTTCGGCTTTGCCGGCTATTTTAATTATATGTGTTGTCATAGTCATGTTTTGGTTGAACTCCACTCCTAGATATCTTATAGAGTTAGCAACTTGTATCTCAGTCCACTTCTATATGTAAATTGCGTAGTTTTCGTCTTCCTTCGAGGATTACACATTCAGTTTTTTCTGGAGCGATCAAGAGGTTATTAGCATGCATCAAATTGCTAATTCTGTTTAGGGATATATTTAGTTTAGCTTCGAGAGATATTGTTGATTTTTCGCATCCGACTATAGCTAGGTCGTCTGCGTAAGCAATAGTGGTTATGCCTTTAGGCACCTAACCTCAGAACCGGGTCGTAGTATACATTCCACAGAAGGGGTTCTAGGACTGACCCCTGTGGGACTCCGCAAGTTATTTACATGGCCTTATTTTCACTTATTATCAGTCTCCTATCCGTAAGATAACTCTGGATAATTTCTATCAGGTACTTGTTTATCTTTCTTCTTTTAAGTTCTGTTACTATGCCCGTCGACCTAATTGTATTAAAGGCATTACGTACGTCCATCGCTATCATTGCACTACAGCATTTAGCCCATTTACTGCTTTCTGTCAGTTGTTGTACTGTACGCATGGCTTCAATTGTGGATTTGCCCTCCCGGAATCCGAACTAAAAATCAGTCTTCAATTTCCGCGTTTAGTCTGTTGCGGATCATTTTTTCGAATATCTTGCCCATTGCATTCAGAAGGCATATGGGCCTATAGGATGAGGGATCGTTTACTTTCTTCTTCGGCTTTGGCAGTAGTGTTAACCACGCTTGCTTCCAACATGATGGGAATTTTTTTTTAATTAGGCTGTTGTATATGGTTAGACAAAAGTTAGGGTGGGACTTGATCATTCTATAGACCACTTCGGTAGAGAAGCCGTCCGGGCCAGGGGCACTGTTTTTGTTTAATTTATTTGCGGATTTTAGCATTTCCTCTCGCGTGAAGAGGAGGATATCTTCTTCGTTATTTAACGATAGAGGTGGCCAATTGACTACTTCTGTTCTGGGGAACAATTTTAATGCTATATCCTCTTTTTCTTCATCTGTTAGTGTTGTTTCAGGAAATGTGCATGTTTTTCTGCACACAATCCTGTATGCGTTTCCCCAAACATCTTTGTCGAGCTCTTCGCATAGGTTTCTCCATGCTTCGTTTTTGGCTTTTCCTATCGCCTTGCGGAGTATGCCTCTGTATTCTGTGCTTGGATTTGTTCTGGTGTGGTGTTAGGTTTGGCATTGGCTCTTGTAAGTCTTCGTTTCTTTTTCATAGTCTTCTCTGAGTTTCTTGATCGAGTCATTCTACTAATAAACAGGTTTTTTAAGATATCGGTTTCTGCCTTTTTTAGGAAAGCTTTGGTCACATATTTGTCTGAGTGTTGCAGCCCAGGCTTCAAGTGTTGGTTTGAAATTCTGATTATTTTCCATGTAGTAGTTTAAATTGATTCCAAACGTAGCTGCGCTCGCGAGTGGTTGTGTGCATGTGCTCCGCCAGACGCGTCCGACATTCTACACTGTAGCCAGAATCTCTTGTTATATTTATTATTCAAGTAAGACATTAATTATAAGAACAATTTAAACGCATTTTCTACGGCTAGCCTTTGGCTACGCCAGGTACAAGCTAACTACTTCATTAAAACTACATTATCAACTTATGGCCTATCTTAAAAATCCTACACTTATCTACAAAGGAAGCCAAACTCCAGATGACAGCATAATGGCCAATGATGATAATACAAACACACCAGATAAGTCACCCAAACGTCGTATATCGTCTCCGCTATCAGAAAACCAGAACAAGAAATATTCATTCGACAACAACGAACTTTTAAGCAAAAATAAATATTATCTGCCAAAACACGTTGACCCTGCTCATGAAAAATCAGAAATAACAAACCCAACAGTTACTTCCAGGAAAATTCCACTGATCTTCTTGCAAAACGCAAATAATTATCAAGCAGTAATTACAGATATTAAAACTATAGTTAAAAAAGAATTTTCAACAACTAATCAAGGTGCTCAGCTGCGAATTAATCTCACCGATGCAGACGACTATCGCCTGCTAACCAAATATTATGACGACAATAAAGGCACAATCGAATATTATACATTTCGTAATCCAGATAGCACAAAATTTTCGGTAATTATGAGGAATGTACCAATATCGGTAACAACACAAGAAATTTTAGACGAGCTATCTCTTAAGCAATTCCCAGTACTGCACGTGACCAGACTGTTAAAGAACAAACAACCCATACCCATTTGCGCAATAGAACTCACCAAAACGGACAAAGCTAAAGAAATTTTTCAACTCACCAAACTAAATCACTGCATAATTAAAATTGAACCTAGACACAACAGCAAAGAAACACCTCAATGCACCAACTGCCAACGCCTAGGACATACTAAAAACTATTGCCATCTTTCAGCACGCTGTGTCAAATGCACTGGATTGCATCATTACTCTAAATGCACTAAACAACGAACAGAAAAACCTCAATGCGTAAACTGCCAAGGTCAACATCCCGCTAATTATAGAGGATGCAGTTATTATACTAAATCAAATAAGAAAATCATAACTACTCCATGCATAAATTCAGCCCAAAACCCAAAAGTATATAACTTTGTAACTCCTGGAACTACATACGCCCATGTCGCATCCGAACAACCATCTTTCAACTCACAACATCCCATACCTAATACCTCACAACCATCCTCCTTCCTTGACCTAATCCAAGCAATTTGGAATATGCTAACCCCATTCCATGAGCGAATTAAAACGCTCATATTCTCACTTATTCCCACATTATTCAATGGACCATAATCAACCAAATATTTTATCAAATCTCACCATCGTAAACTATAATGCCGATGGCATATCAAAACAAAGAGCATTAATCATAGCCTTTCTTGCCAGACATAAAGTCGACATATTAGTCGTCACCGAAACACATCTTGCTAAAGATGAACAGTTTAAAATACCACAGTATAACATATTCCGTCAAGACCGAGAGACTTATTTCGCATCAGGAGGTGTCGCCATAATTATCAAAAGCACCTTATCCGCCCATCATTGCGAAATTCAAGGAATAACTAACCTCGAAACAGTAGCCATTCAGCTAGAACTTAATAATAACAGAAAGGTTAATATCATAGCAGTATATAAACAACCTATACGACGGCTTTTGGAGGCAGATATAGCAGCACTCTTTCTCAGCAACTCCCCCACACTTGCGATTGGCGACTTCAACTCAAAAAACACCATATGGGGATGCCAGAGGAGCAATCCCAGCGGAAATAAACTATACACCTATATATCAAATCACGCAGTTCAGATATCCGCTCCCACTGAACCAACCCACTATCCGTACCGAAGAGATCACCGCCCTGATGTACTTGATATATGTCTACTTAAAGACTTCCCATTCCCAATATCACAAAGGGTCGTATCAGAATTAGACTCGGATCATCTACCTATTGTAATCACCTTCAACAGAACTCCCATGTCCAAAAACTCATTTCCTCGACTAATCCAGGGTTTCGTCGATTGGAAACAATTTCAACAAGTATTAAACACAACAATAGTATGCCCAACTCGTATAGAATCAACAAATGACATAGACATGGCAATAGGAACATTAAATTCAGCAATAACGAATGCTGTATCCCAAGCCACCACCATACACACTAAACGCAAAGTAGACCACTTAACTCCACCCACATACATCTTGACACTAATCACCAACAAAAATCGACTTAGGCGCATATGGACAAGAACTAGAGACCCTCTTATTAAACAGCAACTGAATCGCGCAACTCGGGAAGTTAAGCTTGCCTTAGAAACCCATCGAATTAACAGCTACAAACAGTACATCTCTGAACTTCAACCCCGAGATCCCTTAATGTGGCAAGCAACAAAACGAATATTGAAGCAACAACCACCAGCCTCTACCATACACATCAACAATCAAGTATACGCAACGGACTCTGAAAAATGTACTATCTTCGCTGATCACTTAGAAAGCACATTTACCACCGGGATCCCAGAAAGAAACGAAGATTTTGCACGAGTAATATCTACAGAATTAAGCACTAATTTTCCTAACCCAGGATTGATTGACCCAACTACTCCAGCAGAATTGACACTGCACATCAACAAACTTCAAGTCAAAAAATCTCCCGGACACGATCTTATACCGAATATCGTCATCAAACACTTTCCCAACAAAGTGATTGCCTATCTCACAACTCTATTCAACGCTTGCTTGAGGATAGGATATTTCCCAGATACTTGGAAACACGCACATATTTTACTTTTTCCAAAACCTGGCAAGAACCACAAAAACCCAGTAAACCATCGACCAATAAGCCTTCTGCCCACACTTTCAAAACTTTTTGAGAAAATTATACACGCTCGTCTCACCAAATTCTTAACCAAACGAAAAATACTTCCAACTTTCCAATACGGCTTTCGCAAAAAACACTCAACCGTGCATCAGCTATCGCGTTTGTCAGAACTAATAGAAAACGGATTTGAGCAAAAAAAGCATACTGTGGCTGTATTCCTGGACGTTGCCCAGGCATTTGACCGAGTCTGGCATAATGGGTTACTTTATAAAATGCTTAAATGCAAGGTACCTGATTACTTATTATGTATTATCAAGTCTTTTCTCACAAATCGCTCATTTGCTATCAGAATAAATTCTACCTTATCGGAAAATAAGACTGCCACAGCCGGAGTCCCACAGGGATCAATACTGGGCCCTACATTATTTAACATATTTGTCCACGATCTACCCGATCCCCCGAATGCAACAGTTGCAATGTATGCTGATGATACAGCCTTACTCTCTCAACACAACGACATCCTCCAAGCTACTCAACAACTACAAGATAGCGTTAACGTGATCACCGAGTGGTTCAATAAATGGTGCATAAAGCTCAATGTAACCAAAACAGAGGCAAAAATATTCACTTTACGTCGACCTAATAATCCGCCGAACATCTTAATAGACAACCAAATGATAGAGTGGAACCCTGCAGATAGTGCGATCAAATACCTTGGCGTTTACCTCGACAAAAAACTCTCATGGGCCATACACATCAATAAAAAGCTAAATCAGAGCTATACCAGACTAGCAATGCTATACCCCATCATTAATAGAAAGTCCCCGCTGAAACAAGAATGCGGAATATTTTTATACCAATCCATACTTAGACCAATACTCACTTACGCCTGTCAAGTGTGGGGAGCAGCATCAAAAACACATCTGAGAAAACTTCAAATATTTCAAAATAAGGTAATTCGCATACTCTTCAATGCTCCATGGTTTATGCGCAACGCACAACTTCATCGAGAAGCACACATCCCCACCATCGAGGATTATATTAGGACTCTCTCCAAAAAATATTTCCACAGCATCTCCCAATGCGAAGGTGCCAAAAACTTCCACACGGGCAACAAACATGTCCATACAAGACTGAAACGCAAACTCCCACAGGACATTTATCTAAGCAGTGAAAGTGAATAAAACTCAATAAACATACAGCACAACAGTGAAGTGCATCATAAATACTTAAGTGCTAGTGCGGCATGTATTCCAATAGCGATTATATTCACTATGTACATAACTATTTAACAAAAAGCCATGCATAGCGATAAATTGCTGATCTGGCTAAACCAATAATAAAAAAAAAAAGTTTAAATTATTTTCGAATGTTTCTATAAGCGCTGGTCTAAAAACCCATCCCTTCCTAGAATATAGAGGTTCGATTCTTGTTACCTCATAGTGGATATTATGGGTAATGAAGAGGTGGTCACTTAAAGACTCATCATCTAATACTTCCCAGTTCGTTATCATACCCGTTAAAGATTGTGAGTATAGCGTTATGTCTCCTCAGACAAAGGTTGGTTTTAACCCGTCGTTAGCTAATTGCCTGTCGTGTTCTTTTATCCATTCGGTGATGGCTTCTCCTCGCCTGTCTTCATACGTGGATCCCCATCTTTGGGACTTAGTGTTTAGATCGCCACAAAGTACGATCTTGTGGCAGCTATGTTGTCCAATGCTAAGGTTGAGCTCGTTCTAGAGAGTTTCAAAAGTACCTTGGTCGATATTTGGTGAATTATATTTTCCGTATATTATATACGTTTTTGTACAAATCCATGCAAATCCCTTGTTGCTGCCATATTCGAACACCGATACCTGTTTGTCCAGTATTCTTATAGCCACGTCCTTTTCCGTGTCTGTAAACCAGTTTTCGTTTTTTACGGATTTTTTTTTTGGTTCTGTTATTATGATTATGCTTGTGTCTAATTCATTCGCCTTCTTAAGTGATATTTCTGGTGAGGCCCATGATCTGTTCGTGTTGACCAGCAGTAGTTTATCAATTATTTATGGAAGGTTTTTCCTTTTCATTTTCTTGTTGGCTCGACTTTTCTGCTTCGTCTTCGCTTGCTATTCCCAGTTGGCGGATTCTGTTCACATGGTTTCTATATATTTGACAGGTCATTGTTGCCGCTTGTGCACACTCTTTTTGCATTTTATACATTGGGGTGTGCTGGTGCATACGTTAGCCTTGTGTCCTTCTAAGCCGCATCTTAGGCATGTAACTATTAGTCATATTCACCTCTGCTGTACAGACTTTAACGTCGTGGCCATGTAGGTAACACCTTTTTGCACCTGTATGGTATTAACAAGTCATGTGTGCGGCAGTAGATCCATCCTATTTTAATTTTACGTTTTCGTAACATGACCTCTGTTAGTCTTCGGGGTAAGCCTACTGTAGCTACTTGCACGTTTCCCTCTTTTATTTCTTTTAATGTATAAACTGCAATGTCCTCCGTGTTTTGTTTGACGTCCAGTTCCATTGCAATTGCATTTCTGATCTCCTCTTTTGTTACCGTTATGTCTATGTCACGAATGATGATGCTTTTCTTTCTGGCTTTAATTTCAGTAGCTGTAGCTATGTTCTGTAGTTTTTCATTTGTAGAAGAGTTTGAAGTGGTTGATTGCACCTTCTTTTTTTTCTTTTAATGTCAGTCTGATATTGCCTGTATTAGTTTTACGAATTCTTTCAATTTGAACGCATATTTCTTCTGTATCGACTTTAGATTTCGGCGACCTCAGCACTTGGGCATATGACCCGTGTTCGATTTGCGTTGGTTGTAATTCCATTATTCTTTTATTTTGTAGTTTTATTCCTCTTCTTGAGACTGTTTGCCAGTCGGTTTCTTTATCATACGTCTGATCGTCGCTACTTGACTTTCGTATAATTTCATCGGACTTCCTTTTAGTTATCTTAATGGATATCTTTATAAGTGTGTTTCTAAAAATACATTCAAGCATCTTTCTCATATAAGGCACATCGAAAACTCTGGTCATTACCATTGCCACTTTTGTTGCTTTACGCTTTATAGCTTTCTCCCTGACTTTCTCGATTGCTTGATACGCTTCCTTTTTGTTGTCTCCAGTATTGAAGTCGCTCTTTAGATTAACTATATATGTTCGGCTGTCTATTGCTTTTAAATTACTTCCACCCATTAATATAATCCATTTTGTATTTTCTACTATGAGTGCTTGCCCGCTGTCTAATTCTTGCTTTTGTAATGTGTCCATTATTTCTGGGTGGTGTTCAAACTATTTTTGAACATGAATTTAGTGAATAAAGTGAAATAAAGTAAATACAAAAGTGCACGCAATTAGCCTACAAAAAAACTGTATAAGTTGCGCCAGATAAGATATGGGTCAAGTTTCTGTGTCGCGATAACAACTAAATGTAAACAACACACGCAACAAGTGCCAGTTTCTTATATTTCAAAACAGACGTTGCAGGTTTTAATGGTGTATTATATCGCATGTCAAAGGCACAGCGCAGCAATTTTGTAACTAGTGGGTCAAGATAACAAACTTAACGTTTAATATTACGCACATATGATTGTAATTATTTATAGTAGGAAGTAAATATGGCATACATTTATTGTATAAAAGCTATGTGATATGTATTAGAATTTAATATAAGTTCAACCACGAATGTGTATCCATTGATGGGGTTAAACACAGGTTAAAATTGTTTGTAGCGAGGTAGTCAGGCCTAGCTACTTCCCCCTATCTCTTAACAACAAAATAAACTCCAACTCCTGTCGAATAAAACTAAACTGGTTTTACAACAAACATAAAAGGTGCTAAGTTCCAAGTAATTTTGGGACACATCTTAAACATTGGTCCTTTGAGCCAACAACTCCCCGATCACGAAGAAACCGGAATTTGGACAAAACATTGGTCCTTCGAGCCAACAACTCCCCGATCACGAAGAAGCCGGAATTTAAAGAAGACATTGGTCCTTCGAGCCAACAACTCCCCGATCACGAAGAAGCCGGAATTTGGAGAAGACATTGGTCCTACAAGCCAACTACTCCCCGGACAAGAGGAAACTGGATTTTTTGGGTAAAAATCCTCAAGCCAACCAATTGGAGGCTGAAAGAAGTTAGTGCAACAATCAAGAGTCTTGGGTACGCGGAACAGATTCGAAGCTCTGGGCAAGTAAGCAACTGGACCGGATTTGCGATATACGTAGGAAAATTTGGAGGACTCGCAACAAGATTGGTATGTACTCTTCTGTGTAAAGATTAGGGAGAAGTTCAAATTGAGCCGTCGATAAGGAGAAAACGTCCTACGACTCAATCAAAGGAATTCCGCCAAAGGAAAAGGCGAGAATTAGTGATAGCAGCATAAGTCCTGCTAGTAACTTCCAAGGGCTTCCGCCGTGCAGCGAGAAGAAACTTCAGCGGCAATCGATCCGCTAAGAACTTGGAAAATACGTAAAGTGGTAAGATACTACTTATTAAGCCAGTTTTAGTACCAAAGCCATTAAAAAGGCCGCATCGACATGGAGTCAATTATAAAGGAGCAGAAACAGCTGGCGAACAAAATGTGCCAACTGTTCACAAATATGAAGAAGGATTCCGGAAGCAGAAAGAATCAGATGTACCTAGCCAAGAAAGAGGATGAATTAGAAGAATTGTGGAAGGCATTCGAGAACGGTGACATGGAACTACGGAAGCGACTTCCAGCGGATCATGAATACATAAAAAAGGATTTCTACAGCCAGGTGAAAGAAAGATTTCAAATAACTACAGATTACATACACGAATGGCAGGAGAAGCTAAATCCAGCTAGTGGGGAGAGTAACGGCTTAGAAACCGAGAGAAAGGAAAACCCCATCGAACAAGTAGGCAGACTCAAGAAGCAAGAAATTGAAATGCAGTTATTTAGCGAGGTACTTGACGATGCAATGTTAGCATTGGAACAAGTCCAGACAAAAATGTTCTATGAGTATAAAACCAACAAGATTTCCGACCAGTGGGAGAATATTACGAGAATGCATAAGGAAATCCTCGGATGTGAGCAAGAATTTGCGGAGGATTACTTCACGGATGGTGTTTACAATCAGATGCGAGAGCGTTATAACCAGGTAATAGCTCAAATATTTAACAAAATAAGTAGCATCCCGAGAAGTGAACAATCACGAGCACGAGAAGAACTGGCCATCCCATTGCCCAAAATCACGATGCCGATGTTTGAAGGAAATTATGAGAACTGGACCACGTTCCACGACATTTTTGGGAGACTCGTCCACAACAATGCCACATTAGGCAATGCAGAGAAGATGCAGTACCTCAAAACTTACCTCAGAGGCGAGGCAAGTAAATTTATAAAACATCTCGACGCATCGGACGCTAACTATGAAACCGCATGGGACCTACTAAAAAGCAGGTATAATAACAAAAGAGTTTTGTTTTCTAAATTTTTAGACAACATATTAGAACTGCCCAACTTGAATTGTGAATCAGCAGCCAGCCTAAAACAGCTGCATGATACCACATTGGAAAGTTTACGTGCCATATCCAACATGGGCGTAAATACTGAGTCGTGGGGATCAATAATAGCACATCTGCTGGTAAAGAAGCTAGACAAGGATACAAAGAAGTTATATGAACAGTCGCTGACAAATTCTCGAGAGATCCAGGATCTGGCAAACTTGTTGAAGTTTTTGGAAAAAACATTCCAATCACTTGAGGCAATTCAAGATTCCAAAAGGAAGCTGGAAATCGCAAAACCAATTAAAATGTCAGAATCAACAAGAAAACCATGGCCAGTAAGGAGTTATCAAGCAAGCTTCAGTAGATGTCGGATCTGCAACAACAGCCACAAGATCACACAATGCCCGAAATTTATTTCCATGAGCAGTGACGATCGATACCAAACCATCAGGCGTCATCGGCTGTGTGTGAGATGTTTAGTCCACAAGGAAAATGAAAAATGTTATAATTCAAACAAATGTCAAAACTGCGACAAATGGCACCATAATATGCTGCATAAGGAATGGAGCAGAACTCCGGTAAGATGTCCTCAACAGGTAATTGCAAAACCTCAGCAGGACCCAATTAGGAAGTCCCAAGTGGCCTCCACCTCCGGACAAACAGTGGAACAAGTAAGCAGCCTAGTTAGCAGAAAATCGAAAAATCCCAACCAGAAGGAAGTTCTGCTAGCCACGGCATTTTTAAAAATAAAGGCAGCCGGAGGACATTATGAACTGTTGAGAGCTTTGGTCGATCCAGGATCACAGGCATCTTTTATAACTGAAGAAGCAGCACAACTATTGGCATTACCAAGAATTAAAATCCAAGCAGACATCAGAGGGCTAGGGAATGCGAAGCAGGGAAATCCAAAGGAAAGGTTGAAGTAGAAATCAGACCACGATTTTCCAGCAACTTCCGAATGTATGGGGATCTGCTTATAATGGCAAGATTGACAGGAACGTTGCCAAGGAATACGATCGTAGAAAAGGAGAAGGACGCATGGGAACACTGCCTACTGGCCGATCCTACTTACAACATGCCAGGTCCAGTAGATACCCTGATAGGAGCCGATCTATACAAGGATATACTCCTAGAAGGGGTTAAGAAGACACGACAAGGTATGATGGCGCAAAGGACAGAATTAGGATGGATCTTATCTGGGGCAGTAGAGGCAGCAAAACAACCAAACATGAGAGTGGTGAGCATGGTATCTAACCTAGAAGAAGATCACCAACTCAGAAAATTCTGGGAAATAGAAGAGGTCTCAAGGGAGAAACCTATCTCTCAGGAAGATCAAGACTGTGAACAGCAGTTCGAGGAATCCCATTTTCGGAAGCAAGATGGGACCTATGTGGTAAAAATACCATTCAAGGAGGACCCCAGTCATTTGGGCGAATCAAGAAGAAGAGCAGTTGCCAGAATGCTGCAATTGGAAAAACGATTCGAGACAACAGAAAATTGGAGTCCGAATATAAAGAGTTCATGAGGGAATACATTTCCTTGGGTCACATGAGGAAAATTGATCAAGATGAGGATCCGAGAGGAGGATACTACATTCCTCACCAAGCTGTCATAAAGGAGGACAGTGATACAACCAAGTTAAGGGTAGTCTTTAACGCTACATCCAAGTCATCAAATGGGAAAAGCCTGAACCAAATGATGTACACTGGGCCAAGACTACAGCAAGATTTAATAGATATACTTCTGAGATGGAGAAAATATGAGTTTGCATTAACAGCAGACATTGAGAAGATGTATAGACAATACAGATAGCTGAGGATGATCAGCACTTCCAGAAAATTGTGTGGAGGTTCTTGCAAACAGAACCACTCCAAGAGTATCAGCTAACCACAGTGAGTTATGGCACAACCGCAGCTCCTTACCTGGCAGTTCGGACTTTGCAGCAGTTGGCCAAGGATGAACAATTCCGATTCCAAAGAGGTTCTCAGATTGCCATGAGGAACTTCTATGTAGACGATCTTCTAACAGGAGCCAGTTCCAAAGAAGACGCAAGGAGCATCCAAAACGAACTAACCAAGATGTTGAAAACTGGAGGGTTTAATCTCAGGAAATGGACTAGTAACCTTCCAGAAGCTGAAGGAAGCACCAACATCATATTAGGGGACAAGGAAGATGCTACTAGGAAGACACTGGGAGTACATTGGTCACCAACACTTGACGTACTACAATACAAAGTCAAGCAGCAACCAGAAGGCGAAATAACGAAAAGGAAGATCCTTTCAGAGATAGCACAAATCTTTGACCCATTAGGACTACTAGCACCAGTTATAATAACTGCTAAGTTATTAATACAAGAATTATGGGTTGGACAGTATTCATGGGATGAAGAATTACCCAAGGATATACAAGACAGATGGTCAAGATTCAGACAAGAATTACCGAAGGTAGAGGAAGTGCACATCCCAAGATGGATAAATTATGGAGAGCATGGCCACACAGAGATGCATAGTTTCTGTGATTTCTCAGAGCGAGCTTATGGGGCAGTGATTTACATAAAAAGGTCGTCACCATTAGGGACCACGACAGTGACGTTACTCACAGCCAAGTCAAAAGTGGCACCCCTCAAGTTGAAGAAGACACTGCCAAAACTAGAATTATGTTTGGCTGAATTATTAGCCAAACTAATAAAGAAGACCATTTCAACCATAGAGTTAGACAACATTGAAATCTATGCCTGGACAGATTCAATGATAACTCTAGCCTGGATAAAGAGAAGTCCAGAGAGATGGAAGAACTTTGTAGCAAATCGGGTTGCTACAATTCACGAGTGCGTCGGCACGCGGTGCTGGAATCACGTCAAGTCGGAAGATAACCCGGCAGACCTGGTCACAAGAGGAGTACAACCATCCAGATTAGGTGACCACGAGTTATGGTTCCACGGCCCTGAATGGTTATCAAAGGAAGATACCCAGGAACGAATAAAGGCCCAAACAACAGTAGAGAGTACTACTGAAGAAGAAAGAAAGAAACCTCGGCAGGTAGCAGTTCATGCGGCAGTCAGTGAGGATGCAGATGACATGGAAAGATTCTCATCATTCAACAAAATGATAAGAGTAATCGCTTACTGTAAGCGGTTTATGAAGAAATGTAGGAAGGAAGTAGTAGCGGTCCAACAACTAACCACCAACGAGCTACGTGATAGCCTAAAGTGCATAATCAAATCAGCACAAAGGCATGACTTCCCAAGAGAACATCACCTACTACAGCAAGGCAAAATGGTAGACAGCAAAAGTTCCTTGTTCAACGTGTACCCATTCCTAGATGGAGATGGAATTCTTCGAGTGGGAGGAAGGATACAGCACTCGCTGTTACCTTACGATGAGAAACACCACATCATCATAGCCAGCAACAGTCATATAGCCAATCTGATCGTCAGAAACGCACATCACCAAACGTTACATGGAGGTAATCAAGCTACGTTAGCCTTCATAAGGAGAAAGTACTGGATAGTACGAGCCAAGCAGGCGATTGCCAAAATCATCAACAGATTCATGACATGCGCAAGGGTTAAGGCAGCACCTATGCATCAGCTAATGGGACAACTGCACGAGTGACACCGTCTATTCCATTTACACACACTGGACTGGACTACGCTGGACCAATCCAAATTAGAGTATCCAAAGGAAGAGGCAACAAGTCCTACAAAGGATACATCGCCATTTTTATTTGTTTGGCCAGAAAGGCCATACACATTGAAGCAGTGAGCGACATGACTGCTAATGCCTTCATAGCAGCATTCAGAGGGTTCACTGCAAGGAGAGGAAAATGCGCCCACATTTACAGTGACAACGGTACCAACTTTGTGGGAGCTAGTAAGCTATTGGACACCCAAATACAGGACAAATTAAGCACCGAAGCAGTCCAGTGGCATTTCATCCCCCCGGCAAGCCCCCACATGGGTGGAATCTGGGAGGCAGGGGTGAAGTCAATTAAGTACCATATCAAAAAGGTCATCGGAGACAATACACTCACCTTCGAAGAGATGACAACCCTGTTGTATCAAATTGAGGCTTGTCTGAACTCAAGACCACTGACACCAATGAATAACGATCCAAACGACATGTCAGCAATCACCCCAGGACACTTCCTGATCGGACAAGTACTCATCACACCAGCCAAACCAGACGACATCATAGTCACTGACAATCATTTAAGCAGATGAAAACTGCTACAGAAAATGAAAAAAGATTTCTGAAAAGCTTGGTCAACAGAATACCTATCCAGGTTACAGCAACGTGGGAAATGGAAAACTCCGAGACAGAACATAGAAATAGGGGATTTGGTACTCCTCAAGGAAGACAACATATCGGCAAACAAGTGGCCGTTAGCACGAATAATTAATACACATCCAGGAAAGGATGGACTAATAAGAGTAGTGACAATCCAGGGCAAAGATAGAAGTCAAATCAAACGACCCATAACAAAGGTTTGTCAGCTATCTATAAACAACGAGGGCAATCCAGTGCACACAAGGATCAGCAGTTCCAGACCTACCACAAGGTCAGCACGGAGCCAAGATATGAAAACACACGCAGCAGTATTTATATGCATGCTCATGATGTGTCACGTAATTCCCGGCAGTATAGCGAACTATACGCTACAAAGCTTACAACCCGGTATATACGTGGAACACGTGGGTAATTCGAAGCTCGATAGAGGAATAATTCGAATAGGGATGGAATATTCGATATCTGCCTTCATCACGGACGAGCATGGGATTAACGCCACCACTGAACAACTTAAACAATTATGCGACAACAGCAACGAGATGACGGAAGACCAATTTTGCAAAGAATTCATGCACCACATAATGGAACAACAAATCAATATCCTGTGGGACATGAGAAGCATCCGGACAATAGCTTCACACCGAACACGAAGAGGACTACTAGGGAAGTTCCTGACATCAGTGTTTGGAGTAAATGAAGAAGTGTATAAGGACATCGCTGATCTAGACAAGAATCAGTAGGTACTAATCGACGCTTCCGGTCACCAAGCGAAGTTGATGTTAGCAACAATAACTACGGTGAACAATACAGAGAGCAGGATCACAACAAAGTTAGAAAACCTCCGGGTAAAATTCAACCAAGGAATTCACCTTATTAACGAAATGAAGGCCTGGTACAGATCCATTGACGCCAATAAATTAAATGTTCACGTGTTATCAGCATATCAAGTTGCCAACAACTATTTGCAGGAAGTGACAGAAAAATACAGGAGGTTGCTTGACGCAGTGTTTAAGCGGAGCCATTTCTTTGAGTTTGTATCACCAGCTGAAATAGCAACAATAATAAGTCAGCTGTCCTTGAAGCTACCACCAAACCTACGAATATTGCCATCGCTAGTGTACAAGATGGAGGTGGGACAAACCAAGGAAGCCATTAAAATATTTGGATACTTTCATATCGCCGAAGTAACCGAATACGAAGTCATCAAGGTCACAGCCATCCCTAGAAAAATAAGAAGCGGAGAGTATGCAACTATCGCAGTCAACCCGTATTTCTTAACTGTGGACTACAACTATCAGCAGTACTTCAGCATACCACCATCCAAGTTCGAGGTCAGCATTCCAATAAAGGAACACACTTATTTATGTACACCCACTGTCATAAATAGTGTCGAGAAAAACCCCAACTGCATCATCGACGAGATGTATCAACGCTTGGACAAGATGCCATGTAGCATACAACGCTACAATGTCACCACAATAAGATGGAAGGAGCTGTACAAGGCAAACACATGGATGTTTGTAGCCAACAAGGCCACCAGTGCAGCAATCATCTGTAACGACGTACGAGAGGAAGTGACTCTTGAAGATACCGGAGTCATCCAGATCGCTCCAGAGTGCTACATCCACACAGGACAACACATTCTGTACGCACGATCATTCAGTACGATCCCGGTCGTTGCAACATTCAATAAAATTCTGCAAGTCAACATTACATCACATGCAGGATCAATGGGAATCGAGTATCCAAGCTTAGCCGAAGAACCGAGCCTGGAAACATCAGGTCACGTAAGCGTGCTGCTAACTCGACAGCAGCAAATAATACATGACCTATCCACTACACACTGGAGGCACCTATCCATTACGACAGGGTCTGTCAGCAGTTTAGTAACAATACTGGTCATTGGCCTACTGTGCGGCATCAGCTATTGTGTATGGAAACACAACTGCCAGATCAAGGGACAACAGAAGCCCAGCGCCGGCCAAGACGACTTCAGTTTGGAACCCTTATACGCAACACCTCACGCCAAGGGAAATGTCCATGAAGCAGCCCCTGCAACAGACGTCTAACCCACACCAACCCCGATTGCTCAGCAAGTGACCCGGCCAGAATGTTCAAACTATTTTTGAACATGAATTTAGTGAATAAAGTGAAATAAAGTAAATACAAAAGTGCACGCAATTAGCCTACAAAAAAAACTGTCTAAGTTGCGCCAGATAAGATATGGGTCAAGTTTCTGTGTCGCGATAACAGCTAAATGTAAACAACACACGCAACAAGTGCCAGTTTCTTATATTTCAAAACAGACGTTGCAGGTTTTAATTGTGTATTATATCGCATGTCAAAGGCACAGCGCAGCAATTTTGTAACTAGTGGGTCAAGATAACAAACTTAGCGTTTAATATTACGCACATATGATTGTAATTATTTATAGTAGGAAGTAAATATGGCATACATTTATTGTATAAAAGCTATGTGATATGTATTAGAATTTAATATACGTTCAACCACGAATGTGTATTCATTGATGGGGTTAATCACAGGCTAAAATTGTTTGTAACGAGGTAGTCAGGCCTAGCTACTTCCCCCTATCTCTTAACAACAAAATAAACTCCAACTCCTGTCGAATAAAACTAAACTGGTTTTACAACAAACATAAAAGGTGCTAAGTTCCAAGTAATTTTGGGACACATCTTAAACAGTGGTGTTCTATGGTTCTTTTGGTTAATCCTTCCTCTTTATCTTTTTCGATGTCTAATATTCCTTTCTCTATAGTTGTTACTTTGTAATTTGTCTCTGCCCACATTTGATCCATGATCTCTATGTATTGATCTATTTCTGCATTTTCTGGAATTTCTACTTCACGTTTCGAATCTGTTGTGGCCTGAATAGATCTACTAATCATGACTGAGTTGCTTTCTGTTTACGTGGCGACTTCTCTATAATCCTTACTTTTTCTGTCCGGTTGTTTAGGATTATCTATTGGTTTTTAAGGTTAGTTTCAAGCAGGTTTAGCATTTTTGGATCTATTATATTCTTTATGCATTGTTAAGGACTTTATAAACTTTTGCCGCCTCTCTTACATTCTGAATTCGTACTGTGCGCAGTAGACTGCCTCGCCGGCATCCGATTCCAAAAACACTTACGTTTCATCTGTCAAAGTGGCAGCATGCAAACAGGTCCGCACTCCGAAAGCTAATTCTTTGTAAATGTTAAACTGTTCGTGTTAATTTATGGCAATAAATTACTACCTTAGCTTTTCAACGTGTGTATAATTCAGTGAAACCTACAATCATACAGTCCACAAATTCCAAGGCGAGCTGGCGATCAGCGGTTTTCCAGATAGCGAAAAACTGAGAAGGCTACAAACATTGTACCTTCGATCCTGATTAGTGCTCAAACATTGGTCCTACAGAACCGAATTAAACCACATTAGGTCATTGCGGGTCCAAAACAGCGACAGCATTCGACAACATTGGTCATAGGCAAGTACAAAGCATATTCAGTTTGTATTGCATCGCATGCAATCGGCCGCAAGGAAGCAGCGTCCAAATTCGCAGCAACGCGTGGAACGAAGAGGGCGCATGCGGTGCCCGCAACGAGAGGAAGGAAGACAGCAGACGGTGCTATCAACGCCAAGATTCGTGCACGTGGGCATTGCAGCTGCTAGCCAGACGGTAGTAGGATCAGAAAACCGGCAAGGCGGCACAACTCATATCAATCTAAGCCTGATTTTCCTATGCATAAATTTGGTTTATTTCGTCTGTGTTTGTACATGTGCATAATTTCAGCTGCGTATTATTGCGTAAACAAATGGTTTATGAGTCATATAAACATTTTAATTGCGTGAAATGTCAAGCTATTACGTTTGTTAGCGATATCCCCTGCATGTCTCATAAATAATCCCGCGTTGTACCAAGGCCGTTTTCTGCGTTATAAACAAATTCGCGCCAGAGGCGTACGAAAAGTTAGTTCGATCGGTTAAATTGTTTTTAATCTCAACAATTATGGATTCGCTTGTAAGAGCACGTGGCTCTATTAAAGGCAAGCTTACGCGTTTTTCAAATCATGTTCAATCTTTGCAAAAAATTCATGATGAAGATCAATTCTTATCTAGCGCTCAGATTATTCAATTGCAAGAAAGATTGAATGATACAGCCACCTTGTTATCAGAATATTATGCGGTTCATGAACAAATTTTAGAAACCAGTAAGGATACAGAATTTGAAATGCAACATCAAGTTGAATTTGAAGATTCTTATTATTTTGCAATCGCACAAGCTAAATATTTGATTAATGAATACAACAAGCAGTCTGATGTTGCACCAGATCGTTCTGGATCTCCTAATGGTAGCATAAGATCAACGCATTCAAATTGCAGTTCACATTGCAATAATCAAGCTGTACGCCTTCCTGCCATTTCTATTCCCAAATATTCAGGGAACGTTTCAGAATGGTTAGAGTTTCGTGAGATTTTTATTAGTTTAATTCATGAGAATCAAGCGTTAACTAATATTCAAAAGCTGCATTACTTAAAGGCTAGTTTACAGGGTGATGCAAGCCAAATTATAAAAAGTTTAGAGTTTACTGCGAGTAATTATACTCTAGCTTGGGATGCATTGTGCAATCGATACAATGATCCAAAAATTCTGGTTCATAACCACCTCAAGGCTATTTTTGAACTGGAATCTTGCAGTAAGGAGTCTGCAACTAAATTGCGTACGATTAGCGATATGTTATTCAAACATTTTGCAGCAATCAAATCATTAGCTACCGAAAGCGAGCTTCTTGATTTTGTTATAATTTATGTAGTTTCTAAAAAACTGGACCCCACTACATTTCGTGAATGGGAGGTCCTTAGAAACCGGTCAAGTTCTGACCTGCCTAATCTTGATGAGTTCAAGGAATTCTTACAAAATACAGCAAATCTTCTAGAAACTCTGGAAGTAAAAAATGTTAAGCTTGTACCCGAAAAGTCTTCCAAGGTACATTCGAAATCATTTGTGTCAGGTACCCCTTCGTGTCCACTTTGTAAAGGATCTCATTCCTTGTACAAATGCGATAAGTTTGTCAAGATGTCTGTTCTTGACAGAAAGTCAAAGGCAAAAGAGCTCCGCGTATGCTTTAATTGCCTAACTCAGGGTCACCTATCGAGCCTTTGTAGCTCCAAATATACGTGTAGAAAGTGCAAATCAAGGCACAACACACTTCTTCATGAGGATAAGCCTCAGAACGCTTCTTCTAGTCAACCAGGATCTGCGATGTCGGCAGAAACCCCTGTTGAACTAAACCAATCGATTTCGGCATTCTGTTCGAATGCTTTTCAGGTACTCTTACCTACGGCTACCGCTAAACTCATCGCTGATGATGGTACGCCTCATGTGGTGCGAATCCTGCTGGATTCCGGTTCCCAATCGAACTTTATACGTTCAGATTTGTGTAAAAATTTGAAGCTTCCAATTCGCGAAGTCAACGTTACTGTTTCTGGCTTAAGTAAAGCCACTTCTCAAATCAAGGCTAGGTGTGATATCAAGCTGCAAGCCCCTCACACTTCATACGGCATTGGCCTATCCTGTCTTGTTCTCGATGAGATTACGGGTGTTACCCCAAGTTTTCGCGTCCAGCGAAACAGCTTCAAGGTTCCTGATAACATCAAGTTATCAGATCTGTCCTACGACCAACCGGGCACCATCGACATTTTGATTGGTTCGCCCATTTTCTGGCAGCTCCTTTGTATTGGACAAATTGGTCTAGGCCCAAATCTTCCCATCCTCCAAAAGACTCGTTTTGGTTGGATTGTCTCTGGCCCCACAGGCCCCCCTTCTGCGTACCCTGTACAGTGCAATCTTAGCACGATCGAGGATGCTTCTGATCCCATTGCTAGGTTTTGGCAACTCGAACATTACCCAGAGGAAAAGGTTCGCACAAATGAAGAGAACGCCTGTGAGGCACATTTCGTGCAAAATACTCAACGAGAAGCGAATGGTCGATTCGTTGTCTCTATCCCTTTCAAGAAGCCTGTAGAGGTATTGGGTGATTCATTGCAAATCGCTCAGAAAAGATTCTTATCACTAGAGAAGCGGTTACAAGCGAACCCTGACTTGTCCAATCACTATTCGAGTTTCATGAATGAATATTCTGAATTAGGTCATATGTCCGTTTCAAACCCTAATTCAAACGAGATATCCTATTATCTACCCCACCACGGAGTCTTAAAAGAGGAAAGCCTGACAACTAAACTCCGCGTTGTATTCAATGGTTCTCAAGCAACCACTTCCGGGCAATCTCTGAACAGCATTCAGATGGTTGGCCCAACCGTGCAGCAAGACTTATTTTCAATTCTTGTTCGCTTTCGCAAGCATTTATTCGCTATATCAGCTGATATCGAGAAGATGTATCGCCAGGTTCTGGTGAATCCTAACCATAGGCCCCTTCAGAGAATCTTGTGGCGACCCTCCTCAGCTGAGCCTCTTCGGTCGTACGACCTGAATACGGTTACGTATGGCACCGCTTCAGCATCTTTTCTTGCTATTCGATGTTTAACCCAATTGGGCATCGAATGTGAGGCTTCAAATCCCGAAGTCTCTCGAATCATAAAGGAGGACTTCTACGTCGACGACCTTCTGACAGGTGCCGACACTCCTGAGAAAGCGCGTACTCTCTGCTCAAACTTGGATCAGATTCTTGAGTCAGGCTGCTTCAAACTTAGAAAGTGGATTTCTAACTCTCCAGAAGTTCTCGATGGAATACCAGATTCCGATTTGCATCCGGGTGTTCTTGATTTCAGTGCACATGAGCACACAAACACCCTTGGTTTGATTTGGTCCTTTAAAAGCGATCATCTGATGTTCAATATTTCAAATTCTACAAGTAGTAAGGCTACGAAGCGTAGCATCTTGTCTGAAATATCGCAGATATTCGACCCGTTGGGTCTTCTAAGTCCATGCACCATGGGTGCCAAGGTTCTTTTGCAACAGCTTTGGATGGAAAAGCTGGATTGGGATGAACCCGTTCCTAAAGCCATACAAGAAAAATGGTTAACCTATCGCAGTGAGCTTCTCATGCTCAATGACTTAGCAATTCCTCGTCACGTCCTCTGTCGGAGCGTGGTCGAGATAGAGCTCCATGGTTTCTGCGACGCCTCTAACAATAGTTACGGTGCGTCGATATACCTACGTTCCAAGAATCAGGAAGGGGAAGTACAGGTTCACCTTCTCTGCTCCAAGGCCAAGGTAGCCCCTTTAAAGCCCTTGACAATCCCGAAGCTCGAGCTCTGCGGAGCTGTTCTTCTAAGCAAACTTTCCGTGCAAGTCATAAAGGCACTTGATTTGCCCATATCTAGAATCGGTCTGTGGACAGATTCCACAATAGTGCTAGGATGGTTGAAAACCAGTCCAAATCTTCTTAAGACCTTTGTGTGCAACAGAGTTGCTGATGTTCAGCAACTCACCTTTGATGCCACTTGGCGGCATGTTCCCACAACGTCTAATCCTGCTGATCTTCTCACTAGGAGAATCACCCCTTTAGGTTTGAAAGAATTGAGCCTTTGGTGGCATGGTCCCACCTGGCTAAGCGAAGGTGAGGCCTCTTGGCCTACTTCCAAACATGTTCGTGCTGAGCTTCCAGAATTCAAAAAAGAAGTTCAGAGTTTTCCTGTAACCTCTGTTGAACCATTTCCGTTCAATCAGTATTCAAGCTTTGCTCGCTTACAACGAGTCATAGCTTATTGCTTTCGTTTTCATAACAATGCGCGAGCCCCCAAAGCTGATCGTCTTTCTGGGCCCCTTTCTACAGATGAACTGCAATCATCTATTGTAAGACTTGCCAGGTTTTCCCAACGCGAGTCATTTCCAGACGAACTTAAACTGTTGTCACAGAGCAAGCCTGTGAAACAATCTTCTGCTTTGATATCCCTGAATCCCTTTCTGGATTCCGAGGGACTGCTAAGAGTTGGTGGTAGGCTCCACAACTCTCAATTACCCTTTGACAAGAAGTTTCCTCTAGTGATTTCTGGCAAGCATCCATTCGCCAAACTCCTAGTATCGCATGAGCATCTTCGGCTTCTCCATGCCGGACCTCAAATGCTGTTAGCTAGTCTCAGAGAACGATATTGGATCACCTCTGGCAGAAATATCGTCAAGCAAGTGGTTCATCAATGCTTACGGTGTTTTAGATTCTCTCCTAGGTTAACTGAACCCATAATGGGAGACCTGCCAGCCTCTCGTACTCAATCATCGCCCCCATTTCATACGACTGGTATTGATTATGGTGGACCTTTCATGATAAAGGATCGCAAGGGACGTGGTTCTAAACTAGTAAAGTCCTACCTTTGTCTATTCGTTTGTTTTGTCACAAAGGCAGTGCACCTTGAATTGGTCGCTGATCTTTCTACTGAAACCTTCTTAATGGCTTTTCGCCGGTTTGTGGCTCGACGAGGCAAACCGCTCCATGTCTATTCAGACAACGGCACTAACTTTGTAGGCGCTAATTCCGAGTTAATCGAATTAGGCAATTTTCTCGCGGAACAAAACCCTTCTATTTCCGAATCAGTCGCGAACGACGGAGTAGCTTGGCATTTTATACCCGCGCACAGTCCCCACTTTGGCGGATTGTGGGAGGCCGGAATCAAGTCCTCCAAACATCACATACGTCGCGTTATAGGTAACGCTAGTCTAAATTACGATGAATTTTGCACTTTGTTGGCACAGGTGGAAGCGACCTTAAACTCCCGACCCCTGTCCCCTTTGTCCTCTGATCCAAACGACCTTCAGCCTTTGACTCCTGCTCATTTCCTGATTGGTCGTCCGTTGGTGTCACTGCCTGATCCCAACGTTACTGAGATAGTCGAGTCTCGGCTGTCTAAATACCAGAGAATACAACAACTTCACCAGAATGTGTGGAAGAGATGGAGTAAAGAGTACATCTCGGAACTCCAACAGCGCACCAAATGGCGCACGCATCTTTCGGACCTCCAGCCTGGTTCCATGGTCCTCATCAAGGATGACAATCTACCCCCTCTGAAGTGGAGGTTAGGCCGGGTCACCGAGCTGCACCCTGGCCTTGACGGCGTTACGCGTGTGGCGTCAGTGAACACTGTGTCAGGGATCGTGAAGCGATCCTTCGCCAAATTGTGCCCGCTACCTAGTGTTGTGAGCTAGTGCGTTAGCGTTCAGCGCAGTTTTCGTAAAGCCTTTTGGCTCCCCATTGTTCGGGTTTTCTTGTACTAGATTAAGATCCATGTACTATTATGCTTTGTATATATATGTGTTCATGTTACATGTTTTACTCTAGCTTTTACATGTCAACTCTGTACTGTTTTATTTGAAAGGTTACCCTTTCCAAGGCGGGCGGTATGTTAAGGACTTTATAAATTTTTGCCGCCTCTCTTGTATTCTGAATCAATACTGTGCGCAGTATAAGGTCGAGCGGGCTTTGCCTCGCCGGTCTCCGCACTTACGTTTCATCTGTCAAAGTGGCAGCATGCAAACCGGTCACGCACTACGAAAACTAATTCTTTGTAAATGTTAAACTGTTAGTGTTAATTTATGGCAATAAATTACTACTTTTGCTTTTCAACGTGTGTATAATTCAGTGAAACCTACAATCATACAGTCCACAAATTCCAAGGCGAGCAGGCGATCAGCGGTTTTCCAGATAGCGAAAAACTGAGAAGGCTACAAACGTTGTACCTTCGATCCTGATTAGTGCTCAAACAAATACCTTTGTGAATTTTTCAAAAAGACTTCGAACCTGCCAGATCTCTAACCTTCTTATGATGCTCAGTAGTGATACACGTTGCATAAATGAACCTTTCTGTATATTTTGATATTAAATTTAAAATGCATTTTTAGTATATATTTTGATAGGGAATTAATTCTATAGATAAAATTAAGCGAAAAATCAAATTCCTTCCGTTTCCCTTACAAATTAAATAAAGAGTATGTTAGGTGATTGCTGTAGATATTGAATATCTGTTCTAATTTAACCAAGTGTTTATACATTTCGCTCTGACCCTGTAGAAGTATTAAAATATTTTTGAAAGTTAATAATCTTATTTTAATTAAATTTATCTGAGGGATCACACGAAAAGCCTAGTCTTATAGAAATATGGAATTAATCTCAAAATGCTAGAAAGAGGATATCTGAATATGTAACTGATAAATTTAAAAAAAGGACTAAACATAAGCTAAATGTAAGAGTTTAGTAAACTAACTTTCTGAATTGTAAAAAGGGAGCTACCCGAATCAAGATAACTAATAGTAATAATTTATTTATTTTTCACAATTTTCATACTTCTATACTCTACGACACGCATTTAATGCAGAACTGCTATTGTAATAGAAACTCTATGTCTGTTAATTATTTTATTATTTACTTTCCAAAGCAAGATAGTTTACAATTAAAGTAGAGGTGTCCTTTAATTCTTACATCACTCAAAACAAAAGCGAAGGTGCATTTGGGGTTTGCCAACCTCTTCAGCTTTTTAGAAGATAAGCAGCCTTGAAATTGCAATATCTGCTTACCCGGTTTAACCATTTAAGATGCTGTAAAAGGTTTTAATACCTGAACAAGTTTTAATTTAATTGAGCGAATCCTCTGCGAGACGCCAAATATTTTAAAGGGAAGATATTACGTACTCCGTTTGAAGTTGGTTGCTGCACTAAAGAGATTTTTTCCAACACGAGATCAAGGTGAAACTTTAGATTTTAATGCGCGATATTTGCGAGGTTGCTATTAAGTCTTAAATTATGAGGTATAATGAATATTAATTACATCTGCTTCGCCTCCTCTTAATAGCTTGGGCTTAACTTGCATTCAAAAACCATCTTTGCTGAGATAATCTCCAAAAGCTTTATTGAAATTAAAGGTAATTTCATCTAAGAAAGCATATTAATGCTTTATAACGGCTCACCTGGCAACATCTTTTTTTAATTTTCAAGAAGAAAAATACAAACCTTACACTGCCAATGATAATACAGGATAATAAAGATATTTCTACTTTCTGCATTTTTTAATCCTCACAAAGCGAAAAATTTATTTACTGTGGAGTTGCGAAAATCGTAAATAATGGTGAAAGGCGAAACTAAAGTAAATTCCCCTTCAAATGTCATGCGAAAGTCGTAAAAATGATATAAACTCTCTCCATTTTTCCTGCAAATGCACTACCACTCACAACTCAATGGGAAACGCAAAATGTAATCCTAAAGCTCAACAATTTCGTATTTCTCTGCCTACATGCGGTCCACATTTGAAATCTGAACTCCGGCACTTCAACTGATTTGTATATCCACACAATAATATTCTATATATTTTATAGAAAAGGTCATATTTAATGTTTCGTGGTATATTACGAGGGTAGCACCTATAATTTCTGTAAATTAATAAATTAAGTGAATCATGAAGAGCATACTCGTTCTGAAACAAATGTTTGTTGTATGCTAGTTTGACAGTTCAATTTGGTTTTGATAATTGTAACAATTATTATAGAAGTTAATTTTGAAATAAGTGTTGTGCAACAAAAATGAAGCTAACGAGTGAAAATTTTAGAGTCATGATTTACTATGACTTTAAAAGTTCCCTATCTCCGAACGACAACTTTGGACGTCCTGCATTTGGTGA
This sequence comes from Agriotes lineatus, assembly GCA_940337035.1. NCBI lineage: Eukaryota > Metazoa > Arthropoda > Insecta > Coleoptera > Elateridae > Agriotes > Agriotes lineatus. The sequence continues at coordinate 10,148,286 of OW679195.1, forward strand.
CCTAGCACCTTCGCAGAGGACTGTTTACAGCTGACTTAAAAGAATTAATTTTTTTTCACTCAGCGGCAGGAGGACAATCGAGCTACATATAAAATTATTTAGAGCACCTTGGGCATTAGCACAGCTGCAATAAATAAGATTTTACAAAATCATATGAGAACAAGAAAATTCTGTTGGTGGATACTACACAGTTTAACAGAAGCACAACAGCGTGTGGAATGGTGTCAGAAAACTCTTAAGAAGTAGGATGAATGTAGGTCTAAAACAGTTTACAACATCATATCTAGAGACGAACGCTGGATGTATGCATTTAAACTCGAATCTAAGCGGCAGTCTGCACAATGGGTGTTTCCAACAGATCATAATCCCGTTAAAGTGAAGCGATCTCGAACTGTTGGTAAGAAAATAATTGCTTGCTTCTTCTCAAAATTGGGACCTATCACGTCTGTCGTGCTTGAAAACAAACGTACTGTTACTGCAGAATTGTACACAACATTATGCCTCGCATATGGTATTCAAAAAGCTCGTTTACGGCGTTCAAGAAGTGAGATCGTTCTGCATCATGATAATGCTTCAAGTTATACCGCACATCAAATAAGAGAATTTTCCTATGCTTTTTATAAATATTAAGTCAACTCCCATACAGTCCCAACCGAGCACCTTTCAATTGCTTTCTATTTCTTCGATTAAAGGACAAACTACGTGGTGTAGAACTCCCGAAGATGCTGTAGATGGCTTTAAAAATCTTGTTTCTCGTGTGACTTGATAAAGAGTGGAATTTATGCTTAGAAAATTGGTTTTATCAAATTCGTAAGTGTATAGAGTTTAAGGCTGAATATTTTGAAAAACAATAATAATATTTGGCTATAAAATTGCAAAATTTTACGGTGCTACCTTCACACTCCCTTCTGCCCTTCATCTGGAAAAAGTAAAAATGTGTTTCGATATGCTTATCCCCAAATCTGCTCTGTTTACGTAAACTAATACGACATAAAAATATAGAAATATAATTGTGCTAATATGACAATAAATAAGCCGTAGATGGGGTACACTATTAAGGCTTTGATTCATCGAATCATCCGCTATCGAACATTCAAGAATTGCATGTGTGCAAACCTTGTGTATTGTGTTGGTTATAGTGTCATAAACAAGTAACTTCCGAGATCCCCACTTGAAAAATTTTCAGTGGATTGCTGTATGACAAGCGTGCAAAGATAGGTTACTTTTGAATCATCTATCAATGGAGATATGTTAAATCTAGGTATTCCATGACAAATATATAAAATATGCTGGTGTACCATTGTTTATAATGCAACTTTAATTAGGTATAGCCGATGGAATTTCTTCCAACAGTGCTAAAATCTGTTTTATTATACAAAAATTGAAGTGTCATGGAAGCGAGCACAGCTGAAGGAATACTGAACGCATGTAGAGGTTGCGATAAATCATTAAAGAGTGGCTTGTTACATGTAAAATGTGCTATTGTACACCTTATCCGTGCTGAGTATCTCAAAGGTGTTATAATGACTATAATAAACTATAATAATAATAATACCTTTATTGTTTCAAATTTTAAAAAAAGCAAAAAAGAACAAAACAATATATCGTCTTAGCACAACCGCAAGTCAAGACTAAGTAAGGAAGTAACCACACTGCTCTTCCATCTAACTTTGATTTCTGGTTTATCAGTATTAGAAGACAGCAAATAAATATAGTACACAAAAAATCTGAAAGGGACAATTCACTCCTTACCTTAATTGTGCGTAGGCATGATAAAAGTGTATACAATAACCACATACTTCTATCTGAGGAACAGTAAAGTTGGTCCAAAATGTTGTTTGCTGTTAAATTACTTTTCTATTTCACTTTGTTTTAAACATAATTCACAATGAAGGACCGATTTAAATTTAGTTAAGGGCAATATCTATAGTTTCCTGGACATTAGTTATACACAAACTAAATCTGAAAAGTAAACGACAAGTTATGCCTATTACGGGCTAAAAGTCATTTAAAAGAATTGCATATTTAACTGCCCTATTTTCGATAAATTTAAATATTACACTCTACTACAAGCTTCGTTTTTCCAGGAATTTATATTATTAATTAATTTCCGTTAGACTAGGCCTCTCTTGTTGCATCGGTGTTAGTCTGGTTGCATATTTAAGGCTCCCTCCAATTTTCGAATTTGGTTTTCTTATCAGCCTTTTTTGGCCATTCGCCATATTGTGTTGCTGAAGAATAGTTGCCTTGTGAGACGACGTTTTGAAACGTACCTTAATTGGGATCCATCACAGGCAACTGGCCTGGGGAAATCATTCTTGTTGTTTAGAGCCTTTCGGATTTGGCGATACAGACCCCGGGCAGGTTATTTTGCGATTTCCTAAGCCTCAAACTTAGTTTGGATTTCATCTGAGCAAGTACATGTTTTCTTTTGGCAAAGCAGAGCCTGGAACACCTAAGGGTAGGTCTCTTTGATGATGTTTAATTAGATTCTATGTTATTATACTCTTTTAGCTCCATTTTTGCGGCCTCCATTTTGCAACCTCCATTTTTGCGGCCCCATTTTTGGATGGCGTCCTTTTGTTGTAATACTTTTGTGGTCCTCTTGTGGTCCTCAATCATCTGACGAACTTGGCTCCAAGCTGCCGCCTTGAGCATTGCGAGCATCTAAAAGCCCCATGCCTACAACCGAGAGCGAAGGCAGAAGTTCCTGTGTAACCCCCTTCATCGACATGCTCACCTGCAGGCCGTTAGCTCCACGCAAGCCTTGGTTGGGCACGGCAACTCTGCTGTTTATCCGAACTTCCGTCTACGTTTGCGGCAGCCGGAGGAATTATCATCGCAAGGTCAGTTGTAATTATTTTGGGCCACTTGAAATTTGGAATCCGTTTTAATGTGTTTTTGCGACTGTGCTACTTCGTATCCGGAAAATATTAGAATGCTCGTAGTCTGTATTTTAAGCGTATTATTCACCTTTTCGAGGCAGTTTAAATATTGATTTCTTAAAGATTTTGCTGCGGTAGTTCATTGTCATTAGTTTTTAGGTTAAAAGTTATTACGATAGTCCATGTGATCATATTATCAAACTTTGTACGGCTTTTGCATGACGAAATTAATCCGTTCTCAGACTTCACATCACGTTAGTGACATAGATTTGGTTTGAATCCAACCTCAGGTTAGCCCCGCATTTGCAAGTAATTTTGGGTAATATTAGTTTGCGACACTTTGAAAACGGTTGGGAATTTAATATAGTCACATACCTATCGGTTTACAAAGCGCTTTAGGAAGAAACAAGATCTTGGGTTTCGTAATAGCGCTATTGCTATTTTTGATTAACTTTAAGACTGCTCTTGCATAGTGGGTAATTGGTCGAACTCACCTTTTAATTTCAAATTTAAGCTGTAATAAATGTGTCATAGTCTTTCTGCTATCGACAACTTGTTAGTTTTGCATTTAGCCATTTAGTTAGTCATTGTGTGATTTGATGATGCATATTAATATAGTTTAATCTATTTATTTGGGTTACGTCAATATTTCGTATACGCTTTAATGATTATGTAAATTATGTACCATAATTCTGGTGAGATTTCTTATGAGGCTTACTGCTGTGATATAACTTGTAATATTCTGATTTGGTTTGCCGTGTGATATTTTATGTGTGCATTTTAATTGTATTGGTACTTCTGTGTGCTGAAATTATACTGCCTTGATATCTGGCCTCCGTATCTGATTTGTGTCTTTGCCGTTACCCCTTTAATTTTCAGGTTTGGTTAGTAGTTCATTCAGTAGTGTACCTTTTGAATAGCAAAGTGCTGGGTTACTTGCTACTTGGCGCCCATATTTTTATTTTACAACTGAAGCTTTTGAGTATTTTGTTTTACCTACGACCAGCTCCGGCTGAGAAGTCGGTTGCCTTTGATTATTTATTTTACAGTCACCGTAACGGTAAGAAGCTGTAGTATGGTCTAGAGGCGAAAGTAAAACTCTAAAACGAGTTGTAATATTATGAACGTCAGTATAGGTATGAAGGCACTTTAAACAATAAGAATTTATTATAAAAGCACAAGCATTCCGATTTGCGTCTATTATATGTATTCAACCAACCAATATTTGAAAGCTTGTGTGAACTGTGTTCTAATTGTCTAATAACATAAGTGTATATCAGACAAGCATTCTGAACTTTTTGAATTCTTACAGCTAACGGAAACATGATACACAGGGACACAGTAAATAAATTGTGATAGCACATACGCCTACAAAGTGTTTTCTGAATTTTTATCAAATTCTTACGACTATGATACATTTTTCTTAAATATGTGTTTTGATATTTGACTACGATAACGCAATGTATTATCCAAAATCAATCTTAAACTTCTATCCTTATCAGCTAATGGGTTTCTTACATTATTTATAGAGAGAATTACTACTTTAGCTAGACTTTTACAATGATTTTTATTGAGAAATAAAATCATATACGGCTTTGCAGGGTTAATAATCCATACTTTTTACTAATACATTGGAATTCTTATAACAAAGTGTTTTTAAACACACAAAAAATCTTATATGAGACTATGGTTACACAAACAAACCCAACCTACTTACTAATGCAATGTCCTTCTAACTCAATACAGTTTCTTAACCGATTAGGCATACCCAGTATTAAGTTCCGTTCATAGGTTTTAGTTATATCATCCTTAGCTCTCAAAATACAGGCTATTAATTGGTTTCGATTACGTGGTGACATCCTTTGAACTTCAATTTTTATCAAATCCCAGATAATATCATGAGATTTAGGTCTGGTGAAGCTGCAGGCCAACGAATCTTTTCAATATGCTGCTCCTGCAAAACAAATCTTGTAAACGCACCTGGCATTATCTTGTTGCAGCCTCCATCCATTGGGATACAAGGCGTGTGCTGTGTCAATAAAAAAAACATTGAAAATTTTGCAATATTTTATGCTGTTGACGGTAACCTGTACGATACATAACGGTGTAGCACCTCGCGGTGATATCGCTCCCCAAACCATCACTTTTGTAGGATATTTCGAAGTTTGTGTCTTAGGACGACCTCTTGACAAAATCTACAGCCTATTACCACCAACTTGGAAACAACTCTAGTTCTAGACCGAATACCTTCATTTTTTAGTGTCTCTCTCACAGTTTCTGGACAAACCTGTAAAACTCTTACATTTCTAAACCTTCTGGTCAGTTTTCGAAATTCGAATCGAGGATTTCGAAGTGCCAGAACAGTCAAAGCCCTGAATTGGTTTCCACTTTTTTTTTCTCGCAATCCGAAAACAGGCGTATGTGTCATTCCTTTACCATTTCTGATCCTTTGTAATGCTTCATACACTGCACTGCTTCCTGGGCCTGCTAACAGCACCAGTTCTTTCGCTTCATGAACTCCATTTCGGTACAAACTTTCCACTAAACGCCTTTTTGATAGTTTCGACATTGTTACACCGATTTTAAACTTATCTCAAATAAACATATTCGACATAATATATGATTGTCTTTCGTTTCATCCGTGACCTACTACCCTGACAATACGCACACAAAATTTTAGAGGCCCAGGACTTTCTACAAGGAAGTTTCATGACATTTCTTAATACTATAAAATTCTGGATACTTTCTAGACGTACTATATTTTGTAGACACTCTTTAGACTTACGGTAGTAAATTGAAAATTCAGAAGTTGATTATTATTATTATTATCAAAATTTGGTAGTTGCTGAACAAAATTATTGATATCAATTTGTGGAACACTATTAACAAAGAAAGAATTAATTTGGTTGGCATCAATTAACTGATCAGGGATAGTCGATTGCTTCCTACCGAGATCAAGAAGCTCCAATTTTTTTCACATACCTTTGTCGTGCAAAAGCGTAACGTAATTAAAGTAGGCTCTCTTATCATTATTAATTGGAAAATTGTATATACTTCTGAGGGACATGTAATATTTCCAATGTTGAAGGCCGAGTGGTCTTTCTAAATTTTGCTTTGGTTTTATTTCTTAATTTCATAAGCAGTTTAACATTATCTGTAATAAGCCAAGGGGCAAATGGTCTTGTAACCCTGCACATTCTCAAGGGAGCATGTTTATCAAATATATTTAACAAATTTGTATTAAAATAATGTAATTTATTATTTACACTGTCGAATTAAAACATATATTGCAGATTCTAAACTCTAAATCGCTATTAAAAAATTCTAAATTAATTTGTTAATATTCCTAAAAGACTTCATAAATAGTACACTTTTATATACTTCGGCGTCAACATTGCAGAATATCAAATCATGGTCCAATAAATGGCAATTACTTAATCCAGAGTCAGTTATCAACGAAGCGTCTAATGTAATTATAAGATCAATAGTAGAAGCAGCGTTACTTGATAACTTTGAGGGTTGATTAATAATTTGTACTAGTCGCAGCGATTCTAGCAGTTCCTGCAGATACGCTGCAGCCGTAGTTGTAGAATTTGATACATCATCAATATTAAAGTCTTCCACGCATGACATTTTTTTATGGTAGACACACTGCAATAGATGTTTCCATTTCACCTAAAAACAGTTTATAATCTGTCTTCGGTGGTCTGTAAAGAGTGACAATAACAATATTTTGTTGAGATATTTCAACTGCAATCCACATTTGTTCAATAATGAAATTATATTCAATTACTACAAATTTTAAACTATTACGTATGTACACTCCAACACCCACCTCCACGGTCCAAGCGATTGCATCTCAAATATCTATATCCATGAATACTTACAGCTTCGTTTGATACCTTTTGATTTGACAAAGTCTTTGAAGCAGTAAGCATATCAATATCAGGTTCTATTATTACACTAACTTATTCTTTTAGTTTGGGCACCATTGAGCTAATATTGAAATGTACAACATCATCTTTCTAAAACTAACCTAATAACAAACAAATTGTAATTACTAGTACTGAAAGTAAATGCAAAAAATGAAAATCTATTAATGAAATAGTAAACGAAACAAGCGATTAGCTTGTACATAAAAATTATATAAACAAGCAAAATAATCGAAATTGACAAAACAAAGTCTGTCATCCAATTCTAAACTCCCGCGCACCTGCTACTAGACGATACTTCGTTAACAAACCGTCTGCTTCATTGAACATTACTAGATATCTTCGAACCTCGATATTCTTTTTATATCATATGCCCACGCGTTCTTGATCTCAAACTTCTAGCTGCTTTCTTCAGAAGTTGTGCCCTGTGTTTGATCAGGATCAACTTCAATCCTTGAAGTAGACATGCCGATCGAAAGGACTCGTACGCGACATGTAAATGTGAGGAATTAGTATATCAGCAAAAAATTAATAACTTAAAGAAATTATAAAGCAAAAATTATTGATAATCAGTAATCAAGATATTGGAATTGCATTGTACCGTTAACACCAGTACCAAATGTATTTAAGGCAGAAATATTATGCTAGAAATGTGTACGGAGCTTATTCAGTTACAATCTTCGCACCTTCTTAGCGCGTGGATCCACAATTCCGCGATGCGCGGACACGCGTGCAGCAACACTCGAGGCAATTTCTACTCTTTCCTACCTAAAATTTAAACCGATAACGAGAGAAGGTATATAACCAGACCGCGCGGCTATTTGAAAGCACTTGAAAACTTGAGTTCTCCGATCCTGACTACCAGCTCTAGGTCTTCATTGTCTCTACCACCTTCCTGATCCCGATCCGCTCCGGCGGATACGGCCCCGTCTTCCTGCGAATGTCTTTTGAAGCAGCAGCAGCTGTTTTCCAGTCCAAAATAGCCTCAACCTCGCTGTGAACTTAATCTGGAACATGGCGTACCTGTACACTAAGAAAAAATTCCAGTGTACCGGCGTAATCCAGGTACCTCGACCAAGGTAAATTGGCCGGTCTGTCGGAAACTTGGACCGATCGCAATCTTTCAGCGGTCGCTAGCAATACCAACTGCGGAAAGCGAGTTAAGAAATTTCCTGGGCGATTCAAATTTAGGCACCAGAAAGCTGCCAGTACCTGCCCGACTTAACGCACTGCCAATGGAGGTCACTAGCCTTGTATTCATTGTATTTGATAATATTTTCCAGATCGCAAAACATAAACAACGCCGTTTTCCCGGCACGGACTTCGGACATAATCTGCTGCAGAACCGTCGTTCAGGACCGATACGATTTGGAACTATGGGCCAGCGGACCTACCTGGAGTAAATGTGATTGCAAATAAACCGTAAGTGATATCCAATGGAAAAGATAAGCTGTAGTGCAGTTTAGAGATCTTCTAGTGTTGCCTATCCTTTCCGAAAGTTGGCGACCAACATAATTAATTTAACTGTATTAGCTGTTGCACCGAAGAGTCATGTAGTGGTCACGGTACACAGTTCTTTTGCTTCACATAATGTGACCCAGACATTCGAGCTTGCGTATTTTTACAGTAGAAAGTATTGCGCATTCTTTATCCATTCTGCATAAGACCTCAACGTTGGTAATTCGTTCTACCCAGGTGATTTTCAGTATTCACGGGACACTGCACTTATGGCTAATACCTAGTGTGTTTGTCGATTTGCATTCCATCTACCAGTAATAGACCTTCAGCGGTCGCTTAACTACGCCATGAGAGTGACATAGTGGCACACTGCCGGACTGCTGAGCCTGAGGTCGCCAGTTCGAATTTCGATCTCAAAATAAACTTATTTGTAATTACAGAAACACGCGGACACAAATATCTTTGTGGGCGGACTCCAATTCATCACCAACTAATCCCTAGCAAATTTTGTAGGTCTTAATGATAGGCCAACTCATCACCGGCATCAGATAACAACCGGCCAACTTATCACCAGAGACAGGCCAACTGATCACTAGCATCCTAATTACCACTTAATCGTTTTTGAACATTTCAATGATACTTATATTGCCGCCTACCCACAGATTTCGTATGAAACACCTACACAGGAAAATAAATAATCGAAAATTGGTGGAAAAACTTTTTATTAAATTAATGCAAAATAAATTTACACAATATATACATAAGTAGGTACACATTTAATTGTTAATTATTTTCAAATATCATTCGAAGTCGAAACTTTATACCTATGCGATACAAGCTTTACAAAGTCGTAATCAAATATAATGCCGTCTTTCTGCTCACGCAACTTTTCTTGTAGAAACAATTCAGCTTGCTTAACCCTCCGTGTTTTCACAATGGCTGGAATGTGTATACTCTGGATTTTAATGTATATACCAGTCTGCACATGTAATAAAGTTTGAATAAAAATATTTATATTTGGGTGAGTATTGTAGAAGGCATTAGAAAAGTGAGCATGGAACGATTCGCATGGATTGGTTGTCAAGCCTAAATGGCTTGAATCGGAAGCCCATAAAGATGGAGGGAAAGTAGCATCTTCACTAATGTAGTTATCCACTAAATAATCAGCCATTCTACCGTACGCTTCTGGAGAAGGTAAATTATCCATAAAATTATTTACAAAACATTCGCTAACTTTGCGGGGATGAAGGTAAGGTAATCCAAAAAGATGATGAAGCCACTTTGCATCTGAGTGAGACTGTTTATAAACAGAAACCAATCCTAGCTGCTGAATTTTCCTGTACCAACTCTGAGCCAAGTGAAAACGACATCCAAATATAGTGGCGGATGGCCAAACGTGATTAACGGCGCTGTGAATAGATTGTTCAAAATCTAAAATTATTCTACACGGACTTAAAGTGAAATTAAATAATTCCGATTACTTATTTAAATTTTCAAACGTTTTAATATTCGTTTGGGTATGTTTGTTAGGAAGGAGACAAAATATCAGTGGTATGTAATGACCATTACGTACGCAGTGAATGGTAAATAGTTGGAAGAAGAATTTAGGGGCATATTTAAATGCGGTACGCGACATTTGGGCGACGCCGTTTGGGCGCCGCCGTTTGGGCCCCGCACTTTGGCCGCCGCCATTTGGGCGCCATACTTTTGACCGCCGGACGTTTGGGCGCCAGTAGTATACATTTTTAAATAGTTTGAAACTTCTAATAATGTTGCTTAATTATTTTTAATAATTTCACATAATGTCTTCTTGTAATTGTGGTAGATTATATTGTAGTTCTACTTTTTATTATGTGACTATATGTATGCTACTTAAGTAACTGTAACCTGATTATACTTGTTATATAATAATTAATTTCTATGACGATGATATTTGTTTTAATTTTCTGGAATGGTTTAAGATTATAAATGCAAAAGTTTTCAACAAAAACTGGTGGTGGATTATATTGTACTTCTATTTTTTATTATGTGACTATATGTATACTACTTAAGTAACTGTAACCTGATTTTACTTGTTATATAATAAATAATTACCATCACGCTGATATTTTATTAATTTTCTGGAATGGTTTAGGATTATAAATGCAGAAGTTTTCATTTTTACCTAAGCCGTAAGTTGATTGTGTTACATTTTGTGGAGTAATTGTAAATTTACTTAAATAGATACATCTATATCAAATCTATTACACCGTGAACACGGTAATTTGAAATTGCTTGCAAAAAATCATATTTACGATAAATAACAGAAGAATCGTGGACTATTTTTAATATTTCTAAATTTCGGCGCCCAAATGTTCAGCGCCCAATCGGCGGGGCCCAAAAGTCCCGGCGCCCAAACGGCCGGCGCCCAAACGGCGGCGCCCAAACGGCGGCGCCCAGACGGCGGCGCCCAAATGTCCTGCTTCGATTTAAATGTGCCGTCCATGTAATAAGTGTCGGCTTCTGACAAGCATTTTAAGTTGGAAACACAACCAAATATAATTATGTGATTTTCGGTATCGTTGTCCAAAAGAAAACATTCTTCTCATTCAGTTTTTGGGTTCATCGTATTCAAGACTTCGTGAACTTCATGGCTGTTTCGTGGATTGGTCGGCATGATGCTCAGACGACTTCGGTTTATGTTGTGTCTAATTAAATCGATGTCCTTCGTGGTGATGTTTCCCTTGTATGTAGAGTGAGCGACTTCCAAATTGATTATTTTCGCTGGTCTTTCGCACAAATCGTCCACAGCCTTTCTTTTACACGAATTGCTGATTGCTTGTCTACTTAACTTCTGCAAATCCGGATCATGATTGTGATTTAACTCGTGCCAAAGTACTATGTCATCACCGCCTCTAAACAAAACAAAAAATTTATTAATTAATTTAAAAAAATAAATAAAAAAGAGAAAGTAAATATTTGTTACACGTGCAGGGTGCTCCTATGCAAACAAATTTGACTTGCATGTAACCATCTCACGAGAAATTTCGAACAACTAAAATACAGGGCTAGGTATCGGAATTTAGAAAATTGACTGACATTTTATATTTGTTATTGCAACTGTAGTCCAGTCAAATGGTAGAAAATAGGGGAAAGTTTTGGTGGAGTTTTGATATTTGGTTCCTAATATGTTTTTTGGGTCGCTGTACACAAATATCAGGTTTTCCAATAAAAATTTTGACCGGAAACAGGTTTTTTAAGCAAAAACGGTGTAACAAAACCGATTTTTTTTTTAGAAAATTGCTCGAAAGCAACTATTGGCAAACCTGATATTCGCTTACAGCGACCCAAAAAACATATAGGAACCAAATATCAAAACTCCAAAGCTTTCGCCTATTTTCTACCATTTGACTGGACTATAACTTCGCGGCGCTCTCGCGGCTGAGCGATTGGTCGGAAAAAAAATCCTCGCCTACATAAAATGTAGCACATTTTTTCCTCTTTCATTTCATATAAATTCAACATTTACGAAATAGAATAGTTTTCGAGTAATCTTAGAATAACTCAGAAAAACCCGTTTTTACACCGTTTTTGCTTAAAAAACGTGTTTCCGGTCAAAATTTTTGTTGGCAAACCTGATATTCGTGTACAGCGACCCAAAAAACATATAGGGACCAAATATCATAACTCCACCAAAACTTTCCCCGATTCGCCCTTTTTGAGCACCTTTTGACTGGACTACTGTTTACAAAATTTTAATATTTCGCTCTGCACCTTGACGAACTATTTACTTTACTTTACTTCTGCACTTCGTTGATATTAGAAAAAAAGAATGCTATCACACGAAGTAAAAATGAAAAATCACGCCCAAAAGAAATAAGGTTGATATCAATAAAATAAAAACGGGATCTGTGCCCCAGAAGGCTAATAATAATCTAAAATGGAGAACAAAGAAAAAAAATTAGTGCAAATTTTCTAAAATCCGGTTTCTCAGTTTTTAAAGATTTCTCGTGAGAAAATTACATGTACAGGGTGGTTTCTTTTTCGTTGATATTATAGGGTACATACTGAAGGGTAAGAGATACAAAAAAACTAGTAAATGTCTCGTCCTCTTTTTTAGTGGTTAGTTTAATGGCGTAATCAGAAGTACGCTAACTAGATTGGTTTAGGAAATACAGTGTGATTCTCAAAATCTGCTGTTTTTTGTAATCTCTTGTAACTTCTTAATTAGCAAAGTTACAAAAAAATTGTAAATACAAAACAACATGCAACCTTTTACGTAGAATCCAGCGGCGTACTTGAAAAAATTATAAGTGTTTTTATTTTTGAGACATTTTGAAAATTATAATTTTTATAATGGGACACCCTGTATCTGGGTAGCTCATAAAATTATTTTTTTACCATTGCAATTATATATAATACTTAATATTTTATTTTATTCTAAATAGCGAAAATACCAAAAAAACCCAAAATAATACGATTTTTTTAGTTGGCCATAGGTTGACTCGTTATTATTTATTGTTTTAGAGTGACATTTCAATGTTTCGTTTTAATGACAGTTAATACTAGTTTTATAATATTCTAAAATCGTAAGCCAGACTATCTTAAAATCTAAATTTTGCATAATTGTGATTTGGAAAAAAGAATATATTTTGTCCTATATTAATTATGAATTATGAGTTTTATACCACATCCACACAAATCTTTTTTGCCTGTTGACATTTTTCCTATTCTGAAAAAAACTTTAATGTCATTAACAAAAAAAAATTTACGATTCAACTTATGGCCAACTAAAAAAATCGTATTATTTTGGGTTTTTTGGTATTTTGTCTATTTAGAATAAAATAAAATATTAAGTATTATATATCTTTGCAATGGTAAAAAAATGTAATTTTATGAGCTACCCAGATACAGGGTGTCCCATTAAAAAAGTGATACTTTTCAAAATATCTCAAAAATAAAAACTCTTATAATTTTTTCAAGTACGCCACTGGATTCTACGTAAAAGGTTGCATGTTTTTTGTATTTACAATTTTTATGTAACTCCGCTCATTAAGAAGTTGCAAGAGATTACAAAAAACAGCAGATTTTGAGAATCACCCTGTATTTCCTAAACAAATCTAGTTAGCGTAGATCTGATTACGCCATAAAACTAACTACTAAAAAAGAAGACGAGACATGTATATTAGTTTTTTTTGTATCTCTTACCCTTTAGTATGTACCCTACAATATCAACGAAAAAAAAAACCACCCTGTACATGTACATCTGATTGCAAATAACAGCTAATATGTAATATCTAATATGATGTACACAAAGAATAATTGAAAATGAACAGGGCTATGCATCCAACATTACAGTAGTTGATTTACGTTTTCTGAATGGTTTATACATGATCAGAAATATTATTTTTCCGCTGCTGATCATGTAAGTCAGTGATACAGCCTTAGTAACAAAACGTGTAAGTCGGTGATTATTTTTGTTTGCTGCTTTTTCGTGACAACGGAACTTAATACTATTATTAAGTTCCTAGGATAATAAAATTAGCAAAGCAAGATGCAGATTGAGACGTTTTGTTTATAAATCGCTTGATGTGACATGTGACACAACTCACAAAAATTAATCCTGGTGACAGGTGACAAACCAAATGATTTTTTCAAAAATCTAGGAAAATTTCGATAAGCAGCGGGAAAAATATAATAAGATAACTCGGAATGTAACGCCTATATTAACATTTTCGGCAGACAACGAGCCGCGACTTCGTCTTGGCTTGTACTTGCCTACCTCAAATTTTAATAGGTCCTTACATTCCTTGTAACTTAAATAGCTATTACATCGACAGTTCTATACAATTTTTGAAAATTATAGTAGCCTAAAAACATTGTTTCAAATGTGTAACCTGTGCTGCATAACCCTGTTCATTTTATATGATCGTGTGTGTACAATAAAATATTAAATACTCGTAACTATGACATTACATGTACGTACATGGAATCTGTTTGCGAATAATTAAAGGTGTCGTCGGCTGAAGTACTCGTACACAATATTTAGCAACTTTGCCAAATTTAAACCCTCGAGTTTCAATCACCCTGTATATTTATGTAGTTTTATTCACGAATTTACCTGTGTTGCGTATATCTGCGAGTAAAACTGTATGCATGTGTGATGGTAAGTTAAAACCCCATTTACTAACGTGCATTGTAAATAATAATTTGCCCCTTGAAGGCATACATATACTTTGATTACTACATACAGGGCTTAGAAATTACTAGATTCTTTACTAAATTTCAAATAAGCATGCAGTACTTAGAACTAAGCAGTAATCATAACTCTGGCCGTGATTGGCCGAAACAAAGTCATCGTTACAACAATATGAAAGTCAAATATTTCTTCAGAATTGTCAATTTGACATTAGGTATGAATCTTACAGATATACCTAACAGGAAAATCGATAAATAGTGAACATAAAAGGCTGCTCTACCTCTATTTGAATTATATAGGACAACATTATTGTAAAATACGGACAGTCAAATAAACTTACACTCAGTTTGAGTTTAGAGCGCCACCTACTGCATTCTTATTTGAAATTTAGTATAATATTAGGTCTGTTTTTTGCCGCCCACATAGTTACAATGGTTCTGCTGTAAATTTAAAATTATGCAAAATAGCAAGCAATTAACCACCCTGTATATAGTGCATAGTATATGTACTCAACGGAATATATTAGAATACGAAATTAAACTTACCTCCTGTATGGCATTTTGCTGGACAGCCTTTCACAGTGCAACACCACAATACTTTTTCACCTTTTAACACTTGACCGTTTTGAAACTTGTAATAATTTATAATCAGCATTTTGTGGCCACTCTGACTTACGATAAAATCTATTATTAAAGTGTCCATCTCTACATCCCTAATTATAATGACAGACAATTTACTGAATTGCATATTAAGCGCGTTTATATAGGTTAAATTTCCTTAATATGGGGGTAAAAAGGAACCACCCTCTAAACGGTCTCTGTAACAAACTACCAATCATGTTGGGAAAAACACGAGGGCTTAAATGCAGTAGGTACTTAATAGACCCATTAGACGAGGGATTATATCTAAGCGGGTGGTTGGTGATGAATTCACCTATCTCCAAAAGATGGTTTTTAAATGACCTGCAATTAGCGGTGATGAGTTGGCCTGTTTATTTTATTGCAGATTAGGATTGGTGATGAGTTCACCTGTACCCATCTTTGTCACCTTTGAACATGAAATTCCACATTATAGGCGCTCTCCGCTAACGGTATTGGTAAATCACCGACTGACTTTTAAATCGACTTCCTTGGTCTAGACCAGTGATTCCTAAAGTGGCGATATCGCCCCTTGGGGGGGCGCTGAAACGATCCAGGGGGGGGGCGATAGTAGCCTCGGGTGCATTTGGGGGGCGGTGAATGAAAATAAAGGAGCGGTGAAAGCTTAAAGAAGGAAAAGAAGATAAGAAGATTTAGAAAAACCATTCGTACATATTTCATCTGTTGTGTAACTAAATAGTGTAAGATTATTTTCCAAATAAACACCCAAATGCAAGTTACAGATTTATTTATTTTATGAATACTATTTACCATTATTAAATGTTCTTATTCTTCTTCATACCATTTATTACTTTATTTATTCAGTCTGTTTATTCTCCGTTTATTTAATTTTACTTTATCACACCCTTTAATACACCATCCATAAAGTAAATACCATTATAATAAAGGGCTTTTATTATTCAAATTTGCTTTTACTCGAAATACAGGTTACAAATTCAGAAAAGATTTGTTTATTTTAAAAACATCATTTTCTCTAGCAATAATAATTTATCCAAAATTTCTATATGGTATATTTTATTATAACATTACATAATTGACTTTTTCAGATAATTATTTGAGTTTGGCTTTCACTTTAGTTATTCCGAGTGTCAATTAATACCTACAAATTGAAATCTAAGTTCTGATGTTACCAAACAACTATCCCATCTAAATCAACTTATATGCTCGAACATTTTTAGTAAACTATTCGCAATTTAACAGTAACTGTATCTAACATTCATTAAACAATTCTCAAATCTTTATGTTGTACTTTTAAAAACATATTTTTACTTCCTTTTACGATAAAGGAAGTATTGAATTCACCCTAAAAATTAGAAATTGAGTTTTCAACAGATCTTCACCTTTTCGAGTCCCCTGAACCCAAAAACATATTTTTACTTCCTTTTACGATAAAGGAAGTATTGAATTCACCCCAAAAATTCGAAATTGAGTTTTCAACAGATCTTCACGTTTTAGAGTCCCCTGAACCCAAAAACATATTTTTACTTCTTTTTACGATAAAGGAATTATTGAATTCACCCCAAAAATTCGAAATTGAGTTTTCAACAGATCTTCACGTTTTAGAGTCCCTTGAACCCAAAAAAACATATTTTTACTTCGTTTTACGATAAAGGAATTATTGAATTCACGCCAAAAATTCGAAATTGAGTTTTCAACAGATATTCACGTTTTAGAGTCCCCTGAAACCAAACAACATATTTTGACTTCTTTTTACGATAAAGGAAGTATTGAATTTACTCCAAACATTCGAAATTGAGTTTTCATCAGATCTTCACGTTTTAGAGTCCCCTGAACCCAAAAAACATATTTTTACTTCCTTTTACGATAAAAGGAGTATTGAATTCACCCCAAAAATTCGAAATTGAGTTTTCAACAGATCTTCACGTTTTAGAATCCCCTGAATCCAAAAAACAATTTTTACTTCCTTTTACGATAAAGGAAGTGTTGAATTCACCCCAAAAATTCGAAATTGAGTTTTCAACTGATCTTCACGTTTTAGGGTCCCCCGAACCCGAAAAACATGTTTTACTTCCTTTTACGATAAAGGAAGTATTGAATTCACCCCAAAAATTCGAAATTGAGTTTTCTACTGATCTTCACGTTTTAGGGTCCCCTGAACCCGAAAAACATGTTTTTACTTCCTTTTACGATAAAGGAAGTATTGAATTCACCCCAAAAATTCGAAATTGAGTTTTCAACAGATCTTCACGTTTTAGAGTCCCCCGAACCCAAAAAACATATTTTTACTTCCTTTTACGATAAAGGAAGTATTGAATTCACCCCAAAAATTAGAAATTGAGTTTTCAACAGATCTTCACCTTTTCGAGTCCCCTGAACCCAAAAACATATTTTTACTTCCTTTTACGATAAAGGAAGTATTGAATTCACCCCAAAAGTTCAAAATTGAGTTTTCAACAGATCTTCACGTTTTCGAGTCCCCTGAACCAAAAAAACATACTTTTACTTCCTTTTACGATAAAGGAAGTATTGAATTCACCGCAAAATTTCGTAATTGAGTTTTCAACAGATCTTCACGTTTTAGAATACCCTGAACCCAAAAAACAATTTTTACTTCCTTTTACGATAAAGGAAGTATTGAATTCACCCCAAAAATTCGAAATTGAGTTTTCAACAGATCTTTACGTTTTAGAGTCCCCTGAACCCAAAAAACATATTTTTACTTCCTTTTACGATAAAGGACGTATTGAATGCACCCCAACAATTCGAAATTGAGTTTTCAACTGATCTTCACGTTTTAGGGTCCCCTGAACCCAAAAAACATATTTTTACTTCCTTTTACGATAAAGGAAGTATTGAATTCACCCCAAAAATTCGAAATTGAGTTTTCAACAGATCTCGTTTTCGAGTCCCCTGAACCCAAAAAACATATTTTTACTTCCTTTTACGATAAAGGAAGTATTGAATTCACCCCAAAAATTCGAAATTGAGTTTTCAACAGATCTCGTTTTCGAGTCCCCTGAACCCAAAAAACATATTTTTACTTTCTTTTACGATAAAGGAGGTATTGAATTTACCCCAAAAATTCGAAATCGAGTTTTCAACTGATCTTCACGCTTTAGAGTCCCCTGAACCCAAAAAACATATTTTTACTTCCTTTTACGATAAAGGAAGTATTGAATTCACCCCAACAATTCGAAATTGAGTTTTCAACAGATCTCGTTTTCGAGTCCCCTGAACCCAAAGAACATATTTTTACTTTCTTTTACGATAAAGGAAGTATTAAATTCACCCCAAAAATTCTAAATTGGGTTTTCAACAGATCTTCACGTTTTCAAGTCCCCTGAACCCAAAAAACATGTTTTTTTCATTGGTCTGCTCGTCTGTCTGTGTGTGTGTCTGCCTGTGAACAGAATATCTCAAAAACGAAGATAAGTATGGCGGTGCATTTGAAGATAATAGGATAATCGGAAGTAGGTGTTTACTCTTGTGATTTTTCAGTTTTTTTCAATTTTTTCGAAAACGGCTATAACAATGTTTTGTAAACTTTACATTTTTATTACATTTTTAATGTGTATTGATGTGAGAGAGGTGATTTTCCATTTGCATACTTCTAAAATGGGTTTCTTTTGTTTCTTTTTCTATTTTATTATTAACTCCTATTTTAAGTATAACACCCGGTATATTACTACATTTTTGGATTTAGCTTAAAATTTTAAAGAAAATTTGTCTTCTCAACTGGCGCTCTATTTTGTACCGTTTTTGTAGAATTTGTGATTTTTGAAAATTTTATATCAAATTTTTGGCTAATTATAAGATTACTGTAAAAGGAAGTAGTGTGCGTGTATCACTCCAGATTTTTATTGATACTAACGTATATTTTTATAGAAAACATTTTAAGTCTAAAATTACTGAAGTTGTTTTTGGTCAACAATTATTTAAATGCGTCTTTTCTATAAAAATTGACTTAGTCATAGGCAAAGTGCATAGTGATCATTGTTGCACCGTCCACTGAAATGACTATTTTATGACACTTTCTCTTCCAGTACTTTAATATAATGTCAACAATTTTTTGTGACGTTTCAGCAGGGCCGGACTGGATTCTTGAACCGGCCCGGGGAAATTACCCAAAAAGTTTACTTTTGCATAACGTAGTAGCAACAAGCTATATATTCTTTGCGGAATTTGTGATCAATAGTATTGTTGTTTGTTGCATCGCCCTGTTGAGTCTATTCTTTGGTGTATTTCTCTGGTACTGCTGATGACAACTTATTCTCCTTGGA
Source organism: Agriotes lineatus (assembly GCA_940337035.1). Classification (NCBI taxonomy): domain Eukaryota; kingdom Metazoa; phylum Arthropoda; class Insecta; order Coleoptera; family Elateridae; genus Agriotes; species Agriotes lineatus. The sequence continues at coordinate 10,167,639 of OW679195.1, forward strand.
ATCTAAAAGTTTCATTTACAGAGTATCTTGCTTCACTTCGGTCCCTCTCCAGTAATGTTTATTTTACGATCAAAGTTAAAAATCAACTTGCATTTCTATACGTTTTTTACTGTTCCTTGATTTAATATTATATTTTACAATTATAAATATTCTAAAAGAAGGTGCTGGAAAATAAAAGCATTATGTACCTAAATTTGTGTTTGTGCCGAGGGAAATGCAACGTTCTAGCATGGAACGATTTTACGAATAAGCAGACAGAAGGTGCATCTTCTGATCCTGGTGTGATGGCTGACGGCTACTTGAATTTGGCCGTACGCAGAGCGAAGTACATACAAACGGCTTCAATAGCTCCACAGTGAGTAAATTGTTGCATATTAGTCCTTGTGGAGTTTACAAGGTAAGGATTGCTAAAGCACGCGTTTCCTTCAGCGTTTATATTTGAAGTACACGCATTATTCAACGTGTGTACGTAAGTACACCATTGGTATCATATTTCAAGGCTACATTTAAAGCATGCGTTTGGAGAAGCTAATTCACGCAGCCCCCAAAAAAGCATTTACGAAAGTCAAGTACGTCCATACAAAGTCATGACGTCAGAGTTGGCGGTGCTGGGATCTCCGCATTGCAATTTGTGTGATTATCATTCACGCCTTGACTTCCATATTGGATGATGCAATCGAAGGATTGAGATGATGCAAGCTAGCGCTACTTCGAGCAGTGAAGGTAAATTAAAATAGGAAAGTGTTGCAGTTACGCGGTCAAGTCTACGTCTACGTATTGTGTCGAATTGATTAGATGCAAGTGCGATCAGCGAGGACCGTATTAAGACATTTTGATATTTGCGTTTTTTAAGAACAATTATTCCAACATTAATACTAATGATGATTTACATTGTCCATGTATGTTTGCAACGCGCCTGCGAGTAGTCACGATCTATATCACACGTAGGTTGTTTGAGAATTTAATTCTATTTTCTTTTATTGCTTTCAAATTCTTTATGTGTTTTTGTGTTTACATATATTTTGATTTGTTTTGCAGTCAATAGATTGATGTACAAATTTACTAGTTTTTATTTCACATTTTCTGAGCGCACATCACTTTCTTAGCGACGACGTCTAGCGGGATTTAATTTTCAAGCAATTTCTCATTTACCTTATTTAACATATGTCCAAAAATCATTTCAAAGATATTCTTGATCAAAAAATTAAAGATAGTAATTCGTATTTAAAACGTTCATGGTTTAGTAAGCTAGTGTTTTTTGTTTACGTGCAATTTTATTTTTATAAGCTTTATTTCTGTTTGCAATCTGTAATTTATATACAATACAATAAGCAAATGTTATGGTAAAGCGTAAGTTTTGACATGGTATAAGTATGGGAGTGGCATTCCATTGAACACAACTCATTAATTTCTTACTAATAAGTTTGAGGTTACGTACAATGTGTGGTCTTTGTTCATCAGTATTTTTTTTTAAAACATGTGTTCCAAAATAGTTTTTATTTCAGATTTATGCCTGACTAAGATACAAAAAAAAACAGGGACTTAGTAACATTTCTAGTAACTATTTGAAGTGCTCTCTTTCTTCTGCTATGTAGCAATCATTGTTCAGTAGCACATTGCTATAAGCTTTTTTGAGACCTATGTACCAAGTGTAAACCTTCAGGAGTAAACAATACTAAGATCAGTGTCCCTTTGGCTATAACATTATAGGTATATTATTTTATTTAAATATCATAGTCTTCTTCTTCTATCCTTTACCCCACGAAGGGGTTTGGTGGTATTATCAGGTAGTTGACACAGTTGTTGCCCACGCGTTGCGAGCTTCAGCTAAGTGTATAGCATCGTGCCAAGGTATGTCCTGTCAGTGCTCCAACTTGGTCAACCCATCTTTTAGGTGATCGACCCCTTAATCTACGTCCCTCAATCTTTCCTTGTACAATTAAACTCTCCATAGAATTCTTCCTTCGGGATATGTGACCGAAGTATCGAAGGAAAGATTGGCTGACTTTCGTGGACAGTCTGGATTCAATATTAAGTTCTTTTAGTATGGAGAGATTGGTCAGGTGTGCTGTCCACGGTATACCCAAGACACGTCTATATACCCACATTTAAAATGCATTAATTCTTTGTATGTCTGCTTTTTTCAAGGTCCATGTTTCTGCTGCATACATCGCGATAGGGAAGATAAGTGAATGGACGAGCCTTAACTTCGTGGATTTTGTTATAGCTGAGTTTTTCCAGATTTTTGTCAGCTTTTTTGTGGCCGTTCTTGCTATCGCCAAACGTCTTTTGATTTCTTCTCCGCATTCACCGGTATTTGTGATCAGCGAACCAAGATAGTTAAACTTTTCTACCGTTTCATAACCTGCGACATTTTGAACTTGTGGTTGGTTGTTATGCACACGACCTATTATCATAACTTTGTTTTATTAGCGTTTAGTTTTAGTCCGTATCTCTCGCTAGTGGTTTTCAACCTATCCATTATCTCTTCCAGTTCTTCTTCACACGATGCTATAATAAGTGTATCGTCTGCATACCTAAGATTACTGATCTTCCTTCCCCCTATCGACACTCCACCTCGCCACCCGTCCACCACCTTCCGCATGATGTGCTCTCTATATATATTAAATAGAATTGGTGATAAGATGCAACCCTGTCTGACTCCGGCTTTAGTAGAGAATTTATTTGACCTGACTGTATTGATTCTTACGTCGGCTTGATTGTTTTCATATAATTCTTGGATCAGTCGTACGAGGTGGTTCGGGGTGCCCATTTCTTTTAGTATGTTCCAAAGAAGGTTCCAATTTGCACAGTCTAATGCCTTTGAAGAGTCTACAAAGCAGAGATACATCGTTACACCAAACTCTCGTGCTTTCTCTATCAATTGACGAACGTTTAAGATCTGTTCTCTAGTGCCTTTGCCTGGTATAAAGCCAGTTTGTTCATCTGATATTTGTGGTAGGAGAAAAACCTTTAGACGTTTATCGAGGATGTTCAGTAGGACTTTACTTGCATGTGGAATTAGCGCAATAGTTCTGTAATTACTGCAGTCTGTAGGAGAACCCTTCTTATACAACGGCACGAATGTTGATGCAAACCATTTTTCAGGCCACTTTCCGGTATTCCATATCTCGTTGCAAATTTTGTGTAGTTCATCAACTTCAATATTGCCCATCGCTTTGAGTACTTCGGCGGTTATACCATCACTTCCAGAAGCTTTACCATTCTTTAGACATTTTATTGCAACTTCAACTTCTGAACGTAAGATACTTGGTTCAATGTTGCCTTCTATGTTGATTAAATTGTCGACTTCTCTATAAAGCTCTTTATTATCAAAGAGATTAAGACAGTATCTCCTCCAGACCTCAGCAATTTCATCCACGTTCGTTATTGTATTGCCCTGCTTATCATGGATGATTTGTGTTCGGGGTTTAAACTCTCGTGACAGATACTTTACTTTGTCATATAGTTGTTTCGATTTGTGTCGGGTAGAGTGTTGTTCAAGTTGGAGACATATTTCGTTGATCTGTTTGTTTTTATCATATTTACATGCGCGTTTAATTTCAGTGTTTAGCCGGGCCACTTCGATGTTGTTGTTTGTTAGTTTAGCTTGTCGTCTTTCTTCTATTAGTTGGTATGTTCTATTCGTCATCCAGTGATTATTGCGGTTACGGGAAAGAACTGGCGTAGATTTCTTCAAAGCGTTATTTATCAGTTCTTTAGTATTCAACCAGGTTTTATTAGAGCAACCGGTATGCGCTGGTCTCATAGATGTTCGTAGAACCTCTTGAAATGTGGTAGTATCTGACAATGACAGCTTACCGATGTCAACTCCTTTGGATGTAGTGTGAAGTTTAATTTTGAAATCAATTTTTAGCCATTTGTGGTCGGACGGGCAAATAGCACCAGGTCGAGTCTTGACGTTGGATATAGAAGTTTTCCATCGCTTTCTCATTAGGATGTAATCAATTTGATTTTTATGCATTTTATTTGGAGATGTCCAAGTGGAGAGTCGGCGTGGGTGATGTTTAAACATTGTATTCATTATTGCAAAATCATTATCAATTGCAAATTGTATCAGTTGCTCTCTTCGCTCGTTCCTTTTTCCTATGCCGTACTTTCCAATTACATGACGAAGATGGTCGTCGCCTTTAGTATTACAAATCTTTGAGTTAAAATCTCCTATTGTCAAGACTATTTCCTTGTGTGGAATTGTATCAAGAATATTTTCTATATCCTTATATACAGCTTTTACGTCTTCTTCTGACCCATCTGTGGTTGGCATATATACTTGTAAAATATTTACTTTTGTGGGCTTAGCGTTTAGAGTTATTCTAATTAGCCGATCACTTATTGGGAGATAGCTTTCGACGGCTTTAGATATTCCTTTTGACACTATTATTGCGACTCCATTCCGACCGGTTTCAGTAGCTCCAGAAATGTACACTGCATGGTCATTAGTTTCAAAATGGCCTCTGCCCTTCCAATGAGTTTCCGAAATACCACATACCTCGACATTTTCACGAGACAGTTCTCTTTCTAATATATGTAGTTTTCCTGTTTGTAACAGGCCCCTAACATTCCAGGTACCGAAATTGATCTTTTGGCGCAGTTTTATTTGGGTTTGTCTTCCAGTAGCACATTTCGCAAGCGTTGCCTGGTCGCCCGCATTCACTTGCCCGGTAGCACATTTCTCACCAGTAGGCCCGGACCCAATCTGGCGCCGGTTACTAGCCGGATCGCATGGTAAATCATAATTAATACCACTGATCATCCTCATAATATTATTTATATTATTTTATTTAAATATCATAGTCAAAGACATACTAATAAAGTTAGTACATGTTTTCCTCCAAAGTTTCCACTCGGTATACTACATAGTTTCCAGCCCGTCACTAATTCTTTTGCATGATCTTACCGCTCTAAAGCCGTTCTGTTCCTCTTCATCTATTTTTTGCTCTCCAAGTTTATTTTTTAGACTTTGCCGTATATGTTTCATACAAAGTTCAGTATACTAAGAGTTTTATAATACTTAACATACTTTTGTTCTCTATTTCATTTTATATAGATTGTTTATATGTGTTTTGTTTTTCATTTCTCTGGAAGTTGATTACCTCCACTTGGAGGTGACAAACTTCCATATTACTTAATACCAATTGTAAAAATATATACAAGTAGTTTTTCCGAGCAATAATTCCATGGTTATTCCATATGGAGTTGGCGACTTTCCACTGTTTGTTATTAGCATTGCGTTTCTTAATTTTTCTGCTGTAACTTTCTTTGATGCTTGATTGTTTACTTCTTCTAGGAATGTTATAAATTCTGTTCTTTTTTCCTTAAAGAGCTGCTTATAATGTTAGCCCCACACTTATTTATTTGAAAAAGCTTCATCTACAGCTTCGGAAAACAGTCTATGAAATAAAAGTCGGGACTGATGGCCATGGTAAAGGTACACTGATTGCTCATGTATAGTTACCCACTTTCCTCCAATCTGTTTGGCGTGATCTTCTTAGTTAGCCTTGTACTAATTTTCACTTTACTGAACTATACTTTAATTTAGACATATAGGTTGAGTTAGTTTCCGCATAAGTCCCGATATAAAATAGAGTACGGTATCTTCTGCCTGTCGTAGGAAGCGACCAAGACAGGCATATTGTTACGTATAATTTTTCATTTAGATACAATTAGATCGCAAGTTCAGGAAAAATCTTGGGTAACCGGAAATTCCTGCTTGTACTCGTATGTTTGGTTGCATACCCTCATTTTTCATTTTTGGGATATTTTGGAAATCCTTGAGCCTTAGGAGTTTCTCCTAGATTTTCAAAATAAATTGTTAGTATGATTTCGAGCAGCCATATTATGGCACTGGTTTCGTGAGACTGTTCTTTCTGAGGCTGTATATGTGATCTGGAATTTTCACTCAATGTGGATATTATATTTTCAAAATTATTGTAATTCCTGTTGATCAGCCTTAAGAAATTGTATGTGAGATTACTGATATGAGGCCGGTTATACTGGCATAAGAAATTATTTTTGCAAAATTACCTATACGTGAAGCCACCTTTCAACTTTGGTACGTTCCTCTGGTTCCGTTTTCAACAACGATTTCGATGTTGTGTTATTTTAGGCTTTTCTCTGGTACCCCCTTGTGGCGCAGCACCATGCTCTGTAAATGCTCCCCCTTGGGCTCTGATGTCGCCTGCTATAGGACCTGGAGGACCAACTCCTGCATAGTTCTGAGCCCCTCCATTCTTGTGACTGCTTCCGAGACTGATATCACACGGTCTTTCCCTCGTGCTATAACTGGGGAAAAGCCTGCCACCACTTATGTTTCACATTTGCCTGGACGACATTTCAGCAGCATCCCCAAGCCCACCACCTTTGACGACGCTGCTCTGCTATTCCTCCAGGTATATTCAGCGTATAAAGCCCTCATGTTTACAGTCATATCAGTTCTCAAAACTTGAAATACCATTAGTGCAGTTTCTATGAAATTTTAAGCGTTCTTCCTACGGTTTGTGCTTGCGAACTTCTAGCTGAAGGTGCAGAAAATTTAAGAAATCTGATGTAGCCACGATGTATTCGCTTTGAGCGTTTGGTTGTGCGAATTAGTTAAGTTCCTTCAAATGTATTATTTACTAGATTGGCTACTCTATTAGCGTTTTTAGTTCCGTCCAACTTGGGAATTACTGCGTCCCTCAATGTTTACAATTAGGAATTCTGTGGGAGCCTAGACAACCACTTACTAACGCTGAAAACACCAATTAAGGTGTGCAATAGATCCTGGGCGCATGGTACCCTTCGCGTGGTTTCGTGTTATAATAAATTATACCTTTAAGCGTCTTGATGAGACTCCCGATGTCCAATATCGCAGTACTTTTATTTTAAGCCACCCTAAACTCGTAGTTGAGATACATGTGCTCGAGAGAATTTCGAGTAAGAATCATCGAGTTTGTTTTACTCTACAATTTATTAAAAATTATAACCACCTGTATGCTTAAAACTAAGTTAAACTAATAACCCTATGCATAGTTTAAGATCTCCAGAATATTGCAGATTCTTTTTTCCCCTTTTGAGTATCATGCAGAGTTTGTTGTACTTGTATATACTGTAAATAAATATTTACGTATTTTTATGAAACGGCTAAGTGGTTTAGGAACTTACACGGTCACTTGTAGGTTTTCTGGTTCGGACCATCTCGAACCAGTGGCGCTTCCGGACAACCCCACCAACCCTGCTCAGAAACTAGCTGGCAAAAATTTTCTACACCACGAGACAATTCCTGAACCACCGAGTTATTTAATTTTTGTTATTTTTTTTTGTACAGAAATTTCCCGTGTAGCAATCTGTCAGGTCGCCTCTTTACCTTAATCTTATCCTTACCTACTACCAGTTAACCTTACTCTATTACCTATTTTTTCCTTTCTGTATCATTGTCTTTGCACTAGGGTAAGAAACCCTGATAGAAGATCTTGGTCTTCCAGGTTGGGGGTTAGCAGCGGCTAACTACTCAGGTGCTATAAAGCTTATAAAATGACAAAAGACTAAACGCACAGTCTCGGAAAAATTATGGATTAGACATAAGACGACGTACGCAAAGAAAATGTACATGGAAAATGAGAGCTCGTGGAATACTTACAAGGCATCGCAAATAAAAGAACACGAAATATGTGGGGATAACTTAAATACGGTTGTCATTTAAAAATAATGTTATAACAGCAAGTGATATAATAATCTGAAAATTACTTTAACATGTGCCCTGCAATTTGGATCGCTACACCCCTTTGATATTTTTCCGAAAATAAACATTAAGGGAATTACCGAATTTATGGGTTACTTAATTTCCTCAGCTGTACGCTATCGCTTCTGGGTTTTAACCCGTAATTAGAGGTAGCTTTTCAAAAATGGAAAAATTATGTAACCGGAATGGGCATACCAATTCATGGCATCCGTTTGATCACTCTGAATTTTGTGGACGACCCGGTTGTGCTTGCAAAGGATGCTAATGATTTAAGATTTATGCTAAAACGGATGTAAATATGAACATATGAAAAATTGGGCCTAAATATTAAGATACAGAAGACATAGTATTCACTAGTAAACACACCCGCTAATTTGCAAGTACTTGTTGAGTTGTAAATGAATTAAGAAAGTTAGATGTTTAAATATTAGGTGTATTATAGTATGTATGTATAACCTTATTTTACCTTGCGGTGTCAAGGCTGATGCTTTATGTGCTTGCATCTGGCGGTACAATGCTCAACTTGTCCCGGATTCGGGATACAAAGTAGGAGCGCGCCTGTTGTGCTTCCGCAGCAACCATTGTGTGAGCTGTGTGTGTGTGTCTTGTTAACCTTGTTACTGTATTTCTTAGGTCTGTGGTTCTGAGTAGAGCACAGTTAATTTGGTGCCCAACTGTGAATGGTTTCACCGAGCCCGGTTCAAATCGCAAGGCTGGGGAAAATTCCGGTCCTCGCGGGATTCGAACCGAGGACTTGCTTAATGCAAGGCGAGCTCCTACCCATCTGCGCTACTCGGCTTCTATAGTATATAAAGTATTATCAAAAAGTAATCTCATCTAGTATGGCTATGAAAGAACAAATTGCTGCCTTTAAAACTGGGTCCAATATAATTAATTTTTAGGTTAGATTTAAAATGAAGTGTCTACCCGAGCGGCGCAGGCTTATTTGTTGGACAACTGCATTACATTTACGTGCAAATTCGTATATTTCAATATAATATTGTAATAAGATGTAACACACCTCGCTACACGTCTCGCTCTTGAGGGTGTGGCGGTGGTTAAGAATGGTGGCTAATGGCCGTGTTTTCCCTCCTAGCCCAGCGGGGGTAAAGGGCTAAAGAAACAAAATACACCTTGCCGAGTTTTTCTTTAATACTCAGAACAACATATAAAGAGACAAAGAAAATATTTATTTGCAAACAAAACAGAAAAATGACTAAGTCTAACTTAAGCGCTACGGGTCATGTCCGGCATGGCGGCTATAGTCTTTGCGTGGCGCACGTCGCGTTGGCAATGAGTCTAGAGTTCGCGAGGCCGAAACACCACACTGTCCGTTTACGGGGCACTTCCCACTACCGCGGTCGCGCGTTCTCTTCTCTCTGGCGCCGTCGCAGAAAGCGCCTGGCTCCCAGGATGCGGCGGGGCGCGGGCACGAGTGGCAGCAGAGAGCGGAGGCGCAGCCGGGCGTTCCTCCGGGGGTCCCTTCCCCCGGGGGAGCGGGTGGTGTCGTCTCGGGGCGACGTGGGGACAGCTGCAGTTCTCGCAGCGGAAGGCAATTGGCGGCCCCTGGCCTGACTTCCTGCCACAACTGTTAGAATTCGGCTTCTTCTTCTGGGCTGAGGAAGAATGCTACTCCAAGTTGCCGGGGGCGGCAGGTGAGGCGGACTTGCGATATGCGTAGCAGCGGGCGGCTTTCCGGAGTTTCGGCTTTTAGGCGGCTTGTCCTGTGGACGTGTTTCCGGATACAAGCGTGCGGGGGCAGCTGGGGGGCGGCGTCTCTGCGGGGGCAGTGGCCTGGGTGCTTCGGGGACGTCGGCACTGGCGAGCCTCCTGGACGAGCGGAGATTCGGGCGAGCTGGGCGGCAGTGGCCCAAAGACGTGCTCCAGTAGCTCTCGAGTCCTAAGTACAAAGGAAAACAAATTTTGGGGTTAGCATACCTTGTACCTTCGGAACTGGCTGCACGGTGGGCGGTGGACCGACTAGCGTGGCTTTTGGCATAATTTTCCCGGGCTTACGTTTGCTGCATCCAAGCTTGTCGCGGGTCGCGTTGCCTCGGAACGGTGCAGCGGAGGCGGCGAGGTTCCCGATGGGGCCTGGGATACAGCGGCGCACAGGGCTAGGCGTAGCGGGCGACGGTCGGACCTAGGGCTGAACGCCACTCCGGGTGGAGGCGGACGGCCGCGGCGATTAATGATCGGTTGCGATGACACGCTGGGTTTCTGCGACCATAGATCGAGCAGAAGGCGGTTTCGAGGAGTTTGCTTCGAGATCAGAGGTCAATCGAAGTGTGAAGAGACGTGGGGCTTTTGCGATCAGGGATCGAACCGAATGTGGCTGTGGAGCTTAGTTCCTGTGATCAGGGATCGAACAGGAGTAGCTAAACTGATCCGAGAAGAGACTTCAATCGAATGGCGTTTGTGGCTGCGCTTCCTTCATTTAAAGAGCTTCCACTCCCACCGTATTCCCCCGGACGGCCGTTGGCCGGGGTGTGACACGTTATTTTCCCTTGCGGGGGATGATTTGAAGCATTTTATTTATATTTGCCCTGGCGTCTTTAATTGCCCGCTGCGGCTTTTTTTAAGGTGGCCCATTGTTTTGCTTATTAAATTCTGCGTCTTTGCATACCACACATGCATATAGTCTTATCACGATTACTGTAATTTAATTCATTCGCGCTGTATGTTATTAATTGTATCGCGGACCGTCGGCGTTTTAATCCGAGCAAGCGGTCTACCTTCCCGATGGGATCTCTTGGTTTTTGCAGGTATCCTTTTAATCCTATTTATCTGGTTGTTTAATAGCCTCCGGCCTTTATTTTCCCGGAGCTCGCGATTGTTATCTCTCAAGCCCCCGTATTGAATTCTCGCCAGGCGTATTTCTTAAATGCGGCCGAGGGCCTTTGTTGATTTTTATGTTCGTTGTGTCGTTTTCTGTTTCTTTTGGAGGCGCTCAGGTTTCTTAGATCGCCCGTTGTGTCCGAAATGAAATTCGGTGCTTTTTGATACCTCATTCGACTATTTTATGAATAATTTTGCGTTGCCTTTATTAATTTATGTATCTACTTTTCTTATTTAAAATTTAATTTTGCTTGCAGCCTGCTACCCATAGGCCTAATGCAATTTGATTTGACGAGTGCTTGTTGTACCTGGACATTTTAAGCTTTGGCTAATCCTTTATGCTAATCACTCTCCTAATGGCGATTTATAGGTGGGAAAATCTTTAGTTCAGCGGCTACCTTCCGTTTGGTTTGTTGCTCTGCTTGTGTCTTTTAATTGAATCTGCCTTTGTGCTGTTGTTTTAATTGAATCTGCCGTGGCGTAGTAAGTTTATTTATATTTTGATTTGCCGCGCTATTGCTTCGCGGACCTGGTGCAAAACATATGGTGTCCCCAAATAATCCTGTGCTTATTGGAAGCTTGCCCTTGTCCGTCGGTATTTATGATGCTGTTTCCTTCGTTGAGCCCCCGGCTCATTAGGGTTTTAGTATTCAGAAACATGCCATAAACGATGAAATGCGACACAGGCTACTGACGCTATAACAGGTATAATTGAAGAAAGAGGGCTAAAATAGTTTAATGCCTACTCTGGGATGATAAGAAAAGATCAAAGCTAATCTTTTTGGACTAGATGGACAAAAAGGAAATACCAAAAAGATCATGGAACAATGGAATAAGAGACGCGATAGCCAACTATCATGTACAGGAGGAAGATCCTCAAAATCGAGACATGTGGCGTTTGAGAACCGAAAAGCAGCACTGAGCTATATCGTTGAGTTAGTCGTTTACTTTATTACACAATAATTCAACAATCTCCTTCCATTCACTTTTACTTTTTGTTATGCTTTTCATTTGATTCCACGTAAATTTTTGCGTGATACCCCAATTAAAAAAAGGAGGATTTCTATTGCTTTTTGAAATATTTTACTAAACCATTTGTTTATTACTTCCTCCATATCTACGATTGTTAGATTTAATTAAACTCTCCTTTTATCCCATTAGCAGTAACACCCCCCCCCCCCTTCGAGCCAGTAAACGAATACTGGCGTCGGACCTGTGGAATTTTTAAATAATATCTATATTGTGGTGGTGTTATTAGTCTCTACTTGGAGAGACCAGTTGTATACCATTACTGCTGTCAGAAAATATATATCAATTTGAAAACCACACATGCGTTTCTTCGTAAAAATCAGTAACAAAACAGAAATCTTATTGAAGTAATTGAAATATAGATATAATTCTGTTCTGCAAAAATAAAGTATACGAGTACGAACTTGACCAGGTAAAATTGCAACCCAAAATACATTTTACCAATAATCTAGTCAAATGGTAGAAAATAGGGGAAGGTTTTGGAATTTTGATATTTAGATCCTACATGTTTTTTTTGGTCGCTGTACGCGAATATCAGGTTTTCCAACATTTCATTTATGAAGATTCATTTCATATACCATTTTTGATTTACGAAAAACAGATAGTTTCCGGATTACTTTGAAATAAACTCGGATAATTCCCTTGTTTTTGCTTTTTCTACCATATGACTGGACTATAATTTTGCGGTACTCTCGCCGCTGAACGCTGAACGATTGAACGGAGAAAGAAAACTTACATACAATGTAGGAAATTGTATCCTCTTTCATTTCATATAGGTTCAACATTTACGAAATTGGATAGTTTTCGAGTGATTTTAGAAAAACTAAAAAAAAATCTCGTTTTTACACCGTTTTTTCTTAAAAAAAAATTTTCTGGTCAAATTTCTTGTTGATAAACCTGATATTCGTGTACAGCGACCCAAAAAATATAATATGAAGCAAATATCAAAACCCCCAAAACTTTCACTTATAATACCATGAGTAGTCAAAGTTATGTCGACTATTTTTGCGGTGGTGTCACGAATGTCCATTGCGCTTTGGTACGATAAGGACGAGTGCGATAGCACGAGTCCTAATCCCAAGCGCAATGGACATGAGTAGTGATACCACCGCAAAAATAATCTACTCAGGTTTGACTAAGAATGGTATTCGAGGGACTATTTAATGAACCAAACTACTTTTTCAAATTAGTTTTCAGTAAATCTAAAAAAACAAATACGTGATTTCTATAGTAACAGCACACTAATATTGACTTTTTCTAATAAAAATCACATTTGTTTAAAATAGTCAAGGGTAATACCACAAGCAGTGGATATATTTTTGACAAATATTTTGTCGTTGCCATGTAAATTATTGCGTTTAAATTTGACGATACAAAATCACATCAAAAATGTCACGAGCTGAAGGTGATTTTGTTGAGTGAAATTTGCAATAATTTCTATGGAAATGGCAAAATATTTAAAAAAATATATCCATTTCGAGTGGTATTTGGGACGACTATTTAACAATATTAATACATAACGATTAACTTTATTAAAAAATAATCCAACAATTAATATAATTATTCATTCTCAATTAAATTCAGCAGAATACTTCCAAAACACAGCATTTTAAAATTTTTAAAGCAAGCCACACAGTTTGTTGGGGTTTAGTGTTACGTAACCTAGCGATATCACTAAGGACAGAACATCGTTGCTAAGCGATACTTTGCAACAAGGCTATTTATTTTTTGAGTACGTACATTGTTTTGTGAATATTTTTCATGGTGCCAAATATTCAGTGATATACTGCTATTATTGGTTGAAAAAAGCAAATGTCTGCAATGTGATTGGCTTATATGTTATAGTGTTGAATAGTCACTTGAATACCTTCTAGGAAGATATATCCACTGATATTTTTTTGATTGGTCAAGAAACGTCAAAATTCTGGATTTTCATTGGTCACTTTTTGACAGATGACAGGTGAATTGAATAGTCCCCTATATTCTAACATTTGACTGAACAATAACTTCGCGCCGCTCTCGCGGGAAGGATTGGTCAAAGAAAAAACCTCAGCTACATAAAATGTAGGAAATTGTACCTTCTCTCATTTCATATAGGTTTAACTTTTACGAAAAATGGATAGCTTTCGGGTAATTTAGAAAAACTAAAAAAATTGGTTTTTTACACCGTTTTTTCTTTAACAAACGTGTTTCGGGTCAAAACTTTTGTTGGCAAACCTGATATTCGTGTACAGCGACCCCAAAACATATAGGAACCAAACATCAAAACTACACCAAAACTTTCTCCTGTTCGCCCTTTTTGAACACCATTTAACTGGACTATACAGGCATACATCGTATTTTGGTATTTAAAGATTAAATCAGGAATCCAAGTAGGTATGCATTATACCTATCTTCAAAAAATTGCCCACGTTAATGAATTTGTCAAACCAAACTAGTTAAAGTTATGATGCTCATTTTTGGCGAATGCCAAAAAAACGCTGTCGCGGCTGTTTACCGGCAACGTTTCCCTCACCGAAGAGCCTCGACTGGCAAATTTTTTAGAAAATTAGAAGGTAGTTTAAGAGAAGGGTCCAAGCCGGAGAAGACACTCCTGACTAAAGAACTTACGTAAGTGGTATGGAGTGAACACAGCTATATTATTCGGGAGAGCAATCAACAAAGTTCAAATAGCTACAATGATAGCCAACGTTCGCTGAGGACATGACACGTACAGAAGAAGTTTAGGAGGAAATTGGACATCTTTTAAAAGAGCAAGAGACAAAATTGCCACTAATCCTGAAAATGAAGTAGCAATTATTGAAGCCGTGTCTGGAAATCCCCATTTGAGCCAATTGAGTTAGCGAGAGAAATTGGAACAGGCCAGTCATCAGTTTGGAGAATATTGAAAGCAAACAAATTTTATCCATACCACGTACAATTAGTACCAGAATTAAAACCTACTGATTATCCCAAGGGGCTTCAATTTTGTAATTTTGTTCGCCAACAGATAAATTTGAATCAAAATTTTATAAACCTTGTGCTATTTGGTGACGAAGCCAAATTTAGTAATAATGGGGTAGTCAACAGACATAATTGTCATTATTATGGTCAAGATAACCCAAAATGGATACGAAGGACACATTTTCAAAAAGTGTATTTTACAAATGTATGGTGCGGGATATTGAGAGACCACATAATTGGACCGTTTTCCTTTCAAGAACGTTTAAACGGACTTATATATTTACATTTCCTTAGAATGGAGCTGCCTACGTTATTAGAAGAAGTTAGCTTGACTGTGAGGGAACAAATGTGGTATCAATAGGATGGAGCAGCCCCACACTACAATCGTTAGTTAGAGAATATTTGCATAATACTTTTGAAAACAGATAGATTGGTCGGGGTTCTGTACATGTTTGGCCTGCCCTCAGTCCAGATATGACACCTTTAGATTTTTTTCTGTGGGGCATGGGCAAAGACAAAGTGTATCAAACTGTAATTTTAAATTTGGAAGACCTAGAAAATTGATTAGTAAAAGCATACAGATCAGTAACACCTAATTTGTAACGCAACTTGTAAGACTATTGTTTTTAAAGCGAATAGCAGCGTGTGACCAAACAAATGCAAGACATTTCGAACACTTACTTTAATGTGTTCCTTTTTTATCAATAGTTTGTACTTTTATTATGTGCAGTTATTAGATACTTATTAATTCGTTTCATTGTGACAATGTATTGAAAAAATGACGTTTATTAAATTGGCATTTCAGAAGCCATCTATGTTTTATTTGCATTAAATAATATCAGAGGGATCACGTTAACATTTTTATTTGTATTTTGTGCTGCACTTTTACCTGGTCAGGCTCGTACTGTTATGTGAATCACCCTGTAGAGAATGTGTGATAGAATGATATAACTAATCAACTTATTTTTGCCACTCATTCAAATCTATTTAACAATTTATAGTTTTCAAATTAGCAATTCCATGAAACTCTTCACAAAGAGGAGGTGTTGGATAACATATTTTACTTCCCTCATCTAAAAGACGAAGGCGTTGTAATCGTGAAAAAAATAGCTTCCCAGATTTCTTCAGATCTTCACGTTTCGAGCTTCCTAAATGACGCAAAACATATTTTGTCAATTCCGCCTGCCTGTCTGTCTGTTTGTCTGTCTGTATGTCTGTCCTTCTACCTGACCTTGTGTCTGTCCGTCTCTTGGCGATATAGCTTAAAAACTATTTGTTGGAGGAAGATGATATTTTGCATGAAGATTATATGTTTACCTAAATCGAAACCAAATATACTTTCGGTCAAATATATACACCTAAAAGAAATTGTCTATTTTTGCTTTAACTTGTGAATAGGCAAAATTAGTAATTTAAACATAGCCCATGGTTTACTCTGCCGAAGTTGGCACCCAACAAATTCAAGGTGAATCTTGTAAAAGAGACAAAAATATATTTCAGCCGCGAGCGCAAATGCGAGCCATTCTTTCGTTGTTACCGATACAGGAGGGGGAGGGGGTTGTGCCCTGGCTACGCTGTAATCTCTCTACCAGGCGGTAAAAGCGCGTTCGTATCCCATTGCCTGCAATATTTTTTATTTGCAAATTGATGTAATGAGCATTACCAAGTGCTTCCTTTTATTGTTTCAGCATTACTACGAACACGAAGATATTTGTAGCTCTAGTTTCCTTTGATTTTTGAAAGTGTTGAGTGTCACAACTTCCACTTGCGAGGAAAGTTCTGAGTAAATTTCTTTGCAGATTTTGTTAGGTAAGAACCATGCTGTCTTAATAAGTAAGTCTCGTAATGCTATTAATATTTGCTAGAAAGAAGTTGTATTGTCTACATTAATATTACCAGACTGAAACACCTTTATAATAACGATAGATCCTGTGACAAAACCAGTGAATGATCGTTGTTTATTAAGATGTTCTAGTTTTATGTGTATAACGTCAAAAGTAAATTATTGCCGATATATTAAAATCTATTGATTTTTAACACATTCTTTACAATAAAATGTCTGTCCAAAAAAGATGAACGGGCTGTAATTTAATTTTTAACTGCCGCTGGGCTTTCTCCCTAAGAAATTCATGCTTGGTGTTTATGAAGCAGCTTTTGCTACTCATAAGTGGTAGTTGCGGAACGGTAAAAGTAATTTTTGAAAGGTAGGAAATGCAGAAAGGCTCATGTAAAACTTATAAGCAATGTTAATTTGTGGAAAATATTTTGCTTTTGTTTTCAAGTAATTGGGAGCCTTTTAAATATTAGCGTTGAAACTGTTCAAGCCATCAAGGCATTAAAACCATGTCATTTAAGTCAAGCTCTGGTGTATGGCAGGCTTTCAAAGAATAGGCTAAATAGTTTTCAAGAAAGAAATCTGCAATTATTTAAATAATCTGTTAATACAAATTTGATATGCCTTAAACATGTTTCGTTTCAACAAGCCTCGTATATTTGTTATTTCCACGGTAGGTGAAAATATGTCTGAAAATAATACATTAATAAAAACGTTTTATTTGACATCGGTATTAAAGTACCTCTAAATCGTCATTAAAATACGAGAAATCGGCAGTAAAGTAATCCATTATTTTTGTAGGTGGCGAGGCGACATATAAACGTCAACCGATGTTAACATAACCTACAAATATTGGTTAAAATGTTGTAATTTTACGATTTCTCTATTTCAAATAAAACATAGTGTACACCTCTGCACTGAAGTTCCTTTTTATCCCTCATGTGGTTTATTTAATAATATTTAATAAATCCACATTCCTGATAAAAAGCTAAACTTCAGTGTCTTGGTATACAAACTACTGGTAACTAATGAATTTACTAACTTCAGGTAGCTACTTGAAGGAACATTTGTAATGATTTTCTAAATACCTTTTCACCGCCAGTGTCACATTATTGGTACCACAAATACCCGTAAGCTCTAAAAGTATACAATCAATTAATACTAAATACAGTAAAATCAAATACAGATGTTACACGTTACATCTTCACCGACACGTACTTTCTTACATAACTATTTTTTGTCTCTGCATACGATCATTCAAACTTTTAGTTCTTTTGCTTAAGTAAACATTTTCAGCTATAATTATTATCTACAGAAAACTCTTATTCAACAGGGGAAAACTTTAAATTCGCCTGAAGAGCTTGAGCTCTGAAAAGCTTTCAGCAAGTGTGGGTAATCGACGACCGCAGTAACCGAATAAAACGGAAATTCAGAATAGTTTCAAAAATAAATTGTACACTTAATTTTTTCATTAAATCCTTGGAGATTCCATAGAGCTATTAAGCAGCAGGGTGTGTGAATGGGTCGTGTCCAAGCCGTTCACAGTTTTAGCACCCTTTGTGTTTGAGTTGATGCTCTTGTTTTGGGCGTAAAAGTAGGTCGCATCTGTATTATCAGCTTTTCAGCAACAGAACAGCTGGTTTATGTAGATACCAAATGAATGCCATTATATAAAGAATATTGTTTGCTACTCGAGGGGTTTGTCTTATGCATGCGTTACAGAATGGTTAACATAAATCGATATGTTCTTTATTCATGGGCCATGGCAGTGGTGCATAAATACATAAAAATACTTTTAAACTTTACCGTGTTATTGTTCATCAAGTTGTTACTCTATATACTGTATAAAATGACATGTAGAAGTGCTTAACAGTTTTATTTCTTTATAGTGTGACAAATGTTTAATGTATATTTTTTTGAAAAGGGGTTTTGTTATATTAAAATTACGCAGAATCACTAATTAATTTTTAAAAATAAACAATAGCGTTAGACTAACCGTATTTTTATATAAGTATTTAATTGGTGATGGCATTTAATTTATTGTATATCTGCGGAATAAAAGCAGCAGAATTTAATAAGCTAAAGAAATAACTAAAATTGTCTACGTATATAAAATTTTTGGTTTTATCTATGAGTACATTCTACTGCGGCAGTTTAAAATCGACGTTTTGGATTTTATTAATTTTTTTATTAAAACGATTTTACAATCGGAGAAGCTAGCGCTATACATGTATCGAATCATCCGATTTCAGTTGTATTTGACACACTTGCCTTATCTCAATACAAATGGAAGACAAGATTTCAGGTTAAGGCGTATTCGACGAAAAAAAAAACAAATTCGTTAACATTAGTATACGCCCTTACACCGTAAATTAACAAAAAACAACATAACAGAACCAACATGGAAATGGTTCCATAAAAAAGGTGGATCATCTTAATTAGAAGAACATTAACAGTGTATACTGAAGTAAACATATTAAAGTCTGCTTGCCAAAATGATAAATTCTAACGATATACTTACTCGCAGGTAAATATGGACTCACAGCAGATAGATACTTAACTTTTTTAAGTCAAGCTGCACCACTACCGATAGAAGTTACTGCATTCCCGATCTAACCTATTTTCTTCACAGCCATATAACGTCAATGACGCAAACGTTCCTGCTACGCTGCTACAAGATGCTATGCCACTTTTGAGATCTATAAAACGACACTGACATAAACTTCATTGCTACAGCATGCTGTTTGTGAGAGGTCTCTTGGTCTTTATATATTTGAATAAGTTATTTCGTGTCACCAAGTCGTGTAATATTGAAGAACAGGTATTATCCATTTCAACACCGGAACTAATTCAAATAATAATAAAAACAGACAAAGAATTTGTCTAGAGTGGGTGGTGCAGAAGGAAAAAGGGGCCGAAAAGTAGGTGCACCACCCAGCTAGAAGAAGGGCTTAAAATGGGTAGAAGAAGGAAGACTGAAGGTAATTAAAAACTCCTTGAAGTTGAAACACTTGATGGTGGTCTCCCCACTGCTTATTCTTATATCTATTGAAACCATTTAATGTAGCATTCAATTAATTCGTAAAATGAAACCTTAAATGCCTAGTAGGTAGGCAACTGCGGTTACAAATATTCAAGACTTGTGTGATTGATACCCGCTTTATTTGTGTGGACAGCTTGACCTGTACTGAGATGAGAATCCGCTAGAAGCAATTGTACAATTCCAAAAATCTTCCAAAATCGTTTCATGTAGTTCTAACCTTAAATCACATGGCAGATACTATGCTGATCTTTTATTTGGAATGAATGATATTCAGATCTGGTAAGAGCACTTATTTTGTATAGTCTAGTTTTCTAGTTTTTGCATGCTTTAATTGGCCTTTCCTGAACGAAGCTCAGAGTCGCAGCTCCTATGAAAGCGTCAAGGAAGCTGTAGGGCATCAGGTGCCCATTTTAAGCTTCTCCAGTATTTGGAAGTTTGAGTGTAACTAATTGCCAGTCCTTCATATTTTGGGTGCTTTATAAACGAACATACAGGTGCCTGAATGCTAACCTACTCGTGATATATTACAAAAGTGTCTGGGAAGCTGTATTGGAATTATTATGTTTAAACTTGATTTAAACACACATAAATTTTATTTTCTAAAATTTACGAAATCCAGTTGCATGTTTTTTAAATGCAATTCCCATTTATTAGCAAGAAAAATTTAATGTTGCAATCACCAATTACTAAATTTAATATGTTTAAATTAGATTAAAAACTATATATTTCAGTTCAAATTTACGAAACATTATTCGTAATTTAAAAGCCAGTGTTATTACGCAATCATACGAGTTAAAGACCAGGAAAATGCAATTCTGCACTCCATGCACAATACCGACCTACAGTAGTAAGTTCAACGGGCGACCTTCGCTCTAGCAGGAAATAAAAACTGCACAAATTGCTTATCTGCTGTTTTGTAATTTAAACACTCTGACCTAGTAAACTGTATATATGAACTTTGATATTGTTACTGCGTTAAGCATTTTTAGTTTTGTATAAATACTAGTCTATTTTCATAATAAAAATCAATCTGCATTTAATGTTTTATTCATTCACTACGTCGCCACTCCTATACCAAGCCATAATACTGTCGAGATGTGAGGCTGCATCTCAGGAGTGAATTACTGTCGTCCCTTTAAGTGCCATTGACTAAGCTGGCTTAAAGCGTAGATGCAGTCTCATCTACGCGCTTAAAATTAGGGATAGAATCAGCGCAAAGTAACGGAGTCCTGACACAGCCTCTCAGGCATCTCTGTTCATGGTCCTTCGAGCCGGATCTGTCTCCAACTAACGAAAAAACACATCCCGAGAAGAAGACAACATCTGCCAACCACCCAGTTCCCAGAAAATGGCCAACAACATGGAGGAATTCAACAACTTAGCTATCGCCCAAGAAGAGCTCGCGCAGAAGATAAAGCAAATATTATCCAACAGCAAAAAGGACCCTGCCAGCCGAAAAAATGAAGCCTACATCGCCAGTCGCAACAAAACGCTGGACGAACTTTGGAACACTGCAACTAAAAATCACGCAGAAATGGGGCAGCTAAGTATTCCAACTCATAATTATTTTAAAACAGGGTATTACGACCAAATTAAAGCCATATACGGCGAAGCAAAAAGTTACTTGCAGAGCTGTTCAAAAACAACGGAAATTTCCAACGCCTCCGTAAGCAGAACGCAAGAGGAAATGGTGGCCAACCCCGAGCGAAAGGTTCGTATCCGAAAACTGCAGATTCGGATCCAGAATTTTAAGCAAGCGATGGACGACGCCGAACTAACACAAGAATTAGGGAGGCCCGCCATCACGACAAGGGAATTAAGAGAAAAATGGGATCGTGTGGTCGAGATGGACGAAGAAGGTATGTCAAACGACATGGCTTCAGAACAAATGCACTTCAGTCCTGAATATACTACGTTGGAAGACAGGTATAGAAATTTAATTATTTTATTGCAAGCGCCGACAAGGAACGAGCAAGCAGCAGCCATCTCGCTTCCTCAAGTCAAAATTCCTATATACGAGGGAAATTATGAGGAATGGGCCACTTTCAAGGACCTGTTCACCAAATTAGTAGATGACAACCAGAATATGGACGATGTCATCAAGATGCAATACTTAAAGACGCATCTTAAGGGAGAGCCAAGCCGACTGATCCAGCATCTAGCTGTTACCCAAGCAAACTACAACACCGCCTGGAATCTGCTGCAACAAAGGTATCAAAATAATCGCCTTATTTTAACTAAATTGCTAGATACCATATTCGATCTGCCGGTCCTCTCCAAAGAGTCAGCCCAAGGGTTAAAAAGATTGCACGACTCCATCAAGGAATGTGTGGAGGCAATCAAAAATTTAGGCATCTAAACGGACAGTTGGGGTCCGTGGATTAACAGAGCTATCGCTCGAAAATGGGATCCTGAAACCAACAAATTATATGAACAGTCGCTTCAATGTCCAAATGAAGTCCAGGATCACCAAAATTTAATGGCTTTCCTGCAAGTGCGGTTCCAATCCCTAGAATCCATAGATGGAGCTCGAAAGCCCACGCAGGAAAGACCACAGAAAAATTACGCTTCCGCATCCCTAAATTGCAAGCTGTGCCATGGAGATCATTACATCGACAACTGTAGTCAATTCCAGAGGCTACCTATCCATGAAAAACAAGAAGCAGTAAAAACCAATCGATTGTGCTATCGATGCTTGCGGCACGATTCAAATATACCATGCCGTGCCTATTTTAATTGTAGGATCTGTCGCTTCCCGCATCATACACTGCTTCATAAGGCGCAGCCACCATCAAGGCCGCTCCCTGCCCAAAAGATGAGAACGTCAGCTCATGCAGCAGCTATGAAGACTTCCAACGCTCCAGAAAAGAAGCCGAAGTCGGACATCATCACCGCCAATTTAGGCGCACAGGAGAGCCAAGTTCTACTTGCCACAGCAATGGTTCAAGTAAAGGCAGCATCCGGGATGACTCATCTACTACGAGTATTAATAGATCCCGGGTCTCAGGGGTCGTTTATCACGGAAGCATCAGCCGAATTATTGGGGTTACCCAGGACCAAAGTTCGAGCTGAAATCACAGGAATTGGGAACAGCGAGCCAAAATTTGCCAAATGGAAAATCCCAGGTTTGATCACACCTAGATTTTCAAGTGACCTTTCCCTACCTGTAAATTTACTAATACTTCCCAAACTTACCAAAGCCATGCCTTCATCCCCTATCCCAAACATAAATATCGATTCCTGGAGCAATATTTTCATCGCCGATCCAACCTTCAACCAACCTGGCCCCATAGACATAATTCTAAGAGCCGAAGAATATTCAAAAATAATTCTAGAAGGAATCACTAAAACAAAGGATGGCATCTTAGGACAAAATACCGAGCTGGGCTGGATCTTATCTGGAACCATTGGAAGACAACATAACGAAATCATTAAAGTCAACACCATGGTTGCCAAAATCGAAGAAGATGAGCAGTTACAAAAATTCTGGAACATAGAAGAAGTCCCCACTCAACGAAAAATTTCCCCAGACGACCAGGTATGTGAAAATAAATTCACAGACACAGTGCAGCGAGACCAGGATGGAAGATACATAGTCAAGATTCCATTTAAGCAAACTCCAGTGAGCATGGGAAAATCCAAACCCTCGGCATTGGCAAGATTACTACATCTGGAAAAGAAGCTGAGACAAGACCAAGATCTAGAAATCCAATACAAGGAATTCATGCAAGAATATCTGGATCTAGGACATATGGAAAGAGTAGAAGAAAAACAAGAAAACAATGGCAAGTATTATATCCCACACCACGGTGTAATTCGAGAAGCAAGTTCATCAACGAAGCTCCGTGTCGTCTTCGACGCTTCGAACAAGGCATCTTATGGAAAATCCTTAAACGAAGTCATGTATGCCGGACCAAAACTTCAGCAAGAACTGGTCGACATTCTACTCCGATGGAGAACTCACAAGGTCGTATTCTCTGCGGACATTGAGAAAATGTACCGACAAATCAAGATGGACAGCCAAGACCAGGAGTATCAACGGATCTTATGGAGATTCGATCAATCACAGCCAATCAGGGAATACAGGTTATGCACCGTCACTTATGGAACCGCATCAGCTCCCTATCTGGCCATCCGAACCTTGCACCAATTAGCAGAGGACGAAAAATCTTCCTTTCTATTAGCAGCGGAAATTGTGAAGAGAGATTTCTATGTGGACGATGTACTCTCCGGAACCGACACTTTAGAAGAAGCAATCAAGCAGCAAGGTCAGTTAATTTCCTTATTAAAACGTGGAGGTTTTACCCTACATAAATGGTGCAGTAATGAATTAGCCATCATACAAGAACTACCCGAAGAATTGAAGGAGCAAACCTACCGCGAAATAAGTGAGGACGGCTTAAAGAAGTCATTGAGCGTTCACTGGTCTCCATATGAAGACGTGTTTTGCTTCAAGGTGGATGTGAAGCAAAAGGGATCCACAAAACGCAGCATATTATCCGAAGTCGCTAAAATTTTCGACCCTTTGGGTTGGTTAGCACCCATCATCATCACTGCTAAACTGCTCATCCAAGAGCTATGGCTCGAAAACGTCAAATGGGACGACCCAGTCTCAGAAAGTATCCAAGGTAAATGGGAAGCATTTAAATCTCAACTCAAATCAGTAGAAGAAATTACTTTACCAAGGTGGCTTTTTACCAAAAAGGAAGCTCAAATGGAACTGCATGGATTCTGTGACGCCTCCGAAAGAGCTATTGGAGCCGTGGTCTACACCAGAGTCATCACGTCATCAGGCCAATCCAAGGTATCATTATTAATAGCCAAATCCAAGGTGGCACCAGCTCGAGCAAAGGCAACCCTACCCAGACTAGAACTCTGCGCAGCAGTACTACTTTCTAATCTATTACAACGGGTAATCACGGCACTGGACATTCCGAAGGTATCTATCTTCGCCTGGACCGATTCCATGGTCACACTAGGATGGATAAAGGGAGATCCAGTAAGATGGAAGACATTCGTCGCAAATCGCGTAGCCGAAATCAACCACCTGATTCCGGCTCAACATTGGAACCACGTCAAGTCAGAAGAAAATCCTGCAGACGTCATCTCCAGAGGTACTAGTCCAGGAAAATTAAAGGAACATACACTATGGTGGGAGGTACCAAGCTGCTTAATTAACAAAGAGTTATGGCCGTGTCAACCAGACACCGCCACAACCAATGAAGAAGCAAAAAGTTACACTGTGCATCAAGCTACAGTTCATCAAGACGAGAACGAGATTATTCATCGCTTCTCGTCTCTGACAAGAATGGTACGAGTCGTGTCATACTGCCGAAGATTCATCAACAAATGTAGGCGTCTTCCCATTCAACCAGGATGTCTATCAGTTAAAGAAATGGAAGACACCATCCTCACACTCATCAAGGTCGTCCAAAGAAGTGATCCTATTTTGAAGGCAACAGGATCTCAAATCCAAAAGCGAAAATGTGTGGACTCCAACAACAAACTCGCAAATCTCAATCCATTCATCGATCAACATGGAATCATACGTGTTGGAGGAAGGCTAGAAAATTCCAACTTATCCTACCACGAAAAACACCCAATTATCCTTCCTTATTCCGATCATATTTCCAAATTAATAATCCATGAGGCACATTTACGCACCTTACACGGTGGCACTCAACTCACACTGTCCTATGCCCGAAGAAAATATTGGATCATCAACGCAAAGAAAGCCGTCAGTTCCAGCATCAAGAAATGCTTTCGATGCATCCGATTCAAGGCAGAGGCAGCCCAGCAATTAATGGGGAATCTTCCACCAACAAGAGTTAATTCAACCCCGCCATTCTTCCATTCCGGAGAGGACTATGCCGGTCCAATACAAATCCGAACATCTAAAGGAAGAGGGCATTCTTCATCCAAGGGATACATTGCTGTTTTTGTCTGTCTGTCAACCAAAGCAATACACTTAGAAGCCGTCAGCGACATGACAACTAACAGCTTCCTAGCAGTCTTCAGGAAGTTCATCGCCCGAAGAGGACGCTGTGCACATCTTTATAGCGACAACGGAACGAATTTCGTTGGAGCAAGAAAGGTCTTGGACAAGGAAATCCGTCAAGCAATGGAAGGCCCAGTTATCCAAGAAAATTTATCCACCATTGGTACTCAATGGCACTTCATCCCCCCAGTAGCCCCACACTTCGGAGGAATCTGGGAAGCAGGAGTAAAATCAATGAAGCATCATCTGAAGAGAACCATTGGCAACGCTACTCTAACGTTTGAAGAATTAACAACTTTGCTTTGCCAAATAGAAGCCTGCTTAAACTCACGTCCTCTGTGCCCACAAGGCAACAATATTGAAGATACCACTGCATTGACACCAGGCCATTTCCTGATAGGAAGAGAGGTAATCTCACCACCGGACCCAATCAGCACACCAATATCAACAAATTTGTCAAATCGCTGGAGATTGATCCAAAAAATCAAGCAAGATTTTTGGAAATCATGGAGTTCAGACTACCTTCATGGATTACAGCAAAGAAACAAATGGAAGAAACCGGTGGAGAATATCAAAGTTGGTGACCTAGTGCTAATCAAAGAAGAAAACATTAATCCTAGTAAATGGCCCTTAGCGAGAGTTACCGACATTCATCCTGCAACCGATGGATCAGTACGAGTAGTAACCATCCAGAAATCAGGAGGACATCAATTAAAACGTTCCATAGGCAGTATCATTCCATTACCAACTAACGAAGAATCGCAGGAACCAGAGCCTGAAGAGAAAATTTCGGCCAACAACACCTACACACAATCATTCCCAGTACCAAAGACACCTATCTGGTCCAAATGGAAAATGCTTCTACTCATATTTACTCTCCTTACCACAAATACACTGAGTAAGGCAGAATTCAACATACAAAAACCAGACAGCGGGTACTATGTAGAGCATATTGGACACGGGAAGATTGAACGAGGAACATTTAGGATCGAAATCCAGTTCGAGAGAGGGAAGATCGAAGAAGACTTCGAAACAGTTACCGACATGGTGGACAAATTCGACGACCTCTGCAACTCTGCGAAAGAACTGTCCGAAGACACGTTATGCAAGACATTAGTGCATCATCTTCTGGAACAAAAAAGGCATATGGAATGGATTAAAACTGGCATGGAAGATATCATAACAAGAAGAGAGAAACGAGGAGTGCTTGGGACTGTACTTACGTCAATGTTCGGAGTAAATGACGAAGTCTATCAAGATATTGATAGACTCGACAAAAATCAACAGGAATTAATAAAAATGGACAGTCAACAATCCAAATTCTTGCTGTCAGCACTTTCAAGATTTAATGAGACCGAAGAACGAATCGATCAGAAGCTGGAACATTTCCAAGAGAAGCTGAACCAAGGAATCAGGGCGATCAACAACATGGACAAGTGGTATAAGGCAACCGACTCCAACCGATTAAATATCCACATCATCAGTGTCTATCAAGTCGCCACAAATGTTATTAGTGAACTGTGCAATTACCACACAAACATTTTGAACGTTCATTTCCAACAAGGTAATTTTTACGAGTTAATAACACCCGCCCAAATCAAGCAAATCCTCGCAAATGCAACCAGTAAACTCTCGCCAAATTTAGAAATTTTACCGACTCCAATCCTGAAGGTCGACATTGGACATGATGACATATACATCAACGTCCAAGGATACTTCATCATAGTCGAAAAAACCGAATATACCTTAATCAAGGTGACTCCAATTCCTCTCCAAATTAACAATGGGTCCTACTGGGTGATCGACGTACCAAAAGGGATCTTCGCTGTGGATTACAACTTACAAATGTACTTCCAAGAGACAGATGAGGAATTCAAAGAAAATCTCCAAATTACTCCAAACACGTATATCTACAGTCCAACAGTCGTGAAAGGAATTGAAAATAACCCAAATTGCATCATTGATGATATATATCATCGAACAGAAATTAGTCAGTGCAGCCTACGAAGACATCAGATCCAGTCCATTATTTGGAAACAACTATACATGGAAAACACCTGGATGTTCGTAGTCAACAAGCCAACCCGAATTGCTATCACTTGTAGTGGCAATAGGGAAGAAGTCACTGTCAACACAACAGGTGTGATGTCAGACCACTTCGAGGATCTACAAACTTCACAGTTGGAATTCCAGCAGCACCTAAAAGACATAACTTGGAAAACCATCCGCCACCACTCCTATCTATCCAGCGGGATCACAGGCAGCCTATTAGGAGGGGCTATTCTAATAGGAGCTTTCTACTACATTCGGAAAAGGATCAACCGAAGGAAGCCGCAATCCAAACAACGCCAGTCATCCGTAGAAGAATATCCTTTAAAAACCCTTAATGTGGAAGAAACAATATAGTTTTCCTTTTCTTTTTCTTCGGCTTAAAATTGGCAATATGTTTAAACTTGATTTAAACACATAAATTTTCTAAAATTTACGAAATCCAGTTGCATATCTTTTAAATGCAATTCCCACTTATTTAATGTTGCAATCATAATTACTAAATTTAATATGTTTAAATTAGATTAAAAACTATATATTTCAGTTCAAATTTACGAAACAGTATTCGTAATTTAAAAGCCAGTGTTATTACGCAATCATACGAGTTAAAGACCAGGAAAATGCAATTCTGCACTCCTTGCATAATTGCGACCTACAGTAGTAAGTTCAACGGGCGACCTTCGCTCTATCAGGAAATAAAAACTGCACAAATTGCTTATCTGCTGTTTTGTAATTTAAACACTTTGTCCTATTAAACTGTATATATGAACTTTGATATTGTTACTGCGTTAAGCATTTTTAATTTTATAAATACTAGTCTATTTTCATAATAAAATCAATCTGCATTTAATGTTTGATTCATTCACTACCCTTTCTAAGCCATAATATTTATGGGGCATGAGGCTGTGCTCCAAGGGTGGTTTTTACTGTCGTCCGTTCAAGTACCATTGACTACATTGGTTTAAAACGTAAACACAGTCTTGTTTACGTGCTTGACGAATAGAATCAGCGCAAAGTAACGGAATCCTGAAGCAGCCTCTCAGGCAACTCTGTTCAGTTACTGTCTTAGCAAGGGAGAAATCGCCTAAATAAGAGTTCTTGCGGGTTTGGTATGGTTACTGTCTGCCTGCAAGAACACCCGATAACCTAGAGATCCTTATCTAGCCCGTCCGCCGTCCGAGAATTGAGCGCGCATAACATTTGCGTCCTCGAAGGCCGTATTTCGAACGTATTAATTTTCCTGAATTTTAAAGCACTAAGAAGCCGTCAACATCCCGTCACCACCAGGTTGAAGATCGTGTGATAAGAGACCTACCTGCAGACGTCGCCGCCAACACTCCGGAGCTATCCCAGAGGCTTCTCGAAATAAATCTCCGCGCTGCTACGATCCGGATAGAGCCGCCTATTTGCCCGAACATCGAAATATTTGGGAGTCCGACTACGGCACATTTCCGAGCTACGGACGCCGCCAAATCGTTCGGCGGCCCCGGTCTAATTCAGCACACCGGACGCGAACTTCTACCGTTTTTTTTTAGTCGCCAGGTACCTCTTTAAAACACAATAAATAATCCGAAGTGTTCGCAGCGTTTGTTACAAACACGACTGGGGCATTCGATCAACGACCTCCGCCGACCGATAAGGGGCCGCTGCGCGGACAGTCGACTCCGCGACATCTCCGTGGACGACGACGCGCGCTTCGAAGGCGTCCTCAACGTGCCTGCCCTTCACCTGGACAATTTGGGTTGCGGTGCTGCCGGCGAGCCCGAGCAACCCCCTGTTGGTGCGACAACCCTATATAATGTAACCTGCAGTATGCAATATTATTTCCATTTTTAATGTACATAGTTAAAGACAGTATATTTTATTTTCATCATTTATCCTGTGTTATTTATTGATCTATGCATTATTCGAGCAATCTGGACGTAATCTCCGATTTTGAGCATATCCGAGGCAATAAGGCCATTTAAAATATTCCAAATAAAGGCGGGCCGTTACACTTTTCTTGGCGCGTAACTTGGCGCTTGGCTTCGCGCTTTTCTTGGCGCGCGGCTTGGCACTTGGCTTGGCGCTTGGCTTGGCGCTTGGCATGGTGCATAGCTTGACGTTCTCCTTGGCGCGTGGCTTGGCGTTTGGCTAAACGCTTGGCTTGGCGCTTGGCTGGACGCTTGGCTTGGCGCTTGGCTTGGCGTTTGGCTTAGCGCTTGGCTTGGCGTGTTTCTTGGCGCGTCGCTTGGCGCTTGGCTTGGCGCTTGGCTTGGCGCATGGCTTGGCGCTCTCCTTGGCGCGTAGCTTAACGCTTGGCTGGGCGCTTGACCTGGCGCCTGGCTTGGCGCCTGGCTTGGCGCTTTTCTTGGCGCGTGGCTTGTTGCTTGGCTTCGCGTTTTTCTTGGCGCTTGGTTTGGCACTTGGCTTAGCGTCTGTCCTGGCGCATAGCTTGACGCTCTCCTTGGCGCGTGGATTGGCGCTTGGATGGACTCGTGGTTTGGCGCTTGATTTGGCTCCTGTCTTGGCGCTTGTCTTGGCGCATGTCTTTTCGCTCTCCTTAGCGTTTGGCTTGGCGCTTTTCTTGGCGCGTGGTTTAGCGCGTGGCTTGGCGCTTGGATTTGCGCTTCTCTTAGCCCGTAATTTGGCGCGTGGCTTGGCGCTTGGCTTAATGCTTTTCTTGGCGCTTTTCTTGGCGCGTAACTTGGCGCTTGGCTTCGCGCTTTTCTTGGCGCGCGACTTGGCACTTGGCTTGGCGCTTGGCTTGGCGCTTGGCTTGGTGCATAGCTTGACGTTCTCCTTGGCGCGTCGCTTAGCGTTTGGCTAAACGCTTGGCTTGGCGCTTGGCTGGACGCTTGGCTTGGCGCTTGGCTTGGCGCTTGGCTTGGCGCTTGGCTTGGCGCTTGGCTTGGCGCTTGGCTTGGCGTGTTTCTTGAAGCGTCGCTTGGCGCTTGGCTGGGCGCTCGGCTTGGCGCTTTTCTTGGCGCTTAACTTGGCGCTTGGCTTCGCGCTTTTCTTGGCGCGCGGCTTGGCACTTGGCTTGGCGCTTGGCTTGGCGCTTGGCATGGTGCATAGCTTGACGTTCTCCTTGCCGCGTGGCTTGGCGTTTGGCTAAACGCTTGGCTTGGCGCTTGGCTGGACGCTTGGCTTGGCGCTTGGCTTGGCGTTTGGCTTAGCGCTTGGCTTGGCGTGTTTCTTGGCGCGTCGCTTGGCGCTTGGCTGGGCGCTTGGCTTGACGTTTGGCTTGGCACTTGGCTTGGCGCTTGGCTTGGCGGATGGCTTGGCGCTCTCCTTGGCGCGCAGCTTAACGCTTGGCTGGGCGCTTGACTTGCCGCCTGGCTTGGCGCCTGGCTTGGCGCTTTTCTTGGCGCGTGGCCTGTTGCTTGGCTTCGCGCTTTTCTTGGCGCGTGGCTTGGCGCTTGGTTTGGCACTTGGCTTAGCGTCTGTCCTGGCGCATAGCTTGACGCTCTCCTTGGCGCGTGGATTGGCGCTTGGATGGACGCGTGGTTTGGCGCTTGATTTGGCGCCTGTCTTGGCGCTTGTCTTGGCGCATGTCTTTTCGCTCTCCTTAGCGTTTGGCTTGGCGCTTTTCTTGGCGCGTGGTTTAGCGCGTGGCTTGGCGCTTGGATTTGCGCTTCTCTTAGCCCGTAATTTGGCGCGTGGCTTGGCGCTTGGCTTAATGCTTTTCTTGGAGCTTTTCTTGGCGCGTAACTTGGCGCTTGGCTTCGCGCTTTTCTTGGCGCGCGGCTTGGCACTTGGCTTGGCGCTTGGCTTGGCGCTTGGCATGGTGCATAGCTTGACGTTCTCCT
Organism: Agriotes lineatus; assembly: GCA_940337035.1. Taxonomy (NCBI): domain Eukaryota; kingdom Metazoa; phylum Arthropoda; class Insecta; order Coleoptera; family Elateridae; genus Agriotes; species Agriotes lineatus. The sequence goes on from OW679195.1 coordinate 10,198,905, forward strand.
TGGCGCGTGGCTTGGCGTTTGGCTAAACGCTTGGCTTGGCGCTTGGCTGGACGCTTGGCTTGGCGCTTGGCTTGGCGCTTGGCTTGGCGCTTGGCTTGGCGCTTGGCTTGGCGCTTGGCTTGGCGTGTTTCTTGGCGCGTCGCTTGGCGCTTGGCTGGGCGCTCGGCTTGGCGCTTGGCTTGGCGCTTGGCTTGGCGCATGGCTTGGCGCTTTCCTTGGCGCGTTGCTAGTTGCTTGGCTTCGCGCTTTTCTTGGCGCGTGGCTTGGCACTTGGTTTGGCACTTGGCTTAGCGCCTGTCCTGGCGCATAGCTTGACGCTCTCCTTGGCGCGTGGATTGGCGCTTGGATGGACGCGTGGTTTGGCGCTTGGCTTGGCGCTCGGCTTGGCGCTTTTCTTGGCACGTGGCTTGACGTTTGGTTTGGCGTTTTTGTTGGCGCGTAGCTTGGCACTTGGCTTGACGCTTAGCATGGCGCTTGGCTTGGCGCTTTTCTTGGCGCGTGGCCTGTCGCTTGGCTTGGCGCATGGCGTGGCGCTCTTCTTGGCGCGTGGCTTAGCGCTTGGCTTGGCGTTTGGTTTGGCGCATGGCTTGGCGCTTTTCTTGGCGCGTGGCTTGACGCTTGGTTTGGCACTTGGCTTAGCGCCTGTCCTGGCGCATAGCTTGACGCTCTCCTTGGCGCGTGGATTGGCGCTTGGATGGACGCGTGGTTTGGAGCATGGCTTGGCGCTCGGCTTGGCGCTTTTCTTGGCACGTGGCTTGACGTTTGGTTTGGCGCTTTTCTTGGCGCGTAGCTTGGCACTTGGCTTGACGCTTAGTATGGCGCTTGGCTTGGCGCTTTTCTTGGCGCGTGGCCTGTCGCTTGGCTTGGCGCATGGCGTTGCGCTCTTCTTGGCGCGTGGCTTGGCGCTTGGTTTGTCGCTTGGCTTGGCGCTCACTTTGGCGGGTGGCTTGGCGCTTATTTTGGCGCGTGGTTTGGCGCTTGGCTTGGCGCTCGGCTTGGCGCTTTTCTTGGCACGTGGCTTGACGTTTGGTTTGGCGCTTTTCTTGGCGCGTAGCTTGGCACTTGACTTGACGCTTTGCATGGCGCTTGGCTTGGCGCTTTTCTTGGCGCGTGGCCTGTCGCTTGGCTTGGCGCATGGCGTGGCGCTCTTCTTGGCGCGTGGCTTGGCGCTTGGTTTGTCGCTTGGCTTGGCGCTCACTTTGGCGGGTGGCTTGGCGCTTATTTTGGCGCGTGGTTTGGCGCTTGGCTTGGCGCATTTCTTGGCGCGTGACTTGGCGCGTGGCTTGTCGCTTGGCTTGGTGTTCTCCTTGGCGCTTAGCTTGGCGTTTGGCTTGGCGGTTGGCTTGGCGTTTTTCTTGGCACGTGGCTTGGCGCTTGGCTTTTTCGCTTGGCTTGGCGCTTGGCTTGGCGCTTGGCTTGGCGCTGTTCTTGGCGCGTGGCTTGGCGCTTGGCTTGGCACTTGGCTTGCCGCTCGATTTGGCGCTTGGCTTGGCGCTGTTCTTGGCGCGTGGCTTGGCGCCTGTCGTGGCGCATGGGTTGGCGCTCTCCTTGGCGTTTGGCTTGGCGCTTGGCTTGGCGCGTGGCTTGTCGCTTGGCTTGGCGCTCTCCTTGGCGCGTGGTTTGGCGCTTAGCTTGGAGCGTGGCTTGACGCTTGGCTTGGCGCTTGGCTTGGCGCTTTCCTTAGCGCGTGGCTTGGCCCTTAGCTTGGCGCGTGGCTTGTCGCTTGGCTTAGCGCCCTCCTTGGCGCGTGGCTTAACGCTCTCCATGGAGCGTGGATTGGCCGTTGGCTTGGCGCTTGGCTTGGCGCTTTTCTTGGCGCGTGGCTTGTTGCTTGGCTTAGCGCTGTTTTTGGCGCGTGGCTTGGCACTTAGCTTGGCGCGTGGCTTGACGCTTGACTGAGCGTTTGGCTTAGCGTTTGTGTCGGCGCTTGGTTTGGCGCTTTTCTTGGCGCGTGGCTTGGCGCGTAACTTGGCGCTTGGCTGGGCGCTGGGCTTGGCGCTTCGCTTGGCGCTTCGCTTGGCGCTTGGCTTGGCGCTTGGCTTGGCGCATGGCGTGGCGCTTTTCTTGGTGCGTGGCTTGGCGCTTGGCTTGGCGATTTTTTTAGCGGGTGGCTGGGCGCTTGGATTAGCGCTTGGCTTGGCGCTTGGCTTGGCGCTTGGCTTGGCGCATGGCGTGGCGCTTTTCTTGGAGCGTGGTTTGGCGCTTGGCTTGGCGCTTGGCTCCTCGCTTGGTTTGGCGCTTGGCTTGGCGCTTGGTTTGGCGCCCTTCTTGGCGCGTGGCTTGGTGCGTGGCTTGTCGCTTGGCTTGGCGCCCTCCTTGGCGCGTGGCTTGGCGCTTGGCTTGGCGTTTGGCTTGAAGCTTGACTTGGCTCTTTTCTTGGCGCGTGGCCTGTCGCTTGGTTTGGCGCATGGCGTGGCGCTTTTCTTGAATCGTGGCTTGGCGCTTGGCTTGGCGCATAGCGTGGCGCTTTTCTTGGCGCGTGGCTTGGCGCTTGGCTTGGCGTTTGGCTTGGCGCTTGGCTTGGCGCTTTTCTTGGCTCGTGGTTTGGCGCGTGGCTTCTCGCTTGGCTTGGCGCTCTCCTTGGTGCATGGGGTAGCGCTTTTCTTGGCGCGTGGCTTGGCACTTGGCCTGGTGATTGGCTTGACGTTTGGCTTGACGCATTGCCAGATAAACACCTTTACCCGTACGCGTGAGGACTGTGGTTGTTAACCACAGGGGTGGTGATGGGGCCTCCCCCTCCTCCTTTTTTTTTGACACATGCCTTGGCGCTTTCCTTGGCGCGTGGCTTGGAGCTTGGTTGGGCGTTTGACTTGGCGCTTTTCTTAAGGTGTGGTTGGCGCGTAGCTTGGCACTTGGGTTGACGCTTAGAATGGCGCTTAGCTTGGCGCTTTTCTTGGCGCGTGGCTTGGCGCGTGGCTTGTCGCTTGGCTTGGCGCTCTCCTTGGCGGGTGGCTTGGCGCTTAGCTTGGCGCGTGGCTTGGCGCTTGGCTTGGCGCATGGTTTGGCGCTTTTATTAGCGCGTGGCTGGGCGCTTGGCTTGGCGCTTGGCTTGGCGGCTGGTTTGGCGCTTGGCTTGGCGCTTTTGTTCGCGCGTTGCTTGGCGCTTGGCTTAGCGATTGGCTTGGGGCTTGGCTTGGCGCTTTTCTTGGCGCTTTTCTTTGCGCGTGGCCTGGCGCTTGGCTTGCCGGTTGGCTTGGCGCTCTCCTTGGCACGTGGCTTAGCGCTTGGCTGGGCGCTCGGCTTGGCGTTTGGCTTGGCGCTTTTCTTGGCGCGTGGACTGTTGCTCTGCTTGGCGCTTTTCTTGGCGTGTGGCTTGGCACCTGGGTTGGCGCTTAACTTGGCGCTTGGCTTGGCGCACGGCTTGGCGCTTGACTTGGCGCTTGGCTGGGGGCTTGGCTTGGCGCTTGGCTTGGCGAATGGCTTGGCGTTTCCCTTGGTAAGTGGCTTTTTGCTTGGCTGGGCGCTTAGCTTGGCGCGTGGCTTGTCGCTTGGGTTCGTGCTTTTCTTAGCGCGTGGTTTAGTGCTTGGCTTGCCGCTTGGCTTGGCGCTTGGCTTGGTGCTTTCCTTGGCGCTTTCCTTGGCGCGTAACTTGGCGGTTGGCTGGACGCTTGGCTTGTCGCCTGGCTTGGCGCCTGGCTGGGCGTTTGGCTTAGCATTTGTCTCGGCGCTTGGCTTGGCGCTTTTCTTGGCGCCTGGCATGGCACTTGGCTTGGCGTTTGGCTTGGCGCTTGGCTTGGCGCGTGGCTTGGCGCATGGCTTGGCGCTTAGCTTGGCGCTGTTCTTGGCGCGTGGTTTGGCGCTTGGCTGGGCGCTTGGCTTGGCGCGTGGCTTGTCGCTTGGCTTGGCGCCCTCTTTGGCGCGTGACTTGGCGCTTAGCTTGGCGCTGTTCTTGGCGCGTGGTTTGGCGCTTGGCTGGGCGCTTGGCTTGGCGCTTGGCTTAGCTCTTTTCTTGGCGCGTGGCTTGTCGCTTGGCTTCGCGCTCTCTTTGGCGCGTGGCTTGGTGCTTGGCTTGGCGCATGGCGTGGCGCTTTTCTTGGCGCGTGGCTTGGCACTTGGATTGGCGTTTGGCTTGGCGCTTGGCTTGGCGCTTTTCATGGCGCGTGGCCTGTCGTTTGGCTTGGCGCATGGCGTAGCGCTTTTCTTGGTGCGTGGCTTGGCGCGTGGCTTGGCGCTTGGCTTGGCGTTTGGCTTGGCACTTGGCTTGGCGCTTTTTTTTGCGCGTGGCCTGTCGCTTGGCTTGGCGCATAGCGTGGCGTTTTTCTTGGCGCGTGGCTTGGCGCTTGGTTTGGAGTTTGGCTTGGCGCTTAACTTGGCGCTTTTTTTATCGCATGGCCTGTCGCTTGGCTTGCCGCATGGCTTGGCGCTTTTCATGGCGCGTGGCTTGTCGTTTGGCTTGGCGCATGGCGTGGCGTTTTTCTTGGCGCGTGGCTTGGCGCTTGGCTTGTCGTTTGGCTTGGCGCATAGCGTGGCGTTTTTCTTGGCGCGTGGCTTGGCGCTTGGTTTGGAGTTTGGCTTGGCGCTTAACTTGGCGCTTTTTTTATCGCATGGCCTGTCGCTTGGCTTGCCGCATGGCTTGGCGCTTTTCATGGCGCGTGGCTTGTCGTTTGGCTTGGCGCATGGCGTGGCGTTTTTCTTGGCGCGTGGCTTGGCGCGTGGCTTGGCGCTTGGCTTGGCGTTTGGCTTGGCGCGTGGTTTGTCGTTTGGCTTGGCGCTCTCCTTGGCGTGTGGTTTGGTGCTTGGTTTGGCGCATGGCGTGGCGCTTTTCTTGGCGCGTGGCTTGGCACTTGGCTTGGCGTTTGGCTTGGCGCTTGGCTTGGCGCTTTTCTTGGCGCGTGGCCTGTCGCTTGGCTTGGCGCATGGCGTGGCGCTTTTCTTGGCGCGTGGCTTGGCGCTTGGCTTGGCGTTTGGCTTGGCGCGTGGCTTGGCGCGTGGCTTGGCGCTTGGCTTAGCGCTTTCCTTGGCGCGTGGCTTGGCGCTTGGTTGGGCGTTTGGCTTGGCGCTTTTCTTAACGTGTGGTTGGCGCGTAGCTTGGCACTTTGCTTGACGCTTAGAATGGCGCTTGGCTTGGCGCTTGGCTGGTCGCTTGGCTTAGCGCTCTCCTTGGCGCGTGGCTTGGCACTTGGCTTGGCGCTTGGCTTGGCGCTTGGCCTGGCGCATAGCTTGACGCTCTCCTTGGCGCGTGGCTTGGCGTTTTTTTTGGCGCGTGGTTTGGCACTTGGCTTGCCGCTTGGCTTGGCGCTTGGTTTGCCGCTTGGTTTGGCGCTTGGCTTGTCTCTTGGCTTCGCGCTTTTCTTGGCGCGTGGCTTGGCACTTGGCTTGGCGCTTGGCTTGGCGCTTGGCCTGGCGCATAGCGTGACGCTCTCCTTGGCGAGTGGCTTGGCGCTTTTTTTGGCGCGTGGTTTGGCACTTGGCTTGCCGCTTGGCTTGGCGCTTGTCTTGGCGCATGCCTTGGCGCTCTCCTTAGCGTTTGGCTTGGCGCTTGGCTAGGCGCTTGGCTTGGCGCTCGGTCTGGCGCTTTTCTTGGCGCGTGGCTTGTCGCTTGGATGGCGCTTTTCTTGGCGCGTAGCTTGGCACTTGGCTTGACGCTTAGTATGGCGCTTGGCTTGGCGCATGGCTTGGCGCTCTCCTTAGCGCGTGGCTTGGCGCTTGATTTGGCGCTTTTCTTGGCGCGTGGCTTGGCGCTTGTAATATAAAGGCCTCACGTTGCGGGTCAATTGTAATATTAAGCCTCAGTTGAGGTGTCAATTGTAATATAATTTCCCCAGTTGCGGTGCCAATTACTTATTTTTATTACAAATTAAAATGATATAACTTACCTCTCAAACGTCAATATTTGACATACAAATATTGTTCAGTTATATCTTTCTAATTATTTTAAAGATTGCTCCGTTTAGTCAGTACAGCTAAAAGAATACTCTTTATACTCAGCTAAATGGTGCTTCTTAATAACAAGTATAACTGATTGTTTAACTATTTGGATAATATAAAGTAATTTTATAGTCATTTTCAGGTCTTTTACTGATATTCTAAATATCTTAATGACATTCAGATATGTTTATTGACTTTTCAATGACGTAAGGATAGTCAAGTATGTTTAGGATAACTTTTAATCAATATTTAAAACCCAAAATCCCTAATTTACATTCCCAATCTTAAATTAAATCAAATGTTAGAATTTCTAAATATAATGGCCTAAAATCGCCGAGTACTCAGAACACTATTATAATTTAGATAATTAATAGTAATTCTTAGTTCTAAATACAAGTTCACTAATATTAAACACACAATTTAAACATTCTTGAAGTATTCCAAAAATTGTTCGTAAAAGTTATGAAACAAACACTGACCTTAGCGTCGCTTTAGCGTAACCTGATCAGCAACCTATAGAATTCCCTTTGCAAATGAAGCAGGGCAGCTAACAGTAACTGGCTGGTTGAGATCTCCACTCTCTTCAAAAAGCTTTTTATATGTGTTGCTATCTTCCAGATAGCACTTCTCAATTGAATGCACAACACACACGTGAACACTGGCGCTACGTTAATTATATTGTAAGTTATTTACTTGATAATATAACTTCAATATGAAATTGCAAACACTTCAATTATGTCGACTTGATAGACGGTTTGATTTGCTGAATTTACTTTGTATCATTACCAGATACTTTCTGTGTAATGATCTTTTAATTAAATTCAATTAAAAATACCAATTGGTTGGGATTGAACCACCATCGTTTTTAATATGACCGCCTCGAGTCGAGTTTCAAATTGAACTTTTTTATCATTCTGTTTATTTACTTTTCTTTGGTTACCCGTAACCATTCACAACACATCGACTGTACATAAACTTTTTAAATTAACTATCTGCATATATAATAAATGTGACATGCAGACTGCATGTAACATTACACGCTTGGCGCTTTTTTTGGCGCGTGGCCTGTCGCTTGGCTTGGCGCATGGCGTGGCGCTTTTCTTGGCGCTTGGCTTGGCGCTTGGTTTGGCGCGTGGCTTGTCGCTTGGCTTGGCGTTCTCCTTGGCGCGTGGCTTGGCGCTTGGCTTGGCGTTTGGCTTGGCGCTTGGCTTGGCGCTTTTCTTGGGGCGTAGCCTGTCGCTTGGCTTGGCGCATGGCGTAACGCTTTTCTTGGCGCGTGGCTTGGCGCTTGACTTGGCGCTTGGCTTGGCGCTTTTTTTGGCGCGTGGTTTGGCACTTGGCTTGCCGCTTGGCTAGGCACTTGGCTTAGCGCTTGGCTTGGCGCTTGCCTTGGCGCATGTCTTGGTGCTCTCCTTAGCGTTTGGCTTGGCGCTTGGCTGGGCGCTTGGCTTGGCGCTCGGTTTGGCGCTTTTCTTGGCGCGTGGCTTGTCGCTTGGCTTGGCGCTTTTCTTGGCGCGTAGCTTGGCACTTGTCTTGACGCTTAGCATGGCGCTTGGCTTGGCGCATGGCGTAGCGCTCTCCTTGGTGCGTGGCTTGGCGCTTGGCTTGGCGCTTTTCTTGGCGCGCGGCCTGTCGCTTGGCTTGGCGCATGGCGTGGTGCTTTTTTTAGCGCGTGGCTTGGCGCTTGGCTTGGCGTTTGGCTTGGCGCTTGGCTTGGCGCTTGGCTGGACGCTTGGCTTGGCGTTTGGCTTGGCGCTGGCTTGGCGCTTGGCTGGACGCTTGACTTGGCGCTTGGCTTGGCGCTTTTTTAGGGGCGTGGTTTGGCGCGTGGCTTGGCGCTTGACTGGACGCTTGGCTTGGCGTTTGGCTTGGCGCTGGCTTGGCGCTTGGCTGGACGCTTGGCTTGGCGCTTGGCTTGGCTCTGGCTTGGCGCTTGGCTTGGTGCTTTTCTTGGCGCGTGGCTTGGCGCTTGGCTTGTCGCTTGGCTTGGCGTGTGGCTTGGCGCTTAGCTTGGCGCTTAGCTTGGCGCTTGGCTTAGCGCTTGGCTTGGCGCTTTTCTTGGTGTTTTTCTTGGCGCGTAACATGGAACTTGGCTTGGCGCTTGGCTTGGCGCTGGCTTGGCGCTTTTCTTGGCGCGTGGCTTGTCGCTTGGCTTGGCGCTCTCCTTGGCACTTAGCTTGGCGCTTGGCTTAGCGCTTGGCTTGGAGCTTTTCTTGGTGTTTTTCTTGGCGCGTAACATGGAGCATGGCTTGGCGCTTGGCTTGGCGTGTGGCTTGGCGCTTAGATTGGCGCGTGGCTTGTCGCTTGGCTTGGCGCTCTCCTTGGCGCTTAGCTCGGCGCTTGGCTTAGCGCTTGGCTTGGCGCTTTTCTTGGTGTTTTTCTTGGCGGGTAACATGGAGCATGGCTCGGCGCTTGGCTTAGCGCTTGGCTTTGCGCTGTTCTTAGTGCGTGGTTTGGTGCTTGGCTTTCCGCTTAGCCTGGCGCTTGGCTTGGCGCTTTTGTTTGCGCTTTTCTTGGCGTGGAACTTGGTGCTTAACTTGGCGTTTGGATTGGCGCTTGGTTTGGCGCTTGGCTTGGCGCTCGGCTTGGCGCTTTTCTTGGCGCGTGACTTGCCGCGTGGCTTAACGCTTGGCTTTGCACTTTTCTTAGCGCGTGGTTTGGCGCTTGACTTGGCGCTTGGCTGGGCGCTTGGCTTGGCGCTTGGCCTGGCGCATAGCTTGACGCTCTCTTTGGCGCGTGGCTTGGCGCTTGGGTGGACGCTTGGTTTGGCGCTTGGCTTAGTGCTTGGCTTGGCGCTTGACTTGGCGCTTGGCTTGGCGCTTGGCTTAACGTTTTTCTTGGCGCGTGGTTTGGCGCTTGGCTTTGCGCTTTTCTTAGCGCGTGGTTTGGCGCGTGGCTTGGCGCTTGGCTGGGCGCTTGGCTTTACGCCCTTCTTGGCGCGTGGCTTGTCGCTTGGCTTTGCGCTTTACCTGGCGCGTAGCATGGCACTTGGCTTGGCGCTTGGCTGGGCGTTTGGCTTGGCGCTTGGCTTGGCGCTTGGCTTGGCGCATGGCTGGGCGTTTGGCTTGGCGCTTGGCTTGGCGCTTTTCTTGGCGCGTGGCTTGACACTTGGCTTGGCGCTTGGCTTGGCGCTTGGCCTGGTGCATAGCTTGACGCTCTCCATGGCGCGTGGCTTGGCGCTTGGCCGGACGCGTGGTTTGGTGCTTGGCTTGGTGCTTGGCTTGGCGCCTGGCTTGGCGCTTGGCTTGGCGCTGTTCTTGGCGCGTACCTTGGCGCTTGGCTGGGCACTTGACTTGGCACTTGGCTTTGCGTTTAACTTGGCGCTCGGCTTGGCACTTTTCTTGGCGCGTGGTTTGGCACTTAACTTGCCGCTTGGCTTGGCGCTTGGCTTGGCGCTTTTCTTGGCGATTTTCTTGGCGCGTGGCTTGGCGCTTGGCTTGGCGCTTGGCTTGGCGCTTTTCTTTTCGATTTTCTTGGCGCGTGGCTCGTCGCTTGGCTAGGCGCATGGCGTGGCGCTTTTCTTGGCTTGTGGCTTTACGCTTGGCTTAGCGTTTGGCTTGGCGCTTGGCTTGGCACTTGGCTTGGCGCTTGGCTTGGCGCTTTTCTTTTCGATTTTCTTGGCGCGTGGCTCGTCGCTTGGCTAGGCGCATGGCGTGGCGCTTTTCTTGGCTTGTGGCTTTACGCTTGGCTTAGCGTTTGGCTTGGCGCTTGGCTTGGCACTTGGCTTGGCACTTGGCTTGGCGCTTGGCTTGGCGCTTGGCCTGGCGCATAGTTTGACGCTCTCCATGGCGCGTGGCTTGGCGCATGGCTGGACGCTTGGCTTGGCGCTTGGCTTGGCACTTGGCTTGGCGTTTGGCTTGGCGCTTGGCTTGGCGCTTGGCTTGGCTCTTTTCTCGGCGCGTGGCCTGTCGCTTGGCTTGGAGCATGGCGTTTCGCTTTTCTTGAATCGTGGCTTGGCGCTTGGCTTGGCGCATAGCGTGGCGCTTTTTTTGGCGCGTGGCTTGGCGCTTGGCTTGGCGTTTGGCTTGGCGCTTGGCTTGGCGCTCTCCTTGGCGCGTGGCTTGGCGCATAGCGTGGCGCTTTTTTTGGCGCGTGGCTTGGCGCTTGGCTTGGGGTTTGGCTTGGCGCTTGGCTTGGCGCTCTCCTTGGCGCGTGGCTTGGCGCGTGGCTTGGCGTTTGGCTTGGAGCTTTGCTTGGCTCTTTTCTCGGCGCGTGGCCTGTCGCTTGGCTTGGAGCAAGGCGTTTCGCTTTTCTTGAATCGTGGCTTGGCGCTTGGCTTGGCGCATAGCGTGGCGCTTTTTTTGGCGCGTGGCTTGGCGCTTGGCTTGGCGTTTGGCTTGGCGCTTGGTTTGGCGCTCTCCTTGGCGCGTGGCTTGGCGCATAGCGTGGCGCTATTTTTGGCGCGGGGCTTGGCGCTTGGCTTGGCGTTTGGCTTGGCGCTTGGCTTGGCGCTCTCCTTGGCGCGTGGCTTGGCGCGTGGCTTGTCGCTTGGCTTGGCGCTCTCCTTGGTGCATGGGGTGGCGCTTTTCTTGACGTTTGGCTTGGCGCATGCCTTGGCTCTTTCCTTGGCGCGTGGCTTGAAGCTTGGTTGGGCGTTTGGCTTGGCGCTTTTCTTAACGTGTGGTTGGCGCGTAGCTTGGCACTTGGCTTGACGCTTAAAACGGCGCTTGGCTTGCCGCTAGGCTTGGCGCTCTCCTTGGATCGTGGCTTGGCGCTTGGCTTGGCGCTTTTTTTGGCGCTTGGCTTGGCGCTTTTTTTGGCGCTTGGCTTGGCGCCTAGCTTGGCGCGTGGATTGGCGCTTGGCTTGGCGCTTTTCTTGGCGCGTAGCCTGACGCGTGGCTTGTCGCTTGGCTTGGCGCTCTCTTTGGCGCCTGGCTCGGCGCTTAGATTGGCGCGTGGATTGGCGCTTTGGCGCGTGGCTTGGCATTTGGCTTGGCGCTTGGCTTGGCGCTTGTCTTGGCGCTCTTCTTGGCGCGTGGCTTAGCGCTTGGCTTGGCGCTCTTCTTGGCGCGTGGCTTGGCATTTGGCTTGGCGCTTGGCTTAGCGTTTGTCTGAGCGCTTGGCTTGGCGCTTGGCTTGGCTCTTGGCTTGGTGCTTAGCTTGGCGGTTTCTTGACGCGTGGCTTGTCGCTTGTCCCTTTTCTTAGCGGGTGGCTTGGCACTTGGCTTGGCGCTTGGCTTGGCGCTTGGCTTGGCGCTTGGCTTGGCGCTTGGCTTGGCGTTTGGTTTGGCCCTTTTGTTGGCGCGTTGCTTGTCGCTTCGCTTGGCTCTTGGCTTGGTGCTTAGCTTGGCGGTTTCTTGGCGTGTGGCTTGTCGCTTGGCTTGGCGCGTGGCTTGGCGCTTGGCTGGACGCTTGGCTTGGCGCTTGGCTTGGCGCTTGGCTTAGCGCTTGGCTTGGCGCTTGGCTTGGCGCTTTTTTTGACGAGTGGCTTGGCGTTTGGCTTGCTGCTTGGCTTGGCGCTTGGCTTGGCGCTTGGCTTGGCGCTTTTTTTGGCGCTTTTTTTGGCGCGTGGTTTGGCGTTTGGTTTGGCGCATGGCTTGGCGCTTGGCTTGGCGCTTGGCTTGGCGCTTTTCTTGGCGAGTGGCTAGTCGCTTGGCTTGGCGCATGGCGTAGCGCTTTTCTTGGCGCGTGGCTTGAGCCTTGGCTTGGCGCTTGGCTTGGCGCTTGGTTTGGCGCTTCGCTTGGCGCTTGGCTTGGCGCTTGGCTTAGCGCTTGCCCTGGCGCTTCGCTTGGTGATTTCTTTGGCGCTTGGCTTGGTGCTCGATTTGGCGCTTGGCTTGGCGCTTGGTTTGGCGCTTGGCTTGGCGCTTGGTTTGGCGCTTGGCTTGGCGCTTGCCCTGGCGCTTGGCTTGGTGATTTTTTTGGCGCTTGGCTTGGTGCTTAGTTTGACGCTTGGTTTGGCGCTTGGCTTGGCGCTTGGTTCGGCGCTTGGCTTGGCGCTTGGCTTGGCGCTTGGCTTGGCGCTTGGCTTGGCGCTTGGCTTGGTGATTTCTTTGGCGCTTGGCTTGCTGCTCGATTTGGCGCTTGGCTTGGCGCTTGGTTTGGCGCTTGGCTTGGCGTTTGGCTTGGAGCTTGGCTTGGCGCTTGCCCTGGCGCTTGGCTTGGCGCTTGCTTTGGCGCTTGGCTTGGCGCTTGACTTGGCGCTTGGTTTGGCGCTTGATTTGGCGCTTGGCTTGGCTCATGGTTTGGCGCTTGGCTTGGCGCTGGGCTTAACGCTTGCCCTGGCGGTTGGATTGGTGATTTCTTTGACGCTTGGCTTGGCGCTTGGTTTGGCGCTTCGCTTGGCGCTTGGCTTAGCGCTTGCCCTGGCGCTTGGCGTGGTGATTTCTTTGGCGCTTGGCTTGGTGCTCGATTTGGCGCTTGGTTTGGTGCTTGGCTTGCGCTTGGCTTGGCGCTTGCCCTGGCGCTTGGCTTGGTGATTTTTTTGGCGCTTGGCTTGGTGCTTAGTTTGACGCTTGGTTTGGCGCTTGGCTTGGCGCTTGGCTTGGCGCTTGGGTTAGCGCTTGGCTTGGCGCTTGGCTTAGCGCTTGGCTTGGCGCTTAGCTTGGCGCTTGCCCTGGCGCTTGGCTTGGTGATTTCCTTGGCGCTTGGCTTGGTGCTCGATTTGGCGCTTGGCTTGGCGCTTGGTTTGGCGCTTGGCTTAGTGATTTCTTTGGCGCTTGGATTGGCGCTTGGTTTGGCGCTTGGCTTGGCCTTGGTTTGGCGCTTGGCTTGGCGCTTGGCTTGGCGCTTGCCCTGGCGCTTGGCTTGGTGATTTTTTTAACGCTTTTCTTGGCGCTTGGCTTGGCGCTTTTCTTGGCGAGTGTCTAGTCGCTTGTCTTGGCGCATGGCGGTGCGCTTTTTTTGGCGCGTGGCTTGGCGGTTGGTTTGGCGCTTGGCTTGGCGCTTGGCTTGGCGCTTGCCCTGGCGCTTGGCTTGGTGATTTTTTTAACGCTTTTCTTGGCGCTTGGCTTGGCGCTTTTCTTGGCGAGTGTCTAGTCGCTTGTCTTGGCGCATGGCGGTGCGCTTTTTTTGGCGCGTGGCTTGGCGGTTGGCTTGGCGCTTGGCTTGGCGCTAAGCTTGGCGCTTTTCTTGGCGCGTGGCTTGGCGCGTGGTTTGTCGAATGGTTTGGCGCTCTTTTTGGCGAGTGGCTTGGCGCTTGACTTGGCGCGTGGCTTGGCGCTTGGCTTGGCGCTTTTCTTGGCGCGTGGCTTGGCACATGACTTGGCGCTTGGCTTGGTGCTTGTCTTAGCGCATGGCTTAACGCTCTCCTTGGCCCGTGGCTTGGCGCTTGGCTGGGCGCTTAACTTGGCGCTTGGTTTGGCGCTTGACTTAGCCCTTGGCTTGGCGCTTGGCATGGTGCTTGCTTTGGCGCTTGGCTTGGCGCTTGACTTGGCGCTTGGTTTGGCGCTTGATTTGGCGTTTGGCTTGGCGCTTGGTTTGGCGCTTGGCTTGGCGCTTGGTTTAGCGCTTGCTCTGGCGCTTGGCCTAGTGATTTCTTTGGCGCTTGGCTTGGCGCTTGGTTTGGCGTTTCGTTTGGCGCTTGGCTTAGCGCTTGCCCTTGCGCTTGTCTTGGTGATTTCTTTGGCGCTTGCTTTGGCGCTTGACTTGGTGATTTTTTTGGCGCTTGGCTTGGCGCTTAGTTTGACGCTTGGTTTGGCGCTTGGCTTGGCGTTTGCCCTGGCGCTTTTCTTAGTGATTTCTTTGGCGCTTGGGTTGGCGCTTGGTTTGGCGCTTGGCTTGGCGCTTGGTTTGACGCTTGGCTTGGTGCTTGGCTTGGCGCATGGCTTGCGGCTGGGCTTGGCGCTTGGCTTGGCGCTTGGCTTGGAGCTTGGCTTGGGGCTTGGCTTGCCGCTTGGCTTGGCGCTTGGCTTAGGGCTTGGCTTGGCGTTTGGCTTGGCGCTTGGCTTGGCGCTTGACTTGGCGCTTGGCTTGGTGTTAGACATGGCGCTTGGCTTGGCGCTTGGTTTGTCGCTTGGCATGGCGCTTGGCTTGGCGCTTGGTTTGGCGTTTGACCTAGCGCTTAGCTTGGCGTTTGGATTAGCGCCTGGCTTGGCGCTTGTCTTGGCGCTTGGCTTTGCGCTTAGTTTACAGCTTGACTTGGCGCTTTGCTTGGCGCTTGGCTGGCCGTTTGCTTTGGCTCTTGGCTTGGCGATTAGTTTTGCCCTTGGCTTGGCGTGGGGCTTGGAGCTTTGGTTAGCGCCTATCTAAGCGCTTGAGTTGGCGTTTGGCTTAGCGCCTGGCTTGGCGCATGGCGTAGCGCTTTTCTTGGCGCGTGGCTTGAGCCTTGGCTTGGCGCTTGGCTTGGCGCTTGGTTTGGCGCTTCGCTTGGCGCTTGGCTTGGCGCTTGGCTTAGCGCTTGCCCTGGCGCTTCGCTTGGTGATTTCTTTGGCGCTTGGCTTGGTGCTCGATTTGGCGCTTGGCTTGGCGCTTGGTTTGGCGCTTGGCTTGGCGCTTGGTTTGGCGCTTGGCTTGGCGCTTGCCCTGGCGCTTGGCTTGGTGATTTTTTTGGCGCTTGGCTTGGTGCTTAGTTTGACGCTTGGTTTGGCGCTTGGCTTGGCGCTTGGTTCGGCGCTTGGCTTGGCGCTTGGCTTGGCGCTTGGCTTGGCGCTTGGCTTGGCGCTTGGCTTGGTGATTTCTTTGGCGCTTGGCTTGCTGCTCGATTTGGCGCTTGGCTTGGCGCTTGGTTTGGCGCTTGGCTTGGCGTTTGGCTTGGAGCTTGGCTTGGCGCTTGCCCTGGCGCTTGGCTTGGCGCTTGCTTTGGCGCTTGGCTTGGCGCTTGACTTGGCGCTTGGTTTGGCGCTTGATTTGGCGCTTGGCTTGGCTCATGGTTTGGCGCTTGGCTTGGCGCTGGGCTTAACGCTTGCCCTGGCGGTTGGATTGGTGATTTCTTTGACGCTTGGCTTGGCGCTTGGTTTGGCGCTTCGCTTGGCGCTTGGCTTAGCGCTTGCCCTGGCGCTTGGCGTGGTGATTTCTTTGGCGCTTGGCTTGGTGCTCGATTTGGCGCTTGGTTTGGTGCTTGGCTTGCGCTTGGCTTGGCGCTTGCCCTGGCGCTTGGCTTGGTGATTTTTTTGGCGCTTGGCTTGGTGCTTAGTTTGACGCTTGGTTTGGCGCTTGGCTTGGCGCTTGGCTTGGCGCTTGGGTTAGCGCTTGGCTTGGCGCTTGGCTTAGCGCTTGGCTTGGCGCTTAGCTTGGCGCTTGCCCTGGCGCTTGGCTTGGTGATTTCCTTGGCGCTTGGCTTGGTGCTCGATTTGGCGCTTGGCTTGGCGCTTGGTTTGGCGCTTGGCTTAGTGATTTCTTTGGCGCTTGGATTGGCGCTTGGTTTGGCGCTTGGCTTGGCCTTGGTTTGGCGCTTGGCTTGGCGCTTGGCTTGGCGCTTGCCCTGGCGCTTGGCTTGGTGATTTTTTTAACGCTTTTCTTGGCGCTTGGCTTGGCGCTTTTCTTGGCGAGTGTCTAGTCGCTTGTCTTGGCGCATGGCGGTGCGCTTTTTTTGGCGCGTGGCTTGGCGGTTGGTTTGGCGCTTGGCTTGGCGCTTGGCTTGGCGCTTGCCCTGGCGCTTGGCTTGGTGATTTTTTTAACGCTTTTCTTGGCGCTTGGCTTGGCGCTTTTCTTGGCGAGTGTCTAGTCGCTTGTCTTGGCGCATGGCGGTGCGCTTTTTTTGGCGCGTGGCTTGGCGGTTGGCTTGGCGCTTGGCTTGGCGCTAAGCTTGGCGCTTTTCTTGGCGCGTGGCTTGGCGCGTGGTTTGTCGAATGGTTTGGCGCTCTTTTTGGCGAGTGGCTTGGCGCTTGACTTGGCGCGTGGCTTGGCGCTTGGCTTGGCGCTTTTCTTGGCGCGTGGCTTGGCACATGACTTGGCGCTTGGCTTGGTGCTTGTCTTAGCGCATGGCTTAACGCTCTCCTTGGCCCGTGGCTTGGCGCTTGGCTGGGCGCTTAACTTGGCGCTTGGTTTGGCGCTTGACTTAGCCCTTGGCTTGGCGCTTGGCATGGTGCTTGCTTTGGCGCTTGGCTTGGCGCTTGACTTGGCGCTTGGTTTGGCGCTTGATTTGGCGTTTGGCTTGGCGCTTGGTTTGGCGCTTGGCTTGGCGCTTGGTTTAGCGCTTGCTCTGGCGCTTGGCCTAGTGATTTCTTTGGCGCTTGGCTTGGCGCTTGGTTTGGCGTTTCGTTTGGCGCTTGGCTTAGCGCTTGCCCTTGCGCTTGTCTTGGTGATTTCTTTGGCGCTTGCTTTGGCGCTTGACTTGGTGATTTTTTTGGCGCTTGGCTTGGCGCTTAGTTTGACGCTTGGTTTGGCGCTTGGCTTGGCGTTTGCCCTGGCGCTTTTCTTAGTGATTTCTTTGGCGCTTGGGTTGGCGCTTGGTTTGGCGCTTGGCTTGGCGCTTGGTTTGACGCTTGGCTTGGTGCTTGGCTTGGCGCATGGCTTGCGGCTGGGCTTGGCGCTTGGCTTGGCGCTTGGCTTGGAGCTTGGCTTGGGGCTTGGCTTGCCGCTTGGCTTGGCGCTTGGCTTAGGGCTTGGCTTGGCGTTTGGCTTGGCGCTTGGCTTGGCGCTTGACTTGGCGCTTGGCTTGGTGTTAGACATGGCGCTTGGCTTGGCGCTTGGTTTGTCGCTTGGCATGGCGCTTGGCTTGGCGCTTGGTTTGGCGTTTGACCTAGCGCTTAGCTTGGCGTTTGGATTAGCGCCTGGCTTGGCGCTTGTCTTGGCGCTTGGCTTTGCGCTTAGTTTACAGCTTGACTTGGCGCTTTGCTTGGCGCTTGGCTGGCCGTTTGCTTTGGCTCTTGGCTTGGCGATTAGTTTTGCCCTTGGCTTGGCGTGGGGCTTGGAGCTTTGGTTAGCGCCTATCTAAGCGCTTGAGTTGGCGTTTGGCTTAGCGCCTGGCTTGGCGCTTGCCTTGACGTTTGGCTTGGCGATTGGCTTGGCGCTTGGCTTGGCGCTTGGCTTGGCGCTTGGCTTGGCGCTTGGCTTGGCGCTTGCCCTGGCGCTTGGCTTGGCGCTTGATTTGGCGCTTATCTTGGCGCTTGGTTTGGCGATTGGCTTGGCGCTTGGCTTGGCGCTTGGCTTGGCGCTTGGCTTGGCGCTTGCCCTGGCGCTTGGCTTGGTGATTTCTTTGGCGCTTGGCTTGGCGCTTAGTTTGACGCTTGGTTTGGCGCTTGGTTTGGCGCTTGGTTTGGCGCTTGGTTTGGCGCTTGCCCTGGCGCTTGGCTTGGCGCTTGGCTTGGCGCTTGCCTTGGCGCTTGTCTTGGCGCTTGCCCTGGCGCTTGGCTTGGCGCTTGGTTTGGTGCTTGACTTAGCCCTTGGCTTGGCGCTTGGCATAGTGCTTGCTCTGGCGCTTGGCTTGGCGCTTGCCCTGGCGCTTGGTTTGGCGCTTGGTTTGGTGCTTGACTTAGCCCTTGGCTTGGCGCTTGGCATAGTGCTTGCCCTGGCGCTTGGCTTGGTGATTTCTTTGGCGCTTGGCTTAGCGTTTTTCTTGGCGCGTGGCTTAGAGCTTGACTTGGCGCTTGGCTTGCCGCTTGGCTTGGCGCTTTTCTTGGCGCGTGGTTTGGCGCGTGGCTTGCCGCTTGGCTTGGCGCTTTTCTTGGCGCGTGGCTTGGCGCTCAATTTGGGGCGTGGTTTGTCGACTGGCTTGGCGCTTTTCTTGGCGCGTAGTTTGGCACTTGGCTTGGCGCACAATTTGGCGCGTGGCTTGGCGCGTGGCTTGTCGCTTGGCTTGGCGCTCTCTTTGGTGCATGGGGTGACGCTTTTCTTGGCGCGTTGCTTGTCGCCTGGCTTGGCGCTTTTCTTGGCGGGTGGCTTGGCGCTTGGTTTGGCGCTTGGCTTGGCGCTGGGCTTGGACCTTTTCTTGGCGCGTGGCTTGGCGCGTAACTTGGCGCTTGGCTGGGCGCTTGGCTTTGCGCTTGACTGGGCGCTTGGCTTGGCGCTTGGCGCTTGGTTTGGCGCTCAATTTGGCGCGTGGTTTGGTGCTTGGCTTAACGACTGTCTTGGCGCATGGCTTGGCGCTCTCCTTGGCGTTTGGCTTGGCGCGTGGCTTGTCGCTTGGCTTGGCGCTCACTTTGGCGCTTGGCTTGGCGCTTAGCTTGGCGCGTAACTTGGCGCTTGGCTTAGCGTTTTTCTTGGCGCGTGGCTTAGAGCTTGGCTTGGCGCTTGACTTGCCGCTTGGCTTGGCGCTTTTCTTGGCGCCTGGTTTGGCGCGTGGCTTGTCGCTTGGCTTGGCGCTCTCTTTGGCGCGTGGCTTGGCGCTCAATTTGGGGCGTGGTTTGTCGACTGGCTTGGCGCTTTTCTTGGCGCGTAGTTTGGCACTTGGCTTGGCGCACAATTTGGCGCGTGGCTTGGCGCGTGGCTTGTCGCTTAGCTTGGCGCTCTCTTTGGTGCATGGGGTGACGCTTTTCTTGGCGCGTTGCTTGTCGCCTGGCTTGGCGCTTTTCTTGGCGGGTGGCTTGGCGCTGGGCTTGGACCTTTTCTTGGCGCGTGGCTTGGCGCGTAACTTGGCGCTTGGCTGGGCGCTTGGTTTTGCGCTTGGCTGGGCGCTTGGCTTGGCGCTTGGCGCTTGGTTTGGCGCTCAATTTGGCGCGTGGCTTGCCGCGTGGCTTGTCGCTTGGCTTGGCGCTCTCTTTGGTGCATGGGGTGACGCTTTTCTTGGCGCGTTGCTTGTCGCCTGGCTTGGCGCTTTTCTTGGCGGGTGGCTTAGCGCTTGGCTTGGAGCTTGGTTTGGCGCTGGGCTTCGACCTTTTCTTGGTGTTAGACATGGCGCTTGGCTTGGCGCGTGGCTTGGCGCGTGGCTTGTCGCTTGGCTTGGCGCTCTCTATGGTGAATGGGATGACGCTTTTCTTGGCGCGTGGCTTGTCGCCTGGCTTGGCGCTTTTCTTGGCGGGTGGTTTAGCACTTAGCTTGGCGCGTGGCTTGGCGCTTGGCTGGGCATTTGGCTTGGCGTTTGTCTCGGCGCTTGGCTTGGCGCTTTTCTTGGCGCGTGGTTTCTCGCGTAACTGGGGAGCTTGGCTGGGCGCTTGGCTTGGCGCTTTTCTTAGCGCGTGGCTGGGCGCTTGGCTTGGCGCTAGGCTTGGCGCTTGGCTTGGCGCCTGTCTTGGCGTATGGCTTGGCACTCTCCTTGGCGTTTGGCTTGGCGCTTGGCTTGTCGCTTGTCTTGGCACGTGGTTTGTCGCTTGGCGGGCGCTCTCCTTGGCGCGTGGCTTGGCGCGTGGCTTGTCGCTTGGCTTGTCGCTCGCGTGGCTTGTTGCTTGGCTTGGCGCTTTTCTTGGCGCGTGGCTTGGCGCGTAACTGGGGCGCTTGGCTAAGCGCTTGGCTTGGCGCTTGGCTTGGCGCTTGGTTTGGCGCGTTTCTTAACGCGTGGCTGGGCGCTTGGATTGGCGCTTGGCTTGGCGCTTTTGTTCGCGCGTTGCTTGGCGCTTGGTTTGCCGCTTGGCTTGAGGCTTGGTTTGGCTATTTTCTTGGCGCTTTTCTTGGCGCGTGGCTTGGCGCTTGGCTTGCCGGTTGGCTTGGCGCTCTCCTTGTCGCGTGGTGTGTTGCTTGGCTTGGCGCATTTCTTGGCGTGTGGCTTGGCACTTGCCTTGGCGCTTAACTTGGCGCTTGGCTTGGCGCACGGCTTGGCGCTTGACTTGGCGCTTGGCTGGGGGCTTGGCTTCAAGCTTTGCTTGAAGATTGGCTTGGCGCTTGGCCTGGCACTTGGCTTGGCGTTTTTCTTAGCGCTTTTTTTTGCGCGTGGTTTGGCGCTTGGCTTGGTGCGTGGCTTGGTGCTTGACTTGGCGCCTGGCTTGGCGTTTTTATTAACACTTTTCGTGGCACGTGATTTTGCGCTTGGCTTGGCGCTTGGCTTGACGCTTTTCTTGGCGCTTGGTTTGGCGCGTGGTTTGGTGCTTTGCTGGGCGCTTGGCTTGGCGCTTGGTTTGGCGCTTGGCTTGGCGCTTGGCTTGGCGTTTGGCTTGGCGCTTAGCTTGGCGCTTTTCTTGGAGCTTTTCTTGGCGCGTAGTTCAGCGCTTGGCTTGGCGCGTGGCTTGGTGCTTCGCTTGGCGCTTGGCTTGGCGTTTTTCTTGGCGCGTGGCTTGGCGCTTGGCTTGGCGCTTGGCTTGGCGCTGGGCTTGTCGCTTTTCTTGGAGCGTGGTTTGGCGCGTGGTTTGTCGCTTAGCTTGGCGCTCTCCCTGGCGCGTGGCCTAGCGCTTGGCTTGGCGCGTGGCTTGGCGCTTGGCTTGGCGCTTTTCTTGGCGCGTGGCTTGTCGCTTGGCTTAGCGCTCTTCTTGGTGCATGGGGTGGCGCTTTACTTATCGCGTGGCTTGGCGCTTGGCTTGGCACTTAACTTGGCGCTTGTCTTGGCGCGTGGCTTGGCGCGTGATTTGTCGCTTGGTTTGGCGCTTTCCTTGGAGCATAGCTTGGCGCTTGGCTAAGCGCTTGGCTTGGCGCTTTTCTTGGAGCTTTTCTTGGCGCGTAGTTCGGCGCTTGGCTTGGCGCGTGGCTTGGCGCTTTTCTTGGAGCTTTTCTTGGCGCGTGGTTTGGCGCTTGGCTTGGCGCGTGACTTGGTGCTTAACTTGGCGCTTGGCTTGGCGCTTTTCTTGGCGCTTTTCTTGGCGCGTGGTTTGTCGCTTAGCTTGGCGCCCTCCTTGGCGCGTGGCTTGGCGCTTGGCTGAGCGGTTGGCTTGGCGCTTGGTTTGACGCTTGGCTTGGCACTTGGCTCTGCGCTTGGCATGACGTTTGGCTTAGCGCATGCCTTGGCGCTCTCCTTGGCGCGTGGCTTGGCGTTTGGCTAAGCGTTTGGCTTGGTGCTTGTCTCGGGGCTTGGCTTGGCGCTTTTATTGGCGCGTGGCTTGGCGCGTAGCTTGGCGCGTGGCTTGGCTTTTAGCTGGGCGTTTGGGTTATCTCTGAGCTTAACGCTTGGCTTGGCACTTGGCTTGGCGCTTGGCTTGACGCTTGACTTGAAGCATGCCTTAGCGTTTTCCTTGGCGTGTGGCTTGGCGCTTGGCTTGGCGGTTGGCTTGGCGCTCTTCTTGGTTTGTGGCTTAGCGCTTGTCTGGGCGCTTGGCTTGGCGTTTGGCTTGGCACTTGGCTTGGCGCTTAACTTGGCGGTTGGCTTGGCGCACGGCTTGGCGCTATCCTTGGGGCTTGGCTTGGAGCTTGGTGTGGCGCTTTTTCTTGGCGCGTGGTTTGGGGCTTGGTTTGGCTCTGGGATTGGCGCTTTTCTTGGCGCGTGGCTTAGCGCGTGGCTTGGCGCGTGGTTTGTCGCTTGGCTTAGCGCTCTCCTTGGGGCGTGGCTTGGCGCTTGGCTTGGCGTTTTTCTTGACGCGTGGTTTGTCGCTTGGCCTGGCGCTTTTCTTGGCGGGTGGCTTGGCGCTTGGCTTGGCGTTTGTCTCGGCGCTTGGCTTGGCTTTTTTCTTGGCGCGTGGCTTGGCGCGTAACTGGGGCGCTTGGCTAAGCGCTTGGCTTGGCGCTTGGCTTGGCGCTTGGTTTGGCGCGTTTCTTAGCGCGTGGCTGGGCGCTTGGCTTGGCGCTTATCTTGGCGCTTGGCTTGGCGCTTTTGTTCGCGCGTTGCTTGGCGTTTGGTTTGCCGCTTGGCTTGGGGCTTGGCTTGGCTATTTACTTAGCGCTTTTCTTGGCGCGTGGCTTGGCGCTTGGCTTGCCAGTTGGCTTGGCATTTGGCTTGGCGTTTGTCTCGGCGCTTGGCTTGGCGCTTTTCTTGGCGCGTGGCTTGGCGCGTAACTGGGGCGCTTGGCTAAGCGCTTGGCTTGGCGCTTGGCTTGGAGCTTGGTTTGGCGCGTTTCTTAGCGCGTGGCTGGGCGCTTGGCTTGGCGCTTGGCTTGGCGCTTGGCTTGGCGCTTTTGTTCGCGCGTTGCTTGGCGCTTGGTTTGCCGCTTGGCTTGGGGCTTGGCTTGGCTATTTACTTAGCGCTTTTCTTGGCGCGCGGCTTGGCGCTTGGCTTGCCGGTTGGCTTTGCGCTCTCCTTGTCGCGTGGTGTGTTGCTTGGCTTGGCGCATTTCTTGGCGTGTGGCTTGGCACTTGCCTTGGCGCTTGACTTGGCGCTTGGCTGGGGGCTTGGCTTCACGCTTTGCTTGAGGATTGGCTTGGCGCATGGCTTGGCGCTTTCCTTGGCGCGTGGCTTGGCGCTTCTCTTGGCGCGTGGCTTGGCGTTTGGCTTGCTGCTTGGCTTGGCGGTTGGCTTGGCGCTTGGTTTGGCGCTTTTCTTAGCGCTTTTTTTGGCGCGTGGTTTAGCGCTTGGCTTGGCGCGTGGCTTGGTGCTTGACTTGGCGCTTGGCTTGGCGCGTGGCTTGGTGCTTGACTTGGCGCTTGGCTTGGCGTTTGGCTTGCCGTTTGGCTTGACGCTTTTTTTGGCGCGTGGTTTGGCGCGTGGTTTGGCGCTTTGCTGGGCGCTTGGCTTGGCGCTTGTCTTGGCGCTTGGCTTGGCGCTTGGCTTGGCGCTTTTCTTGGAGCTTTTCTTGGCGCGTAGTTCGGCGCTTGGCTTGGCGCGTGGCTTGGATCTTCGCTTGGCGCTTGGCTTGGCGCTTAGCTTGGCGCTTTTCTTGGCGCGTGGCTTGGCGTTTGGTTTGCTGCTTGGCTTGGCGCTTGGCTTGGCGCTTTTCTTGGAGCTTTTCTTGGCGCGTAGTTCGGCGCTTGGCTTGGCGCGTGGCTTGGATCTTTGCTTGGCGCTTGGCTTGGCGCTTTTCTTGGCGCGTGGCTTGGCACTTGGCTTGGCGCTTGGCTTGGCGCTGGGCTTGGCGCTTCTCTTGGCGCGTGGTTTGGCGCGTGGTTTGTCGCTTAGCTTGGCGGTCTCCTTGGCGCGTGGCCCAGCGCTTGGCTTGACGCGTGGCTTGGCACTTGGCTTGGCGCTTTTCTTGGCGCGTTGCTTGTCGCTTGGCTTAGCGCTCTTCTTGGTGCATGGGGTGGCGCTTTACTTATCGCGTGGCTTGGCGCTTGGCTTGGCGCTTTACTTGGCGCTTGTCCTGGCGCGTGGCTTGGCGAGTGATTTGTCGCTTGGTTTGGCGCTTTCCTTGGAGCATAGCTTGGCGCTTGGCTAAGCGCGTGGTTTGGCGTTTGGCTTGCTGCTTGGCTTGGCGCTTGGCTTGGCGCTTTTCTTGGCGCTTTTCTTGGCGCGTGGTTTGGCGCTTGGCTTGGCGCTTCTCTTGGCGCGTGTTTGTCGCTTAGCTTGGCGCCCTCCTTGGCGCGTGGCTGGGCGCTTGGCTGAGCGGTTGGCTTGGCGCTTGGTTTGACGCTTGGCTTGGCACTTGGCTCTGCCAAAGATAATATATACATAGATCTCTAAACACAATGGGCGTGAAGTTACGGTGAAAGTACTTTTGTACGCGCGTGACAGATGGCGTAAGTCATTGCTTTACTTTAGAAATGTAGCTGACCAAACATTGGTTCGTAGCAGATGTATTGGCTGCATGTTTGGACCAGCGTATTTGCAAACCGCACAGATAAACGCAGATAATAATCTAGGAAAGGGATTATTCTCAGCGTGTTATTTGTATAAAGAGTTCAAGTTTAATAGCACACTTTTATAAAATAATACATTGCAAGGATATTGCACACAATAAAACAAGTGTGATGTGAAAAATACTGTAAATAACTTAAAAAGTTGAAAAAATATGACTATTGTATGTAATGTTTTTTCGTTAGAAGATTTTGCAGCTAATTTTGTTGTTAATATCAATCCTTCATCTAATAGACTTGTCTGTCCGGGACGCTGTTTCAGCAGCCAAACCGTATCTAAGAGATAGAGAAAAAAGTTATATGTTTGGAATGGTCATGTCAGGTCAGGAACCAAATTTCAGTCACGTGACACTTCCGGTTTTCGAGAAATCACGTGATTTCCGTCCGTCCGGGACGCTGATCCGTCCGGGACGGTCTTTTTTGTTTTATTAAATGAGACATTTGTCTCACTGGTTGCTAGTCTTTACTAATGATTGTAAGTGAAATCATTAGTTGTGTCAAAGCAATGTTAGTTATTTTTCATTAAAAAATCATTTTAAAAGTAACGTTTCGCTATTTAATATAGCTTCTTCAGACTTGATACAATTTGTTTATAACAATTTAAAAAATTTTTGGGACACACACATTTAAAAGGCACAAAAGTTTTGTATCTAGAAATAAGAAACATTTTATAAGTTAGATTTGTGAAACGATAAATTCCTGTTTTTTATTTTTTGGTTTGTTTTTTCTTTTTTATATTTATATTTGTTCCAAGTCATAAAGTGGTTATAGTTTTATACTATTAATTTCAGTTTTAAAATGGTTTAAGAATAGTGTAAAATTGGATTTAACCATTTGTTATTTTAAGAACGTTTTGCCCATCCCATTTTCATAGAATAATAACAAGCTATAAACAAATACAAACAAGAACAGCAACATTCTTAAAACAAAAAGTCAATTACCACTTTAAGAAAAATCTCAATAAACACAATGCAAAAGTTTTCAATTGAAAAATGTCATAAACAAAACTGATAAGTTCTACAGCAAATTCTTAAAAAGTAAATTAACCGAGTGGCGATTTTGCTCGATTAAAAAACCAAAAGGTCAGTATATTACTAAGCATAATTATTCTAAAAAAAAAACCAAAAGATTAAAACATTCCAACTAATCATAGTATTATCATCTTCCAGTGATCCCGAAATAGATGGTTCAATAAAAAGAACAAGAAACTTATTTAAAAAAAAACAACAAACCAAGTGAAAATAATACAAAAAAAGGACTCCCTTGTATCTATAATACTTATATAGAAATTAAAACAACTTAAAAAAACCTCAAAACCACGGTGGAAGAACACCAACGCAAATGAGAAAAAAGTAAAATACTAAAGAAAAATTTACAAATAACAGCAATTTGAAAATCAAAATAAAAATTCGAAATCAACCATTTTAACTTAAAGAAGGTAATAAACTTGGTTAAATTAACAATGATAAAACCATGATTAAAATTAAAAATGAACTAATTATACCTATAATGAAAAACACCAATCTCCTTTTTTATTAACCTACACTATTAAATTTTACAGAAATACCAAATTAATAACACCAGAAATAATTTATAACATAAATCAAACCTTCCTTACCTATTAAACATCTATAACAGGTCTAAGAAAGAGGAAAAAGGGAGGAAATTAAAAAAAGGAAATAATTTCAAACAACTAACCAAGTAAGATAATCTATTAATTAAGTATCTTAAATAATTTTAATAAAAAATAATGTTTCTTTTTTAGATAACCACAAACTACTTAAAATAACAAATGGTGAAATCCAATTTTACACTATTCTTAAACTATTTTAAAACTGAAATTAATAGTATAAAACTATAACCACTTTATGACTTGGAACAAATATAAATATTAAAAAAATCAAAACAAAAGGTAAAAAACAGAGGAATTTATTGTTTCACAAATCTAACTTATAAAATGTTTCTTATTTCTAGATACAAAACTTTTGTGCCTTTTAAATGTGTGTGTCCCAAAATTTTTTTTAAATTGTTATAATCAAATTGTATCAAGTGTAAAGAAGCTATATTAAATAGCGAAACGTTACTTTTAAAATGATTTTTAATGAAAAATAACTAACATTGCTTTGACACAACTAATGATTTCACTTACAACCATTAGTAAAGATTGATATTAACAACAAAATTAGCTGCAAAATCTTCTAACGAAAAACATGACCTACAATAGTCATACTTTTTCAACTTTTTAATTTTATTAAATAATACAGCTGTAACAAACAATTAATAGAAACTGTAAATAACGTGTTTGGAGAGCTAAAATAGTAGCAGATTTAATCTACATACACAATAAAAAAGAGTGACAAGTAAAATAAAAACTTAATTTTCAAAACAGTTTGCATGTAAGTAACGTATTTAGGCAGATAAAATATTATAAATGAAAACACTCCATTCAACAATAATTCGGGATTGTAGAAATTGTCATTAAATTTTAAAATTACGTAAAAATACAGTTGCTTTAAATTAACACAGTCAAACAAGTATAACGTCGAAAATACTATAAATAACGTATTAATAAGAAATTAAAATACTAATTTAACATAAGTATAGTAGGCAGTGCGCCTTTATCAAACAGTTTAAAGGAAAATTTAAATCTGTATAAAAATTGAATTACATTAAATTGCACACAGTAAAACAAGTGTGACATATAATATCAAAATATCTTTGTTATAGGTTGTAATAAACGATAAGTATAATTGCTGGGTCAAAAATCAGTTAAGTTACGTAAGTAATGAATGTCCAACTTGGCTCTTAATTTGTTATACTTATAGAATAATAATTTTATATTTCAAAATAAATGTAATTTTAAAAATTTAAAAGAACTCTTTCATTTACATACACTCGTTTACAATACATTATTTATTCAAATATTGTATAATACGAAATAGCATTAAACTATCAATATGTAATTCTATAAATGGAATAATAATTATTAATTAATACACAACATAATTGATCGCTGCATATTAATCGCTTCACCCTGTATAAAAATATAAAAATCTTATTAGAGCACGTGTTACGAAAATGCTTTTGTCACTTGTTTGGCAAGCATAATATAAACCTTCTACGGTATTTCAATAATATTCAATAAATATTTGCATAACATTAAAATGCAGTTAAGTATCCATTAGCAGTTTATCTACAAAACCATCTCTTCCGAAAACAAAGAATACCCGTTCTGCAAGTGCCAGGTAAATATGAATTAAGAAAGGACATACGTAGATATAGGCATTTCGCTCATTTCAGCCAGTTAGTTAGTTTGGCGCTAAGTAATGGGATTCTTACTTCAAAATTTGTAGCTATCGAAGCGCCGTCTGCATGCAGCGTCCAGAACTAACCCTTTTATTGTGACCATTCACTAGAGATCTATGTATATATTATCTTTGGCTCTGCGCTTGGCATGACGTTTGGCTTGGCGCATGCCTTGGCGCTCTCCTTGGCGCGTGGTTTGGCGTTTGGCTGGGCGTTTGGCTTGGTGCTTGTCTCGGCGCTTGGCTTGGCGCTTTTATTGGCGCGTGGCTTGGCGCGTAGCTTGGCGCGTGGCTTGGCTTTTGGCTGGGCGTTTGGGTTATCGCTGGGCTTAACGCTTGGCTTGGCACTTGGCTTGGCGCTTGGCTTGACGCTTGACTTGAAGCATGCCTTGGCGTTCTCCTTGGCGTGTGGCTTGGCGCTTGGCTTGGCGGTTGGCTTGGCGCTCTCCTTGGTTCGTGGCTTAGCGCTTGTCTGGGCGCTTGGCTTGGCGTTTGGCTTGGTGCTTTTCTTGGCGCATGGTTCGTCGCTTAGCTCGGCGCTTTTCTTGGCGTGTGACTTGGCACTTGGCTTGGCGCTTAACTTGGCGCTTGGCTTGGCGCACGGCTTGGCGCTATCCTTGGGGCTTGGCTTGGAGCTTGGTGTGGCGCTTTTCTTGGCGCGTGGTTTGGGGCTTGGTTTGGCGCTGGGATTGGCGCTTTTCTTGGCGCGTGGCTTAGCGCGTGGCTTGGCGCGTGGTTTGTCGCTTGGCTTAGCGCTCTCCTTGGGGCGTGGCTTAGCGCTTGGCTTGACGCTTGACTTGAAGCATGCCTTGGCGTTCTCCTTGGCGTGTGGCTTGGCGCTTGGCTTGGCGGTAGGCTTGGCGCTCTCCTTGGTTCGTGGCTTAGCGCTTGTCTGGGCGCGTAGCATGTCGCTTGGCTTGGTGCTTTTCCTGGCGCGTGGCTTGGCACTTGGCTTGGCGCTTGGCTTGGCGCTTTGTTTGGCGCATGGCTTGGCGCTCTCTTTGGCGCGTGGCTTGGCGCTTGGCTGGGCGCTTGGCTTGGCGCTTGGCTTAGCGCTTGGCTTGACGTTTTTTTTGGCGCGTGGCTAAGCACTTGGCTTGGCGCTTGGCTTGGCGCTTGGTTTGGCGCATGGCTTGGCGCTCTCTTTGGCGCGTGGTGTGGCGCTTGCCTGGTCGCTTGGCTTGGCGCTTGGCTTGGCGCATGGCTTGGTGCTTTTTTTGGCGCGTGGTTTGGCGCTTGGCTTGGCGCGTGGCTTGGTGCTTAACTTGGCGCTTGGTTTAGCGCTTAGCATGGCGTTAGGCTAGGCGTTTGTCCTGGCGCTTGGCTTGGCGCTTGGCTTGGCGCTTGGCTTGGCGCTTGGCTTTGCGCTTCGTTTGGCGCTTGCCTTGGCGCTTATCTTTGCGCTCGGTTTACAGCTTGGCTTGTCGCATCTCTTGGCACTTAGCTTGGCGCTTCGTTTGGCGCTTGGCGTAGCGCTTGGCTTGGCGCTTGGCTTGGCGCTTGGCTTTGCGCTTCGTTTGGCGCTTGCATTGGCGCTTATCTTTGCGCTCGGTTTACAGCTTGGCTTGTCGCATCTCTTGGCACTTAGCTTGGCGCTTGGTTTGGCGCTTGGCCTGGCGCTTGGCTTTGCGCTTTGTTTGGCGCTTGGCTTGGCGCTTGGCTTGTCGCTTGGCTTTACGCTTGGCTTAACGCTTGGCTTGGCGCTTGGCTTTGCGCTTGGTTTGCTGCTTGGCTTGGCGCTTGGCTTAGCGCCTGGCTTGGCGCTTTTGTTTGCGCTTGGTTTGGCGCTTAGTTTAACGCCTGTATTTGCGCTTGACTTGGCGCCTAGCTTGGGGCTTGGCTTTGCGCTTGGTTTGGCGCTTAGTTTAACGCCTGGGTTTGCGCTTGGCTTGGCGAATAGCTTGGGACTTGGCTTTGCGCTTGGCTAGGCGCTTGACTTGGCGCTTATTTTGGCGCTTAGTAGATAACCAAAACCGGTTCGGCCTCAGGAAGTGACGTCATTTTGGCGGGAAATTCAAATTCGCGCAGTCTGTCAGACTGCAAAGTACACTTCCGGTGATAGCACGTGAGGCCGAAAATCGGCATGTCGGTACGGGGCCATATGCGACGCAGGCGGGGGTGTGTTTGGGGGTAGTAGCCGGGGGGCGGAGCCCTGGTATCTGCACCGGGGGTCGGAAGCCGGGAACTGTGACCTGAAGCTGGGGGCCGAAAGCGGGGTGGCTCAAATATTTGTATAGGGGTTGCATCTCGTAAACGGGTGGGAAAAACGGAAAACGGGTAAAAAAATGGCACCCCCTATAACCTTATAGCCAGCACATAAAACCATCTATAACATAGTAGAAATTTGAAGTGCCTTTGTGGCAATTTCGATATTGTAAGCCAGAAATGAGCACATAGCGATAAGCTGATAAGAAACCGCAAGAGCTGATAAGGACTTAGCGAGCGCGAGTAACCACAGATAAGCGACAGGCGGTACAGGATATGCCATCTATCGGTTAAAATGTTTATAGTAATCTGTAGGGGGGCGACATCTACTAACAACCACAAAATAACTTAAACAAAAAACGATTGCATGTATGTGAGATACGGGGACGCCAGATAACCTCAACGGATGTGTTAAATGATAAACCAAGCACGCTATCGACTGCAACAACAAATTTGTACCTCGATTTATGATACAATGTGATTTCAACTACTAAAAATGATCAATCATTCATATTTATTTAACAGTAGAGCAAATCAATGCACAGCGAAATCCTAGACACCGCGACAACAAAAGATAAATAATGTTTCAACATAGTAGTAGCTACATATTAGGGCGGATGAACTGTATTGATATCTAAATAAATAAATAAAAAGAATTTGAGCTATGAAAGTAATCTGATAGCTGTATTCACATAGTTTGAGTAGTTTAGTAGATGGGCAGTGCCGGTTCTGGCTCACTTTAAGCATAGGGAAACTCAACACATAACCTCACTTCTGAACTGGAATGCATGTCCATCCAAAGCATGACGTAATCACCCCTTAGAGAGCAAGTTAAGGTGACTGAAGAGTTTCTTGTAGGAAAAGAAGTATTTTTTATGTCAACAATAACCAGAAGGTCGTTGTAGGGTAGGTATTGCATCATTGCCCAGAAGGTATAACCGGAAGTGGAGTCTGCACCGGGAACCGGAGACTGAGGGCTGAGGCCAGGGGCTGAAGCCGAGAACAGGAAGCAGGAGGCTGGGGGCTGAGGCCGGGGGCTGAGGGCTGGGGGCCGCTGAAGGTTCAAATAGACGATTAAATATTAAAAAAAGAAAAAAGGGGCTGTATTTCGTAAACGGGTGGGAAAAACGAAAAACGGGTGGGAAAAACGAAAAACGGGTGAAAAAATCACACCCCCTAAAACCGTCACCTGCAAATGAAGCCATCTATAACATACTAAAAATTGGAAGCGTCCTTATGACATTTTTGAAAATTATATTTTGGATCCGCAAAAACCGATAAGCTTCCAAACAGTACATGATGCGTCATCTAGCGATAATACATCGGAATTAATTAATGTTGAAACCAATGAATTGTTTTCTCGTAATTATGCAGTACTCTCCGCCTGATTGGCAGGCAATCTTTGTTGTTCGAACAATACAGATTGCTACTTCAATTGAAACATTTCTAGTGGAAACACAGGTTTCTAATTCCTATTTCGAATAGTTGTATTCGAAATACAGGTTTCTATATTATCGGCACCAACTTCCGCCGCTGTCGTGAGATGGCGTTAGGGAAGCGTCCTCTTTCGTGAAAATGTTCTTGCTAAGATGTCCGCCCGCTAAATTGGTTTTTTGGACAATCTTCGAGGTGCATCGTCTCCCATGTAGGAAGCTGAACTGAAAGAAGGGTTCGTAAAGGACGCCCAAAGAACCTAGTGGTTGTGGCAGCCATTATTTTAACATCCTTTCCGTCGATGGGCCAGGAAAATTACCAAGACCTTTGATAGTGTAAAAGCACATTTTTCTGTTGGGCGTTTATCAGGCTTTCCTGGGTAAGCACGCTTCTCTCTTCTTATTCGACCACTAATTTTGGTTGTGTGTTTGCTCAGCTCCTTGCTTCGGGCTGAGATCATCCCAAAGTCGATGGCTGTGGTTCTTCGCACACCCCTCGGAGAGATTTGAGGCAGAGTCCCCAGTTCTCGGTGGCTCACAGCTTCCCTCAGGAGCAGCCCCCTGGTGTTTGGAGTGACGTCGTGAAGCCGAGTCTGGTTTGAAACCTACCTCGATTATTTTGCATTTTGTTATACGAACTCTCAAACGATTTCGTTGTGCGGCATAGTATTATGTTCGTTAACTGCTAGGATGCACTGGAATTTTCAATTGCCTGCGTTATCTTGTTTAGCAATTCATATAAGGTCCTGTTATTAGCGGCTTCACCGCAAGTAATTGTTGTAATCAAGGGTCACACGAAGTGCGAGCTTTCGCTGTGCTTATTTTAAAGTAAATTCGCCGAAGCTCATTTTGGATTGACATTTCGCTGAGCGAGTGGCAAACCTAGTTGCGATAGTTCCATGCTCCTTCGGATTAATTAAAATAGCTGGAACAGTATTCAGCAGTGCTTATTTCCATAGGGCAGACAGATCTGATTGCTTACGTGGGTATCCGTAAATTATTAACTTGATACATACTAAAAAGTGGAACGCAGTACAATGGTGACATTCTCTTAGCCTTCGGTTTGCTATTAATCAATGTGTTTTGGCCAAATTTAGTGCTGAAAGTAAGTCCATTTAGAAATTAGTTACGAGGCCGTCAGCCTAGCTGCGATTTCGGATGCACCCGATTGAATCTGTGAAATAAGTAATAATGTGATATATATTTGCCTACTGTGATACATATTTATTTTGTACTAGTCTTGTCTGTGTACTTTATGCCAGTAATTACAAAACAATTTTATGCCTCCCTGTTATCCGATCCATTATCTATTGGAAATATTATACGATTTATTACTCTGTGGGTTTTGTTTTATTGTGTACGTTGCATTGCTATCTTGAGCGAACTTAGTGGTTTGTCGCTTAAATGAACGAGTGGAACATAGGCTGCAAACCCCTTGGCGCCCTTATCCGTTCCATCTTTAGTTTTTTTGGAAGGTAAGTTGCCCACGACCCTTCTCCTGAGTTAGTGCGAGCATGTTCCGATTTACCATCGGCAATTGTTGATGTAACAAAATGGCGCCCGCTGTGAAGGCAATTTTTTGAGAAACTTTTCTAGTTAGGGATCCCGTAATTACTGGCAAATATTTAGTTAGGATTGTTTGATGTTATTTATTGAGTATATTACTAGTTATTGTTTATACTTTAGCCCTTGTTACTCCTTGCATCCTGTTCGTCTTGGCGAATTTGTTTATTTCAGGATATGTTTATAGGAGTCTTGTGCGAATTTGGGAATTTGGTTTGGAATATTTTTTTGAGCTACGAAGCACCGATTGTTGAATATTTGTACGGCTGGAATTGTTGTGTCGTTGTTGCGAGATTTGTTAGAACATTCTCCATCCGTGCATAGGATTTTAGGGTTTGGCGTTTAAGCCATTATTTGAGATTTAGGGATTCGTATGGTAGGACTTTCTCCAACCTTACGAACGTTTGGATTTTTGCTTGGTAGCATATTTGGCATTCGAGCCATATTTTTTTTGGTACATTAGGTGCATAATAGATTTTGGATTTTGGCATTTAGGTATATTTAGGTATATTGAGGTACATTTAGATGTAATTGGGGATTTTGGTGAACCTTTGTTGGTGCATGCTATTGTTAGGGTATAAATATTTAATCGATTAGTTGAAGTTACTGTATTAAGTAGTCGTTTGTATTTATTGATTGTGATCATGGATCCTCATCGTCTAGCTCGCGACGAACATATTTATGAATTATCGGTTAGGGGTTGTACCAGCTTGAAGGGAGAGACTGTTGCTACTATGAGGAAGAAATTAAAGGAATTTTTAGGGAAAGAACAGTTTGGGGAACTTCCACTAGCACCGAGTTTTGTGGCCGATGTGGCGAAGGAGATTGAGGTCTGCGATAAGAAGACCACTGAGTTGGCAGACTTTGTTAGCGCAATTAGGTCTCCTGAACAAAACGAGTTTAGGGTTGTCTCATCCAAACTTCGACATTTATATGGACGTTTGAGTAGGTTGGTCGTTTCAGATAAGGAGGTCGGCCTTGAGAAGTCGATCAACAAGGTAGTAGATCAACTGAATTGCATTGAGGACAATTTAGACAAATTAGGTCAACCTGCGGGAGATCATTTGGTTCCAGCAGGAGTGGGGAGTTCTGCCGCTGCTGTTAATGTTACTCAGCCGCCTTCAAGCAATTCTAATGCTAGCTGTAAGGTTGTACCAGTCCACAAGTGGGGTATTTCTTTCAGTGGGGATAATACTGGACTTAGCGTAAACGCTTTCATTGAAAGAGTGGAAGAGTTACGGGTCGCCCGAGGAGTCGCTCCAGCAGACTTGAAGAATGCCATCATCGACTTGCTGTGTGGTAGCGCATTAATCTGGTATCGTTCTGTTAGGGGTCAGATCAACTCGTGGGACGACTTTATTCGTTGTTTGAGGGAGGAATACTTGCCGTTCGACTATGAAGTCGAACTGTGGAATGAAATTCGGGCGCGGGTCCAGGGTCCTCAAGAAAAAGTTGGAAATTATTTCGCTTGTATGGTGAACTTGTTTTCTAGGCTATCTCACCCACCATCAGAGCGGGAGAAATTAACGGTGATTCGACGTAACATCGATCCATTTTTCATTAGGGGGGTTGCTTTACAGGATTATCATAGCGTTTCGGAATTATTGCAGTTGTGCAAGAAGTTGGAGGCTACTAAAGAT
Source organism: Agriotes lineatus (assembly GCA_940337035.1). NCBI lineage: Eukaryota > Metazoa > Arthropoda > Insecta > Coleoptera > Elateridae > Agriotes > Agriotes lineatus. The sequence continues at coordinate 10,232,319 of OW679195.1, forward strand.
CTGGCAACTAGTTATCGAACCCCTACGGTCAATAAGGTTGATTTTTTGGAAGCCGACTTAGCTTGTCCATCTAATGGTAAAACTCCCAAGGCTCGTGTTGAATCTATTGATACTGTGGTCCCAGCGAGGAAATGTTGGAATTGTCTGGAGACTGGTCACAATTTTACTAGGTGTTCTAAACCTCGAACGAGACGTTTTTGTTTTTCATGTGGCGCTACAGGTGTAGTGAAGAGTACTTGTCCGAAGTGTTCGGGAAACGAGGCACAAGGTCGTCGGGTAGCCGGACGTCGATCTTAAGAGGGCAGTCGGCCAATTCATCGTGGAGTTCGAGTTCTGTTAATTTTCAGGGCCGGAGGGGCAAAGTTTTTAGTGCTTTCTCTAATCGAAAAGGGGATCCTCGTCCTTACTTACAGGTGGAGGTTTATGGAATATTATTCGTGTGTCTGTTGGATTCCGGGGCTAGTCGAACTGTGATTGGAGGAGCCGGTTGGAAGAAATTACAGGACACCGGACTTACATTAGAGAGCAGTTACTCTTCGGTTACGGTAGCTGACGGTCGATCTTGCACAGCGTTGAGTGAAATTTATGTACCCTTTAGGTTGAAGGATAAAGTCAAAGTTATTAAGGCCGTGGTAATTCAGGATGTCGCCGAGGACATCATCTTAGGCATTGATTTTTGGAAGGGAATGGATCTGGTTCCGCACTTTAGGAAGAATACTTGGGATTTTGGTAATAAGGCGGTCGTCAACGCCATCCGCATGAAAGAGGAGCTAACCAGTGGGGAGGCTCAAGCCTTAGATGACTTGGTGGCACATTTTTTCCAGCAGATGAAGCCAGGCTTAGGTTGTGCCAAAGGGGTCAAGCATGTTATCGACACGGGAGATGCCCTTCCTATTAAACAGCGTTACTATCCGGTGTTGCCCTATATTCAGGAAAAGATTGACCAGGAAATTGACACCATGTTAGAGTTGGGAGTCATTGAACCTTCTTCTTCGCCATGGAGCTCACCAGTGGTGATGGTCAAGAAGTCCAGCGGGGAATATCGGTTCTGCGTAGATTTCAGGAAGGTGAACAACGTGACCAAGCGGGATGCGTACCCATTGCCGTATATGTCCGTCATTCTTGATAGGCTTTCTAACGCCCAATACTTGTCGTCCATTGATTTAAAGTCCGCTTACTGGCAGGTGGAGTTGGAAGAGAGCAGCAAGGAGAAGACAGCGTTTGTCGTTCCTGGTAAGGGGCTCTACCAGTTCCGTAGATTACCGTTCGGGTTGCATAATGCGTCCGGGACTTTTCAGCGTTTGGTAGACCAGCTGTTGGGTTCTGACTTAACACCTTACGTGTCAGTTTATTTCGATGATATCATTGTGGCCACCCCTACCTTCACGATGCATTTAGAGATTCTGCAAAAGGTCTTCATCAGATTGTTACAGGCCGGACTCACGGTAAATCCCGAGAAGTGTGAGTTTGTGAAATCGCAACTGAAATATTTAGGTAATGTCATCGATAGGCAAGGCTTGCGAGTAGATCCGTCTAAGGTTGAGTGTATGGTGAATTATCCTACTCCGAAGTCTAGTAAGGATGTCCGGCGTTTTGTAGGGCTCATCTCGTGGTATAGGTTTGTTAGAGATTTTGCTTCTCGTGTGGCACCACTTCATCGATTGACTCGGAAGTCGGCGACTTTTAGCTGGAATCCTGAGGCCGAGGCAGCATTTCAAGACATAAAACAGTGTCTAGTTTCCGCCCCTATCTTGACTTGTCCGGATTTCAAGGAACCTTTCACCTTGCAGACTGATGCCTCACAAGTTGGTTTAGGTTGCGTACTCACCCAGGAGATCGGAGGGGAAGAGCGTGTTATCGCCTATGCTAGCAGGAGTTTGACTCACCAGGAGAAAAAGTTTTCAGCAACCGAGCTCGAGTGTCTCGCTGTAGTATGGGCTATCGAGAAGTTCCGCCCGTATGTGGAAGGAGTCCAATTCCATGTTGTCACCGATCACCATTCTCTATTGTGGTTATGGAAGCTACAGAATCCATCAGGTCGTTTAGCTCGTTGGGCGTTAAGGTTACAGGGTTACGATTTCACGATTAGTTACCGTAAGGGATCTGAGAATGTAGTACCGGATGCGTTGTCTAGGGCTATAGCAGCAATTGAGATTCAAGAAGCCGACCAGGACCAGTGGTATACGAAGCTTAGGGCAAGAATTGTCGAAACCCCTCACAATTTTCCCCAGTGGCGTGTGGAGGGCAAGAACATCTTTAAGTTAACGCATGCAGGGTCTCCTAACTTGAATAGGGATTGTGATTGGAAGCTGGTGGTTCCAAAATCTGTACGTGCCAAAGTTTTAGTGGAGAATCATGATGAGCCGACGGCTGAACACTTTGGTTATTTCAAAACTCTTAGGCGTGTTTCAGCTCGTTATTACTGGCCAAAGATGAACGTCGATGTGGCCCGTTACGTTCGTAGATGCCCAGTGTGTACTTCCCAGAAACCCGACCAGAAGAAACCTTATGGTGAAATGCACAAGCGTATTCTTTCTCTTCCTTGGGAGGTTATCTGTACTGATTTGGTAGGTCCGCTTACGGTGTCAGCTAAGCGTAATCGGTTTATTTTGGTTGTTGTCGATTGTTTCACGAAGTATGCAATGATGTTCCCTCTGAAGACAGCTACGAGTGCGGCGGTGGTTAAACATTTTGAGAATGAGGTTATGTTGGTCTTCGGTGCTCCCGAGAGGATAATTTGTGATAATGGGAAGCAGTACGTCAGTAAGGCATTTCGGGATTTAGCCAAGCGCTATGACAGCAAGATTGTGTATAATGCCAATTACCATCCACAGGCAAACCCATGTGAACGGGTGAATCGAGTCATCAAGACCATGATACGGTCCTATGTTAACAACGACCACCGAACATGGGATGAGAAGTTACCACAGTTGGGTTATGCTTTACGTACAGCGGTACATGAAGTTACAGGTTATTTCCCAGCCTATTTGAATTTTGGTAGAGAACCGTGTCTGTCGGGGAAGATGCATCGACTTCGGGACCAGGGCAACCAACCTCTTGATTTCCACGATCGGACCGATCTTAACGAACATCTTAAGGGTTTGAGGAGCATTTATGCTACTGTTAAGGCGCGTCTCGATAAGGCTTTCCATGCCAGCACTCAGCGTTATAATTTGAGGCGTCGACCAGTTAGTTTAGAGTTAGGTCAGACTGTGTGGAAGAGGAATTATACCCTCTCGAATAAGGCCGATTACGTGGCTGCCAAGCTGACTCCCAAGTTTATCAAATGCCGTGTTAGACAAAAGGTATCGCCGAATGTGTATGAGCTGGAGGATTTTGAGACTCGTCGGAGTTTAGGTTCGTGGCATGTACAGGATTTAAAGGTTCATGAAGATGAGGATTTAGAGTGAACGTGCGTAGGGTGGTTGGTTGGGCACGCAGGGAAGGTCACTATAGGAAGCATTATCATCTTGCTTTTTCTTTTTTTAGAGTATAGGGAGCTATATCATCTTGTTCTTCCCGTCTCTTTAGCATTAGGGTAGCTGAATGCTTGCGAATGTGAGTTTTGTGGGTGTCGTTTGGTTAGCACCTTGTGTCTTGCAATATTTATTTAGGTTATGTACCGTTTACGTCATTTGAGGGATTTTGGATTGCTTGACACTAGTCCTTGTTGGATTTTGGGTTAACATTCGTGAGTAGTTAGTTGCTCAGTGTTAGGTTTGTTTTCCGTTAAAACGGAGTTGTTGTTCACAGATTCTTCTGGTGAACCTTTTTTTCTGCTGTACGATAAAGTTTCCGATAGTGAGGGATCATTGTTCACAGATTTTATTGGTGAACGTCTTTTGGTTCGTACGAGCGAGATTCCGTTAGTTCGGGATTATTGTTCACATATTTTTCTGGTGAATAATTTAGTTTGTGTCGAGACGATCAGTCCTTCATTCTTCGTCTTCTTTCCTTCCGACATTTACCTATCCCTTTTCCCTTTTCGTTCAGAGTATATGGTCTTTGGTATGAATGTGGGGATCCCATGAGTTGCTTTCCTATTTTTCTAACTTTCTCTTTGATCTGGTATGTTTGTGACTTGAGCGTGAATGGAGTCTTCAGAGTGCATGAGGTAAAGGTTGTAGGGACCTTTGTCCCCTCCGTACGCGGTGTGGGAGGGACCCTCAACCAGTATTCTCTTTTCCCGGGGTTACCTTCTCCTCACGATCGTCAAAAGAAGAACCCTGATCGTTCTCTTAGTTTGTTTTTGTAGTCCTATTTCGGTCTAGCAGTACCATAACTGCCGGGGTATCTTCCACCTCGGGGTTTTTTTTAGTTTTGGAAGTATTCAAGGGGGCGGGTACTTGGTGTGGTCTTGGGATGATGGTTGGGGGGACTCGGGTCTGGGACCGCTCCGCGATGGGTCGTCACGGGTCTGCTCACCGGCGCAGCACTCTCCACCTCGCAGCGACGAGTAGACTCGATCCCTGTCGTGTGGGTCGTTCTGGCTTCGAGGTCCTCTGGGTGTCTCCTCTGTCCACACCAGTAGTTGTTGTCCTGAGGTGCGGGTTTTTCGTGGTTTTTATGGTTGTAGTTTGGATGTTTGAGGGTCAAACCTCTTTAAGAAAGGGGGGAGTTGAAACCAATGAATTGTTTTCTCGTAATTATGCAGTACTCTCCGCCTGATTGGCAGGCAACCTTTGTTGTTCAAACAATACAGATTGCTACTTGAATTGAAACATTTCTAGTGGAAACACAGGTTTCTAATTCCTATTTCGAATGGTTGTATTCGAAATAGAGGTTTCTATATTATCGGCACCAACTTCCGCCGCTGTCGTGAGATGGCGTTAGGGAAGCGTCCTCTTTCGTGAAAATTTTCTTGCTAAGATATCCGCCGGCTAAATTGGTTTTTTGGACAATCTTCGAGGTGCATCGTCTCCCATGTAGGAAACTGAACTGAAAGAAGGGTTCGTAAAGGACGCCCAAAGAACCTAGTGGTTGTGGCAGCCGTTATTTTAACATCCTTTCCGTCGATAGGCCAGGAAAATTACCAAGACCTTTGCTAGTGTAAAAGCACATTTTTCTGTTGGGCGTTTATCAGGCTTTCCTGGGTAAGCACGCTTCTCTCTTCTTATTCGACCACTAATTTTGGTTGTGTGTTTGCTCAGCTCCTTGCTTCGGGCTGAGATCATCCCAAAGTCGATGGCTGTGGTTCTTCGCACACCCCTCGGAGAGATTTGAGGCAGAGTCCCCAGTTCTCGGTGGCTCACAGCTTCCCTCAGGAGCAGCCCCCTGGTGTTTGGAGTGACGTCGTGAAGCCGAGTCTGGTTTGAAACCTACCTCGATTATTTTGCATTTTGTTATACGAACTCTCAAACGATTTCGTTGTGCGGCATAGTATTATGTTCGTTAACTGCTAGGATGCACTGGAATTTTCAATTGCCTGCGTTATCTTGTTTAGCAATTCATATAAGGTCCTGTTATTAGCGGCTTCACCGCAAGTAATTGTTGTAATCAAGGGTCACACGAAGTGCGAGCTTTCGCTGTGCTTATTTTAAAGTAAATTCGCCGAAGCTCATTTTGGATTGACATTTCGCTGAGCGAGTGGCAAACCTAGTTGCGATAGTTCCATGCTCCTTCGGATTAATTAAAATAGCTGGAACAGTATTCAGCAGTGCTTATTTCCATAGGGCAGACAGATCTGATTGCTTACGTGGGTATCCGTAAATTATTAACTTGATACATACTAAAAAGTGGAACGCAGTACAATGGTGACATTCTCTTAGCCTTCGGTTTGCTATTAATAAATGTGTTTTGGCCAAATTTAGTGCTGAAAGTAAGTCTATTTAGAAATTAGTTACGAGGCCGTCAGCCTAGCTGCGATTTCGGATGCACCCGATTGAATCTGTGAAATAAGTAATAATGTGATATATATTTGCCTACTGTGATACATATTTATTTTGTACTAGTCTTGTCTGTGTACTTTATGCCAGTAATTACAAAACAATTTTATGCCTCCCTGTTATCCGATCCATTATCTATTGGAAATATTATACGATTTATTACTCTGTGGGTTTTGTTTTATTGTGTACGTTGCATTGCTATCTTGAGCGAACTTAGTGGTTTGTCGCTTAAATGAACGAGTGGAACATAGGCTGCAAACCCCTTGGCGCGCTTATCCGTTCGATCTTTAGTTTTTTTGGAAGGTAAGTTGCCCACGACCCTTCTCCTGAGTTAGTGCGAGCATGTTCCGATTTACAATCGGCAATTGTTGATGTAACAATGTAATCAAACATTACACACCATCTGTATCCATACTCTGAAACTATCCGTAATCTAATTAGAAGTATACATCTGACCAAATATCCGCTAGCAATTTATCGTGTTGGAAACCATAAACAGAAATCTCAACCGAGCATCCTGTTGCTAATATCGCAAAGCAAAACCTAGATAGTACTAATTAACCGAGTATCCTGTTGCAAATATCTCGCAGGAACACCATAATCTTGCGACTAAACCGAGAATCCGTTTCACGCTATCAAAGAAAATTTAATTCGTTTTTGTGGTGAAGAAGCTGGTGATAAGCATTTAGTATATAAACAAACACGGAAAATTATTATTTTAATCCAGCTTTCGAGCTCTCCACGTGTGTATAGTGCTTCGAGTATCAACATCAGTTTACTTCAAGTGCTAATAAAAAGTATCAACATCAGTTTACTTCAAGTGTTAGCAAAAAGAGCGCCAACATCAATTTACTTCTGGACAAACATTGAAGATGGATTTAAATGCAGTGAATGCCGCCGGCATATGAAGTCCGTGAAAACACGCTTTGGCAGATCAATTGTTTGTGAAACAGTGCAAAATTCAATCTTTTTGCCGAAACGTATGGTTGACCAAATCTCAGATGCCGCAATTGAAGACGCTAATATGAACATGAAACTTGCTCTTGTACTGACAGGTTTTATTGGTGAGGGGCACAATGCAATACCTCAACTACAACTTGAAGAGATGCTATAAGATTGATCAATCGTCAACAACTAATACATTTTATAATTTTTTAAAACCATTTCGTATTTTAAGCTTAATTCATAATATTTTAATATATCTTATACAATTAGTGTTATTATTTTACGTCAACTGACAGTCGATATTAATTTAAATTTTGCGCAATTACATTGCTGGGTGAACAAACTAAAAGTTTTAGTATAGTCTATATTCCTACAAGGCAAAGATTGACATACAAAATATTTTAAGATTTTAATGGTGATGAATACATTTGTTTATAAGATAAAGATTAATATATAGGAGAGCCATTCGTTATCGTAGAGGAGAAGAGAGCTGACCGGCTTAACGCAACCCGCATCAATTTACTTCTGCCCAAACAATAAAGATGGATTTAAACCAGGTGAATTCCGCTGGAACGATGGCGGGTAACAAGGAGTTACAGCAGACGGGTGGTGCGATGTTGAAAATAGTGCAAGATACGTATAAAAACATTATGGAGGTTGGTGTGCAGCGCAGAAAACTGGAAAAACTATTAAAACAATGTAAATTAATTTGCCGGCTGTTAAAGAAAGCTATTCGTGCGGAAAATGCAAATATTGGTGAAAAACGTCATCTGGAAACCATATGTGGACACATGAAACGGTATGAAAAAATTATATGTGCCCATCTTGTCAACAAAACAGGTGCAGGGGTGAGAAAAGAAGCGCGAAGTGCTCGAATAGTGTGGGAGGAGATGGAGAATGCGTATAAATGCAGACTTCGGACCGGAGTGACTGTAAATTTAAAACATAAGGACCCCAAACCGTTTTTACAAGATGCATTTCATTTATTTGCTCCGCGTATAAAGAATGTGCATAAGAAACTTCAAACCGCTATGAAAGTGAACACCACCTTTTGCGGGGAGTTTGTTAAAGAAACCAAGGACAATGTTATAACCGACTTGAAATATTTTAATACAAAAAACAATTTAATTCTTCAAGAACATGTGGAAAATCGCGCAAACTTAAATCAGTGGTATTTCGATAACGTGCAAGATTCCATTTTAAATCAAATAAGTGAATTTGAAGAACAAGAAAGTGGATGGGCGTTATCGGAGATTATATCGTTAGTTGTAAATATAAACAGTTGTACTGTGTTTCATGCATCTTCGTACATCGAACTACCGCAATATATAAAAACGAAGCATGCGTGTGTCAACGTGAAAAATGATGATCAAGCCTGTTTTGCTTGGGCAATTGTATCCGCCCTGCATCCGGCCAACATCAACAGCGATAGAGTTTCCAAGTACCCCCATTATTCGGATGTGTTAAATTGTGAAGGATTAGACTTCCCAGTGAAAATTCTGCAAATTCCGAGGTTTGAAAAAAACAATCCAAACATTTCCGTCAATGTGTATGTGTTAAACAGAAGCAACAAAAGAGGAATTAGTGTATGCCCCGCGTATCTATCTTCCGACAAGAAACAGAATCATGTGAACCTACTAATGTTTACCGACCCCGCGAATATGATGGACGCAGATCTCGATGAACTGTCTGATTTAAACCCCGGTACAGTAATTAGGGATCCCGAGCCCGAAGTAAATTACCACTACTGCTGGATTAAAAATTTAAGTAGATTAGTAAGCATGCAGTTAAGTAAACATAATCATAAATGTTATATATGCGATAGATGTCTGCATTATTTTTATAGCCGACAAAAGTTAAACGCTCACGAAATTGATTGCAAAAAATTAAACGAGTGTAAAATTAATCTCCCTCGGCCGGGCGAAAAACTAACCTTCGCTAATTATAAATATCAACAAACAGTACCATTTATTTTATATAGCGATATAGAATGTACATTAAATCCTGTAAGTGAAAGCGTCGGAAAAAATACTGTAAAGTATCAAAAACATTAAGCCTGCAGCATAGGTTATTATTTGCAATGTTCATATGATGATTCACTCTCACATTATAAATCATATACGGGTGCGAATTGCATGGAATGGTTCGGAAAGGAATTACATAAAATTGGATTGGATTTGAGTAGCCATTTTGAAAATATAGTTCCCATGATAATGCTAAACGAATTGGAAGAACGCGAATATCGAGAAGCAGCACATTGTTATATTTGCGAGAAGCCTTTTGTGGAGGATGATATCAAGGTAAAAGATCATTGTCACTTCACAGGCAAGTATAGGGGTCCGGCACGTCAAAGCTGTAACTTAAATTATAAAGTAGATCGTGTAATACCGGTTGTTTATCATAACCTTAGTGGTTATGACAGTCATTTCTTGATAAAAGATGTCGTTACAGCTTTTCCGGGTAACATTTATGTTTTGCCCCAGAATAAAGAGAGATACATTTCATTTACAAAAACCCACAGTGATGCCAATAGTTTAAAATTCAGATTTATCGATTCATTTAGATTTATGAGTTCGGGATTAGATAAATTGTCCTCCTATTTAAACAAAGAAGATTTCAAAATTCTCCAGTCACAAAACAAAGAGCTAAACGAACATCAATTATCTCTGTTAACACGAAAAGGTGTATTTCCCTACGACTATATAACTTCCCTTGGCGTTTTAACGGAACGTAAATTACCGCCAAAAGAAAAATTTTATAGTAAATTAAAAGATTCCTATATTTCGGATAAAGATTATGCACACGCGGTTGAAGTGTGGAATGCATTCAATTGCCAAACAATACTGGATTATACAATGTTATATTTAAAAACAGATATTTTGTTGTTAGCGGATATTTTTGAAAATTTTCGAGCGAGTTGTCATAGAACTTACGGATTAGATCCTGCCCACTATTATACATTACCTGGATATACCTGGGACGCCATGCTAAAATATACAAAAATAGAACTGGCACTCATATCCGATATAGATATGTTGCTATTTGTTGAGCGAGGTATCCGCGGGGGTATTAGCCAGTGTTCTAAACGATATTCTAAAGCAAACAATAAATACTATTCCGCAGACTATAATCCAACGCAACCCTCAAAGTATATCGTTTACTACGACGTGAATAATTTGTATGGATGGGCAATGATGCAATACCTACCCTACAACACTTTTCGATTTTTATCACTTACAGAAATGAGCTGCTTTGATGTTAATAGTATCGACGATGAGTCTGCAAAAGGGTACATTTTAGAAGTAGATATTGAGTATCCAAACGATATCACGCTACATAATCTTCACGCAGATATGCCAATGTGTGCCGAACACTCTGTTCCCCCAAATTCAAAATTACCAAAACTAATGACAATGTTGAATAAAAAAGAACGATATGTGGTTCATTATAGGAATCTGAAACAAGCTATAGCTGCAGGTTTACGTGTTACCAAAGTACATCGCATACTATCGTTCGATCAAGCTCCATGGTTAAAATCATACATTGAGCTAAACACTCAACTTAGAACAAACGCGAAAAACGAATTTGAGAAAAACCTGTTCAAATTAATGAATAACGCGGTTTTCGGTAAAACCATGGAGAATGTTCGTAAACACAAAATAGTTAAATTAGTAACACGCTGGGGTGGTCGATATGGAGCTAACCACAACATATCTCAACCTAATTTTCACAGCCGAACATTATTTAATGAAAATCTTGTAGCCATAGAATTATCAAAGCTTGAAATAATGTTTAAGAAACCAATATATGTAGGTATGTCCATATTAGATATAAGTAAAACGTGTTTGTACGATTTCCACTACAATTATATGTTACGCAATTTTAGTTATAAGGATTGTAAACTGTTGTATTCAGATACGGATAGTCTTTTGTATGAGATAACGTGCGACGATATTTATGATATTATGAAACGAGACATTAATATGTTTGATACAAGCGATTACCTCAAAGACAATATATACAACATCCCATTGGTGAACAAGAAAGTTCCTGGACTTATGAAAGACGAGTGCAACGGTAAAATAATCACAGAATTTATTGGTTTGAGATCGAAAATGTACAGTGTGAGGGTTGAAGGTAAAGATACGGTTAAAAAGGCTAAAGGTGTACTAGAAAATGTAGTTAAAAATACAATTTCTTTTGACGACTATGTAGCATGTTTGTTTGATAATAAGGATGCTGTAAGAAATCAAAACCTAATTACAGCTAAACGCCATGGTGTACATAGTGTAAGTCAAGATAAAGTAGCTCTTACTAGCGCAGATGATAAGAGATACATTTGTGAAAATAAAATAGATACCCTTCCTTGGGGACATTGTTTGCTTTAATATGTATGCTTTTGACGCAATAAATGTATTAAATGCACTCTGTGTTTTATTTTACAACAAAGACTGATACAGATATAGTATTAACATATATATGTAATATGTACAGCTATATTGGACTGCTATAGCACTGCTATGGCACTGCTATGGCACTGATATGGACTGCTTTGAACAGCTTTGGACTGCTATGAACTGGTTTTTGGACAGCTATGAACTGGTTTTGGACTGCTATGGTACTGCTTTGGACTGGTTAACAGGCTGTCCATTACCTGTTCATAACAGTCTAAAAACCTGTCTGCCTGTCTGTAGGTCTATCTGTCTGTCTATCTGTCTGCTTGTCTGTCTGTCTGTCCGTCTACCTGTCAGCCTGTCAGTCTGTCTGTACACCTATTCAGACTTGTTGAAACGCGTAGCGAGCCAGACCGCTTCCGCTAAAATAATTTCACCTTATCACTCCTATTTATACACGTCAGATTAGCCGAGTGAGACACCTCACATTCAACACAGTGATAGTGATATTTTATCCTTTTCAAGATGCATTCAACGGAAACATATGGAATCGCCTCTTCGGGCAACAATGGAGGGTGCCGATGATTGCAGGAACATCTCGATTACAGAAGGCGAGCCTAATGTAACAGAGGTACAGCTATATGGCACTGCTGATAACGCTGCTATGGCACTGCTAAATTTGAATTTCCCGTCAAAATGACGTCACTTCCTGTCGCCGCAGTCTAAGTTAAGTTAACTATAATTTACCTTTCGAGTTACTGCTATGACCTGCTTTGGACTGCTAGGAACTGGTTTTTGGACTGCTTTGGGCTGGTTTTTAGACTGTTATGAACAGATGGCCATAAGCAACAGAGCAGTATCATAGCTGTGCCATAGCTGTGTCATATCTGTTCAATATAGCTGTACATATTATATATGTTAATACTATACCTGTATCTGTATTTGTTATACCCATATGAAATATGCTTAATAGGCCTTCTGTAATCGAGATGTTCCTGCAATCATCGGCACCCTCCATTGTTGCCCGAAGAGGCGATTCCATATGTTTCCGTTGAATGCATCTTGAAAAGGATAAAAGATCACTATCACTGTGTTGAATGTGAGGTGTCTCACTCGGCTAATCTGACGTGTATAAATAGGAGTGATAAGATGAAATTACTTTAGCGGAAGCGGTCTGGCTCGCTACGCGTTTCAACAAGTCTGAATAGGTGTACAGACAGACTGACAGGCTGACAGGTAGACGGACAGACAGACAAACAAGCAGACAGATAGACAGATAGATAGACCTACAGACAGGCAGACAGGTTTTTAGACTGTTATGAACAGGTAATGGACAGCCTGTTAACCAGTCGAAAGCAGTACCATAGCAGTCCAAAACCAGTTCATAGCTGTCCAAAAACCAGTTCATAGCAGTCCAAAGCTGTTCAAAGCAGTCCATATCAGTGCCATAGCAGTGCCATAGCAGTGCCATAGCAGTCCAATATAGCTGTACATATTACATATATATGTTAATACTATATCTGTATCAGTCTTTGTTGTAAAATAAAACACAGAGTGCATTTAATACATTTATTGCGTCAAAAGCATACATATTAAAGCGAACAATGTCCCCAAGGAAGGGTATCTATTTTATTTTCACAAATGTATCTCTTATCATCTGCGCTAGTAAGAGCTACTTTATCTTGACTTACACTATGTACACCATGGCGTTTAGCTGTAATTAGGTTTTGATTTCTTACAGCATCCTTATTATCAAACAAACATGCTACATAGTCGTCAAAAGAAATTGTATTTTTAACTACATTTTCTAGTACACCTTTAGCCTTTTTAACCGTATCTTTACCTTCAACCCTCACACTGTACATTTTCGATCTCAAACCAATAAATTCTGTGATTATTTTACCGTTGCACTCGTCTTTCATAAGTCCAGGAACTTCCTTGTTCACCAATGGGATGTTGTAGATATTGTCTTTGGGATAATCGCTTGTCTCAAACATATTAATGGTTCGTTTCATAATATCATAAATATCGTCGCACGTTATCTCATACAAAAGACTATCTGTATCTGAATACAACAGTTTACAATCCTTATAACTAAAATTGCGTAACATATAATTGTAGTGGAAATCGTACAAACACGTTCTACTTATATCTAATATGGACATACCTACATATATTGGTTTCTTAAACTTTATTTCAAGCTTTGATAATTCTATGGCTACAAGATTTTCATTAAATAATGTTCGGCTGTGAAAATTAGGTTGAGATATGTAGTGGTTAGCTCCATATCGACCACCCCAGCGTGTTACTAATTTAACTATTTTGTGTTTACGACCATTCTCCATGGTTTTACCGAAAACCGCGTTATTCATTAATTTGAACAGGTTTTTCTCAAATTCGTTTTTCGCGTTTGTTCTAAGTTGAGTGTTTAGCTCAATGTATGATTTTAACCATGGAGCTTGATCGAACGATAGTATGCGATGTACTTTGGTAACACGTAAACCTGCAGCTATAGCTTGTTTCAGATTTCTATAATGAACCACATATCGTTCTTTTTTATTCAACATTGTCATTAGTTTTGGTAATTTTGAATTTGGGGGAACAGAGTGTTCGGCACACATTGGCATATCTGCGTGAAGATTATGTAGCGTGATATCGTTTGGATACTCAATATCTACTTCTAAAATGTACCCTTTTGCAGACTCATCGTCGATACTATTAACATCAAAGCAGCTCATTTCTGTAAGTGATAAAAATCGAAAAGTGTTGTAGGGTAGGTATTGCATCATTGCCCATCCATACAAATTATTCACGTCGTAGTAAACGATATACTTTGAGGGTTGCGTTGGATTATAGTCTGCGGAATAGTATTTATTGTTTGCTTTAGAATATCGTTTAGAACACTGGCTAATACCCCCGCGGATACCTCGCTCAACAAATAGCAACATATCTATATCGGATATGAGTGCCAGTTCTATTTTTGTATATTTTAGCATGGCGTCCCAGGTATATCCAGGTAATGTATAATAGTGGGCAGGATCTAATCCGTAAGTTCTATGACAACTCGCTCGAAAATTTTCAAAAATATCCGCTAACAACAAAATATCTGTTTTTAAATATAACATTGTATAATCCAGTATTGTTTGGCAATTGAATGCATTCCACACTTCAACCGCGTGTGCATAATCTTTATCCGAAATATAGGAATCTTTTAATTTACTATAAAATTTTTCTTTTGGCGGTAATTTACGTTCCGTTAAAACGCCAAGGGAAGTTATATAGTCGTAGGGAAATACACCTTTTCGTGTTAACAGAGATAATTGATGTTCGTTTAGCTCTTTGTTTTGTGACTGGAGAATTTTGAAATCTTCTTTGTTTAAATAGGAGGACAATTTATCTAATCCCGAACTCATAAATCTAAATGAATCGATAAATCTGAATTTTAAACTATTGGCATCACTGTGGGTTTTTGTAAATGAAATGTATCTCTCTTTATTCTGGGGTAAAACATAAATGTTACCCGGAAAAGCTGTAACGACATCTTTTATCAAGAAATGACTGTCATAACCACTAAGGTTATGATAAACAACCGGTATTACACGATCTACTTTATAATTTAGGTTACAGCTTTGATGTGCCGGACCCCTATACTTGCCTGTGAAGTGACAATGATCTTTTACCTTGATATCATCCTCCACAAAAGGCTTCTCGCAAATATAACAATGTGCTGCTTCTCGATATTCGCGTTCTTCCAATTCGTTTAGCATTATCATGGGAACTATATTTTCAAAATGGCTACTCAAATCCAATCCAATTTTATGTAATTCCTTTCCGAACCATTCCATGCAATCCGCACCCGTATATGATTTATAATGTGAAAGTGAATCATCATATGAACATTGCAAATAATAACCTATGCTGCAGGCTTCATGTTTTTGATACTTTACAGTATTTTTTCCGACGCTTTCACTTTCAGGATTTAATGTAGATTCTATATCGCTATATAAAATAAATGGTACTGTTTGTTGATATTTATAATTAGCGAAGGTTAGTTTTTTGCCCGGCCGAGGGAGATTAATTTTACACTCGTTTAATTTTTTGCAATCAATTTCGTGAGCGTTTAACTTTTGTCGGCTATAAAAGTAATGCAGACATCTATCGCATATATAACATTTATGATTATGTTTACTTAACTGCATGCTTACTAACCTTCTTAAATTTTTAATCCAGCAGTAGTGGTAATTTACTTCGGGCTCGGGATCCCTAATTACTGTACCGGCGTTTAAATCAGACAGTTCATCGAGATCTGCGTCCATCATATTCGCGGGGTCGGTAAACATTAGTAGGTTCACATGCTTCTGTTTCTTGTCGGAAGATAGATACGCGGGGCATAAACTAATTCCTCTTTTGTTGCTTCTGTTTAACACATACACATTGACGGAAATGTTTGGATTGTTTTTTTCAAACCTCGGAATTTGCAGAATTTTCACTGGGAAGTCTAATCCTTCACAATTTAACACATCCGAATAATGGGGGTACTTGGAAACTCTATCGCTGTTGATGTTGGCCGGATGCAGGGCGGATACAATTGCCCAAGCAAAACAGGCTTGATCATCATTTTTCACGTTGACACACGCATGCTTCTTTTTTATATATTGCGGTAGTTCGATGTACGAAGATGCATGAAACACAGTACAACTGTTTATATTTACAGCTAACGATATAATCTCCGATAACGCCCATCCACTTTCTTGTTCTTCAAAATTCACTTATTTGATTTAAAATGGAATCTTGCACGTTATCGAAATACCACTGATTTAAGTTTGCGCGATTTTCCACATGTTCTTGAAGAATTAAATTGTTTTTTGTATTAAAATATTTCAAGTCGGTTATAACATTGTCCTTGGTTTCTTTAACAAACTCCTCGCAAAAGGTGGTGTTCACTTTCATAGCGGTTTGAAGTTTCTTATGCACATTCTTTATACGCGGAGCAAATAAATGAAATGCATCTTGTAAAAACGGTTTGGCGTCCTTATGTTTTAAATTTACAATCACTCCGGTCCGAAGTCTGCATTTATACGCATTCTCCATCTCCTCCCACACTATTCGAGCACTTCGCGCTTCTTTTCTCACCCGTGCACCTGTTTTGTTGACAAGAT
This sequence comes from Agriotes lineatus, assembly GCA_940337035.1. NCBI lineage: Eukaryota > Metazoa > Arthropoda > Insecta > Coleoptera > Elateridae > Agriotes > Agriotes lineatus. The sequence continues at coordinate 10,248,702 of OW679195.1, forward strand.
GGGCACATATAATTTTTTCATACCGTTTCATGTGTCTACATATGGTTTCCAGATGACGTTTTTCACCAATATTTAATTTTCCGCACGAATAGCTTTCTTTAACAGCCGGCAAATTAATTTACATTGTTTTAATAGTTTTTCCTGTTTTCTGAGCTGCACACCAACCTCCATAATGTTTTTATACGTATCTTGCACTATTTTTAACATCGCACCACCCGTCTGCTGTAACTCCTTGTTACCCGCCATCGTTCCAGCGGAATTCACCTGGTTTAAATCCATCTTTATTGTTTGTGCAGAAGTAAACTGATGCGGGTTGCGTTAAGCCGGTCAGCTCTCTTCTCCTCTACGATAACGAATGGCTCTCCTATATATTAATTTTTATCTTATAAACAAATGTATTCATCACCATTAAAATCTTAAAATATTCTGTATGTCAATCTTTGTCTTGTAGGAATATAGACTATACTAAAACTTTTAGTTTGTTCACCCAGAAATGTAATTGCGCAAAATTTAAATTAATATCGACTGTCTGTTGACGTAAAATAATAACACTAATTGTATAAGATTGAGACCAGTTATTTGTTTTTCATATATTTAGCAATTTTACGAGCGAAAGCAACGCCTAATTGGCAGGCAACCTTTGTTGTTTGTCGAACAATACGAATCGCTAACCGAAACATTTCTAGTGGAAACACAGGTTTCTAATTTCTATTTCGAATAGTTGTATTCGAAATACAGGTTTCTATATTATCGGCACCAACTTCCGCCGCTGTCGTGAGATGGCGTTAGGGAAGCGTCCTCTTTCGTGAAAAGTTTCTTGCTAAGATGTCCGCCCGCTAAATTGGTCGTTTTGGACAATCTTCGAGGTGCATCGTCTCCCATGTAGGAAGTTGAACTGAAAGAAGGGTTCGTAAAGGACGCCCAAAGAACCTAGTGGTTGTGGCAGCCGTTATTTTAGCATCCTTTCCGTCGATGGGCCAGGAAAGATTACCAAGACCTCTGATAGTGTAAAAGCACATTTTTCTGTTAGGCGATTATCAGGCTTTCCTGGGTAAGCACGCTTCTCTCTTCTTATTCGACCACTAATTTTGGTTGTGTGTTTGCTCAGCTCCTTGCTTCGGGCTGAGATCATCCCAAAGTCGATGGTTGTGGTTCCTCGCACACCCCTCGGAGAGATTTGAGGCAGAGTCCTGTTCGCGGTGGCTCACAGCTTCCCTTAGGAGCAGCCCCCTGGTGTCTGGAGTGACCTTGTGATGCCGAGTCTGGTTTGAAACCTACCTCGATTGTTTTGCACTGTGTTATACGAACTCTCAAACGATTTCGTTGTGCGGCATAGTATTATGTTCGTTAACTGCTAGGATGTACTGGAATTTTCAATTGCCTGCGTTATCTTGTTTAGCAATTCATATAGGGTTCTTTTATTAGCGGCTTCACCGCAAGTAGTTGTTGTAATCGGGTGTCACACGAAGTGCGAGCTTTCGCTGTGCTTATTTTAAAGTAATTTTCGCCGAAGCTCATTTTGGATTGAAATTTCGCTGAGCAAGTGGCAAACCTAGTTGCGATAGTTCCATGCTCCTTCGGATTAATTAAAATAGCTGGAACAGTATTCAGCAGTGCTTATTTCCATAGGGCAGACAGATCTGATTGCTTACGTGGGTACTCGTCAATTATTGACTTGATACATACTAAAAAGTGGAACGCAGTACAACGGTGACATTCTCTTAGCCTTCGGGTTGCTACTAATCAATGTGTTTTGGCCAAATTTAGTGCTGAAAGTAAGTCCATTTAGGAATTAGTTACGGGGCCGTCAGCCTAGCTGCGATTTCGGATGCACCCGATTGAATCTGTGAAATAAGTAACGATGTGATATATATATATTTGCCTACTGTGATACATATTTATTTTGTGCTAGTCTTGTCTGTGTACTTTAAGCCAGTAATTACAAAATAATTGTATGCCTCTCTGTAATCCGATCCATTATCTATAGGAAAAATATCATACGATTTATCACTCTGTGGGTTTTTCCTTGTTTTATTTGGTATTGCTTCTCCTTGAGCGAATTTATTGGTTTCGTTGCTTAAATGAACGCGTGGGACATCAGCTTTAAACCTCTTGGCGCCCCTATGAGTTCGATCTTTTAGTTTGGAAGGTAAGTCACTCACGCCCTTTTTCTGAGCTAGTGCGGCTGCATGTTCCGATTTTCTATCGCCAATTTTGAATGTAACAAGATATATTAAAATATTATGAATTAAGCTTAAAATACGAAATGGTTTTAAAAAATTATAAAATGTATTAGTTGTTGACGATTGATCAATCTTATAGCATCTCTTCAAGTTGTAGTTGAGGTATTGCATTGTCCCCCTCACCAATAAAACCTGTCAGTACAAGAGCAAGTTTCATGTTCATATTAGCGTCTTCAATTGCGGCATCTGAGATTTGGTCAACCATACGTTTCGGCAAAAAGATTGAATTTTGCACTGTTTCCCAAACAATTGATCTGCCAAAGCGTGTTTTCACGGACTTCATATGCCGGAGGCATTCACTGCATTTAAATCCATCTTCAATGTTTGTCCAGAAGTAAATTGATGTTGGCGCTCTTTTTGCTAACACTTGAAGTAAACTGATGTTGATACTTTTTATTAGCACTTGAAGTAAACTGATGTTGATACTCGAAGCACTATACACACGTGGAGAGCTCGAAAACTGGATTAAAATAATAATTTTCCGTGTTTGTTTATATACTAAATGCTTATCACCAGCTTCTTCACCACAAAAACGAATTAAATTTTCTTTGATAGCGTGAAACGGATTCTCGGTTTAGTCGCAAGATTATAATTTTCCTGCGAGATATTTGCAACAGGATACTCGGTTAATTAGTACTATCTAGGTTTTGCTTTGCGATATTAGCAACAGGATGCTCGGTTGAGATTTCTGTTTATGGTTTCCAACACGATAAATTGCTAGCGGATATTTGGTCAGATGTATACTTCTAATTAGATTACGGATAGTTTCAGAGTAAGGATACAGATGGTGTGTAATGTTTGATTACATTAATTAATTCCGATGTATTATCGCTAGATGACGCATCATGTACTGTTTGGAGGCTTATCGGTTTTTGCGGATCCAAAATATAATTTTCAAAAATGTCGTAAGGACGCTTCCAATTTTTAGTATGTTATAGATGGCTTCATTTGCAGGTGGCGGTTTTAGGGGGTGTGATTTTTTCAGCCGTTTTTCGTTTTTCCCACCCGTTTACGAGATACAGCCCCTTTTTTCTTTTTTTAATATTTAATCGTCTATTTGAACCCTCAGCGGCCCCCAGCCCTCAGCCCCCGGCCTCAGCCCCCAGCCTCCTGCTTCCGGTTCTCGGCTTCAGCCCCTGGCCTCAGCCCTCAGTCTCCGGCTCCCGGTGCAGACTCCACTTCCGGTTATACCTTCTGGGCAATGATGCAATACCTACCCTACAACGACCTTCTGGTTATTGTTGACATAAAAAATACTTCTTTTCCTACAAGAAACTCTTCAGTCACCTTAACTTGCTCTCTAAGGGGTGATTACGTCATGCTTCGGATGGACATGCCATCCAGTTCAGAAGTGAGGTTATGTTTTGAGTTTCCCTATGCTTAAAGTGAGCCAGAACCGACACTGCCCATCTACTTAGTTTATTACCTGTTCATTAATTAGTAAGCAGTTTTCGCCCATACAAATCAAATCAAAAACACATATAACACCAATTTTATTTATGAAAGTAATCTGATGGCTGTATTCGCATAAATTATTAGTTTGAGTAGTTTATTATCTGTTCATTAATTAATAAACAGTTTTCGCTCACACAAATCAATTCAAAAACTTTTATTTATATATATAGTAATCTGATAGCTGTATTCGCATAGCGAAGCCACCAAGCCACCTATAACACATTAAAAATTGGAAGTGCCCTTATGGTATTTTTTGAAAATTATATTTTGGAGCTGTAAAACGTAAGAATTGATATGCAGCCGAATGCTGGTGGTTGAACACTAAAAAGGGTTGTATCGCGTAAAAGGGTGGGAAAAACGAAAAACGGGTGAAAAAATGGCACCCCCACACTACATGTTAACCCCCATCTGGAAGCCATCTATAACATATTAAAAATTGGAAGTGCCCTTATGGCATTTTTGAAAATTATATTTTGGAACTGCAAACCGCAAGAGCAGATAAACTGAACTCGTGAAGCGATCGCAATCTGTTGCAGGGCTTGTAAGTGTAGAGCCATTAGCTGTTCAGATTTGTTTCGGAACACCTGCAGAACAATATATCACAGCCAGCGAAAAAAAATACAAATATTATTATAAGCTGTTTATTAATAGCTCTCTGCTCTCTGTGAATTAGTTATGATTTTTTCTCTAAGCTTTATTAGCAATCAGAATAATTTTTACAACAATATTCTATAAGCTAATGGTACGATATGGAATTATTAAATACAACATGAAGAGGAATGATGGGTCTGTATATTATTAATATGCTTGAAATGTTGAGATATGGTAACAAATGCTCGCAGCTAACCACAAGCTGATAAAAGATAGAGCAATACAGGATACACATCTGTCGAATACTTGAAACGAGAGCGCTCCACTGACCGTTAAAATGTTTCGCCAGATTTATCTGACAAACCATTGTGCTATTAAGCCTACCCCCACCACCACCACCACCACCACTACCACCACCACCACCACCACCACCACCACCGCCACCACCACCTATCTCCAACCACAACACTCATTTACAAAACATTAATATAATAAAGCAAATAATAGAACGAATCAGCTGGTGTAGTCTGGCAGACGGCAGGTGTCAGTAAAGCATAGACATGGCAGGTTCCTCAAAACGTGTGTGTTACCATAGTGCTAATTTTGAAAAAACTGTTTTGCATTGGTACGAGGAAGCAGAAAGTTATGCAAGTGATGTAGATACTGTTTCGGTGAATGAATACATTATATCTGAACACGAAAGTGAATCTGAGCAATCAGAAATCAATGAAAACAGTGGTGAATCAGAACAATCAGAAAACGATGAAAAGAGTGATAGTGATGCGAGCATTGAAATTAGAAAAGCAATTATGGTTGGCGCACCTCAAAAGTTTGGTTCTCGCCACGTACGAGAAAATCAATCATACCCATTCTCTCAACTCAAACGCTTGGGAAAAATGTGAATCCTTTGTCGGTTTGGCAACTACTGTTTACGAATGATATGTTATTGCATATTATGGAATGCACAAATCATAAGTTGTGTATAATACGAACGAAATGCAAAAGTCCAAGTATGCATATGAATAACACCGATTTAATTGAATTGAAAGCATTTTTGGGGCTTCTTATTTTTACTTCGGTATTCAATTCGAATCATGAAGACATTCAAACACTTTTCGCAACCGATGGAACGGGGAGAGACATCTTCAGAGCAGTTATGAATATGAAACGATTCGCAATATTTCTATCCGCCCTAAGGTTTGATTATCCAGACGATAGGAGCGAAAGGAAAAAGCAAGAACCAACAGCGCCCATCTTCTATATTTTTAATACATTCATAAAGAACAGCCAAAGTGTGTATGAAATGGGTCAGTCTGTAACAGTGGATGAAATGCTTGTTAGTTTTAGAGGAAGAGTCCCATTCAAAATGTATATGGGTGCTGCGAAGTGTGGCATCAAAGTTATGGCTCTTACGGATGCGGGCAACAGTTACCTCTACAATGCTTACATATATTGTGGCAAAGACTATGATGGAACAGGAACAGAATTTAAGAAATTTTCAAAACCAACACAGTCTGTTTTACGTCTCGCAGAGCCTCTGTTTGGTACAAATCGGAATATAACCGCAGATAGCTGGTTCTCGTCTGTAGAATTAGTAGACATCTTATTGAAGAATAAACTTACGTATGTAGGTACGTTGAATAAAAATAAAAGAGAAATTCCACCCTCATTTTTACCAAAGAAAGGAAGAGAAGTTGGTTCAAATTTGTACGGATACCGCAAGGATGCTATGATGATTTCTCACGTAGGAAAGAAGGGTAGAGCAACGATACTAATTTCTTCGATGCATGATAATGTCTACACCGATTTGGAAACTGGAGAGCCCGAAGCACTTGTATACTATAATGAAAACAAGAGGGGTGTAGATTCTCTCAACGAGAAATTTTCAAAAAGTTCCTCAAGCCGTAGCACACGCAGATGGCCCCTCGCAATCTTCCTCCGTATTCTAGATATTTCCAAGGTAAATTCCTCTATTTTATATCAGTGTTACAAGAAAAACAATGCAGTAAATGAATCTATATTTGTGAAAGAATTAGCATTCAAACTGGTCCAAGAACAAATGAAAAGTCGACTGAAAAATATTCACACACCTCGCGATGTCCGAGACACAATCGCTCGCATTCTTTGTACACCATTAGAGAATTTGCCAAACGAAAATGATGTGTTAGAAAAGCGAAAACCATGCTCTCTGTGCCAAAAAGCAACTCATCGGATGACGAAATTCTTGTGTACACAGTGTAGAAAACCAGTATGTCTACAGTGTTCTAAGCCGAAATGTTACAACTGTATATAAATAACGAACAACATGTTGAATTATTGTTTAACACAAATGTATTATACAATACAATTTATATTTTTAATGTAATTGTGCGAATAAAGGTTTCACATTGAGTTTTGGGTTTGTAACAGTATCCTAGACAACACATCAACAAAAGACCAAAACATGTTTAAGCATAGTACCTCATGTTAGAATTAAGGCTGATGAACTGTATTGATATCTAAATAAAATAAAACACATTGTTACATTGTTACTATATTCTTATTTACCCCTATACACCACAACTCCTTACTTATTTTTAAAAAAGTTGATTGATACTGTTCTGCAGGAGATGTTCAATGTTAGACTTAGGCTTACAATTGCATGTATACAACTGGGTGAACTGATCGAGTAAAATTAAACGAAAAGTATTTGTATTGCTTTGTTAAAATTTATCACGTAATAATTTTCAAAGTGTAAGCTTTCCGAATAAACCCAACTATTGACTGTTTCAACTACAGTTGTAAAATATGTTGTAAATGTATATGTTTCATAGCAATGTAATATACAAAGTCTATCGATTAATAAAAAAATTGTAATAAATGTATGAAAAATATATGGTTGTTTAAGAAAAGTTGTTTTATTTCCAGTAAGCACATTTACACTACTTTATATGTGCACCTATGCGAAGAAAGTATATAATTAAACTAATTTGTTAATGCAATGACACTGCATGTCAGTAGAAGATACAACAAGTGTCAGATGTGGGATTCGAACCCAGGCTCCTTTACAGGAACCAGAGCTTGAATCCAGCGCCTTCGACCGCTCGGCCAATCTGACAACAAACGACATACGGGTAAAGTAAGTAGAGACTCAGCTAGTTTAATTCAAGTAAAATAATTAGAAAGAGAGGAACAGGTGAAAGAAGAGTGCGAAGACAGTATCTAATGTTGATATCATTAAGCAAATACATTAGTAATACATTGTAAGCGAAACGGCTACGCACATAAAATGCGTCAAATGTTTGTTTTATTGTTAGTAGTAGGGTGTGCAGTTTGCAACAAAACAGCAACGAAACTACAAAGTTTGGGGTTTTTGAAATCGAACGAAGGTGAACATGGCTTAACATCATCAATATTAGTTGTAAATTCGAGCGATTTTATATTTGCTTTAAACAGATTTCAAACATGATTTACCAATATCGAATACTATTTACTTTAAATTTAATTAAGGGGTCTAGATGTGGTGTCGACAATGTAATAGGGTTATTTCAAACTCATAATTCAAAATGGTACGCCAATGTTATAACATGGAATATTCAATCGACTACAGCCAAACTTCAAAGCTTCAAAAACCGGTTGAAGTGCACATTAATATACAGATTAATTGACATACTGCACCTCAAGATTTATATCATCCTGTTTTACCAATAAAAGAAAATGAAAAATTGCTGTTCTCTCTCTGTCGTACATGCATTGTAAACTCCAATCAGGGGATATGTACTAACACTGAAAGCGAGAGAGCGCTAATTGGAACATGGGTCATAGATGGGGTTAGGGTAGCTCTTAGCAGATGACATCGGTACGAACGGGGTCTGTTTACAGAATTTATAGACACATTTCTGAAAATTAAATAAAAGGCATCAGGATGGCCTCCGGACTGTCTAACTGAGAAACAGAAACAACAATATATAGACGATTATTTTCGAATCGAGGGTATACGATTGGATCCGACTAAAATAGAAAAAAAACCCTGGTTTACGCCTAATCATATGAAAAACATTAAAAACCTAATATAACAGATAGCTACAGCCATATGACACAACCAGCCGTCATATACAGATATAATCAACTGGTCTGGACTGGTTTTGAACTGATCTGAACTGGTAATGAACTGGTCCAGCTGTTTTCGGTAAAACCATGGAGAATGTTCGTAAGCACAAAATAGTTATATAGTAACGTGATGGTATGAAATTGAAAACCATAAACGGAAATCTCAACCGAGCATTCTGTTGCAAATATCGCAAAGTAAAACCTAGATAGTACTAATTAACCGAGTATCCTGCTAAAAATATCTCGCAGGAAAACCATAATCTTGCAACTAAACCGAGTATCCTTTTGAAAATATCTCGCAGGAAAACCATAATCGAACCTAGAAAATATATTATTATTACAGAAATGAGCACGAAGCGATAAGCTGATAAGAAACCGCAAGAGTTGATAAGGCGAGCGCGCTCGTAACCACAAGAACTGATAAGCGGTAAGCGGAAGGAATACATTTGTATATAAGAATAACTGTTCTGATATAGGAATATTAATTCATCAAGATGAGCCCCCTATGTAAGCAAGTATTAATCGACGTGGCTATTTCGTCAACGCCGTCCGCCTACAGAGATGAGGGATCGGAGCTCTCGTGGCACCAGCCGCAAGACGACCCTCATGTTTGGTCAAATATGGAGGATGTCGACGATCCTCCTACCATTGATGCCGACGACGGTTTATGTTGCGGGTGTGAATATTGTTGGGGGTCACCGGAATCGTCGTCATCACACCCCCAGCAACCACAATCGCAGCCCCAGCAGCAGCACCAGCAGCAGCATCAGCAGCAACTGCAATCATATTCGGCACAAGACGATGTCGATGAAGTCCTTGTCATCGACGATGACGATTATTCATGTTGTGGGTGCGAGTATTGTCAAGGATCGCCGTCTCCAACACCACAATCGTCGTCATCACACCCCCAGCAACCACCATCACCAGAACCGCCACAATCACCATCGCAGCAGCAGCAGAGGCAAACACCATCATCGCCAGAACCATGCGAAAAATATCAGACTGAGTATGAATTCAACCTGCGTGCACCGACCATGCAGCTGCATATTGCTTCCATAAAAATTACTATAAAATTAGGTAGTACTGGTTATGTGCATATTATTAATATATAATAAAAGACGTTTATTTTCATACATGTTTTTTATTTAATTAAATATCATATTTATTCATGAGCACAGCTTAACAATACTGAATAAAAGACGTTTATTTTCATACGTTTTTTATTAAATTAAATATCTTATTTATTCATGAGTGAAACAGAACTTAACATTAAATTAAATATCTTATTTATTCATGAGTGAAACAGAACTTAACAAAGAGTAAGTATCAATACAGTCTTGAGGTGTTGTTGAGGGCCAAGGACCGGAACAAGGACCAGTTCTCCAACCGACAGCTTCGCCATTTTGAGCTTTTCTGATATTTCCCTCAAGCCATTTGAAAATATCTTTGTGTTGATGTACAGCGCTGGGTTGAAATATATAAACTATGTGGTGTGTATTCAAATACTGGAACACGTCTTCTGTAAACTTGATGCGAGCATAATAGGCTGCCTCGAAGATCGCATCGTGAAGAAAATATGGATATTGTTGCTGCTGCTCACCTGCTACAAATTCAATTCGAGAGTTGTTACGTGTCAAAAGCATTTGATATTAATACTAGTGTTGAATGAGGAATCTAGTGAGAGTGACGCGATAAAAATTAATATCAGATTGGCTTTGTTTGTTGCTAGAGGAGATATAAAAACAACGGTTGGTTTGTTTGAGAGAAAATTTGTATATCAGCTTTTAAAAAAGGCAAGAGTTTTCGTGGGGTGTAAATGACAATCTCGCCATTTAATATGGTTTGGTGATAGTAAAGAGTTGGGTTACTGGCCAGCCATTCCTGTAAGGGAGATCATTAAGCGGATGTCATTTTTCCAATGAATATTTATATTCAAACTGTGAAGCGATTTGGGAAACACGAATTCAACGATTGCGAAGTTTATTGCCTGTGAACAGGGTTATTGTAGTTTAATGTGGAATTTGCCTTTTGTTACCTGGAAATTCGATTTATAGCAACAACTATTAGGCGGAAAATCTTGGAAAGCTAATCTACCGCAGTATTGGGGGTCGATGTATAGCAAATGACAGCCGAGGTTGGAACCTGTCAAGCTGACATGTGATAGGAGTAACGGGACGTATTAAATGTCTGCGAGTATATCGGCACAAAGATAAGTCTTTTAGCTAGAATCTGATGATATTTTTGCATATAAAAACTGTGTAACCATTAAACTTACGAGCGGTATTAAGTTAAGCTAATTGGGGTACCCTGCGTTAGGTTGTAATATTAAATATGCTAATTGTCTGATCGATGGTAATCATGTTCTAGTAGTAATAAAACTAGCTACAAGTATTGCTTTCTTTCATTTTGATAGGGAGTTCAATAATCGTATTGTTATTAGTTGATAGAAAGTGAAGTTACAAGTTTCTTGGCTTATATCAGTATATTTGAGTTTAACTTGTTGGCGCCAATTATAACATCATAAACTAGAATCCGCGACGTCTTCACTGATGCTAGAGACGGGTCTCAAATATACTTTTATAGTGATCGATTGTTAACTAAGAGATATAGCGATGACCTAAAGGTAGGTAAAGGAATATATAGATAAATATAGCTAACAGAGTCAGATGATAATAATATTTCAATAAGAAAATGCTGCTCGTAGGAACTAGTGTGGTGTAGAGGTAATTTTGATAGCACCAAGTTAAGATCTGTCCCACTATTAATTTTCAACTTTCTCCCTCTTACTTCGTTAATATGTTTTCTAATAACATCGAAAGCATCTAACATAGTTCTTAAAATTTCACTTACAACATCAGTTTCAACAGTTTTAAAGTGCGTAGCCCAAATAAGAGTTTTACTAGGTATAGCAATACCAACTTTTTGTAATATATACTTCAAAGTTTGCAAGTCGTTACGCCCTATAGCATTACGTAAATGATAATTATAGGTTTCTTTATTTTTAACGTAGAGATCTTTGTTCAACCACTATATATTTGAATTTTGCTGCGACGACAACATTGTGCAGACTGAGATATCTTATACTGTTTACATATTACTTATACATTATGAGATGCAAGGAAAATAAAAAAAAACATATTAAAAAATTGTTTATCTGCAGTAAGTAAAAACATATACAATTGTATGAGCCCCTCCAGCTGTAAAGCCTTCTTCGACCGCAGTCTGGGTAGGTGGCTAGCCTGACCCATTGAATTGTAGGATGACGATTATCAAACGTGTTTGCATGTTTTCTAAGCCTTCTTCAACCGCAGTCTGCACAGGTGGCTAGCCTAATCCATTGAATTTTAGGATGACTGTCAAAGGTTTTTCTGCATGATGGCATTCAAATAATGTGTGTTGCAGAGACATGCGTACTTTATATTTACATGTTTGATACAAGCGATTACTCCAAAGACAATATCTACAACATTCCATTGGTGCCAGGTCTAATGAAAGACGAGTGCAACGGTAAAATAATCACAGAATTTATTGGTTTGAGATTGAAAATGTACAGTGTGAGAGTTGAAGGTAAAGACGCTGTTAAAAAGGCTAAAGGTGTCTTGGAAAATGTAGTTAAAAACAAAATTTGTTTCGAAGATTATTTGGAATGTTTGTTTGATAATAAGGATGCTGTTAGAAATCAAAATATAATTAGAGCTAAATAAATGCCGTACTTTACATAGTGTAAGTCAAACTAAAGTTGCTCTTACTAGCGCAGATGATAAGAGATACATTTGTGAAAATAAAATAGATACCCTTCCTTGGGGACATTATTCGCTTTAATATGTATGCTTTGTTTACAATGCACTCTGTGTTTTATTTACTTAGGTTTACATGCATGGTGTTGAATAAGCTGAGATGCTAGGTAAGAAGAAAACACATTTTTATGCAGTTTTTTATTTTATTTAGCTATCAATACATTTTAAACTTGATCATCTAAAAAAGTGTACTCGACGGGTGTTTAAACTTGATTTAAACACACATAAGTTTTATTTTCTAAAATTTACGAAATCCAGTCGCACATTTTTTTTAAATGCGATTCCAATTTATTAGCAAGAAAATTGTAATGTTGCAATCACCAGTCTTTGCCTCATAATTACTAACTTTAATATGTTTAAATTAGATTAAATATATATACATAAAATTTCAGTCCAAATTTACGGAACATTATTCATAATTTAAAACCCAGTTCTATTACGCAATCAACGAGTTAAAGACCAGAAAAACTGCCAATCTGTACCTCATGCACAAAACCGACCTACAACGGCCGGTTCAATGGGCGACCTTCGCTCCAGCAGGAAATAAAAACAGCTGAATTGCTACGTTGCTGTTTTGTAATTTAAACGCTCTGACCCAGTAAACTGTACATATGAACTTTGATATTGTTACTTCGTTAAGCATTTTAGTTTTGTATAAATACCAGTTTATTTTTATAATAAAACAATCTGCATTTAATGTTTGATTCATTCACTACCCTTTCTAAGCCATAATATTTGTGGGGCATGAGGCTGTGCTCCAAGGGTGGTTTTATTGTCGTCCCTTTAAGTGCCATTGACTAAGCTGGCTTAAAGCGTAAATTCAGTCTCATTTACGCGCTTAAAATTAGGGATAGAATCAGCGCAAAGTAACGGAGTCCTGATACAGCCTCTCAAGCATCTCTGTTCATGTTCCTTCGAGCCGGATCTGTCTCCAACTAACGAAAAAACACATCCCGAGAAGAACACATCTGCCAACCACCCAGTTCCCAGAAAATGGCTAACAACATGGAGGAATTCAACAACTTAGCTATCGCCCAAGAAGAGCTCGCGCAGAAGATAAAGCAAGTATTATCTAACAGCAAAAAGGATCCTGCCAGCCGAAAAAACGAAGCCTACATCGCCAGTCGCACCAAAACGCTGGACGAACTTTGGAACACTGCAACTAAAAATCATGCAGAAATGGGGCAGCTAAGTATTCCAACTCATAATTATTTTAAAACAGGGTATTACGACCAAATTAAAGCCATATACGGCAAAGCAAAAAGTTACTTGCAGAGCTGTTTAAAATCAACGGAAATTTCCAACCCCTCCGTAAGCAGAACTCAAGAGGAAATGGTGACCAACCCCGAGCAAAAGGTTCGTATCCGAAATCTGCAGATTCGGATTCAGAATTTTAAGCAAGCGATGGATGACGCCGAACTAACACAAGAATTAGGAAGGCCCGCCATCACGACAAGGGAACTAAGAGAGAAATGGGATCGTGTGGTCGAGATGGACGAAGAAGTTATGTCAAACGACATGGCTTCAGAACAAATGCACTTCAGTCCTGAATATACTACGTTGGAAGACAGGTATAGAAATTTAATTATTTTATTGCAAGCGCAGACGAGGAACGAGCGAGCAGCAGCCATCTCGCTTCCTCAAGTCAAAATTACCATATACGAGGGAAATTATGAGGAATGGGCCACTTTTAAGGACCTGTTCACCAAATTAGTAGATGACAACCAGAATATGGACGATGTCATCAAGATGCAATATTTAAAGACGCATGTTAAGGGAGAGCCAAGCCGACTGATCCAGCATCTAGCTGTTACCCAAGCAAACTACAACACCGCCTGGAATCTGCTGCAACAAAGGTATCAAAATAACTGCCTTATTTTAACTAAATTGCTAGATACCATATTGGATCTGCCTGTCCTCTCCAAAGAGTCAGCCCAAGGGTTAAAAAGATTGCACGACTCCATCAAGGAATGTGTGGAGGCAATCAAAAATTTAGGCATCTCCACGGACAGTTGGGGTCCGTGGATTAACAGAGCTATCGCTCGAAAATGGGATCCTGAAACCAACAAATTATATGAGCAGTCGCTTCAATGTCCAAATGAAGCCCAGGATCACCAAAATTTAATGGCTTTCCTGCAAGTGCGGTTCCAATCCCTAAAATCCATAGATGGAGCTCGAAAGCCCACGCAGGAAAGACCACAGAAGAATTACGCTTCCGCATCCCTAAATTGCAAGCTGTGCCATGGAGATCATTACATCGACAACTGTAGTCAATTCCAGAGGCTACCTATCTATGAAAAACAAGAAGCAGTAAAAACCAATCGATTGTGCTATCGATGCTTGCGGCACGATTCAAATATACCATGTCGTGCCTATTTTAATTGTAGGATCTGTCGCTTCCCGCATCATACACTGCTTCATAAGGCGCAGCCACCATCAAGGCCGCTCCCTGCCCAAAAGATGAAAACGTCAGCTCATGCAGCAGCTATGAAGACTTCCAACGCCTCAGAAAAGAAGCCGAAGTCAGACATCATCACCGCCAATTTAGGCGCACAGGAGAGCCAAGTTCTACTTGCCACAGCAATGGTTCAAGTAAAGGCAGCATCCGGGATGACTCATCTATTACGAGTATTAATAGATCCCGGGTCTCAGGGGTCGTTTATCACGGAAGCATCAGCCGAATTATTGGGGTTACCCAGGACCAAAGTTCGAGCTGAAATCACAGGAATCGGGAACAGCAAGCCAAAAATTGCCAAATGGAAAATCCCAGGTTTGATCACACCTAGATTTTCAAGTAACTTTTCCCTACCTGTAAATTTACTAATACTTCCTAAGCTTACCAAAGCCATGCCTTCATCCCCCATCCCAATTATAAATATCAATTCCTGGAGCAATGTTTTCATCGCCGATCCAACCTTCAACCAACCTGGCCCCATAGACATAATTCTAGGCGCCGAAGAATATTCAAAAATAATTCTAGAAGGAATCACTAAAACAAAGGATGGCATCTTGGGACAGAATACCGAGCTGGGATGGATTTTATCTGGAATCATTGGAAGACAACATAACAACAGCATTAAAGTCAACACCATAGTTGCCAAAATTGGAGAAGAATATCAGTTGCAGAAATTCTGGGACATAGAAGAAGTGCCCAAAGAAAGAAAACCTTCCGCAGAAGATCAGGTATGCATGGAAAAAATTATTGAGACAGTCAAAGAGATTCATCCCGCATCAAAGGGATCCATCCCAGCAGGAACAATCCAGCAGGTGGAGAAAATATCAACAACCAACTCTACAGCGGAAGAACGAGCAATCGCAGCTGCCAATATAAAGAATACGGAAGTTCAACATCCTGTTATCATCGAATGTGAAAAAATAGCATCTTCTCATCCACAAGAAAATCACCAAGTGCATGGAGTTTCCAAAGTCCTCGTTCACGAAGTCTCCATTCAGGAAGTTCCCATTCACAAAGTCGATGGACAGAAAGGAAAGGAAATTGCAGGCCACGAACAAATCGTTGAGACTCCTACAGCAGCTCCAAGCAGTGGATGCAGTCCAGAAATTGCAGGCCACGAAAAAATCGTTGGAACTCCTCCAGATGCTTCTACAGCAGCTCCTACCGATGGACGGAGCCAAGACGTTACAGCAATAATGACAGAAGATGGAAAACCCTCCGACTCCATTAAAAACTTGACACCCGGTGGAAAGCGGCACCAAGACTTGTCGGCAGGGGATGCAGTAAAAGAAAAATCCGACACCAAACACTTCGAACCTAGCGATGGATGGAGTCAAGAGGTTGCAGCAGGAACTGCAGCAATCGAGAAACCCTCCGAGTTCAATAAACAATTAGCACATAGTGGAGGGTGGCATCAAGAAATAGCATCAAGAGATGCAGCAAGCGAGCAAACCTCCGAGTTCGCTAAGCACTTAGCCCCTCGTATAAGATGGAATCAAGAAGACGGCTTATTAAAGTCTGCGAGGGAATTTACCAAAAATACGCAATGTGGAATACCGATGCGGCATCTTCTAAAACAGCTAACCTCGGCAAGAGTGATAATAACTATCGTACTCACTCATATAATATTCGTCTCCAAGGGAAGAGGCAGCAGATGGACGTTGTCGGGATGTTCCAAACCAAGTGGTAACCTCTTCAACGACACGATCACACAAAAGCTCTTTTACGGAAATAGCAAACGAGCCAGTGTTGCAGCAGCCGAACCACTTCGAGGATTTACAACCCTCTCGGTTAGACCTGCAGACGTCATCTCCAGAGGCACTAGTCCAGGGAAATTAAAAGAACATGTACTATGGTGGGATGGACCAAGTTGGTTAAGTAACAAAGATTTATGGCCGTGTCAACCAGACACCGCCACAACCAATGAAGAAGCAAAGGGTTACACTGTGCATCAAGCTACAGTTCATCAAGACGAGAACGATATTATTCATCGCTTCTCGTCTCTGACAAGAATAGTACTAGTCGTGTCCTACTGCCGAAGATTCATCAACAAGTGTAGGCGTCTTCCCATTCAACCAGGATGTCTATCAGTTAAAGAAATGGAAGACACCATCCTCACACTCATCAAGGTCGTCCAAGGAAGTGATCCTATTTTGAAGGCAACAGGATCTCAACTCCAAAAGAGAAAATGTGTGGACTCCAATAACAAACTCGCAAATCTCAATCCATTCATCGATCAACATGGAATCATACGTGTTGGAGGAAGACTAGAAAATTCAAACTTATCCTACCACGAAAAACACAAAATTATTCTTCCTTATTCCAATCATATTTCCAAATTAATAATCCATGAGGCACATTTACGCACCTTACACGGTGGCACTCAACTCACACTGTCCTATGTCCGAAGAAGATATTGGATCATCAACGCAAAGAAATCCGTCAGCTCCAGCATCAAGAAATGCTTTCGATGCATCCGATTCAAGGCAGAGGCAGCCCAGCAATTAATAGGGAATCTTCCACCAACCAGAGTCAACTCAACCCCGCCATTCTTCCATTCAGGAGTGGACTATGCCGGTCCAATACAAATCCGAACATCTAAAGGAAGAGGGCAGTCTTCATCCAAGGAATACATTGCTGTTTTTGTCTGTCTATCAACCAAGGAAATACATTTAGAAGCCTTCAGCGACATGACAACTAACAGCTTCCTAGCAGTCTTCAGGAGGTTCATCGCCCGAAGAGGACGCTGTGCACATCTTTATAGCGACAACGGAACGAATTTCGTTGGAGCAAGAAAGGTCTTGGACAAGGAAATCCGTCAAGCAATGGAAGGCCCAGTTATCCAAGAAAATTTATCCACCATTGGTACCCAATGGCACTTCATCCCCCCAGTAGCTCCACACTTCGGAGGGATATGGGAAGCAGGAGTAAAATCAATGAAGCATCATCTGAAGAGAACCATTGGCAACGCTACTCTAACATTTGAAGAATTAACAACCCTGCTTGGCCAAATCGAAGCCTGCTTAAACTCACGTCTTCTGTGCCCACAAGGCAACAATATTGAAGACACCACTGCATTGACACCAGGCCATTTCCTGATAGGAAGAGAGATAATCTCACCACCGGACTGAATCAGCACACCAATATCAACAAATTTGTCAAATCGCTGGAGATTGATCCAAAAAATCAAGCAAGATTTTTGGAAATCATGGAGCTCAGACTACCTTCATGGATTACAGCAAAGAAACAAATGGAAGAAACCGGTGGAGAATATAAAAGTTGGTGACCTAGTGTTAATCAAAGAAGAAAACATCAATCCTAGTAAATGGCCTTTAGCGAGAGTTACCGACATTCATCCTGCAACCGATGGATCCGTACGAGTAGTAACCATCCAGAAATCAGGAGGACATCAATTAAAACGATCCATAGGCAGTATCATTCCATTACCAACTAACGAAGAATCGCAGGAACCAGAGCCTGAAGAGAAAATTTCGGCCAACAGCACCCACACACAATCATTCCCAGTACCAAGAAAAACTGTCACGTCCAAATGGAAAATGCTTCTACTAATATATACTCTCCTTACTACAAATACATTGAGTAAGGCAGAATTCAACATACAAAAACCAGACAGCGGGTACTATGTAGAGCATATTGGACACGGGAAAATTGAACGAGGAACATTCAGGATCGAAATCCAGTTCGAGAGGGGGAAGATCGAAGAAGACTTCGAAACAGTTACCGACATGGTGGACAAATTCGACGACCTCTGCAACTGTGCGAAAGAACTATCCGAAGATACGTTATGCAAGACATTGGTGCATCATCTTCTGGAACAAAAAAGGCATATAGAATGGATTAAAACTGGCATGGAAGACATCATAACAAGACGAGCGAAACGAGGAGTGCTTGGGACTGTACTCACGTCAATTTTCGGAGTAAATGACGAAGTCTATCAAGATATTGATAGACTCGATAAAAATCAACAGGAGTTAATAAAAATGGACAGTCAACAATCCAAATTCTTGCTGTCAGCACTCTCAAGATTCAACGAAACCGAAGAACGAATCGATCAGAAGCTGGAACATTTTCAAGAGAAGCTAAACCAAGGAATCAGCGCAATCAACAACATGGACAAATGGTATAAGGCAACCGACTCCAACCGATTAAATATCCACATCATCAGTGTCTACCAAGTCGCCACCAATGTTATTAGTGAACTGTGCAATTACCACACAAACATTTTGAACGTTCATTTCCAACAAGGTAATCTTTACGAGTTAATCACACCTGCCCAAATCAAGCAAATCCTCGCAAATGCAACCAGTAAACTCTCGCCAAACTTAGAAATTTTACCGACCCCAATCCTGTATGGCTTTCTTATGTAATCATTATGTTCTGCACTTGTATATGCATTTGCGCGAGATAATCGGCTGTGCCGCCTCTCGCTTGAAATATAATAATAATAATAATAATAAAGGTCGACATCGGACATGATGACATCTACATCAACTTCCAAGGATACTTCATCATAGTAGAAAAAACCGAATATACCTTAATCAAGGTGACACCAATTCCTCTCCAAATTAACAATGGGTCCTACTGGGTGATCGACGTACCAAAAGGGATCTTCGCTGTAGACTACAACCTACAAATGTACTTTCAAGAGACAGATGAGGAATTCAAAGAAAATCTCCAAATTAATCCAAACAAGTATATCTGCAGTCCAACAGTCGTGAAAGGAATTGAAAATAACCCAAATTGCATCATTGATGATATACCGGGTGTCCATTCTCAAAGTCGAACATAGGCAATTAACATTAGAGCATTCACTCATTCTTTATTGAAATAATTCATTTTTCTGTAGATAATTTTAACAGACGTTGACAGAAAATACCTGATTTACGTCAACTAATTACCAATTTTTTTGACAAATGCTATCGAACTTGAAAATCAAGGCATGGCATATTTAAAAATTCCCAAGCTTTAAATTAGTATTTTAAAATAAAAATCGCATCTTGAATATTATTATTGGTATCATTTGATGCGTAATAATTTTATCTTTCCATTGATACCATTACCTTCGCTGTAAGTTGAATTGGCGAGCAGGAATCGGCAAAAACGTTCAATACAATGTTAATCGCCTATGTTCGACTTTGAGAACGGACACCCGGTATATCATCGAACGGAAGTTAGCCAATGCAGCTTACGAAGACATCAGATCCAGTCCATTATTTGGAAACAACTATACATGGAAAACACCTGGATGTTCGTGGTCAACAAGCCAACCCGAATCGCTATCACTTGCAGTGGCAATAGGGAAGAAATCACTGTCAACACTACAGGTGTAATTCAAATCTCGTCAGACTGCATCATCCAAACTACAAAGAATACGTTAACCCCCAGGCATAACAAGAAATTCAAGATCCTGGCAGGATATTCCAAGGCCGTCAGCATCAATTTTACCAACACAATAACACCCAACTCCTTTTCAGAAATTGCAGAAGAGCCAGTACTAAAACAGTCAGACCACTTCGAGGATTTACAAACTTCGCAGTTCGAATTCCAGCAGCACCTAAAGGACATTACTTGGAAAACAATCCGCCACCACTCCTATCTATCCAGCGGGATCACAAGCAGCCTATTGGGAGGAGCTATTCTAATAGGAGCCTCCTACTACATTCGGAAAAAGATCAACCGAAGGAAGCATCAATCCAAACAGCGCCAATCAGCCGTAGAAGAATATCCTCTAGAAACCCTTAAGGTGGAAGAAACAATATAGTTTTTCTTTTCTTTTTCTTCAGCCTAAAAATTGGCAATATGTTTAAACTTGATTTAAACACACATAAATTTTATTTTCTAAAATTTACGAAATCCAGTCGCACATTTTTTTAAATGCGATTCCAATTTATTAGCAAGAAAATTGTAATGTTGCAATCACCAGTCTTTGCCTCATAATTACTAACTTTAATATGTTTAAATTAGATTAAACATAAAATTTCAATCCAAATTTACGGAACATTATTCATAATTTAAAACCCAGTGCTATTGTAACAACCCGCAAGAAATTGCATTATATTTATAAATCTTATAGATTTTAAGTTGTCATGAGGAAGAATAAAACAAAGCCGTTCCTGCATATATTAAATTTATTGCGAACGCAAAATGTCATTTACTAAGCACGTAAAAGGTTACATTGTTATAATCCAAGCAACGGTTGAATTGCATCCGGGAAGTCAAGGAATTCGATATTAACTTACTGGCAGAATTTTCTTAGAATTGGGCTGCGCCAGCAAACATGCAATTTCTGTACTGTGAGAACCCATGAGTCAGTTTGGTTTCATGCGGTACCAAGAGCCGCTAAGAATAAAGCCATTTTGGCAAGTTGGCAAAACGGGAACTCCCGGCTATTCACGAAAGAAACTTACCTTTTGGGGAACGCGAACTGGACAGGCAGTCTTCCCGTATCCCGCGAGATAATGAACTAATTACCGACAAAAGCCGCTTTCGGGCGTACCGCGTCCGGCGCACGCCGCGCGTAGCGCGAATCAACCTAAGTCAAAATTGAAAGTTATATTCAAATCGTTATGGGACTAGTGCATGTGATAAGCTACTCAAAATTCAAGGATTGCCGACCAGGGGATCTAAAATCTAGTCGAACATATTTAAATTTCCTAAGTCAATTCGGGCGTACCGCGAATAAATAAAATTAACATTCACCCTCCAAGTTCTAGCAACGGCACCTGGACTAAGGTCAGTCATTTATGTGTATTTTATTAACCAGGGCTGCTATGTTTATTCTTCCCTTCCAAAGTAAATTGATGTCATAAGCTTTAAGCGTAATTCTGAGCAATTATATTTACGAAGCTACAGTTAATTAACCATTGACCAGATAGGGTAAAATTAATTTGTACTTGATCCAAATTTTTAAGTTCTTTTAATATAAGTTATTTATTCTTTTGTGGGTGTTTTATTTAACCATAACTCGTAACTACAACCCCTAAGTTATCGCACAGTGGTCAGAAGATGAGATTTCGACCCCTTAGGGCAATTAGTGATATACGGGTTTGAATCAACCCCTATATCACACCATCGTGGCAGCACGTAAAACTGATAACCAGGGGGTTGGGAAAACAACCCCTTGGTTATAAATGGTGGCTGCGGACTAACCCTACTCCGAATTAAAGGATTGAACCCCTTAAGAAACTTAGATTTCTTTTCTCTTGTTTTTATAAAAATTTAAACATAACTCAATTAGAATTTGCCAATCATAGCAATAATTGGGGGCAGCACAACCCCTTTAACTCGGTTGTTTATCCCTTGCACCTTCAGGAAGGCCGAAAATACACCCTTAAAAACTTAGAATAAATTTTTTCACTTTTATAAAAACTTCAACACCTAAATTACATCTGCCAACCCTCAATCGGGCGGCAGACAACAAGAATTACTTTCGTATTTCATCCCCCTAACGTAAAAACAACCCCTAGTGGAAATTTCAGCACGAAGGAATTTTGCAAGAAATTTTATCGGTCGGTAAGACGCAGGGAGATCATAGGTTGCAAAAATTTGGCAGCCAAACAATCATAACTAGGTAAAAGAAATGCTACAACCCCCCAATAAAATCTATTGTTCATCAAAAGGAAATCAAATCACATTTATGGAAGGCATTACAGAGAGCGCCCAAATTAATATGTGCTTCTAACAATTTTACGCTTGCAGCTATTTAAATAATTTTATTTTTGTGCGATTTTGTGTGTTTTTCTACGTTGTTCCTATAGGAGCATCAAATTTTGGTAGGTTTCTGTGTGCAACAAGACAGCAATAATAATTTCGAATTCAACGGTGTACTAGTAATTAAAACAATTCGAACGCTCTACAAATAGTAACAAATATTAATCCCCAATACTGTGCAAACAGTAAAAAGAGGCTTCAAAAATTTGGTAGGCAAATAAAACAATTTTAAACAATTTTTCTGCTAATAATCTGCAACAATTAGGGATAACAATCACAATAAATACAATTCCTGCATCATTTTTGCAATTAAATATCGTCTAAAACTTTGCCAAGGGTGGCACACATAGACGTCGCATAAATAAAAGCAAACAAAAACTTGTAAAAATTATTATTATCAGGACAAATACGAAAGCATTAACGTAGGGAGTCATAAAGGCAATTATTTTACGCGTTTAACCGAAAAATAAGTTCACCATTTATAGTATTGGAAAAATTTCACAAATAGGTGCATATATATACGGATTTTTAAATAATCAGTGAGCACTTAGCTAAAAATTTCGCAAATCATAAAGTAATTAGCGTAGAAAGGCTATATTTTCAAATATTTTAGGTCAAAATTTAAAATAAAATGGTATCGCACGCAACAGCCACGGAATTGCCGTCAGGTAATCAAGCAACATTACAACCATTTGTGACGCTAGGTATGATTGCGTCTACCGTGGAAAATTTTAGTGGCAAAAATAACATTAGGCAATACTTTGAAAAATTAGACCAACGAGGCATTTTAGACAATTGGTCGGATAGTACAAAATTAAACATATTGAAATATAGGTTAACAGGGGATGCTTATAGTTATTTTAGAACCAACCAAGACCTCGACAGTTTGAGTTATAATGAGTTAAAGGAAAAACTAATAGGCAAGTTTACACCAGCGAAAATACCGGGCGAAGCGCTCATACGGCTGGGTAAATGTTATCAAAAATACGACGAATCAATAGCTAATTATGTGTTGCGATTAAAAACATTAGGCACAGAAATTTTAACAGACGATTTAAAACATGCGACGGACAGTGAAAAGCCTGGTTTAAGGAAGAAAAACGGGGAATTACTTTTGAATCAATTTCGAACAGGGGTACACAAAAACATTTTGAAACAGCTAGGTCCACTATTAATGCGAACCGAGAACGTAGATTTGGACAAAGCGGAACAATTTGCCATTCAATTTGAATTACCAGACAAAATGTTTATAAATAAATATAATAATAATACAGTTTTTACAATGCGCGCAACACAAAGCAGAACTTGTTTTAATTGCGGTCGTAATAATCACATAGCACAAAATTGTTATTGGAAGTTTAGGCAACATCACCAAACAAGAAACAACGACTTCAGGTTTAGCACAGGGCGGAATCAGCCAAATTTTTACAAGGCACAAAATAATGCAAATCCTAATGTTAGGTCGGAAAAATTTCACAGGTATCAAGGATATGTTAACAATAACTTAGGCGGTCAAACCAATCTTAACAATAAAAGGGAACATAATTTTTATAAGCCGCAGGGCGGATTTAATCAGAATAATCAAATTACAGGGTGACAGTCACCCAATTACAACAATTACACGGGAAATAATGCAAGAAAAAAGTCACAACACTAGAATAAATTTTAAAATTATAAAGGTACGCACAGTTAGAAAAAAAATCAATTATAATAGTAGGTAATATACAACAAAATATTGAGGTAATAACGCTAACAGTAATAGAAACGTTAAGGCGAAGGTAAACTCCAGAAGCTACGAGGGAAATTAAAAAAAAAGCGGGACTAGGGAAGAACTCACAATAAGGTAAATAAAAATTTTAAGTTATGCTTGGCTAATTAATAATAAAACGGTGAAAAAAATTTCCACCTGCACCCTAACAGTATGGGGCAGGGAATTAACAATTTGCGCCAATCCAAAGCAATGATTAACAATTTTAAAATGCGGTACAATTAAATTAATAATGAAATAAGTACAGAGGAGGTATTAAATAACAATAGCGATACACAAGAAGATTATAATAAAGATATTTTAGAAGAAAGAAAAATAAGGAAATATAGCTGTCAGGTACAAAAATTAAGAGATTTCAGGGATTCCAGTCACCCCAGGTAGGAGGGAAAAACGACGGAATACCCATAAAAATTGTAGTGGGAATTGTGGGTCTCAATCATCGTCAGAGGTTCGAGACGGAGGTTGCACTCAGCAACATTACTCGCTCTTGCATTCGACAAGAGGTGGAGTGACACAATGCGAAATTTAAGAAATCTCAGGGATTCCAGTAACCCCAAGTAGGAGGGAAAAACGATGGAATACCCATAAACAAGTAAAGTTGGGAATTGTGGGTCTCAATCATCGGCAGAGGTTCGAGACGGAGGTTGCACTCAGCAACATTACTCGCTCTTGGATTGTCCATGAGGTGGAGTGACACAATTCGAAGATTCTCAAGAAAAAGCTCAAAGGAACCGAAAACAGGATCCGCAGCTAGAGAATCAGTAGGAAGCAAGAAGGCAAATAAAACCAATAAAAAGAGGGACGTCATACAGGCTGATCACCTAGACGCAATCTTAAACTCTTTAGTGCGCAAAGAGGATATTGGAAACAGTGCCGGAAAAGTCACGGGAAAAGTGACAAGGAACTAAGGAGAAAGTTCAGTAAGGAAGCCATGGTTCACAAAGGTAAAAATGCTAGGAGAAAGCATATAAATGGAAATGCCAATGAAGTAGGCAATATTTTTATCCACAGTGTTGGAAAACTAAGTGAAGAAGAAGAAAAATAAATCCTGCAGCAAAACTATGAAAATAAAGTAAGGAAGAAAAAGAAGGAAGATAAGTTACGTAGGGATTCGAAAGAAGAATCTAAGAAAAATAAGGAAGAAAAATTAGGTAGGGATTCGAAAGAAGAATCTAAGAAAATAAAGGAGGAAAATTTAAAATGGGTAAGTAAAAAGGTACCGAATTATTTAGAAGTGTTCCAAGGAAGTAATATAAAGGAACAGGTAAATATGGTAAGTGAAAACCTTGTGTATCGAAGAAACAAAACTTAGGCGAAGAAAAAAAAGGAAGAAGAAATTCAAGAAAATCAAGAAAGTGCAGAATACGAAGAAAAAGGAAATAAAAGTATTATAAACTTAATACTACCTCCCCGTACCAAAATAAATCATGAAGCTAAAAATATAAATTTCACCAAAATAAATTGAGAAGCTAAAAATATAAATTTCACCAAAATAAATTGCAAAGCTAAAAATATAAACTTCACCAAAATAAATTGAGAAGCTAAAACTATATAAATTTCACCGAAATAAACTGCAAAGCCAAAAATATAAAGATTAAAAATAAGCAATAAAGATGAAACTACATAATTATTAAATAATAAACAAAATATATAAATAATACAAAAATAAACAATACAATATTCATTTCACACATTAACAGTATTAGCCACACACAAGCTTAAGCAAGGCGTAAGGTAAGTATGTTAAAATAAAGATTGGTATTTATAAAAATAAAAATAAAATAATAAGCAAATATCAAAATTTTAGGAACATTCAGGTAAAAATAACAACGAAAAATTATTATTCAATAAGTTCTGTTATTAAATCCAAGGACTGTTCAACAATCCATTTTTTAAATTGCGTTTATAGGTTTCTAAATTATTTGATAATTTAATATGAGTTGGTATACTAGTAATTTTTTTTAAACACAAATAACGGGTATGTTTTTGAGAAGTTGCTTTATTATAAAATACAAATAAACAATAAAAATCGTAAAGGCAACAATAAATAATAAAGGTAAATAAGGAAACATTAAGAAATAAATAAAATAAATAGAAGAATAAAAAAAAAGTTACACCAAATTATATTCCCTGTGTGGACAACGGGGTTTAGAATATTTCCACCGCTTAGGAGTCTAGCGGGTCGTAAAAGGCGACCAATAGACATCCAAAAATAAGGAACGAATAAGAAAAAGCATCAAGTAATAAATAAATATAAAGTACGATGTTAGTACTTCAGATCGTTAACAATGATGAAATAAAAATAAATAAACACTGTCTATGGTAAATTTTTTTCAAGGTGAAGTTAGTAAAAAGCATTAATACGATAATATTAAAACAATTTTCTAATTCGGTACCAAAACAATTAACAAATACTAACAATATTTTTAAAAATAAATATCAGGGTACAGTCCCTAACGTCCCAGACGTCCCAGATGTCCCATACGTCCCATATGTCCCTAATGTCCCAGGCGTCCCAGATGTCCCATATGTCCTTAACGTCCCAGACGTCCCAGATGTCCCATACGTCCCATATGTCCCTAATGTTCCAGGCGTCCTAAATGTCCCATATGTCCTTAACGTCCCAGACGTACCAGACGTCCTAGATGTCCCATATGTCCTTAACGTCCCAGACGTCTCAGATGTCCCATATGTCCTTAACGTCCCAGGCGTCCTAGATGTTCCCAATGTCCCTAACGTCCCAGACGTCCTAAATGTCCCGTATGTCCCTAACGTCGCAGACGTAACAGCTGTCCCGTATGTCCTTAACGTCCCAGACGTCCCAGACGTCCTAGATGTCCCTAATGTCCCAGGCGTCCTAAATGTCCCATTTGTCCTTAACGTCCCAGACGTCCCAGACGTCCTAGATGTCCCATATGTCCTTAACGTCCCAGACGTCCCTGACGTCCTAGATGTCCCATATGTCTTTAACGTCCCAGACGTCTTAGATGTCCTATACGTCCCTAACGTCCCAGACGTCCCAGATGTCCCATATGTCATATATGTCCCTAATGTCCCAGGCGTCCTAGATGTCCCATATGTCCCTAATGTCCCAGGCGTCCTAAATGTCCCATATGTCCTTAACGTCCCAGACGTCCCAGACGTCCTAAATGTCCCACATGTCCTTAACGTCCAAAACGTTCCTGACGTCCTAGATGTCCCATATGTCCTTAACGTCCCAGACGTCCCTGACGTCCTAGATGTCCCATATGTCTTTAACGTCCCAGACGTCCCAGACGTCCCAGATGTCCCATATGTTCTATATGTCGTTAATGTCCCAGACGTCGCAGATGTCGCATATGTCCCACAAGTCCCTAATGTCCCAGGCGTCCTAAATGTCCCATATGTCCTTAACGTCCCAGACGTCCCAGACGTCCTAAATGTCCCATATATCCCTAACGTCCCAGACGTCTCAGCTGTCCCGTATGTCCCTAACGTCTCAGACGTCCCAGATGTCCCATATGTCCCTAACGTCCCAGACGTCCCAGATGTCCCATATGTCCTTAACGTCCCAGACGTCCTAAATGTCCCATATGTCCTTAACGTCCCAGACGTCCCAGATGTCCCATATGTCCCTAACGTTCCAGACGTCCCAGATGTCCCAAATGTCTTATATCTCCCTAATGTCCCAGGCGTCCCAGATGTCCCATATGTCCCATATGTCCCTAATGTCCCAGGCGTCCTAAATGCCCCATATGTCCCTAACGTCACAGACGTCCCAGATGTCCCATATGTCGTTAACGTCCCAGACGTCCCAGATGTCCCATATGTCCCCAACGTCCCAGACGTGCCAGATGTCCCATATGTCCCATATGTCCCTAATGTCCCATGCGTCCTAGATATTCCGTATGTCCCTAACGTGCAAGACGTCCTAAATGTCCCATATGTTTCTAACTTCCCAGACGTCCCAGCTGTCCCGCATGTCCCTAACGTCCCAGACGTCCCAGACGTCCTAGATGTCCCATATGTCCCTAACGTCCCAGACGTCCTAGATGTCCTATATGTCCCTAACGTCCCAGACGTCCCAGATGTTCCATATGTCTCATATGTCCCTAATGTCCCAGGCGTCCTAGATGTTGCATATGTCCCTAACGTCCCAGACGTCCTAAATGTCCCATATGTCCCTAACGTCTCAGACGTCCCAGATGTTAAATATGTCCCTAACATCCCAAACGTCCTAGATGTCCCATATGTCCTTAACGTCCCAGACGTACCAGATATCCCATATGTCTCTAACGTCCCAGACGTAACTGATGTCCCATATGTCTCATATGCCCTAAGGTCCCAGGCATACCAGATGTCCCATGTGTCCCATATGTCCCTAATGCCCCAGGCGTCCCAAATGTCCCATATGTCCTTAACGTCCTAGACGTCCCAGACGTCCTAGATGTCCCATATGTCCTTAACGTCTTAGACGTTCCAGATGTCCCATATGTCCTTAATGTCCCAGGCGTCTTAGATGGTCCATATGTCCCTAACGTCCCAGACGTCCTAAATGTCCCATATGTCTCTAACGTCCCAGACGTCCCAGCTGTCCCGTATGTGCCTAACGTCCAGACGTCCTAGACGTCCTAGATGTCCCATATGTCCCTAAAGTCCCAGACGTCCTAGATGTCCTATATGCCCCTAGCGGCCCAGACGTCCCAGACGTCCTAGATGTCCCATATTTCCTTAACGTTCCAGACGTCCCAGATGTCCTATATGTCTCTAAAGTCCCAGACGTCCTAGATGTCCCATATGTCCTTAACGTCCCAGACGTCCCAGATGTCTCATATGTCCTTAAGGTCCCAGACGTCCCAGATGTCCCATATGTCCCTAACGTCCCAGACGTCCCAGATGTCCCATATGCCCCATATGTCCCTAATGTCCCAGGCGTCCTAAATGTCCCATATGTTTTTAACGTCCCAGACGTCCCAGACGTCCTAGATGTCCCATATGTCCTTAACGTCCCAGACGTCCCAGATGTCCCATATGTCCCTAACGTCCCAGACGTCCCAGATGTCCCATATGTCCCATATGTCCCTAATGTCCCAGGCGTCCTAAATGTCCCATATGTTTTTAACGTCCCAGACGTCCCAGACGTCCTAGATGTCCCATATGTCCTTAACGTCCCAGACGTCCCAGATGTCTCATATGACCCCAACGTCCCAGACGTCCCAGATGTCCCATATGTCCTATATGTCCCTAATGTCCCAGGCGTCCTAGATGTTTCATATGTCCCTAACGTCCAAGACGTCCTAAATGTCCCATATGTCCCTAACGTCCCAGACGTCCCAGCTGTCCCGTGTGTCCCTAACGTCCCAGAGTCCTAGATGTCCCATATGTCTCTAACGTCCTAGACGTCCTAGATGTCCTACATGTCCCTAACGTTCCAGACGTCCCAGATGTCCCAGATGTCCCATATGTCCCATATGTCCCTAATGTCCCAGGCGTCCCAGATGTCCCATATGTTCCATATGTCCCTAATGACCCAGGCGTCCTAAATGTCCGATATGTCCTTAACTTTCCAGACGTACCAGACGTTCTAGATGTCCCATATGTCCTTAACGTCCCAGACGTAGCAAATGTCCTATATCTCCCTAACGTCCCAGACGGCCCAGATGTCCCATATGTCCCATATGTCCCTAATGTCCCAGGCTTCCTAGATGTTCTATATGTCCCTAACGTCCCAGACGTTCTAAATGTCCCATATGTTCCTAACGTCCCAGACGTCCTAAATGTCCCGTATGTCCCTAACGTCGCAGACGTAACAGCTGTCCCGTATGTCCTTAACGTCCCAGACGTCCCAGCCGTCCTAGATGTCCCTAATGTCCCAGGCGTCCTAAATGTCCCATATGTCCTTAACGTCCCAGACGTCCCAGACGTCCTAGATGTCCCATATGTCCTTAACGTCCCAGACGTCCCTGACGTCCTAGATGTCCCATATGTCTTTAACGTCCCAGACGTCTTAGATGTCCTATACGTCCCTAACGTCCCAGACGTCCCAGACGTCCCAGATGTCCCATATGTCATATATGTCCCTAATGTCCCAGGCGTCCTAGATGTCCCATATGTCCCTAATGTCCCAGGCGTCCTAAATGTCCCATATGTCCTTAACGTCCCAGACGTCCCAGACGTCCTAAATGTCCCACATGTCCTTAACGTACAAAACGTTCCTGACGTCCTAGATGTCCCATATGTCCTTAACGTCCCAGACGTCCCTGACGTCCTAGATGTCCCATATGTCTTTAACGTCCCAGACGTCCCAGACGTCCCAGATGTCCCATATGTTCTATATGTCGTTAATGTCCCAGACGTCGCAGATGTCGCATATGTCCCACAAGTCCCTAATGTCCCAGGCGTCCTAAATGTCCCATATGTCCTTAACGTCCCAGACGTCCCAGACGTCCTAAATGTCCCATATATCCCTAACGTCCCAGACGTCTCAGCTGTCCCGTATGTCCCTAACGTCTCAGACGTCCCAGATGTCCCATATGTCCCTAACGTCCCAGACGTCCCAGATGTTTCATATGTCCTTAACGTCCCAGACGTCCTAAATGTCCCATATGTCCTTAACGTCCCAGACGTCCCAGATGTCCCAAATGTCCCTAACGTTCCAGACGTCCCAGATGTCCCAAATGTCTTATATCTCCCTAATGTCCCAGGCGTCCCAGATGTCCCATATGTCCCATATGTCCCTAATGTCCCAGGCGTCCTAAATGCCCCATATGTCCCTAACGTCACAGACGTCCCAGATGTCCCATATGTCGTTAACGTCCCAGACGTCCCAGATGTCCCATATGTCCCCAACGTCCCAGACGTGCCAGATGTCCCATATGTCCCTAATGTCCCATGCGTCCTAGATATTCCGTATGTCCCTAACGTGCAAGACGTCCTAAATGTCCCATATGTTTCTAACTTCCCAGACGTCCCAGCTGTCCCGCATGTCCCTAACGTCCCAGACGTCCCAGACGTCCTAGATGTCCCATATGTCCCTAACGTCCCAGACGTCCTAGATGTCCTATATGTCCCTAACGTCCCAGACGTCCCAGATGTTCCATATGTCTCATATGTCCCTAATGTCCCAGGCGTCCTAGATGTTGCATATGTCCCTAACGTCCCAGACGTCCTAAATGTCCCATATGTCCCTAACGTCTCAGACGTCCCAGATGTTAAATATGTCCCTAACATCCCAAACGTCCTAGATGTCCCATATGTCCTTAACGTCCCAGACGTACCAGATATCCCATATGTCTCTAACGTCCCAGACGTAACTGATGTCCCATA
Organism: Agriotes lineatus; assembly: GCA_940337035.1. NCBI lineage: Eukaryota > Metazoa > Arthropoda > Insecta > Coleoptera > Elateridae > Agriotes > Agriotes lineatus. The sequence continues at coordinate 10,280,136 of OW679195.1, forward strand.
TGTCCCATATGCCCTAAGGTCCCAGGCATACCAGATGTCCCATGTGTCCCATATGTCCCTAATGCCCCAGGCGTCCCAAATGTCCCATATGTCCTTAACGTCCTAGACGTCCCAGACGTCCTAGATGTCCCATATGTCCTTAACGTCTTAGACGTTCCAGATGTCCCATATGTCCTTAATGTCCCAGGCGTCTTAGATGTTCCATATGTCCCTAACGTCCCAGACGTCCTAAATGTCCCATATGTCTCTAACGTCCCAGACGTCCCAGCTGTCCCGTATGTGCCTAACGTCCAGACGTCCTAGACGTCCTAGATGTCCCATATGTCCCTAAAGTCCCAGACGTCCTAGATGTCCTATATGCCCCTAGCGGCCCAGACGTCCCAGACGTCCTAGATGTCCCATATTTCCTTAACGTTCCAGACGTCCCAGATGTCCTATATGTCTCTAAAGTCCCAGACGTCCTAGATGTCCCATATGTCCTTAACGTCCCAGACGTCCCAGATGTCTCATATGTCCTTAAGGTCCCAGACGTCCCAGATGTCCCATATGTCCCTAACGTCCCAGACGTCCCAGATGTCCCATATGCCCCATATGTCCCTAATGTCCCAGGCGTCCTAAATGTCCCATATGTTTTTAACGTCCCAGACGTCCCAGACGTCCTAGATGTCCCATATGTCCTTAACGTCCCAGACGTCCCAGATGTCCCATATGTCCCTAACGTCCCAGACGTCCCAGATGTCCCATATGTCCCATATGTCCCTAATGTCCCAGGCGTCCTAAATGTCCCATATGTTTTTAACGTCCCAGACGTCCCAGACGTCCTAGATGTCCCATATGTCCTTAACGTCCCAGACGTCCCAGATGTCTCATATGACCCCAACGTCCCAGACGTCCCAGATGTCCCATATGTCCTATATGTCCCTAATGTCCCAGGCGTCCTAGATGTTTCATATGTCCCTAACGTCCAAGACGTCCTAAATGTCCCATATGTCCCTAACGTCCCAGACGTCCCAGCTGTCCCGTGTGTCCCTAACGTCCCAGAGTCCTAGATGTCCCATATGTCTCTAACGTCCTAGACGTCCTAGATGTCCTACATGTCCCTAACGTTCCAGACGTCCCAGATGTCCCAGATGTCCCATATGTCCCATATGTCCCTAATGTCCCAGGCGTCCCAGATGTCCCATATGTTCCATATGTCCCTAATGACCCAGGCGTCCTAAATGTCCGATATGTCCTTAACTTTCCAGACGTACCAGACGTTCTAGATGTCCCATATGTCCTTAACGTCCCAGACGTAGCAAATGTCCCATATCTCCCTAACGTCCCAGACGGCCCAGATGTCCCATATGTCCCATATGTCCCTAATGTCCCAGGCTTCCTAGATGTTCTATATGTCCCTAACGTCCCAGACGTTCTAAATGTCCCATATGTTCCTAACGTCCCAGACGTCCCAACTGTTCCGTATGTCCCTAACGTCCCAGACGTCCCAGACGACCTACATGTCCCATATGTCCTTAACGTCTCAGACGTCCCAGATGTCCCATATGTCCCTAACGTCCCAGACGTCCCAGATGTCCCATATGTCCCTAATGTCCCAGGCGTCCCAGATGTCCCATTTGTCCCATATGTCCCTAATGTCCCAGGCGTCCTAAATGTCCCATATGTCCTTAACGTCCCAGACGTCCCAGATGTCCTAGATGTCCCATATGTCCTTAACGTCCCAGACGTCACAGATGTCCCATATGTCCCATATGTCCCTAATGTCCCAGGCTTCCTAAATGTCCCATATATCCTTAACGTCCCAGACGTCCCAGACGTCCTAGATGTCCCATATGTCCTTAACGTCCCAAACGTCCCAGATGTAGCATATGTCCCTAACGTCCCAGACGTCCCAGATGTACCATATGGCCCATATGTCCCTAATGTCCCAGGCGTCCCAGATGTCCCATATGTTCCATATGTCCCTAATGTTCCAGACGTGCTAAATGTCCCATATGTCCTTAACGTCCTAGACGTCCCAGACGTCCTAGATGTCCCATATGTCCTTAACGTCCCAGGCGTCCTAGATGTTCCCAATGTCCCTAACGTCCCAGACGTCCTAAATGTCCCATATGTCCCTAACGTCGCAGACGTAACAGCTGTCCCGTATGTCCTTAACGTCCCAGACGTCCCAGACGTCCTAGATGTCCCATATGTCTGTAACGTTCCAGACGTCCTAGATGTCCTATATGTCCCTAACGTCCCAGACGTCCCAGACGTCCCATATGTCCCTAATGTCCAAGGCGTCCTAAATGTCCCATATGTCCTTCACGTCCCAGACGTCCCAGACGTCCTAGATGTTCCATATGTACTTAACGTCCCAGACGTCCCTGACGTCCTAGATGTCCCATATGTCTTTAACGTCCCAGACGTCTTAGATGTCCTATACGTCCCTAACGTCCCAGACGTCCCAGTCGTCCCAGATGTCCCATATGTCATATAAGTCCCTAATGTCCCAGGCGTCCCAGATGTCCCATATGTCCCTAATGTCCCAGGCGTCCTAAATGTCCCATATGTCTTTAACGTCCCAGACGTCCCAAACGTCCTAAATGTCCCACATGTCCTTAACGTCCCAGACGTCCCAGACGTCCCAGATGTCCCATATGTCATATATGTCCCTAATGTCCCAGGCGTCCCAGATGTCCCATATGTCCATAATGTCCGAGGCGTCCTAAATGTCCCATATGTCCTTAACGTCCCAGACGTCCCAGACGTTCTAGATGTCCCATATGTCCTTAACGTCCCAGACGTAGCAAATGTCCCATATTTCCCTAACGTCCCAGACGTGCCAGATGTCCCATATGTCCCATATGTCCCTAATGTCCTAGGCGTCCTAGATGTTCTATATGTCCCTAACGTCCCAGGCGTCCTAAATGTCCGATATGTCCTTAACTTTCCAGACGTACCAGACGTTCTAGATGTCCCATATGTCCTTAACGTCCCAGACGTAGCAAATGTCCTATATCTCCCTAACGTCCCAGACGGCCCAGATGTCCCATATGTCCCATATGTCCCTAATGTCCCAGGCTTCCTAGATGTTCTATATGTCCCTAACGTCCCAGACGTTCTAAATGTCCCATATGTTCCTAACGTCCCAGACGTCCTAAATGTCCCGTATGTCCCTAACGTCGCAGACGTAACAGCTGTCCCGTATGTCCTTAACGTCCCAGACGTCCCAGCCGTCCTAGATGTCCCTAATGTCCCAGGCGTCCTAAATGTCCCATATGTCCTTAACGTCCCAGACGTCCCAGACGTCCTAGATGTCCCATATGTCCTTAACGTCCCAGACGTCCCTGACGTCCTAGATGTCCCATATGTCTTTAACGTCCCAGACGTCTTAGATGTCCTATACGTCCCTAACGTCCCAGACGTCCCAGACGTCCCAGATGTCCCATATGTCATATATGTCCCTAATGTCCCAGGCGTCCTAGATGTCCCATATGTCCCTAATGTCCCAGGCGTCCTAAATGTCCCATATGTCCTTAACGTCCCAGACGTCCCAGACGTCCTAAATGTCCCACATGTCCTTAACGTACAAAACGTTCCTGACGTCCTAGATGTCCCATATGTCCTTAACGTCCCAGACGTCCCTGACGTCCTAGATGTCCCATATGTCTTTAACGTCCCAGACGTCCCAGACGTCCCAGATGTCCCATATGTTCTATATGTCGTTAATGTCCCAGACGTCGCAGATGTCGCATATGTCCCACAAGTCCCTAATGTCCCAGGCGTCCTAAATGTCCCATATGTCCTTAACGTCCCAGACGTCCCAGACGTCCTAAATGTCCCATATATCCCTAACGTCCCAGACGTCTCAGCTGTCCCGTATGTCCCTAACGTCTCAGACGTCCCAGATGTCCCATATGTCCCTAACGTCCCAGACGTCCCAGATGTTTCATATGTCCTTAACGTCCCAGACGTCCTAAATGTCCCATATGTCCTTAACGTCCCAGACGTCCCAGATGTCCCAAATGTCCCTAACGTTCCAGACGTCCCAGATGTCCCAAATGTCTTATATCTCCCTAATGTCCCAGGCGTCCCAGATGTCCCATATGTCCCATATGTCCCTAATGTCCCAGGCGTCCTAAATGCCCCATATGTCCCTAACGTCACAGACGTCCCAGATGTCCCATATGTCGTTAACGTCCCAGACGTCCCAGATGTCCCATATGTCCCCAACGTCCCAGACGTGCCAGATGTCCCATATGTCCCTAATGTCCCATGCGTCCTAGATATTCCGTATGTCCCTAACGTGCAAGACGTCCTAAATGTCCCATATGTTTCTAACTTCCCAGACGTCCCAGCTGTCCCGCATGTCCCTAACGTCCCAGACGTCCCAGACGTCCTAGATGTCCCATATGTCCCTAACGTCCCAGACGTCCTAGATGTCCTATATGTCCCTAACGTCCCAGACGTCCCAGATGTTCCATATGTCTCATATGTCCCTAATGTCCCAGGCGTCCTAGATGTTGCATATGTCCCTAACGTCCCAGACGTCCTAAATGTCCCATATGTCCCTAACGTCTCAGACGTCCCAGATGTTAAATATGTCCCTAACATCCCAAACGTCCTAGATGTCCCATATGTCCTTAACGTCCCAGACGTACCAGATATCCCATATGTCTCTAACGTCCCAGACGTAACTGATGTCCCATATGTCCCATATGCCCTAAGGTCCCAGGCATACCAGATGTCCCATGTGTCCCATATGTCCCTAATGCCCCAGGCGTCCCAAATGTCCCATATGTCCTTAACGTCCTAGACGTCCCAGACGTCCTAGATGTCCCATATGTCCTTAACGTCTTAGACGTTCCAGATGTCCCATATGTCCTTAATGTCCCAGGCGTCTTAGATGTTCCATATGTCCCTAACGTCCCAGACGTCCTAAATGTCCCATATGTCTCTAACGTCCCAGACGTCCCAGCTGTCCCGTATGTGCCTAACGTCCAGACGTCCTAGACGTCCTAGATGTCCCATATGTCCCTAAAGTCCCAGACGTCCTAGATGTCCTATATGCCCCTAGCGGCCCAGACGTCCCAGACGTCCTAGATGTCCCATATTTCCTTAACGTTCCAGACGTCCCAGATGTCCTATATGTCTCTAAAGTCCCAGACGTCCTAGATGTCCCATATGTCCTTAACGTCCCAGACGTCCCAGATGTCTCATATGTCCTTAAGGTCCCAGACGTCCCAGATGTCCCATATGTCCCTAACGTCCCAGACGTCCCAGATGTCCCATATGCCCCATATGTCCCTAATGTCCCAGGCGTCCTAAATGTCCCATATGTTTTTAACGTCCCAGACGTCCCAGACGTCCTAGATGTCCCATATGTCCTTAACGTCCCAGACGTCCCAGATGTCCCATATGTCCCTAACGTCCCAGACGTCCCAGATGTCCCATATGTCCCATATGTCCCTAATGTCCCAGGCGTCCTAAATGTCCCATATGTTTTTAACGTCCCAGACGTCCCAGACGTCCTAGATGTCCCATATGTCCTTAACGTCCCAGACGTCCCAGATGTCTCATATGACCCCAACGTCCCAGACGTCCCAGATGTCCCATATGTCCTATATGTCCCTAATGTCCCAGGCGTCCTAGATGTTTCATATGTCCCTAACGTCCAAGACGTCCTAAATGTCCCATATGTCCCTAACGTCCCAGACGTCCCAGCTGTCCCGTGTGTCCCTAACGTCCCAGAGTCCTAGATGTCCCATATGTCTCTAACGTCCTAGACGTCCTAGATGTCCTACATGTCCCTAACGTTCCAGACGTCCCAGATGTCCCAGATGTCCCATATGTCCCATATGTCCCTAATGTCCCAGGCGTCCCAGATGTCCCATATGTTCCATATGTCCCTAATGACCCAGGCGTCCTAAATGTCCGATATGTCCTTAACTTTCCAGACGTACCAGACGTTCTAGATGTCCCATATGTCCTTAACGTCCCAGACGTAGCAAATGTCCCATATCTCCCTAACGTCCCAGACGGCCCAGATGTCCCATATGTCCCATATGTCCCTAATGTCCCAGGCTTCCTAGATGTTCTATATGTCCCTAACGTCCCAGACGTTCTAAATGTCCCATATGTTCCTAACGTCCCAGACGTCCCAACTGTTCCGTATGTCCCTAACGTCCCAGACGTCCCAGACGACCTACATGTCCCATATGTCCTTAACGTCTCAGACGTCCCAGATGTCCCATATGTCCCTAACGTCCCAGACGTCCCAGATGTCCCATATGTCCCTAATGTCCCAGGCGTCCCAGATGTCCCATTTGTCCCATATGTCCCTAATGTCCCAGGCGTCCTAAATGTCCCATATGTCCTTAACGTCCCAGACGTCCCAGATGTCCTAGATGTCCCATATGTCCTTAACGTCCCAGACGTCACAGATGTCCCATATGTCCCATATGTCCCTAATGTCCCAGGCTTCCTAAATGTCCCATATATCCTTAACGTCCCAGACGTCCCAGACGTCCTAGATGTCCCATATGTCCTTAACGTCCCAAACGTCCCAGATGTAGCATATGTCCCTAACGTCCCAGACGTCCCAGATGTACCATATGGCCCATATGTCCCTAATGTCCCAGGCGTCCCAGATGTCCCATATGTTCCATATGTCCCTAATGTTCCAGACGTGCTAAATGTCCCATATGTCCTTAACGTCCTAGACGTCCCAGACGTCCTAGATGTCCCATATGTCCTTAACGTCCCAGGCGTCCTAGATGTTCCCAATGTCCCTAACGTCCCAGACGTCCTAAATGTCCCATATGTCCCTAACGTCGCAGACGTAACAGCTGTCCCGTATGTCCTTAACGTCCCAGACGTCCCAGACGTCCTAGATGTCCCATATGTCTGTAACGTTCCAGACGTCCTAGATGTCCTATATGTCCCTAACGTCCCAGACGTCCCAGACGTCCCATATGTCCCTAATGTCCAAGGCGTCCTAAATGTCCCATATGTCCTTAACGTCCCAGACGTCCCAGACGTCCTAGATGTTCCATATGTACTTAACGTCCCAGACGTCCCTGACGTCCTAGATGTCCCATATGTCTTTAACGTCCCAGACGTCTTAGATGTCCTATACGTCCCTAACGTCCCAGACGTCCCAGTCGTCCCAGATGTCCCATATGTCATATAAGTCCCTAATGTCCCAGGCGTCCCAGATGTCCCATATGTCCCTAATGTCCCAGGCGTCCTAAATGTCCCATATGTCTTTAACGTCCCAGACGTCCCAAACGTCCTAAATGTCCCACATGTCCTTAACGTCCCAGACGTCCCAGACGTCCCAGATGTCCCATATGTCATATATGTCCCTAATGTCCCAGGCGTCCCAGATGTCCCATATGTCCATAATGTCCGAGGCGTCCTAAATGTCCCATATGTCCTTAACGTCCCAGACGTCCCAGACGTTCTAGATGTCCCATATGTCCTTAACGTCCCAGACGTAGCAAATGTCCCATATTTCCCTAACGTCCCAGACGTGCCAGATGTCCCATATGTCCCATATGTCCCTAATGTCCTAGGCGTCCTAGATGTTCTATATGTCCCTAACGTCCCAGACGTTCTAAATGTCCCATATGTTCCTAACGTCCCAGACGTCCCAACTGTTCCGTATGTCCCTAACGTCCCAGACGTCCCAGACGACCTACATGTCCCATATGTCCTTAACGTCTCAGACGTCCCAGATGTCCCATATGTCCCTAACGTCCCAGACGTCCCAGATGTCCCATATGTCCCTAATGTCCCAGGCGTCTCAGATGTCCCATTTGTCCCATATGTCCCTAATGTCCCAGGCGTCCTAAATGTCCCATATGTCCGTAACGTCCCAGACGTCCCAGACGTCCTAGATGTCCCATATGTCCTTAACGTCCCAGACGTCACAGATGTCCCATATGTCCCAGATGTCCCTAATGTTCTAGACGTCCTAAATGTCCCATATGTCCTTAACGTCCTAGACGTCCCAGACGTCCTAGATGTCCCATATGTCCTTAACGTCCCAAACGTCTCAGATGTCCCGTATGTCCCTAACGTCCCAGACGTCCCAGATGTCCCATATGGCCCATATGTCCCTAATGTCCCAGGCGTCCCAGATGTCCCATATGTCCCATATGTCCCTAATGTTCCAGGCGTCCTAAATGTCCCATATGTCCTTAACGTCCCAGACGTCTCAGATGTCCCATATGTCTTTAACGTCCCAGGCGTCCTAGATGTTCCCAATGTCCCTAACGTCCCAGACGTCCTAAATGTCCCTTATGTCCCTAACGTCGCAGACGTAACAGCTGTCCCGTATGTCCTTAACGTCCTAGACGTCCCAGACGTCCTAGATGTCCCATATGTCCTTAACGTCCCAAACGTCTCAGATGTCCCATATGTCCCTAACGTCCCAGACGTCCCAGATGTCCCATATGGCCCATATGTCCCTAATGTCCCAGGCGTCCCAGATGTCCCATATGTCCCATATGTCCCTAATGTTCCAGGCGTCCTAAATGTCCCATATGTCCTTAACGTCCCAGACGTCTCAGATGTCCCATATGTCTTTAACGTTCCAGACGGCCTAGATGTCCTATATGTCCCTAACGTCCCAGACGTCCCAGACGTCCCATATGTCCCTAATGTCCCAGGCGTTATAAATGTCCCATATGTCCTTAACGTCCCAGACGTCCCAGACGTCCTAGATGTCCCATATGTCCTTAACGTCTCAGACGTCCCTGACGTCCTAGATTTCCCATATGTCTTTAACGTCCCAGACGTCTTAGATGTCCTATACGTCCCTAACATCCCAGACCCCCCAGACGTCCCAGATGTCCCATATGTCATATATGTCCCTAATGTCCCAGGCGTCCCAGATGTCCCATATGTCCCTAATGTCCCAGGCGTCCTAAATGTCCCATATGTCCTTAACGTCCCAGACGTCCCAGACGTCCTAGATGTCCCACATGTCCTTAACGTCCCAGACGTTCCTGACGTCCTAGATGTCCCATATGTCTTTAACGTCCCAGACGTCTTAGATGTCCTATATGTCCCTAACGTCCCAGACGTCCCAGACGTCCCAGATGTCCCATATGTCATATATGTCCCTAATGTCCCAGGCGTCCCAGATGTCCCATATGTCCCATATGTCCCTAATGTCCCAGGCGTCCTAAATGTCCCATATGTCCTTAACGTCCCAGACGTTCCAGGCGTCCTAAATGCCCCATATGTCCCTAACGTCGCAGACGTCCCAGATGTCCAATATGTCGTTAACGTCCCAGACGTCCCAGATGTCCCATATGTCCCCAACGTCCCAGACGTACCAGATGTCCCATATGTCCCATATGTCCCTAATGTCCCAGGCGTCCTAGATATTCCATATGTCCCTAACGTGCAAGACGTCCTAAATGTCCCATATGTTTCTAACTTTCCAGACGTCCCAGCTGTCCCGCATGTCCCTAACGTCCCAGACGTCCCAGACGTCCTAGATGTCCCATATGTCCCTAACGTCCCAGACGTCCTAGATGTCCTATATGTCCCTAACGTCCCAGAAGTCCCAGATGTTCCATATGTCTCATATGTCCCTAATGTCCCAGGCGTCCTAGATGTTGCATATGTCCCTAACGTCCCAGACGTCCTAAATGTCCCATGTGTCCCTAACGTCTCATACGTCCCAGATGTTAAATATGTCAGTAACATCCCAAACGTCCTAGATGTCCCATATGTCCTTAACGTCCCAGACGTACCAGATATCCCATATGTCTCTAACGTCCCAGACGTAACTGATGTCCCATATATCCCATATGTCTCTAAGGTCCCAGGCGTACCAGATGTCCCATGTGTCCCATATGTCCCTAATGTCCCAGGCGTCCCAAATGTCCCATATGTTCTTAACGTCCTAGACGTCCCAGACGTCCTAGATGTCCCATATGTCCTTAACGTCCTAGACGTTCCAGATGTCCCATATGTCCGTAATGTCCCAGGCGTCTTAGATGTTCCATATGTGCCTAACGTCCCAGACGTCCTAAATGTCCCATATGTCCCTAACGTCCCAGACGTCCCAGCTGTCCCGTATGTTCCTAACGTCCAGACGTCCTAGACGTCCTAGATGTCCCATATGTCCCTAACGTCCCAGACGTCCCAGACGTCCCATATGTCCCTAATGTCCCAGGCGTCCTAAATGTCCCATATGTCCTTAACGTCCCAGACGTCCCAGACGTCCTAGATGTTCTATATGTCCTTAACGTCCCAGACGTCCCAGACGTCCTAGATGTCCTATATGTCCCTAACGTCCCAGACGTCCCAGACGTCCCATATGTCCCTAATGTCCCAGGCGTCCTAAATGTCCCATATGTCCTTAACGTCCCAGACGTCCCAGACGTCCTAGATGTTCTATATGTCCTTAACGTCCCAGACGTCCCTGACGTCCTAGATGTCCCATATGTCTTTAACGTCCCAGACGTCTTAGATGTCCTATACGTCCCTAACGTCCCAGACGTCCCAGATGTCCCATATGTCATATATGTCCCTAATGTCCCAGGCGTCCCAGATGTCCCATATGTCCCTAATGTCCCAGGCGTCCTAAATGTCCCATATGTCTTTAACGTCCCAGACGTCCCAGACGTCCTAGATGTCCCACATGTCCTTAACGTCCCAGACGTCCCAGACGTCGCAGATCTCCCATATGTCATATATGTCCCTAATGTCCCAGGCGTCCCAAATGTCCCATATGTCCCTAATGTCCGAGGCGTCCTAAATGTCCCATATGTCCTTAACGTCCCAGACGTCCCAGACGTTCTAGATGTCCCATATGTCCTTAACGTCCCAGACGTAGCAAATGTCCCATATTTCCCTAACGTCCCAGACGTCCCAGATGTCCCATATGTCCCATATGCCCCTAATGTCCCAGGCGTCCTAGATGTTCTATATGTCCCTAACGTCCCAGACGTTCTAAATGTTCCATATGTTCCTAACGTCCCAGACGTCCCAACTGTTCCGTATGTCCCTAACGTCCCAGACGTCCCAGACGACCTACATGTCCCATATGTCCTTAACGTCCCAGACGTCCCAGATGTCCCATATGTCCCTAACGTCCCAGACGTCCCAGATGTCCCATATGTCCCCTATGTCCCTAATGTCCCAGGCGTCCTAAATGTCCCATATGTCCTTAACGTCCCAGACGTCCTAGACGTCTTAGATGTCCCATATGTCCTTAACGTCCCAGACGTCCCAGATGCCCCATATGTCCCTAACGTCCCAGACGTCCCAGATGTCCCATATGTCCCGTATGTCCCTAATGTCCCAGGCGTCCTAAATGTTTCATATGTCCTTAACGTCCCTGACGTCCCAGACGTCCTAGATGTCCCATATGTCCTTAACGTCCCAGACGTCTCAGATGTTCCATATGTCGCTAACGTCCCAGACGTCCCAGATGTCCCATATGTTCCATATGTCCCTAATTTCCAAGCGTCCTAGATGTTCCATATGTCCCTAACGTCCCAGACGTCCTAAATGTCCCATATGTCCCTAAAGTCCCAGACGTCCCAGCTGTCCCGTTTGTTCCTTACGTCTCAGACGTCCCAGAAGTCCTAGATGTCCCATATGCCCCTAACGTCCCAGACGTCCGAGACGTCCCAGATGTCCCATATGTCCCATATGTCCCTAATGTCCCAACTGTCCCAGATGTCCCATATGTCCCATATGTCCCTAATGTCCCAGGCGTACTAAATGTCCCATATGTCCTTAACGTCCCAGACGTCCTAGACGTCCTAGATGTCCCATATGTCCTTAACGTCACAGACGTCCCAGATGTCCCGTATGTCCTTAACGTCCCAGATGTCCCAGACGTCCTAGATGTCGCATATGTCTATAACGTCCCAGACGTCCCAGATATCTCATATGACCCTAACGCCCCAGACGTCCCAGATGTCCCATATGTCCTATATGTCCCTAATGTCCCAGGCGTCCTAGATGTTTCATATGTCCCTAACATCCAAGACGTCCTAAATGTCCCATATGTCCCTAACGTCCCAGACGTCCCAGCTGTCCCGTATGTCCCTAACGTCCCAGACGTCCCAGACGTCCCAGATGTCCCATATGTCCCATATGTCCCTAATGTACCAGGCGTCCCAGATGTCCCATATGTTCCATATGTCCCTAATGACCCAGGCGTCCTAAATGTCCCATATGTCCTTAACTTTCCAGACGTACCAGACGTTCTAGATGTCCCATATGTCCTTAACGTCCCAGACGTCCCAAATGTCCCATATTTCCCTAACGTCCCAGACGTCCCAGATGTCCCATATGTCCCATATGTCCCTAATGTCCCAGGCGTCCTAGATGTTCTATATGTCCCTAACGTCCAAGATGTTCTAAATGTCCCATATGTTCCTAACGTCCCAGACGTCCCAACTGTGCCGTATGTCCCTAACGTCCCAGACGTCCCAGACGACCTACATGTCCCATATGTCCTTAACGTCTCAGACGTCCCAGATGTCCCATATGTCCCTAACGTCCCAGACGTCCCAGATGTACCATATGTCCCATATGTCCCTAATGTCCCAGGCGTCCCAGATGTCCCATTTGTCCCATATGTCCCTAATGTCCCAGGCGTCCTAAATGTCCCATATGTCCTTAACGTCTTAAACGTCCCAGACGTCCTAGATGTCCCATATGTCCTTAACGTCCCAGACGTCACAGATGTCCCATATGTCCCATATGTCCCATATGTCCCTAATGTCCCAGGCGTCCTAAATGTGTCATATATCGTTAACGTCCCAGACGTCCCAGACGTCCTAGATGTCCCATATGTCCTTAACGTCCCAAACGTCCCAGATGTCCCAGATGTCCCATATGTCCCATATGTCCTTAACGTCCCAGGCGTCCTAAATGTTCCCAATGTCCCTAACGTCCCAGACGTCCTAAATGTCCCGTATGTCCCTAACGTCGCAGACGTAACAGCTGTCCCATATGTCTTTAACGTTCCAGACTTCCCATATGTCCCATATGTCCCTAATGTCTCAGGCGTCCTAAATGCCCCATATGTCCCTAACGTCCCAGACGTCCCAGATGTCCCATATGTCGTTAACGTCCCAGACGTCCCAGATGTCCCATATGTCCCCAACGTCCCAGACGTGCCAGATGTCCCATATGTCCCATATGTCCCTAATGTCCCATGCGTCCTAGATATTCCATATGTCCCTAACGTGCAAGACGTCCTAAATGTCCCATATGTTTCTAACTTCCCAGACGTCCCAGCTGTCCCGCATGTCCCTAACGTCCCAGACGTCCCAGACGTCCTAGATGTCCCATATGTCCCTAACGTCCCAGACGTCCTAGATGTCCTATATGTCCCTAACGTCCCAGACGTCCCAGATGTTCCATATGTCTCATATGTCCCTAATGTCCCAGGCGTCCTAGATGTTGCATATGTCCCTAACGTCCCAGACGTCCTAAATGTCCCATATGTCCCTAACGTCTCAGACGTCCCAGATGTTAAATATGTCCCTAACATCCCAAACGTCCTAGATGTCCCATATGTCCTTAATGTCCCAGACGTACCAGATATCCCATATGTCTCTAACGTCCCAGACGTAACTGATGTCCCATATGTCCCATATGTCCCTAAGGTCCCAGGCATACCAGATGTCCCATGTGTCCCATATGTCCCTAATGTCCTAGGCGTCCCAAATGTCCCATATGTCCTTAACGTCCTAGACGTCCCAGACGTCCTAGATGTCCCATATGTCCTTAACGTCTTAGACGTTCCAGATGTCCCATATGTCCTTAATGTCCCAGGCGTCTTAGATGTTCCATATGTCCCTAACGTCCCAGCCGTCCTAAATGTCCCATATGTCTCTAACGTCCCAGACGTCCCAGCTGTCTCGTATGTTCCTAACGTCCAGACGTCCTAGACGTCCTAGATGTCCCATATGTCCCTAAAGTCCCAGACGTCCTAGATGTCCTATATGCCCCTAGCGGCCCAGACGTCCCAGACGTCCTACATGTCCCATATGTCCTTAACGTTCCAGACGTCCCAGATGTCCTATATGTCTCTAAAGTCCCAGACGTCCTAGATGTCCCATATGTCCTTAACGTCCCAGACGTCCCAGATGTCTCATATGTCCTTAAGGTCCCAGACGTCCCAGATGTCCCATATGTCCCTAACGTCCCAGACGTCCTAGATGTTCCATATGTCCCTAACGTCCCAGACGTCCTAAATGTCCCATATGTCCCTAAAGTCCCAGACGTCCCAGCTGTCCATATGTTCCTTACGTCTCAGACGTCCCAGAAGTCCTAGATGTCCCATATGCCCCTAACGTCCCAGACGTCCGAGACGTCCCAGATGTCCCATATGTCCCATATGTCCCTAATGTCCCAGGCGTACTAAATGTCCCATATGTCCTTAACGTCCCAGACGTCCTAGACGTCCTAGATGTCCCATATGTCCTTAACGTCACAGACGTCCCAGATGTCCCGTATGTCCTTAACGTCCCAGATGTCCCAGACGTCCTAGATGTCGCATATGTCTATAACGTCCCAGACGTCCCAGATATCTCATATGACCCTAACGCCCCAGACGTCCCAGATGTCCCATATGTCCTATATGTCCCTAATGTCCCAGGCGTCCTAGATGTTTCATATGTCCCTAACATCCAAGACGTCCTAAATGTCCCATATGTCCCTAACGTCCCAGACGTCCCAGCTGTCCCGTATGTCCCTAACGTCCCAGACGTCCCAGACGTCCCAGATGTCCCATATGTCCCATATGTCCCTAATGTACCAGGCGTCCCAGATGTCCCATATGTTCCATATGTCCCTAATGACCCAGGCGTCCTAAATGTCCCATATGTCCTTAACTTTCCAGACGTACCAGACGTTCTAGATGTCCCATATGTCCTTAACGTCCCAGACGTCCCAAATGTCCCATATTTCCCTAACGTCCCAGACGTCCCAGATGTCCCATATGTCCCATATGTCCCTAATGTCCCAGGCGTCCTAGATGTTCTATATGTCCCTAACGTCCAAGATGTTCTAAATGTCCCATATGTTCCTAACGTCCCAGACGTCCCAACTGTGCCGTATGTCCCTAACGTCCCAGACGTCCCAGACGACCTACATGTCCCATATGTCCTTAACGTCTCAGACGTCCCAGATGCCCCATATGTCCCTAACGTCCCAGACGTCCCAGATGTACCATATGTCCCATATGTCCCTAATGTCCCAGGCGTCCCAGATGTCCCATTTGTCCCATATGTCCCTAATGTCCCAGGCGTCCTAAATGTCCCATATGTCCTTAACGTCTTAAACGT
This sequence comes from Agriotes lineatus, assembly GCA_940337035.1. NCBI lineage: Eukaryota > Metazoa > Arthropoda > Insecta > Coleoptera > Elateridae > Agriotes > Agriotes lineatus. The sequence goes on from OW679195.1 coordinate 10,295,456, forward strand.
CCCAGACGTCCTAGATGTCCCATATGTCCTTAACGTCCCAGACGTCACAGATGTCCCATATGTCCCATATGTCCCATATGTCCCTAATGTCCCAGGCGTCCTAAATGTGTCATATATCGTTAACGTCCCAGACGTCCCAGACGTCCTAGATGTCCCATATGTCCTTAACGTCCCAAACGTCCCAGATGTCCCAGATGTCCCATATGTCCCATATGTCCTTAACGTCCCAGGCGTCCTAGATGTTCCCAATGTCCCTAACGTCCCAGACGTCCTAAATGTCCCGTATGTCCCTAACGTCGCAGACGTAACAGCTGTCCCATATGTCTTTAACGTTCCAGACTTCCCATATGTCCCATATGTCCCTAATGTCTCAGGCGTCCTAAATGCCCCATATGTCCCTAACGTCCCAGACGTCCCAGATGTCCCATATGTCGTTAACGTCCCAGACGTCCCAGATGTCCCATATGTCCCCAACGTCCCAGACGTGCCAGATGTCCCATATGTCCCATATGTCCCTAATGTCCCATGCGTCCTAGATGTCCCATATGTCCTTAACGTCACAGACGTCCCAGATGTCCCGTATGTCCTTAACGTCCCAGATGTCCCAGACGTCCTAGATGTCGCATATGTCTATAACGTCCCAGACGTCCCAGATATCTCATATGACCCTAACGCCCCAGACGTCCCAGATGTCCCATATGTCCTATATGTCCCTAATGTCCCAGGCGTCCTAGATGTTTCATATGTCCCTAACATCCAAGACGTCCTAAATGTCCCATATGTCCCTAACGTCCCAGACGTCCCAGCTGTCCCGTATGTCCCTAACGTCCCAGACGTCCCAGACGTCCCAGATGTCCCATATGTCCCATATGTCCCTAATGTACCAGGCGTCCCAGATGTCCCATATGTTCCATATGTCCCTAATGACCCAGGCGTCCTAAATGTCCCATATGTCCTTAACTTTCCAGACGTACCAGACGTTCTAGATGTCCCATATGTCCTTAACGTCCCAGACGTCCCAAATGTCCCATATTTCCCTAACGTCCCAGACGTCCCAGATGTCCCATATGTCCCATATGTCCCTAATGTCCCAGGCGTCCTAGATGTTCTATATGTCCCTAACGTCCAAGATGTTCTAAATGTCCCATATGTTCCTAACGTCCCAGACGTCCCAACTGTGCCGTATGTCCCTAACGTCCCAGACGTCCCAGACGACCTACATGTCCCATATGTCCTTAACGTCTCAGACGTCCCAGATGTCCCATATGTCCCTAACGTCCCAGACGTCCCAGATGTACCATATGTCCCATATGTCCCTAATGTCCCAGGCGTCCCAGATGTCCCATTTGTCCCATATGTCCCTAATGTCCCAGGCGTCCTAAATGTCCCATATGTCCTTAACGTCTTAAACGTCCCAGACGTCCTAGATGTCCCATATGTCCTTAACGTCCCAGACGTCACAGATGTCCCATATGTCCCATATGTCCCATATGTCCCTAATGTCCCAGGCGTCCTAAATGTGTCATATATCGTTAACGTCCCAGACGTCCCAGACGTCCTAGATGTCCCATATGTCCTTAACGTCCCAAACGTCCCAGATGTCCCAGATGTCCCATATGTCCCATATGTCCTTAACGTCCCAGGCGTCCTAGATGTTCCCAATGTCCCTAACGTCCCAGACGTCCTAAATGTCCCGTATGTCCCTAACGTCGCAGACGTAACAGCTGTCCCATATGTCTTTAACGTTCCAGACTTCCCATATGTCCCATATGTCCCTAATGTCTCAGGCGTCCTAAATGCCCCATATGTCCCTAACGTCCCAGACGTCCCAGATGTCCCATATGTCGTTAACGTCCCAGACGTCCCAGATGTCCCATATGTCCCCAACGTCCCAGACGTGCCAGATGTCCCATATGTCCCATATGTCCCTAATGTCCCATGCGTCCTAGATATTCCATATGTCCCTAACGTGCAAGACGTCCTAAATGTCCCATATGTTTCTAACTTCCCAGACGTCCCAGCTGTCCCGCATGTCCCTAACGTCCCAGACGTCCCAGACGTCCTAGATGTCCCATATGTCCCTAACGTCCCAGACGTCCTAGTTGTCCTATATGTCCCTAACGTCCCAGACGTCCCAGATGTTCCATATGTCTCATATGTCCCTAATGTCCCAGGCGTCCTAGATGTTGCATATGTCCCTAACGTCCCAGACGTCCTAAATGTCCCATATGTCCCTAACGTCTCAGACGTCCCAGATGTTAAATATGTCCCTAACATCCCAAACGTCCTAGATGTCCCATATGTCCTTAATGTCCCAGACGTACCAGATATCCCATATGTCTCTAACGTCCCAGACGTAACTGATGTCCCATATGTCCCATATGTCCCTAAGGTCCCAGGCATACCAGATGTCCCATGTGTCCCATATGTCCCTAATGTCCTAGGCGTCCCAAATGTCCCATATGTCCTTAACGTCCTAGACGTCCCAGACGTCCTAGATGTCCCATATGTCCTTAACGTCTTAGACGTTCCAGATGTCCCATATGTCCTTAATGTCCCAGGCGTCTTAGATGTTCCATATGTCCCTAACGTCCCAGCCGTCCTAAATGTCCCATATGTCTCTAACGTCCCAGACGTCCCAGCTGTCTCGTATGTTCCTAACGTCCAGACGTCCTAGACGTCCTAGATGTCCCATATGTCCCTAAAGTCCCAGACGTCCTAGATGTCCTATATGCCCCTAGCGGCCCAGACGTCCCAGACGTCCTACATGTCCCATATGTCCTTAACGTTCCAGACGTCCCAGATGTCCTATATGTCTCTAAAGTCCCAGACGTCCTAGATGTCCCATATGTCCTTAACGTCCCAGACGTCCCAGATGTCTCATATGTCCTTAAGGTCCCAGACGTCCCAGATGTCCCATATGTCCCTAACGTCCCAGACGTCCTAGATGTTCCATATGTCCCTAACGTCCCAGACGTCCTAAATGTCCCATATGTCCCTAAAGTCCCAGACGTCCCAGCTGTCCATATGTTCCTTACGTCTCAGACGTCCCAGAAGTCCTAGATGTCCCATATGCCCCTAACGTCCCAGACGTCCGAGACGTCCCAGATGTCCCATATGTCCCATATGTCCCTAATGTCCCAACTGTCCCAGATGTCCCATATGTCCCATATGTCCCTAATGTCCCAGGCGTACTAAATGTCCCATATGTCCTTAACGTCCCAAACGTAGTAGACGTCCTAGATGTCCCATATGTCCTTAACGTCACAGACGTCCCAGATGTCCCGTATGTCCTTAACGTCCCAGATGTCCCAGACGTCCTAGATGTCGCATATGTCTATAACGTCCCAGACGTCCCAGATATCTCATATGACCCTAACGCCCCAGACGTCCCAGATGTCCCATATGTCCTATATGTCCCTAATGTCCCAGGCGTCCTAGATGTTTCATATGTCCCTAACATCCAAGACGTCCTAAATGTCCCATATGTCCCTAACGTCCCAGACGTCCCAGCTGTCCCGTATGTCCCTAACGTCCCAGACGTCCCAGACGTCCCAGATGTCCCATATGTCCCATATGTCCCTAATGTACCAGGCGTCCCAGATGTCCCATATGTTCCATATGTCCCTAATGACCCAGGCGTCCTAAATGTCCCATATGTCCTTAACTTTCCAGACGTACCAGACGTTCTAGATGTCCCATATGTCCTTAACGTCCCAGACGTCCCAAATGTCCCATATTTCCCTAACGTCCCAGACGTCCCAGATGTCCCATATGTCCCATATGTCCCTAATGTCCCAGGCGTCCTAGATGTTCTATATGTCCCTAACGTCCCAGATGTTCTAAATGTCCCATATGTTCCTAACGTCCCAGACGTCCCAACTGTCCCGTATGTCCCTAACGTCCCAGACGTCCCAGACGACCTACATGTCCCATATGTCCTTAACGTCTCAGACGTCCCAGATGTCCCTTATGTCCCTAACGTCCCAGACGTCCCAGATGTCCCATATGTCCCATATGTCCCTAATGTCCCAGGCGTCCCAGATGTCCCATTTGTCCCATACGTCCCTAATGTCCCAGGCGTCCTAAATGTCCCATATGTCCTTAACGTCTTAAACGTCCCAGACGTCCTAGATGTCCCATATGTCCTTAACGTCCCAGACGTCACAGATGTCCCATATGTCCCTAATGTCCCAGGCGTCCTAAATGTGTCATATATCCTTAACGTCCCAGACGTCCCAGAAGTCCTAGATGTCCCATATGTCCTTAACGTCCCAAACGTCCCAGATGTCCCATATGTTCCATATGTCCCTAATTTCCCAAGCGTCCTAGATGTTCCATATGTCGCTAACGTCCCAGACGTCCCAGATGTCCCATATGTTCCATATGTCCCTAATTTCCCAAGCGTCCTAGATGTTCCATATGTCCCTAACGTCCCAGACGTCCTAAATGTCCCATATGTCCCTAAAGTCTCAGACGTCCCAGCTGTCCCGTTTGTTCCTTACGTCTCAGACGTCCCAGAAGTCCTAGATGTCCCATATGCCCCTAACGTCCCAGACGTCCGAGACGTCCCAGATGTCCCATATGTCCCATATGTCCCTAATGTCCCAACTGTCCCAGATGTCCCATATGTCCCATATGTCCCTAATGTCCCAGGCGTACTAAATGTCCCATATGTCCTTAACGTCCCAGACGTCGTAGACGTCCTAGATGTCCCATATGTCCTTAACGTCACAGACGTCCCAGATGTCCCGTATGTCCTTAACGTCCCAGATGTCCCAGACGTCCTAGATGTCGCATATGTCTATAACGTCCCAGACGTCCCAGATATCTCATATGACCCTAACGCCCCAGACGTCCCAGATGTCCCATATGTCCTATATGTCCCTAATGTCCCAGGCGTCCTAGATATTTCATATGTCCCTAACATCCAAGACGTCCTAAATGTCCCATATGTCCCTAACGTCCCAGACGTCCCAGCTGTCCCGTATGTCCCTAACGTCCCAGACGTCCCAGACGTCCCAGATGTCCCATATGTCCCATATGTCCCTAATGTACCAGGCGTCCTAGATGTCCCATATGTTCCATATGTCCCTAATGACCCAGGCGTCCTAAATGTCCCATATGTCCTTAACTTTCCAGACGTACCAGACGTTCTAGATGTCCCATATGTCCTTAACGTCCCAGACGTCCCAAATGTCCCATATTTCCCTAACGTCCCAGACGTCCCAGATGTCCCATATGTCCCATATGTCCCTAATGTCCCAGGCGTCCTAGATGTTCTATATGTCTCTAACGTCCAAGATGTTCTAAATGTCCCATATGTTCCTAACGTCCCAGACGTCCCAACTGTGCCGTATGTCCCTAACGTCCCAGACGTCCCAGACGACCTACATGTCCCATATGTCCTTAACGTCTCAGACGTCCCAGATGTCCCATATGTCCCTAACGTCCCAGACGTCCCAGATGTCCCATATGTCCCATATGTCCCTAATGTCCCAGGCGTCCCAGATGTCCCATTTGTCCCATATGTCCCTAATGTCCCAGGCGTCCTAAATGTCCCATATGTCCTTAACGTCTTAAACGTCCCAGACGTCCTAGATGTCCCATATGTCCTTAACGTCCCAGACGTCACAGATGTCCCATATGTCCCATATGTCCCATATGTCCCTAATGTCCCAGGCGTCCTAAATGTGTCATATATCCTTAACGTCCCAGACGTCCCAGACGTCCTAGATGTCCCATATGTCCTTAACGTCCCAAACGTCCCAGATGTCGCATATGTCCCTAACGTCCCAGACGTCCCAGATGTCCCATATGTCCCATATGTCCCTAATGTCCCAGGCGTCCCAGATGTCCCATATGTCCCATATGTCCCTAATGTTCCAGGCGTCCTAAATGTCCCATATTTCCTTAACGTCCCAGACGTACCAGACGTCCTAGATGTCCCATATGTCCTTAACGTCCCAGACGTCTCAGATGTCCCATATGTCCTTAACGTCCCAGGCGTCCTAGATGTTCCCAATGTCCCTAACGTCCCAGACGTCCTAAATGTTCCGTATGTCCCTAACGTCGCAGACGTAACAGCTGTCCCATATGTCTTTAACGTTCCAGACGTCCCATATGTCCCATATGTCCCTAATGTCTCAGGCGTCCTAAATGCCCCATATGTCCCTAACGTCCCAGACGTCCCAGATGTCCCATATGTCGTTAACGTCCCAGACGTCCCAGATGTCCCATATGTCCCCAACGTCCCAGACGTGCCAGATGTCCCATATGTCCCATATGCCCCTAATGTCCCATGCGTCCTAGATATTCCATATGTCCCTAACGTGCAAGACGTCCTAAATGTCCCATATGTTTCTAACTTCCCAGACGTCCCAGCTGTCCCGCATGTCCCTAACGTCCCAGACGTCCCAGACGTCCTAGATGTCCCATATGTCCCTAACGTCCCAGACGTCCTAGATGTCCTATATGTCCCTAACGTCCCAGACGTCCCAGATGTTCCATATGTCTCATATGTCCCTAATGTCCCAGGCGTCCTAGATGTTGCATATGTCCCTAACGTCCCAGACGTCCTAAATGTCCCATATGTCCCTAACGTCTCAGACGTCCCAGATGTTAAATATGTCCCTAACATCCCAAACGTCCTAGATGTCCCATATGTCCTTAACGTCCCAGACGTACCAGATATCCCATATGTCTCTAACGTCCCAGACGTAACTGATGTCCCATATGTCCCATATGTCCCTAAGGTCCCAGGCATACCAGATGTCCCATGTGTCCCATATGTCCCTAATGTCCTAGGCGTCCCAAATGTCCCATATGTCCTTAACGTCCTAGACGTCCCAGACGTCCTAGATGTCCCATATGTCCTTAACGTCTTAGACGTTCCAGATGTCCCATATGTCCTTAATGTCCCAGGCGTCTTAGATGTTCCATATGTCCCTAACGTCCCAGACGTCCTAAATGTCCCATATGTCTCTAACGTCCCAGACGTCCCAGCTGTCTCGTATGTTCCTAACGTCCAGACGTCCTAGACGTCCTAGATGTCCCATATGTCCCTAAAGTCCCAGACGTCCTAGATGTCCTATATGCCCCTAGCGGCCCAGACGTCCCAGACGTCCTACATGTCCCATATGTCCTTAAAGTCCCAGACGTCCCAGATATCTCATATGACCCTAACACCCCAGACGTCCCAGATGTCCCATATGTCCTATATGTCCCTAATGTCCCAGGCGTCCTAGATGTTACATATGTCCCTAACATCCAAGACGTCCTAAATGTCCCATATGTCCCTAACGTCCCAGACGTCCTAAATGTCCCATATGTCTATAACGTCCCAGACGTCCCAGATATCTCATATGACCCTAACGCCCCAGACGTCCCAGATGTCCCATATGTCCTATATGTCCCTAATGTCCCAGGCGTCCTAGATGTTTCATATGTCCCTAACATCCAAGACGTCCTAAATGTCCCATATGTCCCTAACGTCCCAGACGTCCCAGCTGTCCCGTATGTCCCTAACGTCCCAGACGTCCCAGACGTCCCAGATGTCCCATATGTCCCATATGTCCCTAATGTACCAGGCGTCCCAGATGTCCCATATGTTCCATATGTCCCTAATGACCCAGGCGTCCTAAATGTCCCATATGTCCTTAACTTTCCAGACGTACCAGACGTTCTAGATGTCCCATATGTCCTTAACGTCCCAGACGTCCCAAATGTCCCATATTTCCCTAACGTCCCAGACGTCCCAGATGTCCCATATGTCCCATATGTCCCTAATGTCCCAGGCGTCCTAGATGTTCTATATGTCCCTAACGTCCAAGATGTTCTAATTGTCCCATATGTTCCTAACGTCCCAGACGTCCCAACTGTGCCGTATGTCCCTAACGTCCCAGACGTCCCAGACGACCTACATGTCCCATATGTCCTTAACGTCTCAGACGTCCCAGATGTCCCATATGTCCCTAACGTCTCAGACGTCCCAGATGTCCCATATGTCCCATATGTCCCTAATGTCCCAGGCGTCCCAGATGTCCCATTTGTCCCATATGTCCCTAATGTCCCAGGCGTCTTAAATGTCCCATATGTCCTTAACGTCTTAAACGTCCCAGACGTCCTAGATGTCCCATATGTCCTTAACGTCCCAGACGTCACAGATGTCCCATATGTCCCATATGTCCCATATGTCCCTAATGTCCCAGGCGTCCTAAATGTGTCATATATCCTTAACGTCCCAGACGTCCCAGATGTCGCATATGTCCCTAACGTCCCAGACGTCCCAGATGTCCCATATGTCCCATATGTCCCTAATGTCCCAGGCGTCCCAGATGTCCCATATGTCCCATATGTCCCTAATGTTCCAGGCGTCCTAAATGTCTCATATTTCCTTAACGTCCCAGACGTACCAGACGTCCTAGATGTCCCATATGTCCTTAACGTCCCAGACGTCTCAGATGTCCCATATGTCCTTAACGTCCCAGGCGTCCTAGATGTTCCCAATGTCCCTAACGTCCCAGACGTCCTAAATGTCCCCTATGTCCCTAACGTCGCAGACGTAACAGCTGTCCCATATGTCTTTAACGTTCCAGACGTCCCATATGTCCCATATGTCCCTAATGTCTCAGGCGTCCTAAATGCCCCATATGTCCCTAACGTCCCAGACGTCCCAGATGTCCCATATGTCGTTAACGTCCCAGACGTCCCAGATGTCCCATATGTCCCCAACGTCCCAGACGTGACAGATGTCTTATATGTCCCATATGTCCCTAATGTCCCATGCGTCCTAGATATTCCATATGTCCCTAACGTGCAAGACGTCCTAAATGTCCCATATGTTTCTAACTTCCAGACGTCCCAGCTGTCCCGCATGTCCCTAACGTCCCAGACGTCCCAGACGTCCTAGATGTCCCATATGTCCCTAACGTCCCAGACGTCCTAGATGTCCTATATGTCCCTAACGTCCCAGACGTCCCAGATGTTCCATATGTCTCATATGTCCCTAATGTCCCAGGCGTCCTAGATGTTGCATATGTCCCTAACGTCCCAGACGTCCTAAATGTCCCATATGTCCCTAACGTCTCAGACGTCCCAGATGTTAAATATGTCCCTAACATCCAAACGTCCTAGATGTCCCATATGTCCTTAACGTCCCAGACGTACCAGATATCCCATATGTCTCTAACGTCCCAGACGTAACTGATGTCCCATATGTCCCATATGTCCCTAAGGTCCCAGGCATACCAGATGTCCCATGTGTCCCATATGTCCCTAATGTCCTAGGCGTCCCAAATGTCCCATATGTCCTTAACGTCCTAGACGTCCCAGACGTCCTAGATGTCCCATATGTCCTTAACGTCTTAGACGTTCCAGATGTCCCATATGTCCTTAATGTCCCAGGCGTCTTAGATGTTCCATATGTCCCTAACGTCCCAGACGTCCTAAATGTCCCATATGTCTCTAACGTCCCAGACGTCCCAGCTGTCTCGTATGTTCCTAACGTCCAGACGTCCTAGACGTCCTAGATGTCCCATATGTCCCTAAAGTCCCAGACGTCCTAGATGTCCTATATGCCCCTAGCGGCCCAGACGTCCCAGACGTCCTACATGTCCCATATGTCCTTAACGTTCCAGACGTCCCAGATGTCCTATATGTCTCTAAAGTCCCAGACGTCCTAGATGTCCCATATGTCCTTAACGTCCCAGACGTCCCAGATGTCTCATATGTCCTTAAGGTCCCAGACGTTCCAGATGTCCCATATGTCCTTAATGTCCCAGGCGTCTTAGATGTTCCATATGTCCCTAACGTCCCAGACGTCCTAAATTTCCCATATGTCTCTAACGTCCCAGACGTCCCAGCTGTCTCGTATGTTCCTAACGTCCAGACGTCCTAGACGTCCTAGATGTCCCATATGTCCCTAAAGTCCCAGACGTCCTAGATGTCCTATATGCCCCTAGCGGCCCAGACGTCCCAGACGTCCTACATGTCCCATATGTCCTTAACGTCCCAGACGTCCCAGATATCTCATATGACCCTAACACCCCAGACGTCCCAGATGTCCCATATGTCCTATATGTCCCTAATGTCCCAGGCGTCCTAGATGTTTCATATGTCCCTAACATCCAAGACGTCCTAAATGTCCCATATGTCCCTAACGTCCCAGACGTCCTAAATGTCCCATATGTCTATAACGTCCCAGACGTCCCAGATATCTCATATGACCCTAACGCCCCAGACGTCCCAGATGTCCCATATGTCCTATATGTCCCTAATGTCCCAGGCGTCCTAGATGTTTCATATGTCCCTAACATCCAAGACGTCCTAAATGTCCCATATGTCCCTAACGTCCCAGACGTCCCAGCTGTCCCGTATGTCCCTAACGTCCCAGACGTCCCAGACGTCCCAGATGTCCCATATGTCCCATATGTCCCTAATGTACCAGGCGTCCCAGATGTCCCATATGTTCCATATGTCCCTAATGACCCAGGCGTCCTAAATGTCCCATATGTCCTTAACTTTCCAGACGTACCAGACGTTCTAGATGTCCCATATGTCCTTAACGTCCCAGACGTCCCAAATGTCCCATATTTCCCTAACGTCCCAGACGTCCCAGATGTCCCATATGTCCCATATGTCCCTAATGTCCCAGGCGTCCTAGATGTTCTATATGTCCCTAACGTCCAAGATGTTCTAATTGTCCCATATGTTCCTAACGTCCCAGACGTCCCAACTGTGCCGTATGTCCCTAACGTCCCAGACGTCCCAGACGACCTACATGTCCCATATGTCCTTAACGTCTCAGACGTCCCAGATGTCCCATATGTCCCTAACGTCCCAGACGTCCCAGATGTCCCATATGTCCCATATGTCCCTAATGTCCCAGGCGTCCCAGATGTCCCATTTGTCCCATATGTCCCTAATGTCCCAGGCGTCTTAAATGTCCCATATGTCCTTAACGTCTTAAACGTCCCAGACGTCCTAGATGTCCCATATGTCCTTAACGTCCCAGACGTCACAGATGTCCCATATGTCCCATATGTCCCATATGTCCCTAATGTCCCAGGCGTCCTAAATGTGTCATATATCCTTAACGTCCCAGACGTCCCAGATGTCGCATATGTCCCTAACGTCCCAGACGTCCCAGATGTCCCATATGTCCCATATGTCCCTAATGTCCCAGGCGTCCCAGATGTCCCATATGTCCCATATGTCCCTAATGTTCCAGGCGTCCTAAATGTCCCATATTTCCTTAACGTCCCAGACGTACCAGACGTCCTAGATGTCCCATATGTCCTTAACGTCCCAGACGTCTCAGATGTCCCATATGTCCTTAACGTCCCAGGCGTCCTAGATGTTCCCAATGTCCCTAACGTCCCAGACGTCCTAAATGTCCCCTATGTCCCTAACGTCGCAGACGTAACAGCTGTCCCATATGTCTTTAACGTTCCAGACGTCCCATATGTCCCATATGTCCCTAATGTCTCAGGCGTCCTAAATGCCCCATATGTCCCTAACGTCCCAGACGTCCCAGATGTCCCATATGTCGTTAACGTCCCAGACGTCCCAGATGTCCCATATGTCCCCAACGTCCCAGACGTGACAGATGTCCCATATGTCACATATGTCCCTAATGTCCCATGCGTCCTAGATATTCCATATGTCCCTAACGTGCAAGACGTCCTAAATGTCCCATATGTTTCTAACTTCCCAGACGTCCCAGCTGTCCCGCATGTCCCTAACGTCCCAGACGTCCCAGACGTCCTAGATGTCCCATATGTCCCTAACGTCCCAGACGTCCTAGATGTCCTATATGTCCCTAACGTCCCAGACGTCCCAGATGTTCCATATGTCTCATATGTCCCTAATGTCCCAGGCGTCCTAGATGTTGCATATGTCCCTAACGTCCCAGACGTCCTAAATGTCCCATATGTCCCTAACGTCTCAGACGTCCCAGATGTTAAATATGTCCCTAACATCCCAAACGTCCTAGATGTCCCATATGTCCTTAACGTCCCAGACGTACCAGATATCCCATATGTCTCTAACGTCCCAGACGTAACTGATGTCCCATATGTCCCATATGTCCCTAAGGTCCCAGGCATACCAGATGTCCCATGTGTCCCATATGTCCCTAATGTCCTAGGCGTCCCAAATGTCCCATATGTCCTTAACGTCCTAGACGTCCCAGACGTCCTAGATGTCCCATATGTCCTTAACGTCTTAGACGTTCCAGATGTCCCATATGTCCTTAAGTCCCAGGCGTCTTAGATGTTCCATATGTCCCTAACGTCCCAGACGTCCTAAATGTCCCATATGTCTCTAACGTCCCAGACGTCCCAGCTGTCTCGTATGTTCCTAACGTCCAGACGTCCTAGACGTCCTAGATGTCCCATATGTCCCTAAAGTCCCAGACGTCCTAGATGTCCTATATGCCCCTAGCGGCCCAGACGTCCCAGACGTCCTACATGTCCCATATGTCCTTAACGTTCCAGACGTCCCAGATGTCCTATATGTCTCTAAAGTCCCAGACGTCCTAGATGTCCCATATGTCCTTAACGTCCCAGACGTCCCAGATGTCTCATATGTCCTTAAGGTCCCAGACGTCCCAGATGTCCCATATGTCCCTAACGTCCCAGACGTCCTAGATGTTCCATATGTCCCTAACGTCCCAGACGTCCTAAATGTCCCATATGTCCCTAAAGTCCCAGACGTCCCAGCTGTCCCGTATGTTCCTTACGTCTCAGACGTCCCAGAAGTCCTAGATGTCCCATATGCCCCTAACGTCCCAGACGTCCGAGACGTCCCAGATGTCCCATATGTCCCATATGTCCCTAATGTCCCAACTGTCCCAGATGTCCCATATGTCCCATATGTCCCTAATGTCCCAGGCGTACTAAATGTCCCATATGTCCTTAACGTCCCAGACGTCCTAGACGTCCTAGATGTCCCATATGTCCTTAACGTCACAGACGTCCCAGATGTCCCGTATGTCCTTAACGTCCCAGATGTCCCAGACGTCCTAGATGTCGCATATGTCTATAACGTCCCAGACGTCCCAGATATCTCATATGACCCTAACGCCCCAGACGTCCCAGATGTCCCATATGTCCTATATGTCCCTAATGTCCCAGGCGTCCTAGATGTTTCATATGTCCCTAACATCCAAGACGTCCTAAATGTCCCATATGTCCCTAACGTCCCAGACGTCCCAGCTGTCCCGTATGTCCCTAACGTCCCAGACGTCCCAGACGTCCCAGATGTCCCATATGTCCCATATGTCCCTAATGTACCAGGCGTCCCAGATGTCCCATATGTTCCATATGTCCCTAATGACCCAGGCGTCCTAAATGTCCCATATGTCCTTAACTTTCCAGACGTACCAGACGTTCTAGATGTCCCATATGTCCTTAACGTCCCAGACGTCCCAAATGTCCCATATTTCCCTAACGTCCCAGACGTCCCAGATGTCCCATATGTCCCATATGTCCCTAATGTCCCAGGCGTCCTAGATGTTCTATATGTCCCTAACGTCCCAGATGTTCTAAATGTCCCATATGTTCCTAACGTCCCAGACGTCCCAGACGACCTACATGTCCCATATGTCCTTAACGTCTCAGACGTCCCAGATGTCCCATATGTCCCTAACGTCCCAGACGTCCCAGATGTCCCATATGTCCCATATGTCCCTAATGTCCCAGGCGTCCCAGATGTCCCATTTGTCCCATACGTCCCTAATGTCCCAGGCGTCCTAAATGTCCCATATGTCCTTAACGTCTTAAACGTCCCAGACGTCCTAGATGTCCCATATGTCCTTAACGTCCCAGACGTCACAGATGTCCCATATGTCCCTAATGTCCCAGGCGTCCTAAATGTGTCATATATCCTTAACGTCCCAGACGTCCCAGACGTCCTAGATGTCCCATATGTCCTTAACGTCCCAAACGTCCCAGATGTCACATATGTCCCTAACGTCCCAGACGTCCCAGATGTCCCATATGTCCCATATGTCCCTAATGTCCCAGGCGTCCCAGATGTCCCATATGTCCCATATGTCCCTAATGTTCCAGGCGTCCTAAATGTCCCATATGTCCTTAACGTCCCAGACGTACCAGACGTCCTAGATGTCCCATATGTCCTTAACGTCCCAGACGTCCCAGATGTCCCATATGTCCCATATGTCCCTAATGTCCCAGGCGTCCCAGATGTCCCATATGTCCCATATGTCCCTAATGTTCCAGGCGTCCTAAATGTCCCATATGTCCTTAACGTCCCAGACGTACCAGACGTCCTAGATGTCCTATATGTCCCTAACATCCCAGACGTCCCAGACGTCCCATATGTCCCTAATGTCCCAGGCGTCCTAAATGTCCCATATGTCCTTAACGTCCCAGACGTCCCAGACGTCCTAGATGTCCCATATGTCCTTAACGTCCCAGACGTCCCTGACGTCCTAGATGTCCCATATGTCTTTAACGTCCCAGACGTCTTAGGTGTCCTATACGTCCCTAACGTCCCAGACGTCCCAGACGTCCCAGATGTCCCATATGTCATATATGTCCCTAATGTCCCAGGCGTCCTAGATGTCCCATATGTCCCTAATGTCCCAGGCGTCCTAAATGTCCCATATGTCCTTAACGTCCCAGACGTCCCAGACGTCCTAGATGTCCCACATGTCCTTAACGTCCAAGACGTTCCTGACGTCCTAGATGTCCCATATGTCCTTAACGTCCCAGACGTCCCTGACGTCCTAGATGTCCCATATGTCTTTAACGTCCCAGACGTCCCAGACGTCCCAGATGTCCCATATGTTCTATATGTCGTTAATGTCCCAGACGTCGCAGATGTCGCATATGTCCCACAAGTCCCTAATGTCACAGGCGTCCTAAATGTCCCATATGTCCTTAACGTCCCAGACGTCCCAGACGTCCTAAATGTCCCATATATCCCTAACGTCCTAGACGTCTCAGCTGTCCCGTATGTCCCTAACGTCTCAGACGTCCCAGATGTCCCATATGTCCCTAACGTCCCAGACGTCCCAGATGTCCCATATGTCCTTAACGTCCCAGACGTCCTAAATGTCCCATATGTCCTTAACGTATCAGACGTCCCAGATGTCCCATATGTCCCTAACGTTCCAGACGTCCCAGATGTCCCAAATGTCTTATATCTCCCTAATGTCCCAGGCGTCCCAGATGTCCCATATGTCCCATATGTCCCTAATGTCCCAGGCGTCCTAAATGCCCCATATGTCCCTAACGTCCCAGACGTCCCAGATGTCCCATATGTCGTTAACGTCCCAGACGTCCCAGATGTTCCATATGTCCCCAACGTCCCAGACGTGCCAGATGTCCCATATGTCCCATATGTCCCTAATGTCCCATGCGTCCTAGATATTCCATATGTCCCTAACGTGCAAGACGTCCTAAATGTCCCATATGTTTCTAACTTCCCAGACGTCCCAGCTGTCCCGCATGTCCCTAACGTCCCAGACGTCCCAGACGTCCTAGATGTCCCATATGTCCCTAACGTCCCAGACGTCCTAGATGTCCTATATGTCCCTAACGTCCCAGACGTCCCAGATGTTCCATATGTCTCATATGTCCCTAATGTCCCAGGCGTCCTAGATGTTGCATATGTCCCTAACGTCCCAGACGTCCTAAATGTCCCATATGTCCCATATGTCCCTAATGTCCCAGGCGTCCCAGATGTCCCATATGTCCCATATGTCCCTAATGTTCCAGGCGTCCTAAATGTCCCATATTTCCTTAACGTCCCAGACGTACCAGACGTCCTAGATGTCCCATATGTCCTTAACGTCCCAGACGTCTCAGATGTCCCATATGTCCTTAACGTCCCAGGCGTCCTAGATGTTCCCAATGTCCCTAACGTCCCAGACGTCCTAAATGTCCCCTATGTCCCTAACGTCGCAGACGTAACAGCTGTCCCATATGTCTTTAACGTTCCAGACGTCCCATATGTCCCATATGTCCCTAATGTCTCAGGCGTCCTAAATGCCCCATATGTCCCTAACGTCCCAGACGTCCCAGATGTCCCATATGTCGTTAACGTCCCAGACGTCCCAGATGTCCCATATGTCCCCAACGTCCCAGACGTGACAGATGTCCCATATGTCCCATATGTCCCTAATGTCCCATGCGTCCTAGATATTCCATATGTCCCTAACGTGCAAGACGTCCTAAATGTCCCATATGTTTCTAACTTCCCAGACGTCCCAGCTGTCCCGCATGTCCCTAACGTCCCAGACGTCCCAGACGTCCTAGATGTCCCATATGTCCCTAACGTCCCAGACGTCCTAGATGTCCTATATGTCCCTAACGTCCCAGACGTCCAAGATGTTCCATATGTCTCATATGTCCCTAATGTCCCAGGCGTCCTAGATGTTGCATATGTCCCTAACGTCCCAGACGTCCTAAATGTCCCATATGTCCCTAACGTCTCAGACGTCCCAGATGTTAAATATGTCCCTAACATCCCAAACGTCCTAGATGTCCCATATGTCCTTAACGTCCCAGACGTACCAGATATCCCATATGTCTCTAACGTCCCAGACGTAACTGATGTCCCATATGTCCCATATGTCCCTAAGGTCCCAGGCATACCAGATGTCCCATGTGTCCCATATGTCCCTAATGTCCTAGGCGTCCCAAATGTCCCATATGTCCTTAACGTCCTAGACGTCCCAGACGTCCTAGATGTCCCATATGTCCTTAACGTCTTAGACGTTCCAGATGTCCCATATGTCCTTAATGTCCCAGGCGTCTTAGATGTTCCATATGTCCCTAACGTCCCAGACGTCCTAAATGTCCCATATGTCTCTAACGTCCCAGACGTCCCAGCTGTCTCGTATGTTCCTAACGTCCAGACGTCCTAGACGTCCTAGATGTCCCATATGTCCCTAAAGTCCCAGACGTCCTAGATGTCCTATATGCCCCTAGCGGCCCAGACGTCCCAGACGTCCTACATGTCCCATATGTCCTTAACGTTCCAGACGTCCCAGATGTCCTATATGTCTCTAAAGTCCCAGACGTCCTAGATGTCCCATATGTCCTTAACGTCCCAGACGTCCCAGATGTCTCATATGTCCTTAAGGTCCCAGACGTCCCAGATGTCCCATATGTCCCTAACGTCCCAGACGTCCTAGATGTTCCATATGTCCCTAACGTCCCAGACGTCCTAAATGTCCCATATGTCCCTAAAGTCCCAGACGTCCCAGCTGTCCCGTATGTTCCTTACGTCTCAGACGTCCCAGAAGTCCTAGATGTCCCATATGCCCCTAACGTCCCAGACGTCCGAGACGTCCCAGATGTCCCATATGTCCCATATGTCCCTAATGTCCCAACTGTCCCAGATGTCCCATATGTCCCATATGTCCCTAATGTCCCAGGCGTACTAAATGTCCCATATGTCCTTAACGTCCCAGACGTCCTAGACGTCCTAGATGTCCCATATGTCCTTAACGTCACAGACGTCCCAGATGTCCCGTGTGTCCTTAACGTCCCAGATGTCCCAGACGTCCTAGATGTCGCATATGTCTATAACGTCCCAGACGTCCCAGATATCTCATATGACCCTAACGCCCCAGACGTCCCAGATGTCCCATATGTCCTATATGTCCCTAATGTCCCAGGCGTCCTAGATGTTTCATATGTCCCTAACATCCAAGACGTCCTAAATGTCCCATATGTCCCTAACGTCCCAGACGTCCCAGCTGTCCCGTATGTCCCTAACGTCCCAGACGTCCCAGACGTCCCAGATGTCCCATATGTCCCATATGTCCCTAATGTACCAGGCGTCCCAGATGTCCCATATGTTCCATATGTCCCTAATGACCCAGGCGTCCTAAATGTCCCATATGTCCTTAACTTTCCAGACGTACCAGACGTTCTAGATGTCCCATATGTCCTTAACGTCCCAGACGTCCCAAATGTCCCATATTTCCCTAACGTCCCAGACGTCCCAGATGTCCCATATGTCCCATATGTCCCTAATGTCCCAGGCGTCCTAGATGTTCTATATGTCCCTAACGTCCCAGATGTTCTAAATGTCCCATATGTTCCTAACGTCCCAGACGTCCCAACTGTCCCGTATGTCCCTAACGTCCCAGACGTCCCAGACGACCTACATGTCCCATATGTCCTTAACGTCTCAGACGTCCCAGATGTCCCATATGTCCCTAACGTCCCAGACGTCCCAGATGTCCCATATGTCCCATATGTCCCTAATGTCCCAGGCGTCCCAGATGTCCCATTTGTCCCATACGTCCCTAATGTCCCAGGCGTCCTAAATGTCCCATATGTCCTTAACGTCTTAAACGTCCCAGACGTCCTAGATGTCCCATATGTCCTTAACGTCCCAGACGTCACAGATGTCCCATATGTCCCTAATGTCCCAGGCGTCCTAAATGTGTCATATATCCTTAACGTCCCAGACGTCCCAGACGTCCTAGATGTCCCATATGTCCTTAACGTCCCAAACGTCCCAGATGTCACATATGTCCCTAACGTCCCAGACGTCCCAGATGTCCCATATGTCCCATATGTCCCTAATGTCCCAGGCGTCCCAGATGTCCCATATGTCCCATATGTCCCTAATGTTCCAGGCGTCCTAAATGTCCCATATGTCCTTAACGTCCCAGACGTACCAGACGTCCTAGATGTCCCATATGTCCTTAACGTCCCAGACGTCCCAGATGTCCCATATGTCCCATATGTCCCTAATGTCCCAGGCGTCCCAGATGTCCCATATGTCCCATATGTCCCTAATGTTCCAGGCGTCCTAAATGTCCCATATGTCCTTAACGTCCCAGACGTACCAGACGTCCTAGATGTCCTATATGTCCCTAACATCCCAGACGTCCCAGACGTCCCATATGTCCCTAATGTCCCAGGCGTCCTAAATGTCCCATATGTCCTTAACGTCCCAGACGTCCCAGACGTCCTAGATGTCCCATATGTCCTTAACGTCCCAGACGTCCCTGACGTCCTAGATGTCCCATATGTCTTTAACGTCCCAGACGTCTTAGGTGTCCTATACGTCCCTAACGTCCCAGACGTCCCAGACGTCCCAGATGTCCCATATGTCATATATGTCCCTAATGTCCCAGGCGTCCTAGATGTCCCATATGTCCCTAATGTCCCAGGCGTCCTAAATGTCCCATATGTCCTTAACGTCCCAGACGTCCCAGACGTCCTAGATGTCCCACATGTCCTTAACGTCCAAGACGTTCCTGACGTCCTAGATGTCCCATATGTCCTTAACGTCCCAGACGTCCCTGACGTCCTAGATGTCCCATATGTCTTTAACGTCCCAGACGTCCCAGACGTCCCAGATGTCCCATATGTTCTATATGTCGTTAATGTCCCAGACGTCGCAGATGTCGCATATGTCCCACAAGTCCCTAATGTCACAGGCGTCCTAAATGTCCCATATGTCCTTAACGTCCCAGACGTCCCAGACGTCCTAAATGTCCCATATATCCCTAACGTCCTAGACGTCTCAGCTGTCCCGTATGTCCCTAACGTCTCAGACGTCCCAGATGTCCCATATGTCCCTAACGTCCCAGACGTCCCAGATGTCCCATATGTCCTTAACGTCCCAGACGTCCTAAATGTCCCATATGTCCTTAACGTATCAGACGTCCCAGATGTCCCATATGTCCCTAACGTTCCAGACGTCCCAGATGTCCCAAATGTCTTATATCTCCCTAATGTCCCAGGCGTCCCAGATGTCCCATATGTCCCATATGTCCCTAATGTCCCAGGCGTCCTAAATGCCCCATATGTCCCTAACGTCCCAGACGTCCCAGATGTCCCATATGTCGTTAACGTCCCAGACGTCCCAGATGTTCCATATGTCCCCAACGTCCCAGACGTGCCAGATGTCCCATATGTCCCATATGTCCCTAATGTCCCATGCGTCCTAGATATTCCATATGTCCCTAACGTGCAAGACGTCCTAAATGTCCCATATGTTTCTAACTTCCCAGACGTCCCAGCTGTCCCGCATGTCCCTAACGTCCCAGACGTCCCAGACGTCCTAGATGTCCCATATGTCCCTAACGTCCCAGACGTCCTAGATGTCCTATATGTCCCTAACGTCCCAGACGTCCCAGATGTTCCATATGTCTCATATGTCCCTAATGTCCCAGGCGTCCTAGATGTTGCATATGTCCCTAACGTCCCAGACGTCCTAAATGTCCCATATGTCCCTAACGTCTCAGACGTCCCAGATGTTAAATATATCCCTAACATCCCAAACGTCCTAGATGTCCCATATGTCCTTAACGTCCCAGACGTACCAGATATCCCATATGTCTCTAACGTCCCAGACGTAACTGATGTCCCATATGTCCCATATGTCCCTAAGGTCCCAGGCATACCAGATGTCCCATGTGTCCCATATGTCCCTAATGTCCTAGGCGTCCCAAATGTCCCATATGTCCTTAACGTCCTAGACGTCCCAGACGTCCTAGATGTCCCATATGTCCTTAACGTCTTAGACGTTCCAGATGTCCCATATGTCCTTAATGTCCCAGGCGTCTTAGATGTTCCATATGTCCCTAACGTCCCAGACGTCCTAAATGTCCCATATGTCTCTAACGTCCCAGACGTCCCAGCTGTCCCGTATGTTCCTAACGTCCAAACGTCCTAGACGTCCTAGATGTCCCATATGTCCCTAAAGTCCCAGACGTCCTAGGTGTCCTATATGCCCCTAGCGGCCCAGACGTCCCAGACGTCCTACATGTCCCATATGTCCTTAACGTTCCAGACGTCCCAGATGTCCTATACGTCTCTAAAGTCCCAGACGTCCTAAATGTCCCATATGTCCTTAACGTCCCAGACGTCCCAGATGTCTCATATGTCCTTAAGGTCCCAGACGTCCCAGATGTCCCATATGTCCCTAACGTCCCAGACGTCCCAGATGTCCCATATGCCCCATATGTCCCTAATGTCCCAGGCGTCCTAAATGTCCCATATGTTTTTAACGTCCCAGACGTCCCAGACGTCCTAGATGTCCCATATGTCCTTAACGTCCCAGACGTCCCAGATGTCCCATATGTCACTAACGTCCCAGACGTCCCAGATGTCCCATATGTCCCATATGTCCCTAATGTCCCAGACGTCCTAGATGTCCCATATGTCCTTAACGTCCCAGACGTCCCAGATGTCTCATATGACCCCAACGTCTCAGACGTCCCAGATGTCCCATATGTCCTATATGTCCCTAATGTCCCAGGCGTCCTAGATGTTTCATATGTCCCTAACGTCCAAGACGTCCTAAATGTCCCATATGTCCCTAACGTCCCAGACGTCCCAGCTGTCCCGTGTGTCCCTAACGTCCAGAGTCCTAGATGTCCCATATGTCTCTAACGTCCTAGACGTCCTAGATGTCCTATATGTCCCTAACGTTCCAGACGTCCCAGATGTCCCAGATGTCCCATATGTCCCATATGTCCCTAATGTCCCAGGCGTCCCAGATGTCCCATATGTTCCATATGTCCCTAATGACCCAGGCGTCCTAAATGTCCCATATGTCCTTAACTTTCCAGACGTACCAGACGTTCTAGATGTCCCATATGTCCTTAACGTCCCAGACGTAGCAAATGTCCCATATCTCCCTAACGTCCCAGACGTCCCAGATGTCCCATATGTCCCATATGTTCCTAACGTCCCAGACGTCCCAACTGTTCCGTATGTCCCTAACGTCCCAGACGTCCCAGACGACCTACATGTCCCATATGTCCTTAACGTCTCAGACGTCCCAGATGTCCCATATGTCCCTAACGTCCCAGACGTCCCAGATGTCCCATATGTCCCTAATGTCCCAGGCGTCCCAGATGTCCCATTTGTCCCATATGTCCCTAATGTCCCAGGCGTCCTAAATGTCCCATATGTCCTTAACGTCCCAGACGTCCCAGATGTCCTAGATGTCCCATATGTCCTTAACGTCCAAGACGTCACAGATGTCCCATATGTCCCATATGTCCCTAATGTCCCAGGCTTCCTAAATGTCCCATATATCCTTAACGTCCCAGACGTCCCAGACGTCCTAGATGTCCCATATGTCCTTAACGTCCCAAACGTCCCAGATGTAGCATATGTCCCTAACGTCCCAGACGACCCAGATGTACCATATGGCCCATATGTCCCTAATGTCCCAGGCGTCCCAGATGTCCCATATGTTCCATATGTCCCTAATGTTCCAGACGTCCTAAATGTCCCATATGTCCTTAACGTCCTAGACGTCCCAGACGTCCTAGATGTCCCATATGTCCTTAACGTCCCAGGCGTCCTAGATGTTCCCAATGTCCCTAACGTCCCAGACGTCCTAAATGTCCCATATGTCCCTAACGTCGCAGACGTAACAGCTGTCCCGTATGTCCTTAACGTCCCAGACGTCCCAGACGTCCTAGATGTCCCATATGTCTGTAACGTTCCAGACGTCCTAGATGTCCTATATGTCCCTAACGTCCCAGACGTCCCAGACGTCTAATATGTCCCTAATGTCCAAGGCGTCCTAAATGTCCCATATGTCCTTAACGTCCCAGACGTCCCAGACGTCCTAGATGTTCCATATGTCCTTAACGTCCCAGACGTCCCTGACGTCCTAGATGTCCCATATGTCTTTAACGTCCCAGACGTCTTAGATGTCCTATACGTCCCTAACGTCCCAGACGTCCCAGACGTCCCAGATGTCCCATATGTCATATATGTCCCTAATGTCCCAGGCGTCCCAGATGTCCCATATGACCCTATTGTCCCAGGCGTCCTAAATGTCCCATATGTCTTTAACGTCCCAGACGTCCCAGACGTCCTAGATGTCCCACATGTCCTTAACGTCCCAGACGTCCCAGACGTCCCAGATGTCCCATATGTCATATATGTCCCTAATGTCCCAGGCGTCCCAGATGTCCCATATGTCCATAATGTCCCAGGCGTGCTAAATGTCCCATATGTCCTTAACGTCCCAGACGTCCCAGACGTTCTAGATGTCCCATATGTCCTTAACGTCCCAGACGTAGCAAATGTCCCATATTTCCCTAACGTCCCAGACGTGCCAGATGTCCCATATGTCCCATATGTCCCTAATGTCTTAGGCGTCTTAGATGTTCTATATGTCCCTAACGTCCCAGACGTTCTAAATGTCCCATATGTTCCTAACGTCCCAGACGTCCCAACTGTTCCGTATGTCCCTAACGTCCCAGACGTCCCAGACGACCTACATGTCCCATATGTCCTTAACGTCTCAGACGTCCCAGATGTCCCATATGTCCCTAACGTCCCAGACGTCCCAACTGTTCCGTATGTCCCTAACGTCCCAGACGTCCCAGACGACCTACATGTCCCATATGTCCTTAACGTCTCAGACGTCCCAGATGTCCCATTTGTCCCATATGTCCCTAATGTCCCAGGCGTCCTAAATGTCCCATATGTCCTTAACGTCCCAGACGTCCCAGACGTCCTAGATGTCCCATATGTCCTTAACGTCCCAGACGCCACAGATGTCCCATATGTCCCATATGTCCCTAATGTTCTAGACGTCCTAAATGTCCCATATGTCCTTAACGTCCTAGACGTCCCAGACGTCCTAGATGTCCCATATGTCCTTAACGTCCCAAACGTCTCAGATGTCCCATATGTCCCTAACGTCCCAGACGTCCCAGATGACCCATATGGCCCATATGTCCCTAATGTCCCAGGCGTCCCAGATGTCCCATATGTCCCATATGTCCCTAATGTTCCAGGCGTCCTAAATGTCCCATATGTCCCTAACGTCCCAGACGTCTCAGATGTCCCATATGTCTTTAACGTCCCAGGCGTCCTAGATGTTCCCAATGTCCCTAACGTCCCAGACGTCCTAAATGTCCCATATGTCCCTAACGTCGCAGACGTAACAGCTGTCCCGTATGTCCTTAACGTCCCAGACGTCCCAGACGTCCTAGATGTCCTATATGTCTTTAACGTTCCAGACGGCCTAGATGTCCTATATGTCCCTAACGTCCCAGACGTCCCAGACGTCTCATATGTCCCTAATGTCCCAGGCGTCCTAAATGTCCCATATGTCCTTAACGTCCCAGACGTCCCAGACGTCCTAGATGTCCCATATGTCCTTAACGTCTCAGACGTCCCTGACGTCCTAGATTTCCCATATGTCTTTAACGTCCCAGACGTCTTAGATGTCCTATACGTCCCTAACATCCCAGACGTCCCAGACGTCCCAGATGTCCCATATGTCATATATGTCCCTAATGTCCCAGGCGTCCCAGATGTCCCATATGTCCCTAATGTCCCAGGCGTCCTAAATGTCCCATATGTCCTTAACGTCCCAGACGTCCCAGACGTCCTAGATGTCCCACATGTCCTTAACGTCCCAGACGTTCCTGACGTCCTAGATGTCCCATATGTCTTTAACGTCCCAGACGTCTTAGATGTCCTATATGTCCCTAACGTCCCAGACGTCCCAGACGTCCCAGATGTCCCATATGTCATATATGTCCCTAATGTCCCAGGCGTCCCAGATGTCCCATATGTCCCATATGTCCCTAATGTCCCAGGCGTCCTAAATGCCGCATATGTCCCTAACGTCGCAGACGTCCCAGATGTCCAATATGTCGTTAACGTCCCAGACGTCCCAGATGTCCCATATGTCCCCAACGTCCCAGACGTGCCAGATGTCCCATATGTCCCATATGTCCCTAATGTCCCAGGCGTCCTAGATATTCCATATGTCCCTAACGTGCAAGACGTCCTAAATGTCCCATATGTTTCTAACTTTCCAGACGTCCCAGCTGTCCCGCATGTTCCTAACGTCCCAGACGTCCCAGACGTCCTAGATGTCCCATATGTCCCTAACGTCCCAGACGTCCTAGATGTCCTATATGTCCCTAACGTCCCAGAAGTCCCAGATGTTCCATATGTCTCATATGTCCCTAATGTCCCTGGCGTCCTAGATGTTGCATATGTCCCTAACGTCCCAGACGTCCTAAATGTCCCATATGTCCCTAACGTCTCAGACGTCCTAGATGTTAAATATGTCCCTAACATCCCAAACGTCCTAGATGTCCCATATGTCCTTAACGTCCCAGACGTACCAGATATCCCATATGTCTCTAACGTCCCAGACGTAACTGATGTCCCATATGTCCGATATGTCCCTAAAGTCCCAGGTGTACCAGATGTCCCATGTGTCCCATATGTCCCTAATGTCCCAGGCGTCCCAAATGTCCCATATGTTCTTAACGTCCTAGACGTCCCAGACGTCCTAGATGTCCAATATGTCCTTAACGTCCTAGACGTTCCAGATGTCCCATATGTCCGTAATGTCCCAGGCGTCTTAGATGTTCCATATGTGCCTAACGTCCCAGACGTCCTAAATGTCCCATATGTCCCTAACGTCCCAGACGTCCCAGCTGTCCCGTATGTTCCTAACGTCCAGACGTCCTAGACGTCCTAGATGTCCCATATGTCCCTAAAGTCCCAGACGTCCTAGATGTCCTATATGCCCCTAGCGGCCCAGACGTCCCAGACGTCCTAGATGTCCCATATGTCCTTAACGTCCCAGACGTCCCAGATGTCCTATATGTCTTTAAAGTCCCAGACGTCCTAGATGTCCCATATGTCCTTAACGTCCCAGGCGTCCCAGATGTCTCATATGTCCTTAAGGTCCCAGATGTCCCAAATGTCCCATATGTCCCTAACGTCCCAGACGTCCCAGATGTCCCATATGCCCCATATGTCCCTAATGTCCCAGGCGTCCTAAATGTCCCATATGTTTCTAACGTCCCAGACGTCCCAGACGTCCTAGATGTCCCATATGTCCTTAACGTCCCAGACGTCCCAGATGTCCCATATGTCCCTAACGTCCCAGACGTCCCAGATGTCCCATATGTCCCATATGTCCCTAATGTCCCAGGCGTCCTAAATTTCCCATATGTTTTTAACGTCCCAGACGTCCCAGACGTCCTAGATGTCCCATATGTCCTTAACGTCCCAGACGTCCCAGATGTCTCATATGACCCCAACGTCCCAGACGTCCCAGATGTCCCATATGTCCTATATGTCCCTAATGTCCCAGGCGTCCTAGATGTTTCATATGTCCCTAACGTCCGAGACGTCCTAAATGTCCCATATGTCCCTAACGTCCTAGACGTCCCAACTGTCCCGTATGTCCCTAACGTCCCAGACGTCCTAGATGTCCCATATGTCTCTAACGTCCTAGACGTCCTAGATGGCCTATATGTCCCTAACGTTCCAGACGTCCCAGATGTCCCAGATGTCCCATATGTCCCATATGTCCCTAATGTCCCAGGCGTCCCAGATGTCCCATATGTTCCATATGTCCCTAATGACCCAGGCGTCCTAAATGTCCCATATGTCCTTAACTTTCCAGACGTACCAGACGTTCTAGATGTCCCATATGTCCTTAACGTCCCAGACGTAGCAAATGTCCCATATTTCCCTAACGTCCCAGACGTCCCAAATGTCCCATATGTCCCATATGTCCCTAATGTCCCAGGCGTCCTAGATGTTCTATATGTCCCTAACGTCCCAGACGTTCTAAATGTCCCATATGTTCCTAACGTCCCAGACGTCCCAACTGTTCCGTATGTCCCTAACGTCCCAGACGACCTACATGTCCCATATGTCCTTAACGTCTCAGACGTCCCAGGTGTCCCATATGTCCCTAAAGTCCCAGGCGTCCCAGATGTCCCATTTGTCCCATATGTCCCTAATGTCCCAGGCGTCCTAAATGTCCCATATGTCCTTAACGTCCCAGACGTCCCAGACGTCCTAGATGTCCCATATGTCCTTAACGTCCCAGACGTCACAGATGTCCCATATGTCCCATATGTCCCTAATGTTCCAGACGTCCTAAATGTCCCATATGTCCTTAACGTCCTAGACGTCCCAGACGTTCTAGATGTCCCATATGTCCTTAACGTCCCAAACGTCCCAGATGTCCCATATGTCCCCTAACGTCCCAGACGTCCCAGATGTACCATATGGCCCATATGTCCCCTAATGTCCCAGGCGTCCCAGATGTCCCATATGTTCCACATGTCCCTAATGTTCCAGACGTCCTAAATGTCCCATATGTCCTTAACGTCCTAGACGTCCAGATGTCCTATATGGCCCCCATATGTCCCTTAATGTCCCAGGCGTCCCAGATGTCCCATATGTTCCATATGTCCCTAATGTTCCAGACGTTCTAAATGTCCCATATGTCCTTAACGTCCAGACGTCCCAGACGTCCTAGATGTCCCATAATGTCTTTAACGTCCCAGACCGTCCAGATGTCCCATATGTCTCTAATGCCTAGGCGTCCCAGATGTCCCATTTGTCCCATATGTCCCTAATGTCCCAGGCGTCCTAAATGTCCCATATGTCCTTAACGTCCCAGACGTCCCAGACGTCCTAGATGTCCCATATGGCCTTAACGTCCCAGACGTCACAGATGTCCCATATGTCCCATATGTCCCTAATGTCCCAGGCGTCCTAAATGTCCCATATGTCCTTAACGTCCCAGACGTCCCAGACGTCCTAGATGTCCCATATGTCCTTAACGTCCCAGACGTCCTAGATGTCCCATATGTCCTTAACGTCCCAGACGTCCCAGATGTCCCATATGTCCCTAATGTCCCAGGCGTCCCAGATGTCCCATTTGTCCCATATGTCCCTAATGTCCCAGGCGTCCTAAATGTCCCATATGTCTTTAACGTCCCAGACGTCCCAGACGTCCTAAATGTCCCATATATCCTTAACGTCCCAGACGTCCCAGACGTCCTAGATGTCCTATATGTCCTTAACGTCCCAAACGTCCCAGATGTCCCATATGTCCCTAAAGTCCCAGACGTCCCAGATGTACCATATGGCCCATATGTCCCTAATGTCCCAGGCGTCCCAGAGTCCCTAATGTCCCAGCGTCCCAGATGTCCCATATGTTCCATATGTCCCTAATGTTCCAGACGTCCTAAATGTCCCATATGTCCTTACGTCTAGACGTCCCAGACGTCCTAGATGTCCCATATGTCCTTAACGTCCCAGACGTCTTAGATGTCCCATATGTCCTTAACGTCCCAGGCGTCCTAGATGTTCCCAATGTCCCTAACGTCCCAGACGTCTAAATGTCCCATATGTCCTTAACGTCGCAGACGTAACAGCTGTCCCGTACGTCTTAACGTCCCAGACGTCCAGACGTCCTAGATGTCCTATATGTCCCTAACGTCCCAGACGTCCCAGACGTCCCATATGTCCCTAATGTCCCAGGCGTCCTAAATGTCCATATGTCCTTAACGTCCCAGACGTCCCAGACGTCCTAGATGTTCTATATGTCCTTAACGTCCCAGACGTCCCTGACGTCCTAGATGTTCCATATGTCTTTAACGTCCAGACGTCTTAGATGTCCTATACGTCCCTAACGTCCCAGACGTCCCAGATGTCCCATATGTCATATATGTCCCTATGTCCCAGGCGTTCCAGATGTCCCATATGTCCCTAATGTCCCAGGCGTCCTAAATGTCCCATATGTCCTTAACGTCCCAGACGTCCAGACGTCCTAGATGTCCCACATGTCCTTAACCTCCCAGACGTCCCAGACGTCCCAGATCTCCATATGTCATATATGTCCTTAATGTCCCAGGCGTCCCAAATGTCCCATATGTCCCTAATGTCCCAGGCGTCCTAAATGTCCCGTATGTCCTTAACGTCCAGACGTCCCAGACGTTCTAGATGTCCCATATGTCCTTAACGTCCAGACGTAGCAAATGTCCCATATTTCCCTAACGTCCAGACGTCCCAGATGTCCCATATGTTTCATATCCCCTAATGTACCAGGCGTCCTAGATGTTCTATATGTCCCTAAAGTCCCAGACGTTCTAAATGTTCCATATGTTTCTAACGTCCCAGACGTCCCAACTGTTCCGTATGTCCCTAACGTCCCAGACGTCCCAGACGACCTACATGTCCCATATGTCCTTAACGTCCCAGACGTCCTAGATGTCCCATATGTCCCTAACGTCCAGACGTCCCAGATGTCCCCATATGTCCCCTATGTCCCTAATGTCCCAGGCGTCCTAAATGTCCATATGTCCTTAACGTCCAGACGTCCTAGACGTTGTAGATGTCCCATTATGTCCTTAACGTCCCAGACGTCCCAGATGTCCCATATGTCCCTAACGTCCCAGACGTCCAGATGTCCCATATGTCCCGTATGTCCTAATGTCCCAGGCGTCCTAAATGTTTCATATGTCCTTAACGTTCCTGACGTCCAGACGTCGTAGATGTCCCATATGTCCTTAACGTCCCAGACGTCTCAGATGGTCCATATGTCGCTAACGTCCAGACGTCCCAGATGTCCCATATGTTCCATATTTCCCTAATGTCCCAAGCGTCTAGATGTTCCATATGTCCCTAACGTCCCAGACGTCCTAAATGTCCCATATGTCAATAAAGTCCCAGACGTCCAGCTGTAACGTATGTTCCTTACGTCTCAGACGTCCCAGAAGTCCTAGATCTCCCATATGCCCTAACGTCCCAGACGTCCGAGACGTCCCAGATGCCCCATATGTCCCATATGTCCCTAATGTCCCAACTGTCCCAGATGTCCCATATGTCCCATATGTCCCTATGTCCCAGCGTACTAAATGTCCCATATGTCCTTAACGTCCCAGACGTCCTAGACGTCCTAGATGTCCCATATGTCCTTAACGTCACAGGACGTCCCAGATGTCCCGTATGTCCTTAACGTCCCAGATGTCCCAAGACGTCCTAGATGTCGCATAGGTCTATAACGTCCCAGACGTCTAGATGTTCCATATGTCCCTAACGTCCCAGACGTCCTAAATGTCCCATATGTCCCTAACGTCCCAGACGTCCTAGCTGTCCCGTATGTCCTTAACGTCCCAGATGTCCCCAGACGTCCTAGATGTCCCATATGTCTAAACGTCCAGACGTCCTAGACGTCCCATACGTCTTAAACGTCCAGACGTCGCAGATGTCCCATATGTCCCTAACGTCCCAGACGTCCCAGATGTCCCATATGTCCCATATGTCCCTAATGTCCCAGGCGTTCTAAGTGTTCCATATGTCCCTAACCTCCCAGACGTCCCAGACGTCCTAGATGTCCCGTATGTCCCATATGTCCCCAATGTCCCAGACGTCCCAGATGTCCCATATGTCCCATATGTCCCCAATGTCCCAGACGTCCCAGATGTCCCATATGTCCCTAACGTCCCAGACGTCCCAGATGTCTCATAAGTCCCTAACGTACTAGACGTCCTAGATGTCCCATACGTCCTTAACGTCCCAGACGTCCCAAATGCCCCATATGTCCCTAACGTCCCAGAGGTCCCAGATGTCCCATATGTCCCATATGTCCCTAATGTCCCAGGCGTCCCAGATGTCCCATATGTCCCATATGTCCCTAATGTCCCAGGCGTCCTAAATGTCCCATACGTCCTTAACGTCCCAGACGTTCCAGACGTCCCAGATGTCCCATATGTCCCATATGTCCCTAACGTCCCAGGCGTCCTAGATGTTCCATATGTCCCTAACGTCCCAGACGTCCTAAATGTCCCATATGTCCCTAACGTCCCAGACGTCCCAGCTGTCCCGTATGTCCTTAACGTCCCAGATGTCCCAGACGTCCTAGATGTCCCATATGTCTATAACGTCCCAGACGTCCTAGACGTCCCATACGTCCTTAACGTCCCAGACGACCCAGATGTCCCATATGTCTCTAACGTCCCAGACGTCCCAGATGTCCCATATGTCCCTAATGTCCCAGGCGTCCTAAGTGTTTCATATGTCCCTAACCTCCCAGACGTCCCACACGTCCTAGATGTCCCGAATGTCCCTAACGTCAGAGACGTTCCAGATATTTCATATGTCCCTAACGTCCCAGATGTCCCAGATGTCCCATATGTCCCATATGTCCCCAATGTCCCAGACGTCCCAGATGTCCCATATGTCCCTAATGTCCCAGGCGTCCCAGATGTCCCATTTGTCCCATATGTCCCTAATGTCCCAGGCGTCCTAAATGTCCCATATGTCCTTAACGTCACAGACGTCCCAGATGTCCCATATGTCCCTAACGTTCCAGACGTCCCAGATGTCTCATATGTCCCTAATGTCCCAGGCGTCCTAGATGTTCCATATGTTCCTAACGTCCCAGACGTCCCAGCTGTCCCGTATGTCCTTAACGTCCCAGATGTCCCAGACGTCCTAGATGTCCCATATGTCCATTACGTCCCAGACGTCCTAGACGTCCCATATGTCCTTAACGTCCCAGACGTCCCAGATGTCCCATATGTCCCTAACGTCCCAGACGTCCCAGATGTCCCATATGTCCCCTATGTCCCTAATGTCCCAGGCGTCCTAAATGTCCCATATGTCCTTAACGTCCCAGACGTCCTAGACGTCTTAGATGTCCCATATGTCCTTAACGTCCCAGACGTCCCAGATGTCCCATATGTCCCTAACGTCCCAGACGTCCCAGATGTCCCATATGTCCCGTATGTCCCTAATGTCCCAGGCGTCCTAAATGTTTCATATGTCCTTAACGTCCCTGACGTCCCAGACGTCCTAGATGTCCCATATGTCCTTAACGTCCCAGACGTCTGAGATGTTCCATATGTCCCTAATGTTCCAGACGTTCTAAATGTCCCATATGTCCTTAACGTCCCAGACGTCCCAGACGTCCTAGATGTCCCATATGTCCTTAACGTCCCAGACGTCCCAGATGTCCCATATGTCCCTAATGCCTAGGCGTCCCAGATGTCCCATTTGTCCCATATGTCCCTAATGTCCCAGGCATCCTAAATGTCCCATATGTCCTTAACGTCCCAGACGTCCCAGACGTTCTAGATGTCCCATATGTCCTTAACGTCCCAGACGTCACAGATGTCCCATATGTCCCATATGTCCCTAATGTCCCAGGCGTCCTAAATGTCCCATATGTCCTTAACGTCCCAGACGTCCCAGACGTCCTAGATGTCCCATATGTCCTTAACGTCCCAGACGTCCCAGACGTCCTAGATGTCCCATATGTCCTTAACGTCCCAGACGTCCCAGATGTCCAATATGTCCCTAATGTCCCAGGCGTCCCAGATGTCCCATTTGTCCCATATGTCCCTAATGTCCCAGACGTCCTAGATGTCCTATATGTCCTTAACGTCCCAAACGTCCCAGATGTCCCATATGTCCCTAACGTCCCAGGCGTCCCAGATGTCCCATTTGTCCCATATGTCCCTAATGTCCCAGACGTCCTAGATGTCCTATATGTCCTTAACGTCCCAAACGTCCCAGATGTCCCATATGACCCTAATGTCCCAGGCGTCCTAAATGTCCCATATGTCCTTAACGTCCCAGACGTCCCAGATGTCCCATATGTCCCTAACGTCCCAGACGTCCCAGATGTACCATATGGCCCATATGTCCCTAATGTCCCAGGCGTCCCAGATGTCCCATATGTTCCATATGTCCCTAATGTTCCAGACGTCCTAAATGTCCCATATGTCCTTAACGTCCTAGACGTCCCAGACGTCCTAGATGTCCCATATGTCCTTAACGTCCCAGACGTCTCAGATGTCCCATATGTCCTTAACGTCCCAGGCGTCCTAGATGTTCCCAATGTCCCTAACTTCCCAGACGTCCTAAATGTCCCATATGTCCCTAACGTCGCAGACGTGACAGCTGTCCCGTATGTCCTTAACGTCCCAGACGTCCCAGACGTTCTAGATGTCCTATATGTCCCTAACGTCCCAGACGTCCCAGACGTCCATATGTCCCTAATGTCCCAGGCGTCCTAAATGTCCATATGTCCTTAACGTCCAGACGTCCCAGACGTCCTAGATGTTCTATATGTCCTTAACGTCCCAGACGTCCCTGACGTCCTAGATGTCCATATGTCTTTAACGTCCCAGACGTCTTAGATGTCCTATACGTTCCTAACGTCCCAGACGTCCCAGATGTCCATATGTCATATATGTCCCTAATGTCCAGGCGTCCCAGATGTCCCATATGTCCCTAATGTCCCAGGCGTCCTAATGTCCCATATGTCCTTAACGTCCCAGACGTCCCAGACGTCCTAGATGTCCCACATGTCCTTAACGTCCCAGACGTCCCAGACGTCCCAGATGTCCCGTATGTCATATATGTCCCTAATGTCCCAGGCGTCCCAGATGTCCCATATGTCCCTAATGTCCCAGGCGTCCTAAATGTCCCATATGTCCTTAACGTCCCAGACGTCCAGACGTTCTAGATGTCCCATATGTCCTTAACGTCCCAGACGTAGCAAATGTCCCATATTTCCCTAACGTCCCAGACGTCCCAGATGTCCCATATGTCCCATATGTCCCTAATGTCCCAGGCGTCCTAGATGTTCTATATGTCCCTAACGTCCCAGACGTTCTAAATGTTCCATATGTTCCTAACGTCCCAGACGTCCCAACTGTTCCGTATGTCTCTAACGTCCCAGACGTCCCAGACGACCTACATGTCCCATATGTCCTTAACGTCCCAGACGTCCCAGATGTCCCATATGTCCCTAACGTCCCAGACGTCCCAGATGTCCCATATGTCCCTATGTCGCTAACGTCCCAGGCGTCCTAAATGTCCCATATGTCCTTAACGTCCCAGACGTCCTAGACGTCCTAGATGTCCCATATGTCCTTAACGTCCAGGCGTCCCAGATGTCCCATATGTCCCTAACGTCCCAGACGTCCCAGATGTCCCATATGTCCCGTATGTCCCTAATGTCCCAGGCGTCCTAAATGTTTCATATGTCCTTAACGTCCCTGACGTCCCAGACGTCCTAGATGTCCCATATGTCCTTAACGTCCCAGAAGTCTCAGATGTTCCATATGTCGCTAAACGTCCCAGACGTCCAGACGTCCTAGATGTCCCATATGTCCTTAACGTCTTAGAAGTCTCAGATGTTCCATATGTCCCTAACGTCCCAGACGTCCTAAATGTCCCATATGTCCCTAAAGTCCCAGACGTCCAGCTGTCCCGTATGTTCCTTACGTCTCAGACGTCCCAGAAGTCCTAGATGTCCCATATGCCCCTAACGTCCCAGACGTCCGAGACGTCCCAGATGTCCCATATGTCCCATATGTCCCTAATGTCCAACTGTCCCAGATGTCCCATATGTCCCATATGTCCCTAATGTCCCAGGCGTACTAAATGTCCCATATGTCCTTAACGTCCCCAGACGTCCTAGACGTCCTAAATGTCCCATATGTCCTTAACGTCACAGACGTCCCAGATGTCCCGTATGTCCTTAACGTCCAAATGTCCCAGACGTCCTAGATGTCCCATATGTCTATAACGTCCCAGACGTCCTAGATGTTCCATATGTCCCTAACGTCCCAGACGTCCTAAATGTCCCATATGTCCCTAACGTCCCAGACGTCCCAGCTGTCCCGTATGTCCTTAACGTCCCAGATGTCCCAGACGTCCTAGATGTCCCATATGTCTATAACGTCCCAGACGTCCTAGACGTCCCATACGTCCTTAACGTCCCAGACGTCGCAGATGTCCCATATGTCCCTAACGTCCCAGACGTCCAGATGTCCCATAGGTCCCATATGTCCCTAATGTCCCAGGCGTCCTAAATGTTCCATATGTCCCTAACCTCCCAGACGTCCCAGACGTCCTAGATGTCCCGTATGTCCCATATAGTCCCCAATGTCCCAGACGTCCCAGATGTCCCATATGTCCCATATGTCCCCAATGTCCCAGACGTCCCAGATGTCCCATATGTCCCTAACGTCCCAGACGTCCCAGATGTCTCATATGTCCCTAACGTACTAGACGTCCTAGATGTCCCATACGTCTTAACGTCCCAGACGTCCCAAATGCCCCATATGTCCCTAACGTCTCAGAGGTCCCAGATGTCCCATATGTCCCATATGTCCCTAATGTCCCAGGCGTCCCAGATGTCCCATATGTCCCATATGTCCCTAATGTCCTAGGCGTCCTAAATGTCCCATACGTCCTTAACGTCCAGACGTTCCAGACGTCCCAGATGTCCCATATGTCCCATATGTCCCTAACGTCCCAGCGTCCTAGATGTTCCATATGTCCCTAACGTCCCAGACGTCCTAAATGTCCCATATGTCCCTAACGTCCCAGACGTCCCAGCTGTCCCGTATGTCCTTAACGTCCCAGATGTCCCAGACGTCCTAGATGTCCCATATGTCTATAACGTCCCAGACGTCCAGACGTCCCATACGTCCTTAACGTCCCAGACGTCCCAGATGTCCCATATGTCTCTAACGTCCCAGACGTCCCAGATGTCCATATGTCCCATATGTCCCTAATGTCCCAGGCGTCCTAAGTGTTTCATATGTCCCTAACCTCCCAGACGTCCCAGACGTCCTAGATGTCCCGTATGTCCCTAACGTCAGAGACGTCCCAGATATTTCATATGTCCCTAACGTCCCAGACGTCCCAGATGTCCCATATGTCCCATATGTCCCCAATGTCCCAGACGTCCCAGATGTCCCATATGTCCTTATGTCCCAGGCGTCCCAGATGTCCCATTTGCCCCATATGTCCCTAATGTCCAGGCGTCCTAAATGTCCCCATATGTCCTTAACGTCACAGACGTCCCAGATGCCCCATATGTCCCTAACGTTCCAGACGTCCCAGATGTCCCATATGTCCCTAATGTCCCAGGCGTCCTAGATGTTCCATATGTTCCTAACGTCCCAGACGTCCTAAATTTTCCATATGTCCCTAACGTCCCAGACGTCCCAGCTGTCCCGTATGTCCTTAACGTCCCAGATGTCCCAGACGTCCTAGATGTCCATATGTCCATAACGTCCCAGACGTCCTAGACGTCCCATATGTCCTTAACGTCCCAGACGTCCCAGATGTCCCATATGTCCCTAACGTCCCAGACGTCCCAGATGTCCCATATGTCCCCTATGTCCCTAATGTCCCAGGCGTCCTAAATGTCCCATATGTCCTTAACGTCCCAGACGTCCTAGACGTCTTAGATGTCCCATATGTCCTTAACGTCCCAGACGTCCCAGATGTCCCATATGTCCCTAACGTCCCAGACGTTCCAGATGTCCCATATGTCCCGTATGTCCTAATGTCCCAGGCGTCCTAAATGTTTCATATGTCCTTAACGTCCCTGACGTCCCAGACGTCTGAGATGTTCCATATGTCCCTAATGTTCCAGACGTTCTAAATGTCCCATATGTCCTTAACGTCCCAGACGTCCAGACGTCCTAGATGTCCATATGTCCTTAACGTCCCAGACGTCCCAGATGTCCCATATGGTCCCTAATGCCTAGGCGTCCCAGATGTCCCATTTGTCCATATGTCCTAATGTCCCAGGCGTCTAAATGTCCCATATGTCCTTAACGTCCCAGACGTCCCAGACGTTCTAGATGTCCCATATGTCCTTAACGTCCCAGACGTCACAGATGTCCCATATGTCCCATATGTCCCTAATGTCCCAGGCGTCCTAAATGTCCCATATGTCCTTAACGTCCCAGACGTCCCAGACGTCCTAGATGTCCCATATGTCCTTAACGTCCCAGAC
Source organism: Agriotes lineatus (assembly GCA_940337035.1). Classification (NCBI taxonomy): domain Eukaryota; kingdom Metazoa; phylum Arthropoda; class Insecta; order Coleoptera; family Elateridae; genus Agriotes; species Agriotes lineatus. Next base: position 10,332,038 of record OW679195.1, read on the forward strand.
GTCCCAGACGTCCTAGATGTCCCATATGTCCTTAACGTCCCAGACGTCCAGATGTCCAATATGTCCCTAATGTCCCAGGCGTCCCAGATGTCCATTTGTCCCATATGTCCCTAATGTCCCAGGCGTCCTAAATGTCCCATATGTCCTTAACGTCCCAGACGTCCCAGACGTCCTAAATGTCCCATATATCCTTAACGTCCCAGACGTCCCAGACGTCCTAGATGTCCTATATGTCCTTAACGTCCCAAACGTCCCAGATGTCCCATATGTCAATAACGTCCCAGACGTCCCAGATGTACCATATGGCCCATATGTCCCTAATGTCCCAGGCGTCCCAGATGTCCCATATGTTCCATATGTCCCTAATGTTCCAGACGTCCTAAATGTCCCATATGTCCTTAACGTCCTAGACGTCCCAGACGTCCTAGATGTCCCATATGTCCTTAACGTCCCAGACGTCTCAGATGTCCCATATGTCCTTAACGTCCCAGGCGTCCTAGATGTTCCCAATGTCCCTAACGTCCCAGACGTCCTAAATGTCCCATATGTTAACGTCGCAGACGTAACAGCTGTCCCGTATGTCCTTAACGTCCCAGACGTCCCAGACGTTCTAGATGTCCTATATGTCCCTAACGTCCCAGGCGTCCCAGACGTCCCATATGTCCCTAATGTCCCAGGCGTCCTAAATGTCCCATATGTCCTTAACGTCCCAGACGTCCCAGACGTCCTAGATGTTCTATATGTCCTTAACGTGCCAGACGTCCCTGACGTCCTAGATGTCCCATATGTCTTTAACGTCCCAGACGTCTTAGATGTCCTATACGTCCCTAACGTCCCAGACGTCCCAGATGTCCCATATGTCATATATGTCCCTAATGTCCCAGGCGTCCCAGATGTCCCATATGTCCCTAATGTCCCAGGCGTCCTAAATGTCCCATATGTCCTTAACGTCCCAGACGTCCCAGACGTCCTAGATGTCCCACATGTCCTTAACGTCCCAGACGTCCCAGACGTCCCAGATGTCCCGTATGTCATATATGTCCCTAATGTCCCAGGCGTCCCAGATGTCCCATATGTCCCTAATGTCCCAGGCGTCCTAAATGTCCCATATGTCCTTAACGTCCCAGACGTCCCAGACGTTCTAGATGTCCCATATGTCCTTAACGTCCCAGACGTAGCAAATGTCCCATATTTCCCTAACGTCCCAGACGTCCCAGATGTCCCATATGTCCCATATGTCCCTAATGTCCCAGGCGTCCTAGATGTTCTATATGTCCCTAACGTCCCAGACGTTCTAAATGTTCCATATGTTCCTAACGTCCCAGACGTCCCAACTGTTCCGTATGTCCCTAACGTCCCAGACGTCCCAGACGACCTACATGTCCCATATGTCCTTAACGTCCCAGACGTCCCAGATGTCCCATATGTCCCTAACGTCCCAGACGTCCCAGATGTCCCATATGTCCCCTATGTCCCTAATGTCCCAGGCGTCCTAAATGTCCCATATGTCCTTAACGTCCCAGACGTCCTAGACGTCCTAGATGTCCCATATGTCCTTAACGTCCCAGACGTCCCAGATGTCCCATATGTCCCTAACGTCCCAGACGTCCCAGATGTCCCATATGTCCCGTATGTCCCTAATGTCCCAGGCGTCCTAAATGTTACATATGTCCTTAACGTCCCTGACGTCCCAGACGTCCTAGATGTCCCATATGTTCCATATGTCCCTAATGTCCCAAGCGTCCTAGATGTTCCATATGTCCCTAACGTCCCAGACGTCCTAAATGTCCCATATGTCCCTAAAGTCCCAGACGTCCCAGCTGTCCCGTATGTTCCTTACGTCTCAGACGTCCCAGAAGTCCTAGATGTCCCATATGCCCCTAACGTCCCAGACGTCCGAGACGTCCCAGATGTCCCATATGTCCCATATGTCCCTAATGTCCCAACTGTCCCAGATGTCCCATATGTCCCATATGTCCCTAATGTCCCAGGCGTACTAAATGTCCCATATGTCCTTAACGTCCCAGACGTCCTAGACGTCCTAAATGTCCCATATGTCCTTAACGTCACAGACGTCCCAGATGTCCCGTATGTCCTTAACGTCCCAGATGTCCCAGACGTCCTAGATGTCCTATATGTCTATAACGTCCCAGACGTCCTAGATGTTCCATATGTCCCTAACGTCCCAGACGTCCTAAATGTCCCATATGTCCCTAACGTCCCAGACGTCCCAGCTGTCCCGTATGTCCTTAACGTCCCAGATGTCCCAGACGTCCTAGATGTCCCATATGTCTATAACGTCCCAGACGTCCTAGACGTCCCATACGTCCTTAACGTCCCAGACGTCGCAGATGTCCCATATGTCCCTAACGTCCCAGACGTCCCAGATGTCCCATATGTCCCATATGTCCCTAATGTCCCAGGCGTCCTAAATGTTCCATATGTCCCTAACCTCCCAGACGTCCCAGACGTCCTAGATGTCCCGTATGTCCCATATGTCCCCAATGTCCCAGACGTCCCAGATGTCCCATATGTCCCTAACGTCCCAGACGTCCCAGATGTCTCATATGTCCCTAACGTACTAGACGTCCTAGATGTCCCATACGTCCTTAACGTCCCAGACGTCCCATATGTCCCATATGTCCCTAATGTCCCAGGCGTCCCAGATGTCCCATATGTCCCATATGTCCCTAATGTCCTAGGCGTCCTAAATGTCCCATACGTCCTTAACGTCCCAGACGTTCCAGACGTCCCAGATGTCCCATATGTCCCATATGTCCCTAACGTCCCAGGCGTCCTAGATGTTCCATATGTCCCTAACGTCCCAGACGTCCTAAATGTCCCATATGTCCCTAACGTCCCAGACGTCCCAGCTGTCCCGTATGTCCTTAACGTCCCAGATGTCCCAGACGTCCTAGATGTCCCATATGTCTATAACGTCCCAGACGTCCTAGACGTCCCATACGTCCTTAACGTCCCAGACGTCCCAGATGTCCCATATGTCTCTAACGTCCCAGACGTCCCAGATGTCCCATATGTCCCATATGTCCCTAATGTCCCAGGCGTCCTAAGTGTTTCATATGTCCCTAACCTCCCAGACGTCCCAGACGTCCTAGATGTCCCGTATGTCCCTAACGTCAGAGACGTCCCAGATATTTCATATGTCCCTAACGTCCCAGACGTCCCAGATGTCCCATATGTCCCATATGTCCCCAATGTCCCAGACGTCCCAGATGTCCCATATGTCCTTATGTCCCAGGCGTCCCAGATGTCCCATTTGCCCCATATGTCCCTAATGTCCCAGGCGTCCTAAATGTCCCATATGTCCTTAACGTCACAGACGTCCCAGATGCCCCATATGTCCCTAACGTTCCAGACGTCCCAGATGTCCCATATGTCCCTAATGTCCCAGGCGTCCTAGATGTTCCATATGTTCCTAACGTCCCAGACGTCCTAAATTTCCCATATGTCCTTAACGTCCCAGACGTCCCAGCTGTCCCGTATGTCCTTAACGTCCCAGATGTCCCAGACGTCCTAGATGTCCCATATGTCCATAACGTCCCAGACGTCCTAGACGTCCCATATGTCCTTAACGTCCCAGACGTCCCAGATGTCCCATATGTCCCTAACGTCCCAGACGTCCCAGATGTCCCATATGTCCCCTATGTCCCTAATGTCCCAGGCGTCCTAAATGTCCCATATGTCCTTAACGTCCCAGACGTCCTAGACGTCTTAGATGTCCCATATGTCCTTAACGTCCCAGACGTCCCAGATGTCCCATATGTCCCTAACGTCCCAGACGTTCCAGATGTCCCATATGTCCCGTATGTCCCTAATGTCCCAGGCGTCCTAAATGTTTCATATGTCCTTAACGTCCCTGACGTCCCAGACGTCCTAGATGTCCCATATGTCCTTAACGTCCCAGACGTCTGAGATGTTCCATATGTCGCTAACGTCCCAGACGTCCCAGATGTCCCATATGTTCCATATGTCCCTAATGTCCCAAGCGTCCTAGATGTTCCATATGTCCCTAACGTCCCAGACGTCCTAAATGTCCCATATGTCCCTAACGTCCCAGACGTCCCAGCTGTCCCGTATGTTCCTTACGTCTCAGACGTCCCAGAAGTCCTAGATGTCCCATATGCCCCTAACGTCCCAGACGTCCGAGACGTCCCAGATGTCCCATATGTCCCATATGTCCCTAACGTCCCAGACGTCCCAGCTGTCCCGTATGTTCCTTACGTCTCAGACGTCCCAGAAGTCCTAGATGTCCCATATGCCCCTAACGTCCCAGACGTCCCAGACGTCCTAGATGTCCCATATGTCCTTAACGTCACAGACGTCCCAGATGTCCCATATGTCCCTAACGTTCCAGACGTCCCAGATGTCCTATATGTCCCATATGTCCCTAACGTCCCAGGCGTCCTAGATGTTCCATATGTCCCTAACGTCCCAGACGTCCTAAATGTCCCATATGTCCCTAACGTCCCAGACGTCCCAACTGTCCCGTATGTCCTTAACGTCCCAGATGTCCCAGACGTCCTAGATGTCCCATATGTCTATAACGTCCCAGACGTCCTAGACGTCCCATACGTCCTTAACGTCCCAGATGTCCCATATGTCCCTAACGTTCCAGACGTCCCAGATGTCCCATATGACCCATATGTCCCTAATGTACCAGGCGTCCTAAGTGTTCCATATGTCAGCAACCTCCCAGACGTCCCAGACGTCCTAGATGTCCCGTATGTCCCTAACGTCAGAGACGTCCCAGATATTTCATATGTCCCTAACGTCCCAGACGTCCCAGATGTCCCATATGTCCCATATGTCCCCAATGTCCCAGACGTCCCATATGTCCCATATGTCCCTAACGTCCCAGACTTCCCGGATGTCTCATATGTCCCTAACGTACTAGACGTCCTAGATGTCCCATACGTCCTTAACGTCCCAGACGTCCCAGATGCCCCATATGTCCCTAACGTCCCAGAGGTCCCAGATTTCCCATATGTCCCATATGTCCCTAATGTCCCAGGCGTCCCAGATGTCCCATATGTCCCATATGTCCCTAATGTCCCAGGCGTCCTAAATGTTCCATACGTCCTTAACGTCCCAGACGTTCCAGACGTCCCAGATGTCCCATATGTCCCATATGTCCCTAACGTCCCAGGCGTCCTAGATGTTCCATATGTCCCTAACGTCCCAGACGTCCTAAATTTCCCATATGTCCCTAACGTCCCAGACGTCCCAGACGTCCTAGATTTCCCATATGTCTATAACGTTACAGACGTCCTAGACGTCCCATACGTCCTTAACGTCCCAGACGTCCCAGATGTCCCATATGTCCCTAACGTCCCAGACGTCCCAGATGTCCCATATGTCCCATATGTCCCTAATGTCCCAGGCGTCCTAAGTGTTCCATATGTCCCTAACCTCCCAGACGTCCCAGACGTCCTAGATGTCCCGTATGTCTATAACGTTACAGACGTCCTAGACGTCCCATACGTCCTTAACGTCCCAGACGTCCCAGATGTCCCATATGTCCCTAACGTCCCAGACGTCCCAGATGTCCCATATGTCCCATATGTCCCAAGCGTCTTAGTTGTTCCATATGTCCCTAACGTCCCAGACGTCCTAAATGTCCCATATGTTCCTAACGTCCCAGACGTCCTAGACGTCCCATATGTTCCTAACGTCCCAGACGTCCTAGACGTCCTAGATGTCCCATATGTCCATAACGTCCCAGACGTCCCAGATGTCCCATATGTCCCATATGTCCCTAATGTCCCAGGCGTCCTAAGTGTACGATATGTCCCTAACCCCCCAGACGTCCTAAGTGCCCCATATGTCTCTAACGTCCCAGACGTCCCAGCTGTTCCGCATGTCCCTAACGTCCCAGACGTCCCAGACATCCTAGATGTCTCGTATGTCCCTAACGTCAGAGACGTCCCAGATATTTCATATGTCCCTAACGTCCCAGACGTCCCAGATGTCCCATATGTCCCATATGTCAACAATGTCCCAGACGTCCCAGATGTCCCATATGTCCCTAACGTCCCAGACGTCCCAGATGTCTCATATGTCCCTAACGTACTAGACGTCCTAGATGTCCCATACGTCCTTAACGTCCCAGACGTCCCAGATGCCCCATATGTCCCTAACGTCCCAGAGGTCCCAGATGTCCCATATGTCCCTAATGTCCCAGGCGTCCCAGATGTCCCATATGTCCCATATGTCCCTAATGTCCCAGGCGTCCTAAATGTCCCATACGTCCTTAACGTCCCAGACGTCCCAGACGTCCTAGATGTCCCATATGTCCTTAACGTCCTAGACATCCTGAATGTCCCATATGTCCCTAACGTCCCAGACGTCCCAGATGTCCCATATATCCCATATATCTCTTATGTCCCAGGCGTCCCAGATGTCCCATATGTTCCATATGTCCCTAATGTCCCAGACGTCCTAAATGTCCCATATTTCCTTAACGTCCTAGACGTCCCAGACGTCCTAGATGTCACATATATCCTTAACCTCCCAGACGCTTCAGATGTCCCATATGTCCCTAATGTCCCAGGAGTCCTAAATGTCCCATATGTCCTTAACGTTCCAGATGTCCTAGATGTCTCATATGTCCTTAACGTCCCAGACGTCCCAGATGTCCCATATGTCCCTAACGTCCCAGACGTCCCAGATGTCCCATATGTCCCATATGTCCCTAACGTCCCAGGCGTCCTAAATGTCCCATATGTCCTTAACGTCCCAGACGTCCCAGTCGTCCTAGATGTCCAATATATCCTTAACGTCCTAGACGTCCCAGATGTCCCATATGTTCCTAACGTCCCAGACGTCCCAGATGTCCCATATGTCCCATATGTCCCTAATGTCCCAGGCGTCCTAGATGTTCCATATGTCCCTAGCGTCCCAGACGTCCTAAATGTCCCATATGTCCCTAACGTCCTAGACGTTCACCTGTCCCGTATGTCCCTAACGTCCCAGACGTCCCAGACTTGCTAGATGTCCCATATGTCCTTAACGTCCCAGACGTCCCAGATATCCCATATGTCCCTAATGTCTCAGGCGTCCTTAATGTCCCATATGTCCTTAACGTCTCAGACGTCCCAGATGTCCCATATGTCCCATATGTCCCTAATGTCCCAGGCGTCCCAGATGTCCCATATGTCACATATATTCCTAATGTCCCAGGCGTCCCAGATGTCCCATATGTCCCTAATGTCCCAGGCGTCCCAGATGTCCCATATGTCACATATATTCCTAATGTCCCAGACGTCCTAGATGTTCCATATGTCCATAACGTCGTAGACGTCCCAGATGTCCCATATGTCCCTAACGTCCCAGACGTCCCAGATGTCCCATATGTCCCTAATGTCCCCGGCGTCTTAGTTGTTTTATGTCCCTAACGTCCCAGACGTCCTAAATGTCCCATATGTCCCTAACGTCCCAGACGTCCCAGCTGTCCCGTATGTTCCTAACGTCCCAGACGTCCTAGACGTCCTAGATGTCCCATATGTCCCTAACGTCCCAGACGTCCTAGATGTCCTATATGTCCCTAGCGTCCCAGACGTCCCAGACGTCCTAGATGTCCCATATGTCCTTAACGTCCCAGACGTCCCAGATGTCCTATATGTTTCTAACGTCCCAGACGTCCTAGACGTCCTAGTTGTCCCATATGTCCTTAACGTCCCAGACGTCCCAGATGTTCCATATGTCCCTAACGTCTCAGGCGTCCTAGATGTCTCATATGTCCTTAAGGTCCCAGATGTCCCAGACGTCCTAGATGTTCCATATGTCCTTAACGTCCCAGACGTCCCAGATGTCCCATATGTCCCTAACGTCCCAGACGTCCCAGATGTCCCATATGTCCCATATGTCCCTAATGTCCCAAGCGTCCTAGATGTTCCGTACGTCCCTAACGTCCCAGACGTCCTAAATGTCCCATATGTCCTTAACGTCCTAGACGTCCCAGATGTCCCATATGTCCCTAACGTCCCAGACGTCCCAGCTGTCAAATATGTCCCATATGTCCCTAATGTCCCAGGCGTCCTAAATGTTCCATATGTCCCTAACGTCCCAGACGTCCTGAATGTCGCATATGTCCCTAACGTCCCAGACGTCCCAGCTGTCCCGTATGTCCCTAACGTCCTAGACTTCCCAGACGTCCTAGATGTCCCATATGTCCCTAACGTCCCAGACGTCCTAGATGTCCTATATGTCCCTAACGTCCCAGACGTCCCAGACGTCCCAGATGTCCCATATGTTTTATGTGTCCCTAATGTCCCAAACGCCCAGATGTCCCATATGTCCCATATGTCCCTAATGTCCCAGGCGTCCTAAATGTCCCATATGTCCTTAACGTCCCAGACGTCCCAGACGTCCTAGATGTCCCATATGTCCTTAACGTCCCAGACGTCCCAGATATCCCATATGTCCCATATGTCTTTAATGTCCCAGGCGTCCTAAATGTCCCATATGTCCTTAACGTCCCAGACGTCCCAGACGTCCTAGATGTCCCATAGGTCCCTAATGTCCCAGGCGTCCTAGATGACCCATATGTCCCATATGTCCCTAATGTCCCAGGCGCTTTAAATGTCTCATATGTCCTTAACGTCCTAGACGTCCCAGATGTCCCATATGTCCCTAACGTCCCAGGCGTCCCAGATGTCCCATATGTCCCATAGGTCCCTAATGTCCCAGGCGTTCCAGATGTCCCATATGTCCCATATGTCCCTAATGTCCCAGGCGCTTTAAATGTCTCATATGTTCTTAACGTGCCAGACGTCCCAGATGTCCCATACGTCCCTAACGTCCCAGACTTCCTAGATGTCCTATATGTCCCTAACGTCCCAGACGTCCCAGATGTTCCATATGTCTCATATGTCCCTAATGTCCCAGGCGTCCTAGATGTTGCATATGTCCCTAACGTCCCAGACGTCCTAAATGTCCCATATGTCCCTAACGTCTCAGACGTCCCAGATGTTAAATATGTCCCTAACATCCCAAACGTCCTAGATGTCCCATATGTCCTTAACGTCCCAGACGTACCAGATATCCCATATGTCTCTAACGTCCCAGACGTAACTGATGTCCCATATGTCCCATATGTCCCTAAGGTCCCAGGCGTACCAGATGTCCCATGTGTCCCATATGTCCCTAATGTCCCAGGCGTCCCAAATGTCCCATATGTCCTTAACGTCCTAGACGTCCCAGACGTCCTAGATGTCCCATATGTCCTTTACGTCCTAGACGTTCCAGATGTCCCATATGTCCGTAATGTCCCAGGCGTCTTAGATGTTCCATATGTGCCTAACGTCCCAGACGTCCTAAATGTCCCATATGTCCCTAACGTCCCAGACGTCCCAGCTGTCCCGTATGTTCCTAACGTCCAGACGTCCTAGACGTCCTAGATGTCCCATATGTCCCTAAAGTCCCAGACGTCCTAGATGTCCTATATGCCCCTAGCGGCCCAGACGTCCCAGACGTCCTAGATGTCGCATATGTCCTTAACGTCCCAGACGTCCCAGATGTCCTATATGTCTCTAAAGTCCCAGACGTCCTAGATGTCCCAGATGTCCTTAACGTCTCAGACGTCCCAGATGTCTCATATGTCCTTAAGGTCCCAGACGTCCCAGATGTCCCATATGTCCCTAACGTCCCAGACGTCCCAGATGTCCCATATGCCCCATATGTCCCTAATGTCCCAGGCGTCCTAAATGTCCCATATGTTTTTAACGTCCCAGACGTCCCAGACGTCCTAGATGTCCCATATGTCCTTAACGTCTCAGACGTCCCAGATGTCCCATATGTCCCTAACGTCCCAGACGTCCCAGATGTCCCATATGTCCCATATGTCCCTAATGTCCCAGGCGTCCTAAATGTCCCATATGTTTTTAACGTCCCAGACGTCCCAGACGTCCTAGATGTCCCATATGTCCTTAACGTCCCAGACGTCCCAGATGTCTCTTATGACCCCAACGTCCCAGACGTCCCAGATGTCCCATATGTCCTATATGTCCCTAATGTCCCAGGTGTCCTAGATGTTTCATATGTCCCTAACGTCCAAGACGTCCTAAATGTCCCATATGTCCCTAACGTCCCAGACGTCCCAGCTGTCCCGTATGTCCCTAACGTCCCAGACGTCCTAGATGTCCCATATGTCTCTAACGTCCTAGACGTCCTAGATGTCCTATATGTCCCTAACGTTCCAGACGTCCCAGATGTCCCAGATGTCCCATATGTCCCATATGTCCCTAATGTCCCAGGCGTCCCAGATGTCCCATATGTTCCATATGTCCCTAATGACCCAGGCGTCCTAAATGTCCCATATGTCCTTAACTTTCCAGACGTACCAGACGTTCTAGATGTCCCATATGTCCTTAACGTCCCAGACGTAGCAAATGTCCCATATTTCCCTAACGTCCCAGACGTCCCAGATGTCCCATATGTCCCATATGTCCCTAATGTCCCAGGCGTCCTAGATGTTCTATATGTCCCTAACGTCCCAGACGTTCTAAATGTCCCATATGTTCCTAACGTCCCAGACGTCCCAACTGTTCCGTATGTCCCTAACGTCCCAGACGTCCCAGACGACCTACATGTCCCATATGTCCTTAACGTCTCAGACGTCCCAGATGTCCCATATGTCCCTAATGTCCCAGGCGTCCCAGATGTCCCATTTGTCCCATATGTCCCTAATGTCCCAGGCGTCCTAAATGTCCCATATGTCCTTAACGTCCCAGACGTCCCAGACGTCCTAGATGTCCCATATGTCCTTAACGTCCCAGACGTCACAGATGTCCCATATGTCCCATATGTCCCTAATGTTCCAGACGTCCTAAATGTCCCATATGTCCTTAACGTCCTAAACGTCCCAGACGTCCTAGATGTCCCATATGTCCTTAACGTCCCAAACGTCCCAGATGTCCCATATGTCCCTAACGTCCCAGACGTTTCAGATGTACCATATGGCCCATATGTCCCTAATGTCCCAGGCGTCCCAGATGTCCCATATGTTCCATATGCCCCTTATGTTCCAGACGTCCTAAATGTCCCATATGTCCTTAACGTCCTAGACGTCCCAGATGTCCTATATGGCCCATATGTCCCTAATGTCCCAGGCGTCCCAGATGTCCCATATGTTCCATATGTCCCTAATGTACCAGACGTTCTAAATGTCCCATATGTCCTTAACGTCCCAGACGTCCCAGACGTCCCAGATGTCCCATATGTCCCTAATGCCTAGGCGTCCCAGATGTCCCCTATGTCCCTAATGCCTAGGCGTCCCAGATGTCCCATTTGTCCCATATGTCCCTAATGTCCCAGGCGTCCTAAATGTCCCATATGTTCTTAACGTCCCAGACGTCCCAGACGTCCTAGATGTCCCATATGTCCTTAACGTCCCAGACGTCACAGATGTCCCATATGTCCCATATGTCCCTAATGTCCCAGGCGTCCTAAATGTCCCATATGTCAATGTCGCAGACGTCCCAGACGTCCTAGATGTCCCATATGTCCTTAACGTCCCAGACGTCCCAGACGTCCTAAATGTCCCATATGTCCTTAACGTCCCAGACGTCCCAGATGTCCCATATGTCCCTAATGTCCCAGGCGTCCCAGATGTCCCATTTGTCCCATATGTCCCTAATGTCCCAGGCGTCCTAAATGTCCCATATGTCCTTAACGTCCCAGACGTCCCAGACGTCCTAAATGTCCCATATATCCTTAACGTCCCAGACGTCCCAGTCGTCCTAGATGTCCTATATGTCCTTAACGTCCCAAACGTCCCAGATGTCCCATATGTCCCTAACGTCCCAGACGTCCCAGATGTACCATATGGCCCATATGTCACTAATGTCCCAGGCGTCCCAGATGTCCCATATGTTCCATATGTCCCTAATGTTCCAGACGTCCTAAATGTCCCATATGTCCTTAACGTCCTAGACGTCCCAGACGTCCTAGATGTCCCATATGTCCTTAACGTCCCAGACGTCTCAGATGTCCCATATGTCCTTAACGTCCCAGGCGTCCTAGATGTTCCCAATGTCCCTAACGTCCCAGACGTCCTAAATGTCCCATATGTCCCTAACGTCGCAGACGTAACAGCTGTCCCGTATGTCCTTAACGTCCCAGACGTCCCAGACGTCCTAGATGTCCTATATGTCCCTAACGTCCCAAACGTCCCAGACGTCCCATATGTCCCTAATGTCCCAGGCGTCCTAAATGTCCCTTATGTCCTTAACGTCCCAGACGTCCCAGACGTCCTAGATGTTCTATATGTCCTTAACGTCCCAGACGTCCCTGACGTCCTAGATGTCCCATATGTCTTTAACGTCCCAGACGTCTTAGATGTCCTATACGTCCCTAACGTCCCAGACGTGCCAGATGTCCCATATGTCATATATGTCCCTAATGTCCCAGGCGTCCCAGATGTCCCATATGTCCCTAATGTCCCAGGCGTCCTAAATGTCCCATATGTCCTTAACGTCCCAGACGTCCCAGACGTCCTAGATGTCCCACATGTCCTTAACGTCCCAGACGTCCCAGACGTCCCAGATGTCCCATATGTCATATATGTCCCTAATGTCCCAGGCGTCCCAGATGTCCCATATGTCCCTAATGTCCCAGGCGTCCTAAATGTCCCATATGTCCTTAACGTCCCAGACGTCCCAGACGTTCTAGATGTCCCATATGTCCTTAATGTCCCAGACGTAGCAAATGTCCCATATTTCCCTAACGTCCCAGACGTCCCAGATGTCCCATATGTCCCATATGTCCCTAATGTCCCAGGCGTCCTAGATGTTCTATATGTCCCTAACGTCCCAGACGTTCTAAATGTTCCATATGTTCCTAACGTCCCAGATGTCCCAACTGTTCCGTATGTCCCTAACGTCCCAGACGTCCCGGACGACCTACATGTCCCATATGTCCTTAACGTCCCAGACGTCCCAGATGTCCCATATGTCCCTAACGTCCCAGACGTCCCAGATGTCCCATATGTCCCCTATGTCCCTAATGTCCCAGGCGTCCTAAATGTCCCATATGTCCTTAACGTCCCAGACGTCCTAGACGTCCTAGATGTCCCATATGTCCTTAACGTCCCAGACGTCCCAGATGTCCCATATGTCCCTAACGTCCCAGACGTCCCAGATGTCCCATATGTCCCGTATGTCCCTAATGTCCCAGGCGTCCTAAATGCTTCATATGTCCTTAACGTCCCTGACGTCCCAGACGTCCTAGATGTCCCATATGTCCTTAACGTCCCAGACGTCTCAGATGTTCCATATGTCGCTAACGTCCCAGACGTCCCAGATGTCCCATATGTTCCATATGTCCCTAATGTCCCAAGCGTCCTAGATGTTCCATATGTTCCTAACGTCCCAGACGTCCTAAATGTCCCATATGTCCCTAACGTCCCAGACGTCGCAGCTGTCCCGTATGTTCCTTACGTCTCAGACGTCCCAGAAGTCCTAGATGTCCCATATGCCCCTAACGTCCCAGACGTCCGAGACGTCCCAGATGTCCCATATGTCCCATATGTCCCTAATGTCCCAACTGTCCCAGATGTCCCATATGTCCCATATGTCCCTAATGTCCCAGGCGTACTAAATGTCCCATATGTCCTTAACGTCCCAGACGTCCTAGACGTCCTAGATGTCCCATATGTCCTTAACGTCACAGACGTCCCAGATGTCCCGTATGTCCTTAACGTCCCAGATGTCCCAGACGTCCTAGATGTCCCATATGTCTATAACGTCCCAGACGTCCTAAATGTCCCATATGTCCCTAACGTCCCAGACGTCCCAGCTGTCCCGTATGTCCTTAATATCCCAGATGTCCCAGACATCCTAGATGTCCCATATGTCTATAACGTCCCAGACGTCCTAGACGTCCCATACGTCCTTAACGTCCCAGACGTCCCAGATGTCCCATATGTCCCTAACGTCCCAGACGTCCCAGATGTCTCATATGTCCCATATGTCCCTAATGTCCCAGGCGTCCTAAGTGTTCCATATGTCCCTAACCTCCCAGACGTCCCAGACGTCCTAGATGTCCCGTATGTCCCATATGTCCCCAATGTCCCAGACGTCCCAGATGTCCTATATGTCCCATATGTCCCCAATGTCCCAGACGTCCCAGATGTCCCATATGTCCCTAACGTCCCAGACGTTTCAGATGTCTCATATGTCTCTAACGTACTAGAAGTCCTAGATGTCCCATACGTCCTTAACGTCCCAGACGTCCCAAATGCCCCATATGTCCCTAACGTCCCAGAGGTCCCAGATGTCCCATATGTCCCATATGTCCCTAATGTCCCAGGCGTCCCAGATGTCCCATATGTCCCATATGTCCCTAATGTCCCAGGCGTCCTAAATGTCCCATACGTCCTTAACGTCCCAGACGTTCCAGACGTCCCAGATGTCCCATATGTCCCATATGTCCCTAACGTCCCAGGCGCCCTAGATGTTCCATATGTCCCTAACGTCCCAGACGTCCTAAATGTCCCATATGTCCCTAACGTCCCAGACGTCCCAGCTGTCCCGTATGTCCTTAACGTCCCAGATGTCCCAGACGTCCTAGATGTCCCATATGTCTATAACGTCCCAGACGTCCTAGACGTCCCATACGTCCTTAACGTCCCAGACGTCCCAGATGTCCCATATGTCTCTAACGTCCCAGACGTCCCAGATGTCCCATATGTCCCATATGTCCCTAATGTCCCAGGCGTCCTAAGTGTTTCATATGTCCCTAACCTCCCAGACGTCCCAGACGTCCTAGATGTCCCGTATGTCCCTAACGTCAGAGACGTCCCAGATATTTCATATGTCCCTAACGTCCCAGACGTCCCAGATGTCCCATATGTCCCATATGTCCCCAATGTCCCAGACGTCCCAGATGTCCCATATGTCCCTAATGTCCCAGGCGTCCCAGATGTCCCATTTGTAGCATATGTCCCTAATGTCCCAGGCGTCCTAAATGTCCCATATGTCCTTAACGTCACAGACGTCCCAGATTTCCCATATGTCCCTAACGTTCCAGACGTCCCAGATGTCCCATATGTCCCTAATGTCCCAGGCGTCCTAGATGTTCCATATGTTCCTAACGTCCCAGACGTCCTAAATTTCCCATATGTCCCTAACGTCCCAGACGTCCCAGCTGTCCCGTATGTCCTTAACGTCCCAGATGTCCCAGACGTCCTAGATGTCCCATATGTCCGTAACGTCCCAGACGTCCCAGATGTCCCATATGTCCCTAATGTCCCAGGCGTCCCAGATGTCCCATTTGTCCCATATGTCCCTAATGTCCCAGGCGTCCTAAATGTCCCATATGTCCTTAACGTCACAGACGTCCCAGATTTCCCATATGTCCCTAACGTTCCAGACGTCCCAGATGTCCCATATGTCCCTAATGTCCCAGGCGTCCTAGATGTTCCATATGTTCCTAACGTCCCAGACGTCCTAAATTTCCCATATGTCCCTAACGTCCCAGACGTCCCAGCTGTCCCGTATGTCCTTAACGTCCCAGATGTCCCAGACGTCCCAGATGTCCCATATGTCCCTAACGTCCCAGACGTCCCAGATGTCCCATATGTCCCCTATGTCCCTAATGTCCCAGGCGTCCTAAATGTCCCATATGTCCTTAACGTCCCAG